>OX328012.1:13111588-13856588 GCA_946811545.1 Netelia fuscicornis
ACTCGAATTTACTTTAATGTAAGTGGAATACATATTTTTGATCGAGCCCAAAAAAAAACATTAATTGAATTTAAAAAAATCATGAAAAAGGTTTATTTTTCTGATCGCCTCGGTATAATGGCACAAACGTGAATAATTTTAGCCACGAAAAAGTCAAATACCGAACATTATTTTAAATTATCGCTGTGTTAATATTTCTTTCCTCTTTTTTTATAAACATTGAGCGAGATTCGATAAAAATCCATGCGTAAGAAATATTTCGCACGTTCGAGAATTCTTCACTTCCTGTTAAAATATTTCAAAATAACTCTGGCACCATGCCCGTTGCCTTGGGCACGTGGTCTCGCGAAATTCAATGTCAATAAAATTCATTACTACTTCCCACGAACGTCGTCAATGTGCACGACGAGTTTACTTCAAAGCTGTGTAGCAACGACGCTCAAAGGGAATTCACTTTTATTTGATAAATATGCGAAAATAAAATTGAATATCGTTCTACAACATTTCGATTAAAGAAACGTAAAAAGTATTTATTTTAACAATACATTTTGATTACGTGAAGATAAATTTGTTGAATATTTCGAACGTTTATTAATCCTTCGTTCGGTCGTAAAATTTGTCGAAAATATTCTGGCATCCGGCCTGTTGAAAATTCGTACATACTCCCACAAAATTTGGTAACGACCGGTTATATTACTGCTCCACATCCCAAGATTATTACCAAATTTTCAAAACCTAATCTTTATCAAAATGACCTTTATCAATTTGATCAACCAGCTGGCTCTCCAGCCGGCTTCCTCCCCTTACCTCTTTTCACGTCCGTTTTCTCTCTCTTTCATCACGTCTTGTAATAAATTCCCCAAAGATTCGATGGGGAGGAAAACGAGCGTCCTTGAGGAGTTCCCGCGGAAAATCTTTCTGTTTACGAGCGTTAGCGACACAATATCCCTGGGCTCAATGGCGTTCCTGTAACTCGTAACGCCTTATAACGATTTGTACGTTATCAACTCCAGTGTATATATATAAATATAGAATGGATATATAATGGATTATATTATATTATTTTATGTTATATTATATTATATTATCATATATTATATTATATTATATTATATTATATTATATTATATTATATTATATTATATTATATTATAATATATTGTGTTATATTATATTATATTATATTATATTATATTATATTATATATTATATTATATTAAATTATATTATATTATATTATATTATATTATATTATATTATATTATAATTATATCATAATTATATTATATTATATTATAATTACATTATATTATATTATATATAATATAATAGAACGTATATATGTATATATGTATATACACAAAGAGGCGCGATGTGATGAATAATCTTCACCCCCTCTCCTAAACCAGACTATAAGAGATGAGACAGCGCTTCCTATGAAAGCGCTGTCTTCTATGAAACACAATCCTATTCTTATATCAAACGTGACATCCTCGCGGGCATCGTTATAAAATCATGGTTTGCGACAAGACTGCTTTAACCCTTTGAGTGCCGGGCTAAATAGAGGTGCCTATGCGAAAAAAACCAGCCGAATTTTACAGTTTTACAAGGATTCGGGAAAATGTTTATAAAAACCAAACGAGGAACAATATTTACATGATTCAAAAAACCATATATTGTGGATGAAATACAGAACAAAATAATGACACTAGTTTTTTTTGTATTCAATTAAAATTTTAGAAAAAACACAAGTATAAATGTTTTTAAATAAAGTAAAAGTTGAGTTCTCTTATACAAAACATATTTGCATATACAAACAGTCATCTTTCCATCATAATTCTGTCGACAAGTGCCGATAAGGGCCCAACGCCACAGCGATGAATTCCGCAGATCGAATATCGCCTGAGTGGCGACCATCGGTGTTTATGTTAGATTTCGGTACCTCCAAGCGATAGGAAAGTGTTGTCGTCAAAGAAATAAAAACCATTAATTTTAATTCTCTCGTAATGAAATTAGATAATTTATAACGTATTCTAAATTTATTTTGAGATAGAGTTCTCCCGCAATGCAAATAGTAAAGCGCTACAAGGCGCGGGCCGATATATCGGCTGTGGCACTTCTCGCCAGTGCAACAAGAGCCGATATATCGGCCTCCGGTACTCAAAGGGTTAAAAGCGTTCTGGATTATTTATATTAAACAATATTCCGATTTTAGTAAACTCAACGAATTAAATGAGAAGTTAAATATGTGTGGATATATAATTACTCATTTCAAGTACTTTTTCAAATTTTCTCGTATTTTTTTAAAATAAAGAAAACTGAAATATCCGTGAATTTTCAACGTAATAATTGAGACGATTGCGAACTTCGAGGACTTCTTTAAATTCGTATTTTTAATCAAATTGCACAGGAGCGTTTGCAACCGGGTTTGAAATCGTTCCAAACGACTCTCCCGTGAAATGGCTCATTGTACATTTGCAAATTCGTTTTTCCCATTCCCAGTGTCCCGATTGAAATTTTGTCGATGTCCCGAAGCACTTTCAGGAAAAACGATGCGACAAATAAAAGAGATAGCACGTGCGAACACGTAGGAGAAACGTGAATGAACAGAGATAAACGAAGAGACAGAGAGAGAAGCTGAATTTGAGAACGAAATGAGTTGTAGATTTCCGTACGGTGTGGCGATCGCGTCCGCTTCTCGAGCAACCTCACGGTATTTACATGGTAAGGGTGGATTAATTGAGAATGCATGAGTTGGACGGAGAAATGAATATTCATGCGAGCACACGCGATGGCCGCTATATATAGACGAGCCTATATAACTAATATTTACACACACCCACACACACACACACACACACACATACATATATATGTATGTATACATAAGTTAATACAAGTGACGCGAATCTCGATGCGCATATGCCGCAACAACCTGATGATATATTACTCGGTATCCTATATCGAGGAACTTGTATCGTATGCATATTAGACACATGCTAATATGACGTGATACGACCCTTCTCAGAACCGGAGCCAAGCAAGTCCACACCCTATCTTCGTCCCGTCGATAACGAAACAATTCGTCCTTTTTTCTTACAGCGTTTTTATCGTGCCCGTGATTTTTTTTTTGCATTTTTAGCGAACAATAGGGAGTGAGTGAATTTTTATACGATATTTTTATCGAATAATTATAAACGCTGCATTGGCAGTTTTTGTATTTTATTTTTGGACAATTATCAGTGAGTGGAAGAAATATGCATTGGCTATTTTCGTACAACATTGAATTTCGTGACAATTTTATTAATCCGGATATTTGTGTCGCGCAAATTTTGATACGGGTGGGAAATTGATAGTTTTTTATATTCGATGATTGTTTTAATTTGCAAATGAAATCGTGTGGACATTGTGGGCGGATGTTTTGATCGCTTTAATATTTAAGGGGTTTTAACGAAATTTTGAGACGATTTATAACCGAATTTTTAATATAAAATGAAATGCATTTTAATGTCATTCGATATGTATCGACTTTAATCGAATCAAATTCAAGTATCGACTTTGTTGCATATTTCATGGGAACATCCGCGATTATAATTGGGTTTTTTATATGTAAGAAACGAAAAGGCAGCGAAGTTCGTTGCAACGTTATGCGGGATAAATAATTTATACGCGCGAACAAGTCTTCGTCAGCAAAATTTGCAATTAATTCGTCACGCTTGCGCGCTTCAAGAGCGAGGAAAAGATGGAGGAAAAGGGCTTTAAATAAAATTATCGCGACCTTGCGTGGTGGCGAACTTCTTTTTTACATTTCGGACGAAAGTCATTCAAGGCCGGAACGAATGGAACGGCTTTCTCCTTTTGCATTTTATTTACCCGTCGTTCTATGTGCAATGCTATATCATTATACACTCGCTCTATCCTCGCGAATGCCGTCGGGACGGCTAGTGGAGTATTTCCCAAGCGGAACGCGAAAATGCCGTTCACTCTCGAACGGAAACAACCGAGGAACGAGGAAAGTCGAAAAGGGTACGAAAGCGAGTGAAATCTACACACATTAAGTTCATTTCCGGTGGCGCAGTGCTACATTGCGAAGAGTGTATTTTAAATCGAGAGAGAGGGAGAGAGGGATGGGGGAGGGAAGAGGAAAAGAGAAATTCGAGCCCCGAAGGTTTTTAATTAAATTCTCAAAAGAAGTGTAACCATTTGATATATCGAAGAACGCAAATTGATGCGGTGGACATGTGTTTCAATATATTACTTCCCCATATCGATCGAAAACTGTAAATTCA
The DNA here is from genome assembly GCA_946811545.1 of Netelia fuscicornis. NCBI lineage: Eukaryota > Metazoa > Arthropoda > Insecta > Hymenoptera > Ichneumonidae > Netelia > Netelia fuscicornis. The sequence goes on from OX328012.1 coordinate 13,115,878, forward strand.
TTTTTTTCAGCTTTTGAGCGTGAAAATGTAACCAACTGAAGATTAGGATACAGGTATTAATTTACGTTTTTAATTATTTTATGGGGAAATAATTTTGTTTAATTGTAGCAAGACAAAATCCAGGAAAATAGGAATCATCAACAAAATAATATTATAATAACGACATGTTGCAATATCACACATAAGCTGTAAATAGACATAATATACGAGTAGATAGAAGGTAGACATAAGCTACAGACAAATGTTGACGAGTAGTACCACTCGTAGTCGACAGGTGGCGCATAGCCAACCGCGTTTCTCGTGAGCGAACCAACACTTCACTAGCATTATAAACGCGGGCGTTTAGCCACAAAACTTCCTTTTCCACAGTGATGGAAAATACGAGTCACTGTAATGTCATGAAAAGGATCAAGTGTTTCCTTAATAAAATAAACCACGTTTTCTACATTGTTTTATTACATGTTTTACCATGATTTAAGTTCGTTACAAATCGTATTTCAAAACATGTGAGAAGGATGGAAATTCGAATACAACCGTGTTTCGAGTTCGTTTCAACTCCATGCACATCGTGTTTCGTTTCGTGGTTTACATGGTCCGGACCGGATTCGAAAGCGCAGTAAAGTGTGTACCAAGCATGTGATAAGCCTGTTTCAGACCAAACAAATACTACGTGCAAAGTGTGTTTCGAAACAGTAAAGTCAGGTTCGAAATGCGCTTGGTACTACGTACTTTACATTGTATGTAGAATAAGGAAATTACGGTTTCCTTTAAAATCTTCTAGAATTAATCAAGCTTAAGGGAAAAAAATGTTAACTTCTGTTTTATGCGTTTTCTTTCACATTTCTTGAGATTTCGAGAAAGATAATCCGTCGTACTTTTTTAGCACGAAACTTCCGTTTCATTAAAATTTAATATTTACTATTCTCCAAAATACACTTTTTAATAAGTCCGAAATTAGGATATAAAATGTGCTCCGAAACAATGTCTTCCGAAAACTTTTCAAAGGTACATGTTCCTAAAAAATTGTTCAATAAACACGATTTATTGCGATTTTTTTCAGTTTTTTTCCTATCTCCGTTCGTATCGTCCATTAATCGTACAAGCATTCTAAAAACCGCTGGTTCCCTAATTTATGTCCCTTTCGCATTGACTACTTTAAGAACATTCTCAGTGGGACGTGATTTTGTTTTTTTTGTTTCACAAACCAAAATCGTCCACGATAAAAATTATCAAACTATCGAGGCACGTACTTTATGTTCGGTGTATCAGAAACCGTCGATAAATCTCCTTCGATACATATTACATACACAGTACCGACGCACAACAGCGAGATTTTCTCTCGAACGTTCCGCTGGAAGACTCGAGAATCGAAAGAAAAATACGATTCGATGGGAAATGTGGTTACAGTCGGAAAACCACACTTTTCGAACTATCGGGCTACGCTGACGAGCGTGATGTTCTGTATGGATGATATATGTGTGTTCGGTGTCTGTGGATATCCAGTGGTTGAAAATTCGATCCGCTCTCACAAGCTATTGGTACTTTCTCGAAGATTCTAGGCACGATTTTACGTTTCGAACGATCACTAAGAACGAAAATACATGTATCTTATATTCTAGCTGACAATGAAAGTGCTCACCCTTGGGATATTTGCTTCCCAATTTTCTCTTATTGATACAACCCTAATCTAACAGGCATAAAGGTTTTTAAAAATATTTCTTTAGGCAACCCTTATGTGAGGACAATTTTAAAAAAATTGAAACAAAACACAAGGTTAACACGTGAAAGTTGACTATTTTTCGTACCGTGTTGACACAAAGTCTCCAAGAAAAGAGCTGCGCGCTCCTCGGAGTTGTAACGATAACATATAAAATTGGGGTCGAACTCCCACAGGGTGAGGGTCACGACCCGTCCGATTTGAACTCGAATGGCCCATATATTAAGTTTCGCGTTCGAGAACATCGTGACCTGAAATTTATCTAGAGTTGCATGCATATATGACGGTGCTTACATCACCGAGAGGAAATTCGATAGGAGCGATGGTCGGCTACTTGTTGGTGAACATCAACCCTTGGTGCATGTAAGCGGACGTTATACGCTCACTAAGCTAGATAACGAAGGTCATGAAAGCTTTATCTACAATTCGTCGACAATTTTAAAGGGAATGAGAAGTTCTGGTCACATATATACTTACATCCTGTCCCATTTTAATTTATCAATCTTTCCCAATGAAAATTGTACGATTTCGAGAAAAACGAAAAATGATCATTTCGAGATGTTTTTTCCATCCAGGCGTTAAGGTCACGAGAAGTTCGAAGAAATTTCCTTCCGTCACATTTTAAGCTTGTTTCCCTTGATAATTAAGAATGGTTATAAATAAATAAATATATGAATAAAGATAAATAAAATAGAAATAAATAAATAAAATTTAAATTTTCATTAATAAATCAAAATGATTATAAATAAATAAATATATAAACAAAAATAAATAAATAAAATATAAATAAAAGAACAAAATTTATATTTCCATTGATAAATAAAATGGTTATAAATAAATAAATAAAAAATAAAAACAAATAAATAAAATATAAATTTATATTTCCATCGATAAATAAAAACGGTTCACCCTGTATATAAATATACACATGAAACAATATTATAACATTTTACCTTGCGTAACGTGTTTCGTAAAAAAAATAATTATCTATCGATAATTATACTTTACAAATATAATTTATTTTACTTTACCAAGGTCAATGTATAATTTCTGTCGATCCGCAATGTCCCATAAATCTCTAACACGCCTCTACGATTTTGCATCGCTATCTTGTGTCAATAGTGGTTATTATTAATCCAAACAAACGACGAATAACTGATCAACCATTTTCTACCCACCAGTGAACGTGCACAATGTATATATCGATCTGATACGCAATGTTATTACCTTGCAATCCATATTTATGTATGGTACATTGTATCGTTCTAACGAGAGTCCAGAATTCTCTCTCCATGTCGCCAACACTCGGGTTATCGTCACAATGGCGTATTGTTTTCCATACCCATAGCGCACGAAGTTTATACCAAAATAGTCATCTTGTTTACAGGAAATCACGGCCATGTGTTTACCTATCACTGCAAATTTTTCATATCATTGAACCGATGAACGTGACACGTACACACCACCCTCGATAATAAGACAATATGACGTCTCTTCTCGGCGCATTTATTTTCAACGATAATTATGAAAACAAAAATTTTCTCAATTATCGTTTTTACAAGAGAGAGATGAAAATTGCAAATTATAAAAGAATTATTATCTAAAGAAGCCGAAGACGTAGAGAGGAAAGATAAACTTTGGCGAAATTACAATTTGGTTGATAAAGTGAAATTCATTGTTTTTGATTATTCGTGCGGTTATTGGGAAACGTTATTTGGATGATCGAGAAATGAAAAGGTTATCGTGCTTTTGGCTAACGCGTTTTATCGGCTCGACGAGCCAGTGCGAAAGAACAAACGATGAGTTTGTTTACCGAGCAGAAATTTCCATTATTAAAGATAAAAACGTTTTATCTGTAGGTAACAAAATTTTCAGCGTTTTAGTAGAAGTGAGAGAGAAAGGAATAAATGAAATTTTCGTCTATTAACGTTTCGTCGCTTGCGACCCGTAGATAGACGAGGGAACAAAAGAAAAATGTGTGCAAAGTTGCGATTCAATGAGAACCATTCATCTCTTTACCGTGTGTTCACAGCTCAACTTTATCTAACTCCAGTACTTATTACCTATCGCGCCTGAATGAAAAGCTTCGATCCTCTTTACGTTCTCTTCCCTCCATTCTTATAAATAGAAATTCGCTGGGTCTGTCGTACGACACCCCTCGCGTCAGAAAGTTTCCAGCTTTAATCTCTCTCTTGTGAAAGAGAACTCGCGAAAATAATCGTCTACGAAGATATTACCGGTCTTTGATTAACTATTTAATCTTTTCACTGTATAGGTATATATGTGTGTGTATATTCATTCATAAAATACTATTTTTCCCTTTTATTAGTTCAATCCGATCTTGAGACATAAGTTAAAAAATAAATTATAATTTCCAACGGCTACATTATTTTCTCATTGAGATTAAATTTTACAAAGTATTTTACGAGAAAAGCTATGGAATTGAAAGGCTACAAGTTATATTCGAAGCTTTAATTTAATTGTTGTTATTTCACTCCATAACGAACCACCTTATAAAATATTAAAAAATGTGATAACATGAGATTATATTGCTGTTTTTGTTTTTTTGCTTTTTATTGGTTCAATCCAATCTTGAGACACAAGTTAAAAAATAAATCATAATCTCCAACGTCTACATTATTTTCTCATTGGGATTAAATTTTAAAAAGCATGTTACGAGAGAATCTATTATATTGAAAAACGACAAATTATATTCGAAGCATTAATTAAATTTTTGCTATTTTACTCGATAACGAACCACCCTCTAAAATATTACAAAATGTAATAATATGGGATTATATTGCTATTTTTGTTTTTTTGCTTTTTATTAGTTCAATCCAATCGTGAGACACAAGTTGAAAAATAAATCATAATCTTCAAGGTCTACATTATTTTTTCATTGGGATTAAACTTTATAAAGTATTTTACAAGAAAAGCTATGGAATTGAACGGCTACATTAATTCAATTTTTGATATTTTACTCGATACCGAATCACCCTCTGCAATATTACAAAATGTAATAATATGGGATTAAATTGCTGTTTTTGTTTTTTCCTTTTTATTGGTTCAACATTCTCCAATCTTGAGACATAAGTTAAAAAACAAATCATAATCTCCAACGTCTACATTATTTTCTCATTGGGTTACATTTTTTTAAAGTATTCTACGAGAAAAACTATGCAATTGAAAAGCTACAAATTATATTCGAAGCTTTAATTCAATTTTTGCTATTTTACTCGATAACGAATCACCCTCTACAATATTACAAAATGTAATAATATGGGATTATATTGCTATTTTTGTTTTTTCCTTTTTATTAGTTCAACATTCTCCAATCTTGAGACATAAGTTAAAAAACAAATCATAATCTCCAACGTCTACATTATTTTCTCATTGGGATTAAATTTTAAAAAGCATGTTACGAGAGAAACTGTTATATTGAAAAACGACAAATTATATTCGAAACATTAATTCAATTTTCGCTATTTTACTCGATAACGAACCACCCTCTAAAATATTACAAAATGTAATAATATGGGATTATATTGCTGTTTTTGTTTTTTTTTCTCCTTTTTATTGGTTCAATCCAATCTTGAGATACAAGTTAAAAAATAAATCATAATCTCTAACGCCTACATTATTTCCTCATTGAGATTAAATTTTAAAAAGCATGTTACGAGAAAAACTGTTATATTGAAAAACGACAAATTATATTCGAGACAATAATTCAATTTTCGCTATTTTACTCAATAACGAACCACCCTCTAAAATATTACAAAATGTAATAATATGGGATTATATTGCGGTAGATATATATACATATATGCTCCATTAACGTATCGTATGATAAGTAAAGTTTGCAATCTCGTGAGTATAATATGAAAAGATACAGGTCGTTGAATCCGTTAACGAGAGGGAACTTACAAAAGTGCACCATCCCTGACCTACGGTGGTTGCTGCGTTTCACCTCTATCCCTACATATACACGCCCCCTGACATCGAGATGCTCCGGAGATATCTCGCTTTTTCTTCCCTCACGGAACTACCGTATATACGTCGTTAAGACCAAGACGGCAAGGAAAAGAAGAACGCAATAGAACGAGAGAGAGAGAGAAAGGTATGAAAGCGAGGTAGAGAACAGCCTGAGACTCGAGACAGTTTTTCGTCCAGACGGATGAAAACGGAAGAGTACGCGTCTCGAGACACTCTCGGACTTTTCTTGCTCAACGGCCAAGGCATAAAAGAACCCGAGATCTCATAAGAGATGCCGAGAGGAGGGAGTAAAAGTAGAACGACACACGTAAAATACACGCGGTGCTTAACTCTTTCCATCCTTACTCGAGAACAAAACTTTTGCATCATCGCGAATGTCAATGGAAAAGAGAAGCTGTTTTGAATGTGCGCGCGTGTCGCCATTTTTTAAATTTCATTCAATATGTCCAGAATTGAATTTTATCTTTAATCGAGATAAAACGAAAACTTGTCCCGAGATTGTGTTCAGCTTGAGAAAAAGATGGGTGTGAAAATTGTAAAACGATCTTGAGTCAGTATATTTGTTTATTAGCGAGTTTTATCTCAAAGTTTTGTGGGAGGTAACGATCACAAGATAGATTCGAATTGCACATACGTTATCCGGAATTCTTTCGCAAAGTCTCTCGTACAAATTGATCTTGGGGAAACGTTTCTTTTTTCGACGAGCATGTTTATACGCGGAAGTATATTTAACAGAAGAGCGAACTGGAACAGCTTTAAAAGTTGGTAACTTCCGGTCCTCCATGAATGTTTCCGAACAAGTAAATATTCCACGTCCTTTTTGGCTCATAAAGAATTCAAGAAGAAACACAGATATATATATTTTTTTATTTCCATTTTCGTGACAGAATGGGAATAATTATTGCGTCGATAATAACAATTGTCGCCTTGAATTGAAAGATTAAATAATAATTAATAAAAAAAAAATGTTTTAATTAATAATGAATTTAATTAATAAAAAAATAATTTCAATAATTTTTACTTCACTAATATCCATCTGATCATCGATCAATTTATAACAATTTATTATCTCGTAATAATGATAAAAATGAATAATCAAAATTGCTTATTGATATTAAAGAAAATAATTATTTATTTATACGTATAAATAAATTTCTTTTCTTCGAATAACGATACAACTACCGCAAAAGAGGCTTAACAATATTAATTTTTCAATACTCAAGACTTGCCTCTCAGTTCAAAATAAATTTTTCAATTATTCTCAAATTTTTAATATACATTTTACGTCACTCGTCCCGACTATAATTCTGGGCATACCCAACGATATTATCGTGCATATAGGCTAGAGCAATATTGCAATCTTCGAGACACCGAGAGACATCAAGCGATACAACTTTTGATGACGAGTATATAAAGAGGAAACGCGACATGAGTTCCACTTTAAGAGGGATGAAGATACAACCCCAGGGCAAATTGTGTTCGGGGAGAAAGTACCTACATTATTGCCGGAGTACCTCTATTTATTTTAAATATATATACGTTGTAGTTCATGTACGTTAGGCCAGTAGTTGTGTTTACACAAACGCGCAAACATGGAAAACCAACCTAGAAACGACACGTCGTCACGCACGACTCTTAAAAAAAACACATGGCTATCCTGAAATTAACCCTCTGCACAGTAACCCTGAACGACAGCAATATTATTATACTGTTTTTTTTTTTTTTTTTTTTTTTTTTTATATCGACGAACATTATCGATTTATTATTTTCTCCGATCAAATCCCCAGTGACAAAAAGCTTTTGTACTATTTTAATACATTTAATACGTTCCATTCTAACTGTATAAAAATAAATTCTCCATACGAACGTAAGAGATTGTATACAAATATCTAAACACGAATATCTTGTTCCATTCCTTTATTGCAGAAAGAACGTGCAATACGAGAACGAAACGTAATGAAGCCCAGGAGCTTCGTTGATGGAAGATTCGTCACGTGCCATAAAGCTGTGACGAGCAAAGACGATGAAATGACGATGTAGAAAGGGAGAAAAAAGCGAAAACTCGAGGGCGGAAGGAGAGCGAGAGAGAGAGTGAGAGAGAGAGCGAGGGATAGAGAGAGGGGGAAGAATCGTTCAAACCAAAATAGGATCGAAAAAGAAAGAGGGGAAAAAACCTGCTGTATATATACATATATACATATATACCGTTTGTTAAGACCTCAGTAATCGAAAATCGTCGTACAGAAGGATGTTTTCGTCACTTCCGGACGAGACTTGATTCCTCGTCCTCGTGTATGAAAAGAAAATCGCGTCGAGGCGAAGAAAGCCGTCAAAGATCTTGTGAATCGTGAAAATAAGAGAGGGGGAAAGAGGGTGAGAGGGAAAGCAGAGGTGGATGTGGAACGAGGCAGAACGTGCTATTCGTGCGTTTTTCCGGGTGTACCATGTCTACTCTGGCATCGGAGGCACTGGGAATCTCCGTAACGGGGGATATTACGAGCGGCAGTACCACCCTCATGCCAACAGTGACGAGGGTAGAACCGCGGGTCGATGCGAATCCCGTTTCGGTCGTGTTAGCAGTCTCCATCGTCTTCATACTCGCGCCAATCACGATTAGTGGCAACACGATGATTCTAGCCGCGTTCTATCGTTACAAGAGATTGAGAACGGCATCTAATTGTCTGCTTGCCTCCCTCGCGGTCAGTGATTTCGGGGTGAGTTTTTTCAAAATATTATTCTTGTATCATCACAATTTTTACCTTTCCTGCACGATCAAAAATTTATTGTTGTAAAGAAAAGAACGATTTTTTCAATTTCTTTAATTGATGGATTACATAATCGATTAATTATTTAATACTGAATTAATCAATTTACTTCAGTCATATGCGATTATTATTATTTGTTTATTTGTTGATTTATTGATTTACTGATTGATTGATTGATTAATTGATTGATTTATTGATTTACTGATTGATTGATTACTTAATTGATTGATTTATTGATTCATCTATTTATTTATTTATTTATTCGTTTATTTATTTATTTACTTATTATTCTTATTATTATTGTTGATTTAAAAATAATTGCTCTCGAGGAAGGTGAAAAAGTAATGACCTTGCTATTTGTTACCAACAGGTCGGGGTATTCATGCCATTTGGTATGCACTTGGAGCTCTCGGGTCTTCCAGATAACGCGGAAACCTCCACCGTCTGTATAGCACCCTATTGCATAGTCATAGCCCTGTGCAGCGTCAGCGTTCTCGTAACTGTCGCTATCGCGGTCGACAGGCTAACTTCCCTCGCCCAGCCTCTACGATACAAGAATATCATCACCCACAGTAGCGTTGAGAAATACATCGCTGTCTTTTGGATCTACGCTATTGGCATTGGTCTCTCGCCTCTCATATACGCCCACATAATGGGACTCACGCAAACCCACGGGTAATTATATATATCTGCACTTTACTAATAACTCGGTGAATGTTGTACAATTTGTTTTTCTTTTGTCACTGCTGCATGCCAGTTTGTGTAGACAATAAGAATTTAATTCTTCGAGGACAAACTTTCCACCAGAATAAATTTTATTTCTCCATCAACTTACCGAAAGTTTTCAAATATTAAAGCATTTTTCTAGTTTGTAATTTTGGAACAATCGATTTTTTATTGCATTTTTGGAAAAAAAGGGATGTTTAAGAATATTCTGTAAAAATTTTAATAGTGAATTATATCGGGAGCGGCCTCGATATCTTTTATATTACGCTCTTTCAGTTATACCTTCCGCAGCTCTGGACTACTCGCGCGAGTAGTCTTAAACAAGTTTTTCTCGAAATGTACTTTTCGCAACTGGCGTAGAATACAAAAAAACTAACAAGCTGATTGATGGATTGTTTTTCTTTTTTTTCTGCATATCATTGGCTTTGATCCGTGCTACAATTAACTTTCTACGTCAAACATTTCAATTTAAAAAATGCAAAACTAAAAAAAACGTCAAATTTCAATCTGCTCTATTTTGTCAATTTTGACTTACGCAGTTAATTATAGCAGGGACCACAGCTGTATTCATACTCTTTACACATCGGGCTTATTTATTTATTTCATATAAGCGGTTGATCAAAAATCACCAAGAGCAAAAATGCAAAACTAAAAAAAACGTCAAATTTGTACTGCAAAATTTCAATCTGCTCTATTTTGTCAATTTGTTTACTTACGCAATTAATTATAGCAGGGACCACAGCTGTATTCATACTCTTTACACATCGGGCTTATTTATTTATTTCATATAAGCGGTTGATCAAAAGTCACCCACAGCCATCGGTCAATGTATTTTTGGCGGTATCATCGCCATTTTTTTAAAAATGCTGTCGATGAGTATTTTATTTTAATTGTTGTTTTTTATAGCAAACCTATTACTAAATAAATGACAAAAAGTTTAATTTCATAGCTTGTATTTTTTATTTTTTTACAATTGTTAAAAATTGGCTAATTTTCGAGCCAACAAAGTAGAAAGATGCCTTAAACATACTAGTTCGATCCTGTAATCTACAATAATCATCGTTCAATAAATATTTCTACCTAAAATCGTGTTTTAAGAAATTTTAAAGAACGCACATCGAAAAGTAAAATAATTTTCTACCCTCTAAAGTAATAAGAAAAAAGGCTTAAGTTTATTTTTGCATCCCCGTTAGTTATTGCAACTTTTTATAAGGGGCCTCGAGTCAAATATCTTCTGGCGTGTGAGCGACAAAAAAAACTTGCTTCGAATAAATTTTGTTTTCCTCAATATATGCGTCTCTCATAATCTCTTCCACCTTATGCGCCGTGTTTTTATACCCAGAGCGGCTATAGACGTAACAAAATAGATACGAAGAAGAAAAAAAAACACGCCGCGGGAGTTCAGGCTGGTAGGGGATAAAGTGAACGGAAAAAAAGAAAAGTGGAAAATGTAATTTTTCTGGTCGAAGAAGTTTGAACCGTTCGTTGAACGCATGGGGGATCTGAAAAGGGAGGAAAATGCGAAATAGTGGAAGTATATATGTATAAGTTATTATAAAACGCCTAGGGGTTACGTGCACGATAGTATAGAGTCGAGGCCAAGAGGTACCATTTGTGATGGTACGCGAGGGAAATTTCATGCGTAACGCATACCATACATATCCTCGGGCAAGGAATTAATTTTCCTTATTTTTCCTTTATATCGGTTCTCTTTTTGTTTTCCTTTTGTCCCTCGTTGCCCTATAAGGGAATTCAAGGGATCGAGACTGTGTATACGCGGAGGGGAAATGGACAACTATCGTCGTACAAGGGTAACCTCCCCAATATGTGTTGAAATGTGAATTGGCTACGAAAATATTAAAACGATCGAAACTTTTTACACACATCGACTCCAAGAAATAACAGCTTTTTGGCAATGTCGGACTTTTTGACGTTCGAGTTTTCGAATTTCTGAAATATACGAATTATTTTATGTGAATTTTTTCCTAGTATTGGGGGAGGGGGGGGGGGGGGGGGTAAATTGTGAAATCATCTGCATATTTTCAATTTTTCAAAAATTCTTTTTTTCTAAGAATCCGGAAATAGAAATAATCCTCTGACGGACAAGCATCCCTCTCGCTTTTCCTACCCATCCCTTCAGAAAGATCCCCGAGGTCGTAAGTTACGAACATCCGACATTTGTTTCATCGTTACAAAAGAATATTCGTATTTCCCGAGACCATTTGAGAACAAGGGAAAAAATAGCTAATTAGAGGAAACAGTTTCGTTCGCTCCATTTTCGTTTTTCTTTGAAATTGTGTTATAATACGTTATGCATTCATATTTTTATTCAACGAGAGAACAAAGCTGATTGTTACAAAAACATTCAAATTACACATATTTAACAAAACGCTGTAAAATTAAATAATCGTACGATACCAACTTGCGTGTCAGTTTAATAAATTTAATTTGAAACGAATAAATATTATCGCAGACAAATAATAATGCTAATAAATATTAAAATTTGAGGAGAGGCAGTGGCATAAGGGGTAACGTTCCCGACTTCCAACTCAGAGGTCCCAGGTTCGAAACCCGCCGGCACCAATGGAATTTTTCTATGTGCTTTTTCTGTGCTTTCGGTGGTTCGGAACCCACCTAAAACTGTAGGGCCACCGGAGTGGTTAAACGGTGAAATGCGAGGCAAGGTGTGATAGGAGAGATACGTAAAAAGGCGGGGGAAGCCGTACCGAGGAATCTGAGTAAAAAACCACTCCGGTCTAAGAGAGGAGCATGTAAAAGCCCGCAAGGGCATACAATCGGAATACAATAACACATATTAAAATTTGAGCTTTTGAATATAATTTATTGTTACACAATTATTGTTTTGAAATTATTATTTATCAAAACAACTTTAATTCGAATATAATCGATATCGATGGAACTAATGCTTGTCTAATGTCTCTAAATATTTCTCGTTTCAGTGGAAATTGTCGATTCGGTGCAGCCGTTCGACCACCTGTCCAGGTTTTTCTTGTAATAGCCGTATGGGCACCAAGTGCTCTCGTGCTGCTGGGATGTTACATGTACGTCTATCTCGTGGCACGCGCACACGCACGTGCGATATACACCGTCGAGTTATCCTTCAGACATCAAACACAGACCATCGCTTTACCGCGGTATGGTCAAACGCTCGCTTTCACCGTTGGAGCGTTTCTCGTCCTATGGCTACCTTTTCAGGTAAATACGGCTTATAGCAAGTAAATTCTGTTCTATGTGCATAGAATTTTGCTAATATTATATTATTTTATACATAAACTGAGCGATGATAATCTCAAAGTACCTTGAAAAGCGGTAGGCAGTTTAATTTCCACTGGTCTGACCAAATATTGACTTTTCTACTAGCTTGCTCCTTTTTCTACTTATCCCCTGGTACTGATTAAAAATACGCTCTCATTTTCCCTCCGACAGACATACGATCAAATATTCGTCTCTCCTATTTCGTGTGTGTAATCTTTATAAAAATCTATTAATAAGTCTTTTTGAGTAAGAATACAGACTTATTTTTACCACGTCCTACGTCTGACCACAAGTCGTTTTTTCTACTGGTTCGTGGCTCTGGCTAATTCTTTCATTCTCGATGAGTCAGGCGTTGTTTTAGAGGTGTTTAAAATTCTTTCTCGAGGTTGAGGGAGGAATTTATGTTTCCACTTTCGCTTTATGTTCTTCTTTCACTCGTGTTCCCTTATCGATTCGACCAAACGTGTTATTTCCACTGGTTCTCTAGTCCGAAGGATTTTTCTACCGACTCACTACTCTGATTAAACGTTTTTATTCTGTACAACCCATCGTCATCCTATCAAGCAAAATCGTTTTCTTTATTAGCTGCTCGGCGTCTCCTCCAGGCATTTCCATCCCATGTCACCGAGACACCCCTAGAGCGTTGTCGGACATTCGTAAATAGTCTCCCATGAGACAAGAGGAGTAGTTTTGTGTGAGAAATAAGAGGGTCGTCTGGGAACCCGGAAATGTTCGAAAAGCGTCACGTACGTAAGGCATTTGTCCTCAAGACAAGTGTCCCTCTGAACCCTCTTGGAACGAGCTGGATTCTTCCTAAAACATCGAGGGTCAATGGTCGATGAAATAAAAACATTTATGGAAGGTTTGCCAAGAAATATTAAGAGTCGTATTTTATGATAACAAATGACATATGGAATTTGCCAAATATTCTGACATCGGAATGGAATATTCTCCACTAATACCGCATTCAACGAACTTCCTTACGCCTTATCAATTTATCTTTTCTTTATACAAGAAATATCGTGAAAAGCGAAGGACCATAGGAAAATATTTTTCTTTGGAAGATGAAGAAACTCGATAATGAGGTTTTCCTGCTTTCTTTTGCTTTCTTCATCTCGCTCGTCCACTTCACAACGAAGTTTCCAGCACGCTCGTTGGAACTTGTACGTTGAATAACCGTGTCAATGAGAGTAAATTGACACTCCTGTACCTAGAGAAACAAAAGGACCTCCATCCTTCAAACTCACTTTTAACTAGAAACCTCAAACAGCTTATAACGATAGGGAGGATAGAAAGAAAACATGTTACATCAGTTGCGCCAAAAGCTGGGAAAATTCAACTTTTTGTTCATAAAAAAGAAATTCAATTTTTTCGTCAATAAACACTCGAACTTTTTTTACAATAATAAATCAAAATCTGTGTATATAAAAAAAAATTAATTAATTAATTAATTAATAATTAATTAGTTAATTGCCCCGGCGGAAGTTCTCTTTTCCAAGAATCAACTCGATGTAGAATAATAACTCGGGCCTTTGACAATGAAGGTCAATTGCTTGACAACAACGCAAAACAGTTCATCCTCAAATCCCAATTCCGGAACCGCACGCTTGACACCTGCCGCAAGTGCTTGCGGCAAATTCCCTTTGATTTGAGACAAAAAACCGACACTCTCGCGGATTCGGTTACAAGCGCTTGCAAACCTACGCGAGCCAAGCCAAACACTCTATGCGCGGTGCCGACTTAACATATTTTCTAATCGCAAATGCAAAAATTTCTTTTATTCATGATGAACGAAAATGTAACCAGTCGGTTTTTCATTTGTCTTTTCAGGCTTGCATGCTGCTGGACATTTTCTGCGGTACGAAGATATTGACGGAATGGACGGTGGTGTGGCTGGGCTTACCAATATTGGCGCACAGCGCGGTGAATCCATGGATCTACGCATTTCATCACGGCGAGATGCGCGTCGCTGCAACGAAAATAGCGGAGGACGTAGTGACGCGTTTCGGTATACATCCGAGTCGTTACGGCTGTTCACCGGTACGACGTGGCTCGAACACGAATTTGGAGCTTGCGGAAGTGAACAAGAACGAGACGAGACGACCACCCGTCGAGGATTGTTTCGCCGCAAAACATCACGCGACGCTCTATCAACGAGACAAGGGCAAATGTCCTCCGGCCGAGTTGGACAGTAGTGCAACGGATATATCGCCAGAGGGCGTTGACCGCAAGCGATTCTCGATCGGTAGCTTATCGGCCGAGATAGTCGAAGAGGACATTCACGATTTGACAAACATGCTCAAGCCCGAATACGCGATCGATCGTAATCATCTAATCGACTCGAATCACAATATCGATAAGATTAAAAATTTGAAATATCTCCTTGATCCGACCTTCAACAAGATACGCCATCTTAGACGCCTGAATCACAAACGTACGTGTCCAAAAATGACGCCGAGTCGTTTCGACGAGTCGAAATTTATCTCGTATCAAAATCTGAAGAGCGACGAGGACGCGGTGAATGGAAAGATTCGACAGTTGAACGCCATGTCGGATCCGACCTTGAACGCGGATAATCCGAGCACGCAGACGGTGAACGATCTGAGCGAGGTATTGTGCGACGATCCGTTGCTCTGTCGACGAAGAAACTCGAATCTCTCGTCGATGTCGGACCCGAATCTCAAAGCTACGCACGGTAATGCGAGCGGATCCGCGAGGGTTTATAACTCGAGAGTCGGATCAAACGAGGACGATCACGGTTATTCGGTTCAAAGTCTCGATCAAGGAAGATACGACGGTGGAGCCGCGAGGCAGACGCTTCAGTGTCGAAGAATCAATAATTTGAAGAAAGCGTACGATCGCCCACGCGGATTAACGCCGTTGAGACAGTTCGAGTTCGATCCTAACGGTCGAGACGCGACGCGTCACCAAATGGCGCGCGCGGAGCCGCACAAAATGGCGGACCGTCAAGACCTAACCTCCAAATACCCAAACGGTCAGATCACACTAACGACGAACAGATTGGCGAATCTCTGCAGTACGCAAAGTTGTCGAGTGACGACTAACGACCCGAGAATAGATACCCTTGCCGGAGGTCATCGCCAGATTACCAGACTAAGTAACAACGACTTTATGAAACATTCCGAATCGATATGCGCGATCGAGAGGACAGTTCGCTCGAGATTGCTCGAACCAGCGAAATTCATGGACAGTCTCGCCGTACCGACGATTCATTCCGAACCCCCGAGTCCGATCGAACCTCTACCTCTCGATTCGTTGAAAGAGAACGAACCGCTGAGAGTATTCTCTCAAGAGAGTTCCGCGACAACGATGGATCCGTGGAATTTCGTGACGAAAAAACGTCATTATGCCGAAAATTTCAGCCGAACTCCGATTAGATTATCGGACCCTACGATACCTTACGTTCTCCTGAATTTCGACGATACGACGGATCCTACGATCGAGACGAAAACCATAGATTCGACGCCGATTACCTCCCGGTTACCCGGTCGAAACGACGAACTCCTGTCGCACGTGCCAACGCCTGAAAAATTGGCCGAAGCACTATTGCTCAGTGCCGATAAATCCCGCGAGAGGCGTCCATCCGGCACGATATTTAACGAGCACGATTCAACGAGATTCAGCTCGCGACGTCCGTCCGATCTCAGATGGTCCGAATCATCGAGATCCCAGGAGATATTGTCGAACGTAAACGAACATCAAAAATCACCTTCGTCCTATTCGGTCAATAATTTCGAAAGTTGCGCGAGCGGTAGCGATCTAAACGACGTCACGTGTCTCGGCTCGTTCGTCTGTCCCGACGCTCTTACTTCCTCCTTGCACGAATCCTTCTTCGAGACGCCGTCCGTACCGGATTCCGACGTTTTCACGTCCCTCGAGGATATCGAAAATTCCGTTTTGTCACCAACAACTGTAACCAACAGCGTTAAAGTAACGTCATCCATGACGGTAATGCCGATGGTCCATTATTCCGTCTCCTCGGTGAATCTGGAAAGATCAAAAATCTTACCAAACGGCAATGCTCACGACAATAATCAGAGCACCTCGAGCGAATCGGTGCTCAAAAATCATCATCGCGCTATACTAAGACTCGAGGCGTCGGTTCATCGTAGCAGACCCAGGGTCAGACCTGGCAAAGATTGCATAATCAAGGACTCACCGTTTAAAAGAATTCCAATACTCGCGCCACTCGCGACACCCACGCCCATGGATATTTGTACACCGACGTACGACACCGCGACGGAAATAAAAGGCACTTCCGGCGTAGGCGTTAGAGTATGAAGCGCATGTATCTCCATAGAACTCGGGCACGAACTGGGATTTACGAGATCACGTATCAAAAATACGGAAACGTGAGAATCAAACGCGAGCGTGGGCACTATTGATGAGGAACGTGTTCAGCATCGTCCAACCGTTTGTACAATTTGAGTAACCAACGCTCGAACGACGGTGATTTCCCGACCTCCTCGTACCTTTTGCGATCAAATTACTTTGAGAACTTTTTCTAATTACGTTTCTTAACGATCTTATCGATCGTACGACCTATCGATGATAGAGTCGCGCGTAAAGAATTAACGATCGTTGTGATAAAGAAAAAGTGGCCGAGACGAATCGTACGCGAACGATTCAAAAAATCATTCCTAACTTTTGAATCAAGTTTCAAATTTCTTCGTTAATACTTATCCAATTGTTCCTTACTTTTAATTGTTCCATAAGAAGTCGGCGAAAGGCTCGTTATCTTTTTTTTTCTTTCTTATTCAAACTCTGCCTATCTTTGCTTCGCTCTTGTTTTTCTAGTACGAAACTTCCTCGACTGCCAAAACGAAGAGTAACGAATGATTTGAACGACATCGGGCTCGCGCGCGCGCGCGCGCTTTATGTTTCCGTAACGAGACACTTTGATAGAGAAATCGTGACAAAAATTGGCGATTATTGAAAATGAAAAAATGCGGACAAGCTGCTGGACTGTGATAGAGTTACGAAGCGGACTCTGTGTAAACCAATTATTGTAGATACGTAAATGTATGGGTCGTTCCACGACGAAACATCGCTCATCGAGAATTCAAATTTTTATCCCTGCATATTTTTCACAAGTTTTATTATTCGTTTTCTAAGAATGAGAATTAACAAATTAAATAAATAAATAATTCTAATAAAACATCACATTTTACTTTGAGAAACTGTCAAGCTAGTCATTTGTCAGACAAAAACAATTGCAGAAATCGAAGATCGATGAAATTAATTTTGAGATAAATATTCAATAATTTTGCAATATTGATTTTATCGAAGACTTCCCACTTTCGCAAATCGAAGATCGATGAAATTAACTTTGAGATAAATATTCAATAATTTTGCAATATTGATTTTATCGAAGACTTCCCACTTTCGCAAATCGAAGATCGATGAAATTAACTTTGAGATAAATATTCAATAATTTTGCAATATTGATTTTATCGAAAACTTTCCACTTTTAAGATCTGAAATAGAACGACGTAAAAATTGACCGAGCTTAATAAGATCGATGCCCGATAGTTCGATGAGTAGAAAGATCTGTGAGATACAAAAGATCTATACAAAAAAAAAGCAGAATAAATAACTGTAATCGAACTTTCCCAGAAACAATTGTTATTCGGAACGAAAGCAGAAACTTCTTCGCGTTGCAAAATTAATTATCTGAAATTGAAGTGTTTGCTCTTATACAAATGTCAGTCGGTCTGTGAAGAACCATTTCGAACATTCGAAAGTTACGTCTCTCGCATACCTACGAGTTTCGAACAATCATTCTGGTGGAATGATCCATATAAATACGATTTTATTAGCTCGAACGAGACTCGATTATCGTGGAGGAATGAATAATAAATTTTTCGAAAGATTCCGTACCGGCTTTACTGTAAATAGTAATATTAATAAATCTAGAGTACGATTAGTACAAGGGATTCAATTTCGCATTCTCTCTCTCTCTCTCTCGTAACCGCCTATTGTAAAATTCGCGTTATTTCACGTCCAATGTAATTTAATAACAAGTTGAAAAACAAAAAGAAAAATATCGTTATCAATATGTTACACGTCGACCGTGCCAAGAGAAATCGAGTGAAAGATATTCGCCGCCACGACGAATTGAAAATAACGGGTAAAAGAATAAGAAGACAAAAGCTCCTAGTCCATTTTATCGACGGATATCTGTACGAGAAGATGGATTCTTCCGCAAAAAAAAAGATATCTTCCGATTAGTACCGTTAGATGAAAAAAAAAGTCTCGTATCTACGATCGTGAGCGTTATAAATAGGCGACGACGAGGACCAACCAAACAACAAATAATTTAAAAATATAAATTAAATATGTGGAGAGTGAAGAACTTTCTTTTTTTTTGTTTCGTGAATCGTGCGGACGTTGATCGTCCCACGGAGTTTAACCTCCGGATGTAATCGTGTCGTATTGTTATCGTTATTGTAATTACTTTTTTATAGCGAAAAAGAAACATCACGAAACGTTGCTAAATGAAATTAGAAAAAAAAAAAAAAACAAGAAGAAAAAAGACCTAATAAAAGCGGAACGTTGTCTGGGAATTGTGAACTCTGGAGCCAAATTCGTCGGGAGATAAATCTCTACAAGCTGATACTGTACTATTAATTGTAGCTGGAATATATAATATGATATTATTATATATTATTATTTATAATAATTAATAATAAATAATATAATAATTTTATTATTATATTATATTATTATTATAAAATAATATAATTATAAATGATATAATAATATCATTATTATATTATATTATTATTATATAATATAATTATAATAATATAATAGTAATATTATTATATTATTATTATATAATATAATTATAATAATATAATAATAATATTATTATATTAATATTATATATATAATAATATTATTATTATATTATTACTATAATAATATAATATAATTATAAATGATATAATATCATTATTATATTATATTATTATTATATAATATAATTATAATAATATAATAATAATATTATTATATTAATATTATATATATAATAATATTATTATTATATTATTCGAATAATATTATATTGTACATTTATTATATTATTATTTATAATAATAGTAATATTATATATATATATTTCAGTAATTTATAATACACCGCACGAAATTTCTCGCGCGAATAAATTTGAATTCGCGCGAGAGATTATCGTGCCTGTGCGTCAATACCAATGAATGAAAAAAAAAGAAGAAACTACTTTTTATACATAAGTCGAAGGATAATATTAATAAAAGAGAAAAGAAAAATTATTAAGAAGAAAAAGAGAACAGAAAAGAAGCGCAAGATATAAATATACTTTTTATCGCATCACGTATTTCTCACGCAACGTTACATGTACCTAACTCGTGTACCTTAAACACGGTGTCTTTCCATTAGTAAAACGTCCAAGTTACAACGGCATCGATTGCAAGCAGCGGGCAATGCACGCGCGCGTATCGAATTATCAACGTTATCGAAAGTATCCAGAAAAACGAGTTGCAAAAATTGCTTGAAAAATTAATTGCATTCCCAACGCGAGAACGTAAGATTTTTGTCCAACGAGAATGGGTCGACTCGACTTAAATTTGGATATCGAGCCTACGCGAAAAATTTAATTTGGAATTTTCAATAAATTTCATTTCTTCTGACGAGAAGAAATGGAATTCTTGTAACCCTAAGGGGAAACAATAAAGAAATACAATACAATAAATTTCTCACACATGCTTAAAAAAATGCTAAATTATTTACAAATTTTGTAAACGAAGGTTCATTTTAATTACATACAAATCGTAGACAGGACAAATTTTGAACAACGGAAATTCAATTTTTTCGACATTTGAAAATAAATTTATCGACGACTTTTTAAAACAATTCGATTATTTACGTGTCTGGAGACTTTTGTTAACGTGTTAGACGTCAGATACGAGCGTGCAAAGTCAATTCGCGAAATGGCAAGATAATCAAAAGTAATTAGCGATGGAATCGCATCGGTTGGAAACGCACCGTATCAACAAAGGAACGATAACCTGATGAACCTCCAAAGAAAAAAAAAAAAAAAAAAAATTGAAAATAAAACACTATAACAGTATTCATCGAAGAAAGCCATAGTTACTTATATCCGTACCTAAGTACCTATATACTATATATATTTTTGTGAGATACGATAACGATTATTATCATTTTATTTTTTATTTCATTCGGGTCATAGCATGATCCGTGATATAAATCGTTTCGCATGAAAAGAAAAGGAAAAAGAAAAAACAGAAAATACGAAAAAAAACAAGAATTGTTCGACCACGAATTCATGATCGTTCTGTGGACTTCGTGCACTCGCTGCGATCGAGGGGATGAACGATTACGCGTTCGATCGACAGGTCTAACGATCCTCCAAAGATTCTTCCGATTGCGGATTGTAATATATTACTTATGCTAAGAATAACAATAAACCAAAACAGAGAGTCAATAAAGACATAATTGAGAAAAAGGAATAAGTGGAATATTTTTTTGACCCTGACGACGTTCTCCAATGTGACGAAGGTGGACTTAAAAAATTGGATTTATACGATGGTGTATATCGTTTCAAATTCGTTGAAGGTGAAAGGCGATGTGATATCTCCTGGTGTGGATGTTGGAAAGTTTCAAGAAGAATCTTTAATATTTTTATCACGAATGGGGGAGACAAGTTAAGAAGTACGTACGTATAATTGAGGGATAGCTATAAGGACAGATTTATAGAGAATGTGGTTAATATTTAAGTCGTAAACCCAACGATATTTTCATTTATTGAGAAAACAGAAGATAACATTTTTTTTTACTTTTTCCCTTAATTTTCAATTTTGTCACTTCAATGGCTATATCCATTTAACATTCTGTTATGAATTTTGATATTTTATCAATTTTATTTAAATATGTTTCATAACGTTCAAAAATATAATTGGCGACGATGCAGCGCCTCGTGCTTGAATTAGTAAAATCATATTGGACAGTGGGAAATGTTATTATACTTCTAAAAAACATAGAGAAAAGTATTAGACGTTAGAGGAGTAACGTTTCTGTTCCTAGAAAATGTATTAATACCAATTATTGTTCAATTTTACTGCAATTTACTTGAATCGCATAATTAATTGGTTTACAAAGTTCATCAATCATTCTCAATAAAATACAGAAAAAAAGGAACAACTTTATGAATAAATTTTTGTACATATTAACAATTGGAATTACGATCTCGAAGAATGAATTCAACCAAAAATAATGATTACGGCTAAAGTTTCCAAAATATAAATTCTCAATAATAAAATAATGATTATCCAACATTATGCTTAATTATTCGAAGTTATAATTCAAGATCACAAATGCTTAATCGCCAGAAAATCATGGTAAATTATTCATATGACCAATGTTCATCTCTCCCTACAAAAGTATTTGTTAATCAATATACCCTTTGTTCAATCGATCGTGAATAAAATGATTTTTACGATCGAATAAGTTTTTACTTACCTCGCAACTATCCTTAAAACACTACAGTAATTTAACTCTGGCTGGATTCGCCAGAGCGAATAAAATGAGCTTTATATAAATAAATACAATTTATTGTAATTTAATTGCTGGTGGATAATTCCGCCTGCAGTCTTTCGTGTTCTTTAAGAACCAGTGCCCTCAATTCATCCTAAAAACATGTATATTTAAAAAACGGATTTTTTTCAACATGTATATTTTTTTATTTTTACATTTACTCACCCCCCAACCAAGTTTGTCAGCGAGCAACTGACAACCTGTATCGCAATCACCGAGCCACGCGACATCGCGTCCCAATTCCGGGTTCTTGGGGGAGAAGACAAAGCCTTCGTTCAACCCAAAAAATCTCTCCAATGGATTCTGCATTCCCACTTTCTCCTTGTTGATTAGAAGTCGCGGACAGTTCGAATTTACCCTTAAAAAAGCCAAATACAAAAAATTAATATAAAACAGATAGATCGTTGTTTTCTTTTCTTCTGTTTCTTTTCAGAAATATAAAACAGAATGTGTAGTAACTCGGACGATTCGAACAGTTCCCAAATGGGTAAATTTAAGAAGTACCGATCGATGAGGTAAGAGAAAGGTTGCACGACGAGACTCGAGCCCAGGACAATCAGAAGATTGGCATCAGGAAAATCTTTGTCAACGAGCGACTGCTGAAGTGCAGGTAGCATTTCTCCAAAAAATACGATGTCTGGCTTGACGATACCCTCTTTACACTCGTTACACTTTGGCACTAAATCGTCCATAATTTTCTCTGCAAGGTGATAAGAATGTTCACTGTTTAGTTAATGCCAAAATGGAACTACTACGTTTAGAGCAAATTCTAAGAAGCATTCTATAAACTGAATACCTTTCATCTGCTCAAGCGTGTGAAGGGCTCGACATTTTAAACAATGACCCGTGTGGAAACTGCCATGAGCTTCCACGACTTTGTCATTAGGAAGTCCGGCAATTCTTTCCAGAGTGTCAACGTTCTGCGTATAATGTCGTACCAGTAATCCCTTTTCCCACAATAGACGAATGAAATAGTGACATGGGGTGGGTTTGTAGCCTCCGGGCAATAATTCTTTTGCCAGACGGAAAAAAGGTTCTGGATTTTTCATGAAAAAATCAAGCTCGAAAATTGCTTGAGGATAAGGCAAATTATATTTGGCCAAATTGTGATAGAGCCCACTGGCTGCAGAGCGAAAGTCTGGAATTCCAGCAGCTGCAAAATAATTTGATGATTACAACATTGAGTGGGAAAATATTTCACAAATCTATTTCTATTTCCAAGGATAATTTTACAATTGATTATAGATTTACTTACAAGTTGAAATCCCAGCTCCAGCCATAGTTATAATTTTTACACGAGGTTGCTCTTTTATGTACTTGACGATACCGTCCAAGTCCAGGGAATGTAACACTTTCTTATCCTTATGTGATTCTGAACTTTCAGAAAAATCGAAAAGTTTGAAACTTGGACCAAACCGCTTTCGTAACATTAGCATGACAGAGTCCTCGCTGTCTGCTTTTTCCAAGGAAGGACCTGCAGCATCCTCGTCGGAGCTATCGTTAGACTTACTCTCTGCTGAATAGACAATTCAAATTATATACAGTTTTTCCTCATTGCAAGAAAAAAATGTTTGACTAATAATAGTTCAAGTTGTACTTCAACTAGCCAAGTTCAAGAAATTTCTTTTTCCGCAAAGAATTTTATTAATCTCTCTACTTTGTCATAAAAAAATCTTTGTAAAACAGCACAAATAATCAACACAATCGTTATATATAGCATATTTTTTAATTGGAAGGGTTTTTGGTCGATATTTACAAAACTAAATACATATATAAACGTTTAAATGATGGTAAATTTTTTTTAATTTCAAGTTTATCAATTCTGGCCAATTAGAGTGGTTAGTACCCTTGGCAAAAACGTGAATTCTGTGCGAATACTCAATGTAATAGTTCAAATATTCAAAAGCAAAAGTATTTACATACAATAACAAAAACACTTCAGAGCTTTTTTAAAACATTTTTCTCATTTCGTAAGATAAAAAATCTATTCGTACAAATTGTTTCATAAAACTAAACTTTTCCTATGAGAAAAAAGAAGTTGAAATATGTTCACCCTCCTTATCCTGACTTATCACCCTATAAGTTCTCGACGTTATAGGTATAACCTAAAAAAAACGCATCTTAAAAAATTTATTACCTCGCTCATCGCTCTCCTTTTCCTTCGATTTTTCCATAATGAACTAACAATTTTGCACAAGAGTTATAAGGTCGTTAATTAGAACCGGCAGAAAAACAATTTACTTTGACAGGTTGCTTGAAACGCACTGATGCATATCAACTGATTGACTCAACGAACTACGAGCAAATTCGGCTGCTACGACATGCACCGAATGCAGTACCATGCGCAGGTAAGTGTCGGACCGCACTTACCTGCGCAGCTTGTTGACGGCGCGTTAATCGATCATTTTGAATTAGCCGATACTTTTAGAAAGGAAACATAAATACTCGCGTATAAATTAACCTCCATTCGTACTTTCTAAGCTAATTGGTTCCGGATTTGATAAAGCGATTTTCTTCACACGCTATTTTGAGTATGAAATTCTAAAGCTTGCCACTTTTCGATAATAATATAACCTTCATTGTGCGGCCCACTGCACATCGTTTACGCGCAGCTTGCAGCACGGTTTTCTCTGCTTCCCGCATTCGGTCGGGAAAAAGCAAGTAGAGTACTCAATTCGCGGCTTAAATAATTCTTTTTCTCCGTATCTTTAATCTCTGCATTATTTTTAATATAAGATCAAATATGAAAGAAAAATTAAATTAAAATAATACAATTAATATAAGATTTGTCAATAATCTGAGCTCAGTCAGTAAAACATTTTGTTACCTGCATGAAAGAGCAGCTTGATACACTCCCAGTATCTCCATCATGCAGATGAAAGAACCGTACGCGTGTGTGACCCTGAATATCCTCTGTGTTATTTACAGACCCAGAGTGAACTATTCCGATCATAATCGTGAGGAGTTTTAAAAAACCGGTAGATATCATCGTTACACTCGTGCGTCTCGATAGCCGAAGGCGCGAGTGTGAAAGTGTCGTTCGTGAAATGCCACGACGATGGTATTTCTCCCAGCCGCATGGTGGGAGCCCTATCACTTCTCGTCAGTAAATAGAAACAAAAAGATTTGTGTCCTTCAGTCTTCGAAAACTGTGAAGCTGCAATATGAGTGACTCAATGGTGATAATGAAAACATACGTTCTTTACTACACGTTATAAATGCCATCATTTTACTAACATTCAGTAGATGATAATCAAAATACGTCAATTACGATTTGTTCAATCATAGAATTGTACGAAAAACACTTTTTATATCAAACGCTTTCTCATGATCAGGAAAAATCTGAAGATCGGGAACTCCTAGTGGATGAAGATCTCAATTTATTCAATGCCACCTTGCTGGATAATTTGTCCAATGAGAGACAAGAAAATGGATTAATAGTTCGACCTTTACGGTTAAGAGATTACGACAATGGTACGAAATTTGAAAACTTATATGCCATACTCCGTCTTGGAATTTTTTATGATTAACCGTTATTTCTTCAGGCTTTCTACAACTCTTGAACCAGTTGACCGAGGTTGGCAACATCAGCAAGGACCAATATATGAGTAAATTTATTCTTCTAACCCCATCTTCATGATATATTTTATATATGAGCTGAATTTAAAGAGAATTTAACCCTCAGATCAATTTATGAAAATGAAAAATGCTGGTGGCTATTATATAGTAGTAGTTGAGGATCTGAACACTGGAAAAGTAATTGGCAGCGCATCTTTGGTCGTAGAGCGCAAATTTATTCATAATTGCTGTCTGGTGAGAAATTATTTGTATCTTCTACAAAATCTTTGTATTTTGTTTACATAACAATCGATATGCCAACCTTATTTTTAGAAAGGACGTTTGGAAGATGTCGTCGTCAATAACACATACAGAGGGAAAAAACTTGGGAAATTATTGGTATCAACTATATCGCTATTGGCAAAACGTCTGCACTGTTATAAACTTTCGTTGGATTGTCGCGATCCTCTCATACCTTTTTACGAGAGTCTCGGCTATGTCAGAGAACCTGGTAACGCAAACAGTATGAATATACGATTTGAAACATGTGTGGGACAATCCCGTTTGTAATGTAATCCCAACTTAATGCAATATGAACAGTCGGATGAAGAAAATCTTTCATCCGGCCCTTATAAAGAAAACCAAGATTCCTGAAAATTGTACCAAAGCATCTGTGAATTCACTGATTGTGCATTTTGGTAAATGTCACAGAAGCCATAAAATCCAATTTTCCTACAAAAGTGAATAGTTTTGTCAGTTATTCATAACGAATGAAAAGTATCAAAATTACTTGGATGCTTACATACGATTACATCACCAGGAAGGTACAGTTTTACATCGATTGGCGAAAAACTAAAGCAAATTAGAAAAAAAATAAGACCTAATGATTTTATACTTAGGACACATGGAAATGTTTTATTCTTTCATGTAAATTTCTAATATCATTAATATGTATATAGTACAACGGTATGTATATAACGTGTTAGTCGTTTAGTGACGTTGATTCGTACAAATTATACTTTCTTTGCGGGAGCTGCGGTCCGCAATTTTGCAGCTCTCTTTGCTTCCATTTGCCGCTGTCGAGCTAATTTTCGTTCTTCTCGTTTTCTTCTGGCTTCCTCGAATTTATTGATACCACCCGATATCCCTGAGAAAAAAAAGGTGATTCTCAATAGATTTTCTCACCGATGAATTCAACTTATGACATTTGTTGCAAAAATTATTCACCCGATTGCTCGATGGCTTGGAAATCTTCGAGAACCTGAAACTCCGAATCTTCCCATCCAGCTTCGGAAACTTCGTTCTTTTCTTCTGCTCCCTCAGCAGCTTCTTCCTCCTGCATAAAAGAATTGCATTACAATCTACTGACATGAATTTGCGCGAATTCTTCGAACAAATATGGTTCTAACCGGTTCTTCTTCTAAACTCGTCCAATGGTCATTCGTTTTTGGTGAATTAGACGATGGTAATACAGTATTAGTGGTCGTTGTCTGTGGTGCGGAAGGTTGTTGCTCCATATCTCCCCAGTTGTCAGCTTCCCAGTCCCAGTCGCAATCGGAATGTGAGTTCGCCGTATTGTGGGAATCATGATCGTGATCGTGATCCAAAGACGTCATGCTCGTGGCACTACTCGTTGTCGCCGTTGTGCTCGCGCTACTTTGTGAACTGCTCGCTTGTTCTACAAATACATAATTTTCAATCATTTTGCTCTAAACTTGATTTAAATGCTTAATTTGATTCTCGAGAATATACATATGAATTCTTTTAAATCACAGAATTCGGTTGCTGTTCAAAAACTTATTTTTCGCGTTTTCCATAATTATTCTTTATCTGTCCTTCAATTATGTAGACTGTATTACGAACCGAGGGATGCTGGTTTGTTGAGTAAAATTCGCGAAGTGTTGTGAGGATTAGAAGACTTTGGAGTATCTGATTGGCTTCGATAAAACTTTGCTGTCATCGTTGTGACTGCCCAACCAGCCCATGTAGCTGCCGCATTGCTCAAGCTCGGAGTCGCTGTGTTCACATCAGCCTCTGTAATAATGAAATAGAACATAGAAACAGTGCATCTTATAAAAATAATAAATGTTTCAGAGGTGAAAAAAGAAGTTAGAAGTTGCTATCCTACCCATAGATTCCCGCAGTCCAGGATCTTCCGATACTCTCTCAAGTTTTGACAAAAATCCTCGTATCGTTCGAAAAGCATTGTCTCGCACTCCTTTGTCCGAATCCGTTGTTAGGGAACACAGAGCAGGCAATATTCTATTAGCAACTTCTTGAAGTAAAAAGTATTGTTGAGTGATTGCGAGAGCGGATACACTCGCACTTCTTGCGGGAGGAAATGGATCCCGCGTGCCCCGAATAAAGGCACCGATCAGCACCTAAAACATAGCGATTAGATGGTAATTAAGTTAAAATAAGTTTTACAGCATTTTATTGAATCACTCTGGCTGAGTATCACGTACCTTTTGCCTTATTTGAGGATGAAGATGTTGAGCTATTTTGCCCAGACAAACCGTGGTATTCGTACGTATTCCTCCCTGTTCGTCCTTCGACTGTAGCCTAGCAAAGTACTTTAGCGTTTCAACGTTGAGATTATTGTAATCCAACTTCGGCGCCAAATGAACCACAGATTTGATTGTTTGTTCCCGTACTGCAGGATTCGTATCAAGAAAACCCCGAGCTACCTTCAATCAGCAGTTTTCATTTATCACATAATGAAACAATAAACCAAATAAATGTAAAAGGAGAAGGATACTAATAATTTGTTTGTACTTGTGGAAAAATTGCATCATTTATAGTCGCGGGCTGTAAGTGACTAACGAATCGGTCGAGTTGTTGCAAAAGTCGCAATCTCGTCGCTCGATCATTTGACGCGAACAATTTAACGACACAAGGCACGACACGACGCTGATATTCTGCATCGGGCAATTGTCGCCCTAGTTGTAGAAGCGGTGGTAAAACTGCGCTTCCAGCATCACCGAAGTCGAATGCTGCCAGCAATTGGGGCAGAATCTTGTATCTCCCCACGCCTTCGGGAAAACTGTCTAGTTGAAGGGCCAGTTGAGCAAAGAAACGTCCCTTCTCGCCACGCTCTTTCATGTGTATTTCCTCGAGAAATAAAAGAGCATCGACGAGGTCGTTTTTAAAAAAACCTCCATTACTCCGACACCGTGCGATGACATCCGCTGGATTCGGTCTACCATCGGGGTGTGAACCCGTTAACTCTCGGTACACCGTCGATAATTGCTTGGGTAACTGCGAATATACATTTTTGCATCGTTACTGTATTATTGTAAGTTTCACTGCATTTTATAAACAATCCTGAATATAATACGAATATGCAAAAAAACGGGCAAATATCCATAAACTCTTCTTTCATTTAGCAAATGTTACATGTATCTAGATGATAAGATAAAAAATTATATTCGTTAAAATTGGCTCACCTGATCGATGCTCTTCAAATTTGCTCGTTGCCCAAGAGGACCATTGAAGGATTCCCAAATGAGGCAACCAAGTCCCCACATGTCGACAGAGCTGTTCATATGATCAGTTTTTTGTTAAACCATAAATCATTGAATACTTTTTCTCATTTACCAAATTACCATATCTCTCATATAACTTTATATGAAACACCACTGGTCAATAATTTTAAAGGATAATCATGCTATGGTACTTATATTACCATTTTGTAGCCGGCTTTGCGTTCTCTTTGACTTCAGGAGGTGCATAAATCTGCAAAGGTCGAGGCAGAGGTGTGTAAGGTGCATCAATGGCAGTCATGTATTCCACACTTCCAAGCTTCCATTCGCTGCTTTCCTCATTGACATATACGGAGTACAAGTTGACATTGTTGTGACGTAAATTGCCGTCGTTATTTAGGAAACTCAAGGCTCTCTATAAATGAATATTAAACGGAAGTTTAAAAATGTCCAAAGTAGATTTTTGTTAGTCAAGATGTTCTCGATATGTGTCGATACTTACAGTAATTTGAAAAATGCCCCATGAAAAGTACAATTCCTTCTTGATACCCTCGCCGACATCGGTCTTTCTCAAAAGGTGATTTTGCAGAGGCTCCACACGTTCTGTAGCTAGATAGATAACCTTGTCGGTCTAGTAAATAGAAATAAAAAAATTGCAGATTCTAATATAAGATAGACCATGAACAGTTCACTCAATAAATCATTTATTATTTCTTTGCAAAATATTCGACTATAATTTATAGCCATCCAATATTCATAGTACATGGCAGGTATTATACTTGGACACGATTGCTAGCGAAATAAAAAAAAGTTCTTGTTTCTCAAAAATTAAAAACATATTACACATTATAAAGTGCTAAACTAATTATTTTAGATTATGGACTTAAATTGATGTATTTCTCTGATGAATAAACATCAGATAAAGGTTTTCTATGTACAAAGTCGATACTTTAGATTCAGTTGTTCCAGATGCTATGTTAGTTCCATTTATTTTTTGAAAGCGCGCACGAACAGTTATCGAAACTTGGTATTCAATAAGTCAAATAATTAATATCGTATAACATGCACATATAAAGGTTAGGATTTTGGAATATAAGCACTAAGATTATACCTCAAGACTGTCAATGTATGTGAGAATACTCGGATGCCTCAATGTCTTAAGTCTCTTCACAGTGCTGCGAGCAATTTCCAACTGACTATCACCAAAGTTTTTTACATCGAAAACAAAAACGGAAACATCTTCCCCGCCGGCCGTGCCCTGTAAACATTATCACATGTGAAATTCGATCAAATGAACATTTGCATTATGTTGTTGTTGTTTCATTTTTTTTAAGGTTAAACATTGTACCTTCTTTTTAGCACGAAAAAGTGTCCAAATGCTTTTGTTGTCGAGACACTCAACCGCCTCGCCAATTTCATAAGGAAAGTCTTTGGTAGGATCTCTGGAGAATAACGACCACATTTTCTCTAACAAATTGAGGTATATGTATTACCTCGCGTCAAGAGTATAAATAACATTCATCGTCTAACAATATCAGCGAGTCCATGAATTCCACCGACTGACAGCCACGCATCAAAATCCCACATAACCCAACATCACACACATGCACACCGTCAAATCTACACACGTCACCGATCACTCGTTAATGTCATCAAGATTTTTTTTCTCCAGTTTTTCTTTCGTTGCTGAACACTGCGTTATAAAAAACAACGTATTATATACAACGGAAACGCGTTTATGTGTATCATACTTGTGCCACAAGTCCTTAAAGTATTATATTCCCTTTTTGGCCTTTTCAAACGTCTTTCTTTTTTCCCCAACAAGTCAATAAAAAAATAAGGAAAACCTCAAATCTCAAAAACCGCTACAACGAGGGATGAACGAATTTGGCCCTAATCTCGTGACAACTTACTCGTTTAAGGGCGGGAGAGAGTACGTCACGAGAATGAGAGTCACTGCATTACGGGGAGGATCTCAACGCAATCTCGAGTTGTCGGTCACTGATAAATACACTTCTGAGAATTGGCAGTCGTCGTACGACACTGCATGTTGGTTTGATCCAATTTCATTAAACCATTAATAGATAGAGGCTTTTCTACATTATACGTTATTGAGTGCGCACTGTGAATGTTTCCTACGAAGAATTGCGTATGCAGTCGTTTTAAGAATGTTCAGAAACGGATAGGGATTTGAGTTTGTATTCAGTCCAGCCTCTCGTCACACCGACTTTTATCCAACAAAATCAAAAATATTATACAAATATAGCAATGTTGTTTTTCAAATAGCACTTGCCAGTATTCATTACCAATGAAATAATACTTGTTATCAAAATTGTAAACTTTACTATCATTGATAGATGTTATTGGATTGCGTTATGAGTATTTATTCCAATATCTTTAAGATTGATAGCTGATATGCAAAGTTTTGATATACGATGAATAACGCCAAAATTATTCACAGATATCGAAAATTTAACTCACAAAACCGGAAATTACAAGCAATTCGACGTATTCGTCACGATGCTGCAATCTGGACTGCTAAAGGTAATGCGATTATCGTGAGACCGAATAAATTTTCTCAATCGGATGAGCCCACAGCTGTTCTCTCACAGACGAGCGATTGCGTGACTCTCGATCTTCTGACATTTGAGGATTTGGAAATGTTGCGAGCACGTAGAACCGAGGTCACCTCGTTGTCATCGATGAGCAGCAACGGAAGTAATCGAAGATATTTAATACTCACGTATACGGTTGAATTCGACAGGTACAGCACCTTCTGGAATATCAAAGATCAATTAATTACGACAAATATGCATAGGTCAATGACTTCCATCTAGACTTATTTTTCCCTATAAAGAGAATTGTTATGTCTGATTAGTACGCAGTTAAGCTATTACCATTAATGGATATAAATTTATAAATTATTTTCCAACGTGAGAAACGTCCTTAAGAATCCATTATCCATTGCCTCTGGAGTACTGTGGCCTCCCGGATTCTGCAGTCCTGCAGGCAACGATCAGACGTCTAAATGCTGAAATTGAACGACTTCGAACAACCGGTGTGAACAAAGATTTGAAGAAAAGCGTTGATCAGCTCACTATCGCCAATCGCCAGCTTGTAGAGGAAAATCGGAAATTAATGAACGGTGGTCGGTCTCGTTGAGAAGATTGGACATTCTATTGACGTATTTGTTTCCTCTAATCTTCATCGTAACGTCCAAATGTTATAGACAGAGGTGCGCGACGTTTGTTGAACACGATGAAAACACTCGAGAATAACGTGGCGAAAGAGCGTGCCTCGTTTCAAGCACAGATTGAAAAGCTTCGTGCCGAGAACACTCGTTTATCTCTGAGGATTCGTCACTTGACGGAAGGGCCTGGTAGAAAACACGTCGATGGAAATACAGCTGTGAAACGACGAACGCCACCACCACCGAGATTGCCACGGAGCCGACGTTCCCTCAGTCGAAAGAGGAGTCGATCGCCTGCTTCGTCAGGACGTTTTAGACCGTCGTATCTGTCGCCAGGTGATTCAGTGAATATGAAATTTCCAGCATTGAGCGAAATTAAATGGAATTATTTACCAATTATTGTTTCCCGATTGACCTAATGTCGTTGAGCTTTAAATGTTGCAAGCTTTTCTTCCGACATTTTACGATCGAGCTCGTTGAACCTTACACAGGAAGTTCCGTCGAGTCGTTGCGGTCGCGGGATTCTCCTCGGCGTCCACGGGTCACAAGATCCTATCATTTTGGTACAAAAGGTCGCGTACGATTAGTTTATACAAATAAACATTTTGTCTTGCCTAGTCACTAACAGATCACCTTAAGGATGATTTTTATTCCAGAAATTGATTTCGGTAATTTGGAATCGAGAATTCAAGCCCTCCAAAAAATGCTCCAAGATGGAATGAATCTAAATTAACCATCTTCAACTCATGTGAACTTCAACGAGATTGTATAGATGTATACACACGCACAACAACTGCTTATACATTATTTGTAATATATTTTCTATATTGTGCTTTTGCCTGTTAAACACTATAATGATCAACATTTATTATATGTATCATACAACTGCGTCAAGCAGATAAGTTATATGTACAGGTCGCGTTTTTTCTTGCCATATTTCGCATGGATGGTAAGTAAGATAAACAGGCAAGATGAAGTTGCCGCAGTGATGATGAAAGAAAAGAAGATATCATTGTTCGCATTGACTGAGTCTGGGTGACTGAAAACAGGCTATAAAATGACTAGAGCTATTCATCAAAATTTTAGCATATCGTATGACGTGAATTGTTAAGCGAATGAGGATATACTTTTCGTGTTTATCGTTTAACATGTATATGAACAATGCTAGATTCGTTCATGATCTTTTGTCAGCTCTCCTACCTTGCGAGTTCAGCCCACATGTTGCATGTAACTTTTGTTCGATATAAATTAATATGATTAACTGAGTCTATTATGGCCCTTAACATCGTTTTCGAAATAACCTATTGCTCGGTGCACAAGAGACGTTTCTTCATTCCTTTTGCTTTTGTCGGCCTCAGAACTGCCACCTATCCCGTTTGAGCGCCCATCTTTGCCACCTTTATCTGATCTACTCTCGTCATTTCTTAATTGCTCCAAAGATGGTATTTTATGCTTGGAACGTTTAGCCAAATCTTCTATCGCACTTTGCAATATTTTTATTTCTTCCTCTTGCTGAAGCGCAGTTTGGTGTAGAGCCTGTATATCATTCGTGAACTTTTCCATCTGGGCCAGTCTGACCTCTTCCTTTTTCGTCTCTTTCGCTACTTGACGATTGTATTCCAGAATCAGACAAGCACCAGCTACACTGAATATTATTACCTCGCCCATGAGACTAGCGCCCAATTCAATGGCCATTTGTTCATTGAGCTTAGCCACTTTGGTAGGCTTTCCAAGATTCATCACATACATCTTTGCTTTCACCTCAGCCCAGTGATAAACTGCAAAACGAATGAAATCTTATTACGGTTCACCTCATAACAGTCTTAGTGGATGAGTTGAAAATATGAATCATTTAAACAATACTTAAATCTGTTTGAAGAAATAAGATCGTTGATGCATTATTAATAACTCAAAAATTCAGTAAGTTCCTATAGTTTTATTAAATCTAAGAATGGTAAGATAATCCAAGACTCACACTGCGCAGGTGGTATGATGAAGTAAGTTCGGAATACTGCATGGTTTTTTGCCTGTGTGACAAGTAATTTAGCAAGTGGCTTGCTGATTTGCTTGACGAACAAAACCCCCAATTTCAGAGCAGGAAATACGCCAACGGCCATTTTTATTATCCGTACTTTTCACAATTACGGAGAATCAAGCGCCACGTATCCTACAATCGAACAGTAATTTATTACTTATAATATCAAAAAATATCGTGGCCTTGTAACGGTTTATCAAACGACTCACAAGGTCGTCAGTGGCTAAAATAGGATGAGATTGTAGCATCAACTTTTTTCATGTCAATGTCACTGTATGATCGAACGTTAAACGGATTCAAATTATCTTTACGGAGTTCGTTGTCACCTCGTCGTATAATCAACAAAAACATTGTTTCTAATATCGTTGAAATGCATACTGTCTCTTACCTCCGGAATGATTTCGAAAGAAAGCAGACGGCCATACTGTCTAACCGCATAACATAACGTTTTTTTTTGCCTTCTGCTACGATGTCATTACTGCAATTAGTTTGTACGTTAAAAACTTCATTGTCATTCGTTATATTAGTGCTAGTAGATAATAATACTGTAATTCAACAATAATAACTAAAAAGCTTCCTCGATGTAACAAAGAGATGACGGTTATTTCATCGATTGAAATACTTCACGCGAAGTTGGCCACATTTACCTACTCAATAACAGCGCCACTAACGCCACCTGTGCGCAGAAAGCCGAACCTATTGAGTGGGTATATCATCAGTCTAACGGTAAAACAGATCATGCTCATTGGTTGGAAAACCCGCGATTTTCAAACTTTCGTCACGTCCACAAAAATTGAGCTATCCGAATGTTTCTTGGTTCATTGTACTCATCTTGGCAAGGGCTTCAGAAACATTGAAATTTTCTATCGGATGAACGAGAACGGATATACAGCATGTCGAAAAGTTTATTGTTCGACGATTTGCGAAATATTGAATTTCGGTCAATTTTAGTCGTTTCCCAAGCTTTAAGGGCCTATATCGATCGCAAATTTTCCGTACAACAAGAAAATCATCGTTCCGTTTTCGATTTTCTAAGATTTATTGACCTTAAGTGCATAAAACCATATTTTATTACTTTTTTCAATTTTTCTCCTAGAGTTTTTGAGATATCGGGAAAATAACGCGATAATCTTCATCAGCGAGTAATTTCCGATGGAATAAGACTATTTTCAGTCATCTGATGGTAAACTTTTATCCCCCCCCCCTCTTTTTGGAAAAAAAATGTTGACACCATCCTCTCTGCACAATATTTCCATTAATCAGTGTATATATATTTTCAACGTCACCATTCCAACGTCAAAAATGAAACTAATGTAATTTTCTATTCATCTTTAAACAAAATATTTTTATCTACATTTTGTTATTGTTGTCAATATTATGAAAACTTGGTGTTTTAATTTTGTTGCTCGCTAATAATCCTTTCCCTTCCGTCCCAAGATTTTTTCTCGCTGTGCCATGAGGTCTTCCTGCGTAATTTGTACTTGACACTTGCGGGCGTATCTGTGACACTTCATTGTTCCACAGCATTGAGAATCGGAGTTACACTGCAAACACAAATGTACATTTCAGTTGGATAAAGAATGTTGCGGTTACTGAAACTGATCTAGATGAATAAGAAATTCAGCTATTCGTGCATTTAGAATTTCATTATTTTATTGTCCATTTGGCCTCTTTGCGTTAGGTACCGATTCCTATATTGGCCCAAGTGAAATTATCATCCTCGACAATTATAAAGTGGTATTACATTTCTTTTTCATACAACGTATATTTTTCACAGTAATTAAGTAATTAGTCGATTGAATTAATTGGGTCGGATTACTTAACGCACTTTCTCACATTTTGCAATCGACAGTCAAAATACTTTGTTAAGATAATTTAGAAATTGTCTTTGCGAAAAAAAGACATTGTTCATGAATTTTTTTCTAATTAAATAAGACTGAACGCATCAATACCTTTATAATGTAATCATAGCCGAAGCCTTAATAGATATGATACACAAATTAATCAATTTTATCCGATACTGATAAACATATCGTTAGATTATTCTAACGATATGTTTATCAGTATCGGATAAAATTGATTGAGATTTAATTTGATTTATATCAAATTAAATCTCTGATTTCTGGATTTATTTGTCATCAACGAAAATCTTTTGTTCTCATAATCGTTTTCGTTTAGCTGCCAAAGTTTGTGCCCATGAAATTACTGACATAGTTAATGTATTATATATACAAAGGTATACGTACGTCATAACCGTGTCTATTACAGCTAGTGCTCGCGGCTGTGATTAGGCAGATGCTCATTAAGCCAATAAGAACGAACAGTAGAACTTTCGACATGTTGATGCTTTGCGAATTGCTTCTTTCTTCGAACACTCTGAAAAAATAATAGAAACAATGGGCGTTATGAAAAATGTTCTTAGTAATTGTAATAAGACAGAATCTTTCTTATCAATAATATAATAATAATAATTAATTTTCTAATTTCTATTGGAGAAAAAAATGTCTGTTTAGTTAGTAAACTTTACAGTAGACTCAAACTGTTATTCGAAATTTTATAATGACGACGGTTTAATGGGAATCAGCGAGAACTCCTTTTTTTACATTATATGCGTCAAACTATTGAAATGTTTCCCCTCCCACCTTGGATAAACTGAGAAAAATTGGAGGACTTGTTTCTTGGAATTAAAACAAAATTAGTCACCATTCGCATGGCAAAGTGAAAAGCCTTTATTTTTGTCCTTATTTTAGACCCTTCGAGCAAACTCGAAATAACGATTGATATTTAACACAATTGTAAGTTAAAAGTGTACAAAATTTTACAAAAAGAAATTTCACATACAGAAACTCAATCTAAAATATCTGAGTGAATTTGAGTAAGTATTTGCTCAGAAGTATTTGTACCTCGTGGTGTTCCTTTAATTTTGTTCGTTCTTTATTATATATCTACAGTGAAAAGTTTC
Organism: Netelia fuscicornis; assembly: GCA_946811545.1. Taxonomy (NCBI): domain Eukaryota; kingdom Metazoa; phylum Arthropoda; class Insecta; order Hymenoptera; family Ichneumonidae; genus Netelia; species Netelia fuscicornis. The sequence goes on from OX328012.1 coordinate 13,153,200, forward strand.
GAAATTTACAATCTCGAAAAGACTCTCGCACTATAACACTTGATAAAATAAATCTTTTGGCAAGTGTTTGTCGATTGAGTAGACTTTTGGCTACGCTTTTTAAATCAAAGTTAATCCAGCTTTTCTCTAGTCTTCCCGATATTTCCAGGAGGGTTACACTTTGGAAAATTATCGAACAGAAATAATGCAACTATTATAATCTGCGTTTCATGAAAGTTTTGTTGTGAATTTTCTAACAAAAACAATTATTTTTAGCTTTGAGCTTCCCTCTGCAATGGTTTTAGCAGGAGGATATCGGGGAAATCGCCTTAGGGTAAGGGGCCTTAGGGTAAGGCGATTTCCCCGATATTCTCCCCGAGAGGGAAGCTCAAAGCTAAAAAATAATTGTTTTTGTTAGAGAATCTAACATACGCATCTAATATATGCATTTATTATAATATTTACGATTATATTGATGGAAAACTCACGAAGAAACGAATTAAGTAATACAGGAAAGGTAAAACTTGCGATCCTTAAATATTCTTCCGTTTTTATAAAAGTTTTAATTGATGCGAAAACGATGTCAGATAACTAAAGATTACTCCGATATATCGGAAAACTGTAAGATTTAACTTGATAAACACACTTTAAACACAGATTATGGACAGATTTAATCTTTAATTCCACGAATCGATCAAAAACGAATTCATCCGCCAATTTTGGATTAGATTTGAGGATAGATTTTCTCAATCTGGTTAAAAGGCCAAATCTACGAGCTACGTTATAAGGTCATCCAGAATCATTAGTATTCAGACTGTCAATGCAGAGCATAAAAAGTCTGGAGCGCCCACTTTCAAAGTCCGAGGCCACGAATGATCACACAAGCATTACAAGTCCCTCTATCGTGTTATACCTTCATTCGTGACGAAATCCATTGCTCACACTGACTCACTACGAATATTCGCGGAATTTAAAGATTTGGCACACATCGTGAAAAAATAAAATGATTTTTTCTTTTGAATTTAACTATTTAATTAATCGAGATAATCAGAGTGCACCTCGTACGCCCAATTTTGATGCAACACATTATGAAGCAATTATCTTATAATGAAAAATTTGACGTTCAATCAAAACGACCGGATTACTTTGATTCAGAATTATAAATGAAAATTTCTGACTGACTTCGTTACAAATGGATGTTGGACACAATTGTTCTTATCAAAACGACATTCATTGTTGAGAAAAACTTTATCCTTACGTTCAACTTCTTCACTGGTATCGCGTATCTCGTAAGTGGGCGTATGGTACTTTTTAAGTGACAGTATACTCACTCCTCGATGCACAGTGGTCCGAAAGCTCGAATTGCTGGTCAAAACTCAATAACTCAAATGCTTCTCAGCGATAATTGCTAGTATTCCTGTACTTGTAGTTTTTTGGGTCGCTGGTTCCGAAAATGAATGCAAAAATGCGAATTTCAAAATGGCGGACCAAAAATGGCGGGCATTTTTCCCGAAAAATTTTACGACTTTGCTGAAATTCATACTATTACCGTTTTTTGGATCGCTGGTCCCGAAAAGAATCCAAAAATGCGAAATTCAAAATGGCGGACCAAAAATGGCGGCCATTTTCCTGAAAAATCTTACGATTTTGCTGAAATTCATACTCTTACCGTTTCTTGGGTCGCTGGTTCCGAAAATGAATGCAAAAATGCGAAATTCAAAATGGCAGACCAAAAATGGCGGACATCTTTCGCGAAAAATATTACGATTTTGCTGAAATTTATAATATCAACGTCTTTTGGGTCGGTCATTCCGAAAATGAATGCAAATATGCGAAATTCAAAATGGCGGACCGAACATGGCGGAAATATTTCGTGAAAAATGGTACAATTTTGGTGAAAGTCATATTTTGTACATTAATTTCTTTAATTTAAACAAATTATTTATTATAAAACAAAACGACATAACGTTTGAAGATATATCTTAGTCGCTATCTGAATTTTCATTATCGACGTCATTTTGATCAATGACGTCGTCCGCGTCGGCTTCTCGAAAACTGAATTGTGCATAACTTAGAAGCGCGATCGCTTCAGGAAACAAACTTTTTCCCATTTTGGGAGGTGCCTTTCGGAAACTCGAAATAAGCGGATCTGAAGAAGCTAGAAGTCGGAGAAAAATGTCTTCAATAGTTTTTTCTCTCGAGCATTTTCGTGAGTAATGTTCACGGTAATTCCGCACGTCTTTATTTCGCGCCTCCTGAGCTTCTTCAGAGAGCTGTCCTATTGGCAAAATGGCTAATTCAACAATCCGTGGACCATGTATAAGTACTTTATGTACAGTTGTGGGCATACAAAACCATGGGTACAATTCAACGAATCGATCAGCAGTCTCGTTGCAATATTTTTCAAACAAATCTACTTTGACGTTGAATCCGCTCGAAATAACTTGCAAAATGACATGAAATCTTTTCATCAACTGAGCATCGACCCCGAGAATGCAAGCAGACGTTTCAGTATTTTGAAAAAAACGCCGAGCCGTATTGCCGTCATTCGAGTTGCCCATGCCTTGCTTTGGCCGATCTATGATGAGGTGCAGTTCGTCTTTGAACGCTTTCTGAATACAATTTTTACGTATTTTCAAAGCGTTTTTAGCTTCTTCGCCACGAGACTGCCATTTTTCGCTTTTCAGTTTATATCCAACATGGAGTAAACACTCGAAAAATCTTATCCAACAATGCAAAGTTGATAATCCGTATATCAATTTTGAATCATCGACTTTTATCTGTCGGATAGCCTGCAGATCGTTAAAATTTTTCGACGTTGCATTGCACACGTAACATCTCATTGCGGACTTCGTACCAGTTACAGTATTGCAAACCTTTCCATCAATCATGGTAAAGGTTAATTTGTAACTCACTTTGCAATCTTTGCCGTCAATTACGGTCTGCAAAGGTTCAAGTCTTGCAATGTGATCGTCAATGAAGCGCTTTTCCTCGACGATCGATTGTTCCGTTTCGGGTTTAAATTGGAGTCGAATCGGTCGACAATACCATGGAGAAGAAGGCCTAGGGTTTTTCCAAATCACAGGTTCGGAATTTTCATCTCCGTCGTAGCCAATAAGTTGTAAGGGAACGAGAGAAGTTAGGAGAACACTGGAATCGGAGCTACCTTCTTGAGAAAATTTTTGTTTGTACTCCTTTTGTCCAGAACTTCCGTCGAACCCCCACTTAACAACGAGAGTCAAATTTTTAAGTACATTGCCGCTTATTGAATCCAAAACATCGTTTTGAAGTTCCAAAATTCGTTTACCCGTATGGTGCAGAAGAGATTGTAATTCAACTTCGGCGCAGTTTTCAGAAATAGAAATAGTTGGTGGATAACACAGTTTTTTGACCTCCAAAACGGAATTGTAAGTAGGAAAAACTGTACTATTGCATAAGTGCGTGGTATGCCTGATATTTATATACTGCGACTTAGATAATTTTGAATCAAGAACGAGAGCTAAAGCAGTATTTGGGGGCATTTTTGTTTCCGTTTTAGAAACCTTTTGCATGGCAGATATGTATTTCATTGCTCGCGTGGGAGATTTGGAGGTTACATCGTCGACAACTTTAGCTGCTGAGACAGCTCCAGATTCGCGAAGAACCATTTTAGTAGCGTAGGAGAGCTCATCCGCGCTGTAACTCTCACGCAACTTCTGCACTTTCCTCCGTTTTGAACGGTCACTCGATTCGGAAAAAGAAGTTTGGGGACGCCCACCACTGTCTCTTGATTTTGTGGAAGCCACACTATCATTTGCATTTCCTTCTTGGTCCAGGAAGACGACCTAGTTTTATATATTGTTACACTTACGTTAATTTCTATATAATTAATATTTACCGTAATGCTTATCGATCCATCCAACCAGCTTTTGTTATTTTTTAGAAAACGATGCTCAACGCGGCAAGCATTTTGCCATTTCATTTTTAAATTGCAAATGACTTTTTTTAACGCCTGTCGTGAACGATCTTCAATATGGAACCAATGTGCAGCTTTATTAAGGAGTTTAACGCCCAAAATTTCGATAAGGGTATCGAGATTTTTGTCCCATTCCTGATGCGTGGCGTCAAACAGTTGCTGTCGTGTCCACTGCACAACCTCCATCTTGGGTCCTATCATTAAAAATGCAGAAATTTTACTTACATTTTTTTAAGATTTTTCCCCACTCACACAGGCTTTTCCCTCTAAGATATCAATTCCCCAACAAAAGACCGTAGTTATGAATTATATGTTGTATTAAGCGTCTCAGCTCATCCAGATTTATATCGTCCAACTCACACAGTATTTAATGTACACAGCTAATTCAATCAGTTCTCTCTTGTATCACGCAGCTCTAATATTCTCACTCAGTTCTAGTCTTTGTCTCTCTCACTCAGCTCTTTGTTCACTGTCGTTTTATAATACTCGCACGCTTTGACTCTTGACTGCTCGTAAGCTTGTAACGTTTTTCTACGCTTCTTGCCGGTCGCTCACGTAGCGACGCCGTTGTCATGACACTATTTAAAATCTGCTATTTCATGGCCACCACACTGTCATCTATATCGGCCCGCCAATATTACACATATACACAAAATAATACACAAAACAAAAGGTCTCCAGCGCCCCGTGGCATCAACCCACAAGGCGGGCCACGAGGCTCCGACCGAGTCGACATAACACTGCTTGAAAGAATGCGTCTTTTTTACCAATGGAGCAAACAGGAGCAGGTAATGCCAACGGCTTCACATTCTCTATAATTTTTCACACTAGGAATCGTTGAAACGTCCGTAGGATCTCCTGGGATCATAAGTAATTCTCTACAGATAGTAATGCAATTTAATGAAACCAAGTAATTTACAGCAATCGTATTGCATCATTAATATCGTCACCATAAACTCCAAAAATTGGCTCATTCAAAAAGTTTACGTAATTCACTTACCTTCTGGAACAATATCCATTTTTGTTCACTCATTTTCGATGAAAATTGCAAAAACTACAGGCTTTTTTCTTGAGCGGTCGGAAGCATACACACACAACAGTCCCGCGCGGGTCTCAACGATGGTCACTTTTAAGCATTTACCACGGGCGAGGGATTCAATATAAACACCTACCCTTTTCGATTTTAATCTTCTAATACCATCTATTGAAATATATATGAAGCTTTACCTCGTACGATAACTTTCAATTTTGGGGTTTTGGCCAGGAATTCGGGCTTTTGGACCACTGTGCGATGGTACGATCAAAACTGGCTTCACAAAACAGCTTCTGATGTTTTTATACAACCGGTTGCTGGTCTACAACCGTTTCTTCTCATACTCGTTGCGCAAATTCTGAGGATTCGGAGACGCGTGTGTTTGTATACGTGTACGACAGAGGCTGAGATTATTATGTTCTTAAAACAAGAAAATCGGTATATCAGGCGTATTCTAAGACGATCATCGTCGCGGTTCTGCGAAAAAGTGGGTCATCTAACGAATTGATTGATTAAATTATCAATTATTTGTAATACAATGTAATTTGTTTACTCCCATATTTTTATCATTATCAATTAAAAACTTCCTAGTGAATTTCCTTGTAAGTATCAAGGTCGGATCATGATCGTGATCGTGGCTTTGGCGAATGTTTACATCGACCTTGAGAATGTGACATGATATTGGCTAGATGTGTTGTCGAATCGCTTAATTTCGTCTTTCATTTAATCCTTTTTGAATCCTACACGTAAATACGAAATAAATAATAGAATGGGAAAGTAATTAATTGATACAATAAATAATGAACTGATTAATTTTATGAATGATCATCAGTTTTGAAAAAACAACTTATACTTTAATTAATTACATTAATTATCCCCATTGCATTTATAGCAAGTGACTTCAAGGTCATGTTTTTTAATGTGTCAATTTTCTTTTAATTTTTCAAAATTGTCCGATTAAGGGATAGGTTTATATGTTACTGTAAAATGTGGAATTACAGTAAATCCTAAGATTTTCTAGTAAAACTTAACATTTACCAACTCTGAATGGTAAACATCCGAAATTTTCTATGAACATCATTCAGTTCGAATTTTTACCACCATCCACTCGGTAAATCTTCGGTTTTACAGCAGAGAGATGGTAAATGTTGAAAAATAGACACATTTTTGTTTTTACTGTTCGAAAGTATTTTGAAGATGTTTAAAAAAAAATGCCAAATGATAGATAATAATTTAAACAATGTACAGATTTGACAGATGGGTAATTTCATTACCAATTATATTGTGATCAATTATTAAAAATACAATACTTATTTGATAAAATTAAAAATTTGCATAATGATAACTAAATACATGTAAGGTTTTGACACTGATACGTAAATAAAATAAACGATTGAGAAATATATTTATTGTTTTATTCTTAAAATTAACATTTGCGAACTGGTTATTGGTAAAACTTAGCATGTACCAAACTCTATTGGTAAAAGCCAGAAATATTATCTTTTGTTTAAAAAATCCTCACATTTACCAACTCGTGTTGGTAAATCTCACGATTTACTAGTTAAACCTAAGATTTACCATAATTCGGGCGTTTGCAGTAATATATACAATATGTACATATAACCAATTCGATACTTCTGTAGAGTTATATCATCGATTGACATTTTCCCTCACTTGTTAGTCGACAAGTCAAATTTTTACGAAGAAACAATTGACAAGATATAAAAAAGTCCAATGTTGTTGTTACGATTTCCCCAAGGAATATCTACGTATAAACATTCGTGTGATGCGTTTATGCATAATTTCAGAGATGGAATAGCACATGATACTCATAATCAAATTTGTTTGATATTTCGTGTTTATGATTGGCTGATTTAAAAAAAAAGTTTCCATACATTAATGATTCTTAGAAAAAAATTGTATTCGCCAAACTCACATCGATTAGACTAATTTTATAAATGATGTCTAGCTTTTCCAGTGAACATAATCGAGAGAGATAAATTTCTAGGAAGGTAGAAGAAAACAAATCTCCTGATCTCGAATCCTGGAAGACTGTAATCGATAAGAGGGAATTTCCATCGTACGCAAGGTTCACCAGAGTCCAAAATATATTTTCTCGTTTTTATGACAGTAATACGTATATAGCGTATATCGATAGCTACTGAGATGATAAATGATGACAAGCTCACGGGGTTATCTAAGAGCGTATGATAGTCACTCTCTCTCACGAATATTGCAAGCAACACGACTGTGTATTTAATTTAAATAGTTTACTGAAAACAACCACAAAATTAATTCAATTAAATGAAATTCATTTGATTATGTCGATACATTATCAAATTCGCATACATTGTGTTTTTCGAAGATGATTATGAAGATGAGAATAATTTGAAGAATAAATTATTTCACTTCAAACTGTGATATTTATTGTTAGTGTACAAATTTATGGAGTGTTGACATATTATTATTACTCGTAAAATTTTAAGGGCATCAGTTTAATATTTTCGTTGAAATTCTCGTGAGAAAGTTGAGTAATAGTTATTTATTTTGCTCCGTATTTTGCCTCATACATTCCTGATGGGGCATGCTTACACGAAGAAAGAAACTCGTAAAACATATAACTATATAAATTATTGTGACGATACTGTAAAAAATGTATGAATAAAAAATACTGGATACTCGATATTCGTCGTACAATATTTCCATTCTTACACTGTTAAATTAAAAGTTCCAAAAATGCTTGTGGTCTTGTAACGAATTAAAAAATTACATTGATAAGGCAGAAAAATTGTAATTATATTTGTCTTGCTTTCATTACATTGTACATTAATATATTAAGTATACATACATTATTTTTATAAAGTGTCCGGTGACGACATAATAAGAACAGAATTTTTATAGAGAAGACATTTGCTTTCCGATTACCGACCCAACCAAATCATCACAGTACATGGATTTCGATTTACGTCGTACATACATGACTGTAAACAAGACAGTGATAAGGCTTGCAGCAGTCGGTGGTCTGCGTGCACTGTGTAAAAAAAGAAAATTCCAATTAGAAGAAACGTAAAAAGAAGCTCGGATGTTTGTTACACTTTTTAATTCGTGTCAATTGTAAATTATGTATGGACTAACATTATCACCACGTTGTCCACAGGGCTCGTTCAAATCGTGACACTCCACCGCAGTAATGATAAAGTACATGGATATTAAAACGACGAGAACGAGGCTCAATATTTTCGACATGGTAATATTGATTTGTTTCTGACTTCACAATCTAAGAAAATTATACGAAAATTAATAAATTAAAGATCTTATCTTTTCGAATAACAAGGATGTTCATACGTGGCTTTTAGGATCGACGCGTTTGTTCATTTGTGGACATAATACTCACTCGGGAAGGTTTGGTGGGCGACGATAACGCGTTTTCTCCTACTGCGATTCGATCCGTTCTCAATGTTTAATGAAATGTTGGCGTTGATAGTGAAGTATTTATATGAATCCGAAACACATCATATATTGTTTATGTTTCAGTCACGCGCGTCCCGGCTGAAGCTTCGTGGATAGAACACGACGTTGAACTGTCAGCATTTTGGAGGAATGTCACGTTCAGGTATGTATCGATATTATTTATATTAATGCATAGTCGCACACGTATAAGATAGATAAGAATTATATATATGTACGCGGCTGGGAATGTGCTTACGTTGCTTTGCATGCGTGACACCATCAATGTCTTTATCATTGAGCAAAGTGAACCTGAGGAATGAATCACTGCGCATTTACAGTTGATTGAAAATTCATACAAGTAAGTAATATTTGTGGATATAATTTTATGGCCAATAATGTGTAGTTTGTACTGAATAATTTGTCCTGATTGGTTGATAAAAAATATACATAAAAAACGAATGAATTTTGGGGTTTTGCTTCCTTTAATCGACAATAATTAAGAATATTGGAATTATTTATCTATAACTATGACGCCTTTATTATAATGATAAGAAAATCCTGTAAAGGTATAAAAATAATAGTAAAGCAGACGGTACGTCACTCGTTTGACTGGTTTATGAATCAGTGTTACAGGCGACGAGTGACTCGAAAACGCGATCCGTAATTTCTCTGTCAATGTTCAACCAATAGCGTTAAAATTTTCAGGGTATCTAGAGAATTATGGCAAAAAGTGGCTCCAATTATTTTTTTTTCCCAAAATTTTGACAATTTTGTATTGCAGGCGACGAGTAATTCGATAACGTCATCCGCACTTTCTTCGACACTAACCGTTAAAGTTGTGAAGGTATCTAGAGAATTATAACAACAATTTTGGAAAAATACAACATTTAGCCACTTTTTGCCATAATTCTCTAACTGCTTTCAAAATTTTATCGCGATCGGTTGCTCAGTTCCGAAGAGAATACGAATCGCAGTTTCGAATCGCATATTGCATGTAACACTGACCCTTAAGGTAATCCTATCGTTACAGTGTTTTCATTAGATTTCACTAAAAATTTGCAGAAACGTTCTTTGATGTCATATGTACATGTGTGTACAATTTCAGGTGCCTTTGCCGACTCAAACATCACGATATTCATTCTTGAAAATCGTCACTTTTCGCAATCTCCCATAAGAGCCGGTGTTAAATATCGGAATATTATACAATTCGTATCTCGATTATTTGCTCGATAAAGCCTGTTGAAATTTTGCACACATTTTTATATGACATCAAAGAAGCTTCAATTAGTTTTTATAACAAATCTTATCGAAAAAAATTCACGATTTTGTTTATTATATAATAAATAAACTTTACGTAGGATCAATTTGAATTTTGAGTACGTTGTTCTTTAGTCGATTTGCAACTACTTTTCTTAATGAACTTAAACGCTCAGTTCACTTGGAATGTGAGAAAAAACGGGAATAAAATTTTAATCCCCCACCCAACGGTAGGACTACCTTAACGAAAGCCAGAAAGTATGGAGTGTAATGTTACCTATGACACGAGACTCCACGAGATCCCTTTGATTAGTGTCCAAAAAACCGGCAATGAACCGAGATGACGCGCGAAGGGGCCGAGACCGCGGGAAGCTAAGACGAGACTGTCTTCCAACTCGTGTATTCGCCAACATTTTGTACGTCTCGACGAGTGTGTGGAGCGGGTTTCACACGTTAGTCGTTAATGCTGTACTGTTTACCTTTCTGTTTAGCCCGTGATATCCAAGGCGACCTGAACGAACCATGCAATGTCCGCATTCAGCGCATGGAACAGTTGTGGGTTTATTCGCTGAAAAAAAAACCCAAAAAAATGTGGTCTGAGTCTTCTTTTTTACCACAGGTCATATAGGAGGTTTTTTCGGTGAACTCCCCAGAACCCCCTGCACTAGTTCAAGAAGTGTACACTGAACTATATACTTATATTTATTGAATTAGTGTAGGGATTTCTGGGGAGTTCGCCGAAAAAGAACAAACCTAGGGTAGAGTGGGTCTTGGAAGAGTGTGGCCGATAAGCCGGAAGCCGCCATGTTGAGATCAAATGGATAGAATTACGCGCGGCTTTCAAAAGCTTATTCCAAGCATATGTAAATGCGAAAGATCATTTATGTACTTTCCACTGTGATTCTGTAACTCGTTATGCAGTTCTGGTATCGTTATCGGTGTATTTTTACACGAAAAGTGTTGCACACTGACACCGATAACAATTATGCCGATATTGTGCCATAATAAGTTATAGAATCGCAGGTCTGATAAATTAATTTTTAACAGATTGAAAAGGATATAAATAAATAATCACGTATCATTTTGGGTAGGAGTCAATTTATTGAAAAACATATTTTTACATTAATAAGTGTAAAAGTACAACGGCAGATTTTGTAAAAAATTTGATTGATATTCCATAAAGCGTATGTATAAATAAAAAAAATAATACAACATATTAGAAATAATTATGTAGTTAATCAGCGTAAAAAATACTGCGAAATATTGTGTATATATAAATAAAAAGGTAATGTAAATAATCATATCAATAACATAACATATCAATTCTACTACAGAGTAAAAATAAAAATCATAGAATCTTAATACTTAGTATCGAAATATTATTAAAGAAAATCATTTAATAGAATATATATGTTCTTCATCCGTCATACCTTGCCCACGATGAAATAAATCGTCAAGTACATATTTTGAAATATACACAATTTATTAATTCTTTAGATTCTTCAATGATCCTTTTATGTACATGATCTGAAACAAATGTGTTTTCCACACATAATTAATATTAAACAGGTCAACTCCAATATTTAATTACAAAATTTTGAATTTAACATATGGATTATAAGTTCCTTCTTATTATAGTCAACTTGTTATTGTAATGTAATGAAACATTAACATCCCAAAATATTTTTCTTTAAGAGCTGATGGTTCACGATCTCATATACCATAAAGCAACATACTAACGCATGTCTATATATATGGAAATAGTGGAAGTTGGTCTCAATATGGCGGAGCCAATCAGCGAAGAGCCCCTACATCGGCCACACTCTACTTAGACCCACTCTAATATAGGGTTACTTGCACGCCAGATTTGTGTACTGTCTCCTTCCAGCGGCTGCCGAAATTAAACTGACGGTTCCTTTCAAATAAAACGGACGAGGCGGACCCTACTAGAAGATTCAAACTACCTATAAATGGCGAAACGTGTCTCATTTTCTCTAAATTTCTAGACGGTATTGTAGATCGTAAAACGACTAGGGTGGATTTTGCCCCAAATGACTACTAAGGGTTAAACACAATAGATCCATTGTCCATGAACTTGAATCCTTTGTAGATTTCGTATTATAATTTTGTATACAGACCATTTATAATCGTGATTAACCCTTAGTAGTCACAGTTGGTTAGAATCACGTCATATTTAGGGTCGGTGGGACCCACGTGTTAAATTGTTATAAACAATTAAATAAAGCATTGAGCGATATGAAAAAATAGTAAGGTATAATTTGAACCTTGTTTAATACAAGGATTTTGGTTAGAAATCAAAAATTAAATTTTAACTATGCAACAAAAATTATGGAATCAAAAAACTCACGAAAAATTCCTTTTTTTTTTACAAAAATTGCTGTAACTCTTGTAATTATTGACAACAAAATGGTTTTATTATCTGGAAACAATGTATTTTGAAATAGACATAGCGGTTTATGTGGACTTTTCAAAAAGTATATTTATTTCATCCAACGCAGGTGCGATTTAGAAGGAAAGAATGAAACGGAAATCCGACTAACGGTCCGCGTCAAAATTTATCTTCTCGGTACTGAAGTTGAAGATCTTAACAATCGTTAGATGGCGCTACAAAACCCAATTGATGGATTTTAGTGAGCAGTATTCCAGATAAAAAAAGGCCCTGAGTCTCGTGGATCCAGTGTGACTATTAACTCTTTGAGGCCTGAGACCTTTCAAGCTTATGTGGTCCGCAGACGCATAAGCTGACGCATATATGCGTCCTTAGAGTTCAAAGGGTTAAGGGTTAAATATTCGCTATATTACTGGTTTTCGCAGTATTACGTTCGCAGATTAAAAATTTCCAGTGCTCACCAATTATCAGCAAAACTGGAAAGAAGCGTTGAGAAAGGGAGCGATCCCACAACTGGGAATGCGGCCATTATAAACGTCAAGTCCCAACGGGCATGGTATAAAATTCATAAGAGCGATGGCGCTGCTAACTCTCTACTTCCGTGGTCTGCCGTTAGATGTCATGGATCATAGTTCGTTCATTTTGCACGATGCACTCTTATCAACGATTCGTTGCTTTACCGAGAGTCGAGCATCGTTATTATCGACATCAACGAGTAAAACTTGCCCATATTGGCGTAAGAGCGCTGCGTTATTTGAACTTACAGCAGGGCGACTACCAGCCTCGGCGATCGAAGAAGTGCACAGGCACGTGCTTTGTTTCTAGCCCTCGAAACGTTTAAATGAACATTTTTTAAGTTCTGTAAATTTCGTTTCTGATTTTCCTGAAAATCATTTATATGCTTTTTTGAAATATAAATTCGATGTAATTTTAAGTCCACGAATAATAATTTGTTTGCAGCCTTGTGGAGAATTTAGATTTTCTTCGGAATTTAAATGTTTCGTTTACATTTTTCTCACGACGTATTTTTCATATTAACAATATTAACAAAAGAGTCCCAAATAAAGGGCTACAATCATATTCATAAAATTTTCGTTGAAAAACGTTGCGACTATATTTATAAAACGAAATCTCAAAAAATAAATAACGTTTTCTGATAATCATTCTTCATAAAATCGTAGAAGTAATGAATTTCTTTTCGTATAATAAATAAATAGCTACATGGAGAAAAGAAGTGTAAAGGAGCAATCCATACTCAATTCAGCTGAACGTTGAATAAAACGAACGAATGGCATTTATCCAATCGATTTGCGATAAAAATGATATCACCTTCGTTTATTATTGCTCGTTATCCTTTGTGAAAGAAATTTCAATTTTCCAGATTATCACAGTTGTCTATTTAAATCCACAACAACGGCTCAAAACCCTCTAAAAGGGAACGTAAATAATTTTTAGTTCCAAAAAACGAGTAATGCGCTGGCTAAGTTTCATCGAGCTAAATCATCACATAGCGCTTATTGTTTTTTAATGCTGAATGTACCACGTTCCTTAAATTCTCACGAGTCTGCTATCGCGTTGTTGAGATTATACGTATTATCGTTTGAGAGGAAAGACAGTGGCCCCATTCTTATGATTGTGTTGCTACGTGCATTTCGATCTGGCGACAGTAGAAAAAAATGGTTAGAGAGTTACGTCCGACTACATGCATACGGGAGTAGGCGTTCGCTGCTAATCCTGATTCTAATGACAGCACACTAGGAAGCCGTATATCCATACCAGGCCGCGTGTAGTAACTTGCAACCATAGACGAACACCGGCTCTTTTATCAGGGCTGATAAAAAAGCTCTTGGGAACGTAAGAGCACCCCTCTTGCGCATTTTTTCAAAATAATTTCATTGCTCAACATCCTGATAAAAAAAAAGAAATAGATCATCGAATTATTAGAAAATACTAAATCTGTCTTCTATCTTTCGTTTATTGGCCAATTCGATTGCAATAAATTGAATTAAATCCGGCATTGAATTGAAAATTGTACAATAACGGAGAATGGATTGAAAATTCTTAAAATCCTCGATGAATCATCGTCGATTCGAAAATGCCTCGTACGAATTCAGGCTAGACATGTGACTTTTGTGTAGTTTGTGTTTGATAATTTTCGTATTTTTCAATGCGTCGTCCCATCGGTGGAATTATTTAGTCGTAGGGCCTGCAGGTGAACGGCGACGGCACTGCACCTAAGCCCCTGCCCCGGGGGTGCATGCCCTGTGGATGAGCGTAACTTGAACAGTAGACCATCGCCCTGAAAGACAGTCGTCGGTGTTCGGCGCGCCGCTCCGTACTCGTAAACCCTATTTCGCGAAAAAAACGTTCGTCACGTTGTCAAAATTTGCGAAAAAACATAAAAAAAATTGTCAAAATTCGTTTTTCTCGAAATAACGCAACGAGGGTTATAAAAAAAGAATTATCCTCATACATACACACACACATACACACACACACACACGCACACACACACATACACACATACACCCCCATACACACACACACCCACATACACCCACACACACGCATACACCATATCCATATATATACATACACGCACACACAAGCACGCACGCACGCACGCACGCGCGCGCGTACAGACACAGAGACACACACACACACACACACACACATACAGAACCGCGCGGGTGCGCGCACATGGGCACATACAGACAGACGGATACACACACGAAAGAGTACGCCAAAAATTGCGCGTCATCAATCGAGAAGAATTTCGCGTTGCGGTAATCGTATCGATCTTTCTTTCTGTCGCGAGAGAGCGCCCCGATATCCCACGGAGAGGCGCGCGCGTGTGATTTTTTTTTTCGCTGCTTAGCGCGGATCCTGGCACTGCTCAAGGAATTTAAATGTGCAGCACGAGAGGTGCGACATACGTATATGTATATATTTATATAAATAAATAAATAAATAAATAAATAAACAAAAACATATAAATAAATAATTAAAAAAAATAGGAACAATGTATTGCAAAGCGTTGGATAGAGAGAGAGAAATTGTAGTACAACTGAGAGAGATGAAAGAGAATTGCAGAATTGTAAACGGAGGTGTGCGGCTTCGACGACAAAATCTCGCGTTGAAAATTCGCGTATAGCGTGACGCGAGAGAGATCTAGCGGATTTGTTGATTATAGAGACGTCACGTGTCTATGTAACGAAGTAGATATATCGGCGAGGGACGCAACGCATTTGATCAACGACTGCAGTATAAAGCGCATCTAGAATTGACCGCGACGTGAGAGTCGGAGTGAGAACGTGCGAGGGAGAGAAAGTGTGCTCGGGGGAGAGTGAGAGAGCGAAAGAGACAGAGAGAGAGAGAGAGAAAGAGTGACAGAGCGAAAGAGACAGAGAACGAGAGAGCGAGAGAGTGAGAAAGAAAGAGAGAGAGAAAGAGAGCAAGAGAGAGAGAGAGAGAGAGAGAGAGAGAGAGAGAGAGAGAGAGAGAGAGAGAGAGAGAGAGAGAGAGAGAGAGAGAGAGAGAGCGAGAGAATGAGGGGGGGGGGGAGAAGAAAGAAATAAAATGGAAGAAACGCAAAGTAATGAGAGTGCGCGCCCTCTCTGCAGCGAGCAGATATCGTATTCCTAGTTACAGGTGCTGTACATACAGCGGGTTGCTCACTACTGTGTCTACAAAGTTATATCACGAAGGAAACAGGAGAGAAACGTGTATCCGTGTGTATGCGCGCGCGTGCGCCCTTTCGCGTGTATGTGTGTCTTTCTCTCTTTCTCTGCGTGTATGCCATATTGTATGTATGAGTTAACGTGCACGAGAGTCCTGCGCCGCTATCGACCCTTGGGTCGATCAACTATTTACTTTCAAGCGTATCGCAGTCAGCCGTTGCCGAATCAACACTATCGATTTTTGCACCCCTTCGCTGCACTCCTTTTACTCCCGTTTGCAAATCACTATACCATGCTTGTATCTATACAACCTTACCCAACATTCTATGCAAGTCTATGTTTAAATATTTAAGCAAGGATAATTAACCGGAAAACCACGAGGTCACTTTCCCGCCTGTTTGCACACATTCTCCCAATATCGATATTCACAGATACCAAGGATTCGATTCTTTTACGATTTATCGCAAGATTTTTATTTGACGAGAATTTTTATTTTTTTCATAATGGCGGTGTATTCCCATTGTAGTGATTGGTACGTTTCGCGAATACAAACAACGATTTGAATTTGCTGGTTTTACAAAGACATTTACCCTTTACCCTTTTAATGGGATAAGGGCAAAGGGTTAATGCGAAAAGGGTAAATGCGGAAAGGGTAAATTCGAAACGGGTAAATGCGAAAAGGGTAAATGCGAAAAGGGTAAATAGAGACGTGGTAACAGTACTTACGAGGGCAAAGAAAGAACGTAATGGTACAGTAGGAAAGCTCATCGTGAATGTTTATATATAGTTGATAACACAGTGACTCGTGTATTCATTCGCGGATCGTCAAGCTCGTACAGCAACTCAAACAACTCGCCCAACTTTGTGCATATAGCCCACATTTATTCGAGCATTCGCACATTCGTCGAAGCAGCTATTTACTGCAGGGTGAGTGTTTGACTCGCTGTATGATTGTCCGTCTAAGGAAACGTGTGGCTAGTCGCGTCGTCAAGGGTAGCAATTGTGTAATGTATTACGAATACAACCACGAGTGCCTAGGAGGGTTAGGGTATTATTTGTCAGCTCTGTTTGAATATTCGTGAGTATTGGCGAGGGTGTAAAAGTATATTTTTTCAATAATGTTATATACAAATGTTTCAATGAATACGTAGAATATACATTGACGTTTTTTCTGCTTGTTTGCAGGTATACTTGCACCAGGTAAAGGAACACCATGTTCGGATACGAGCTCAGCAAAGTCGGCAGGCATCGATCGTCCCTGCTAGCCCTTTTATTACCGTCATATTACGATCGGGGATTATAGGATGAAATTAGTTCTTGATGAATAATTTGATTGATAATTTCTTTTCATTTTTATCGTAATTAGGAAGATTACACTTACGGGCGTGAAAAGAGAACAAATCACTAGAGATTGCTGGTGAAATTAATGACATCGCTTATTCCGTCGTCTTTGGAGATATTAATTAGTCGAGCCAAGGAGCGATTATCTCGTTTGTCAATTAGCTACTTATCGGTTAAACTCTTCGTAATTTTCTTTTAGACTTGAATGTTGACGAGTTATCAAAATCGCGGCTTCTCTCGCGATGAGGAACGTCGTAGAAGGGACACTGTGGTGGATAACGACGCTTGTTCGTGATAAATGCTTGACATCCGCCGGGATCCCCACCCCCTTCTTATCTTTCCTTCTTGGCTTTTCCTTTCTTCGACTTTAAGTCTCTCGCTCCTTCGGAGTAATTAAAAGAGATAAAACTTCGTTTTGATGGATAATATTTTTCTGGGCACATTCGCTGTTTTGTATTGTGGACAATTATGGGTAATTATGGTTGTCATGACAGACACTTTTTCCTAATAACAATGGGAACGCATTTGGCGTTTGACAATCATAAATCTTACCGTCGTTATTAAAAATACGATTAATTTTGGTAAAGTGTGACAATACTGGAAAATCTGGGGGGTGGTTTTCACGATTAAAATATTTTAATTATATTTTGCCGCAATATTAATTCGCCTAAAAAAAAAACTAATTTTTAAATCGTTTTTATAACAGTTTTATCCGAACTCTGACAGAAGCGTCTATGGGGTTAAAAAAATATCGTATCGAATACAACGAGAGCGATGGGCTAATTTCATCTATCAAGTTTTCCTTGCGATAAAACTTTGACGACTCGCGACGATGATTGTTAAATCCGACTGACGGGTAAAATAAATCGCACACTTGTTATAGGAAATTAAATTTGTCCGAGGGGGAAGTCATTTTGAAGAATGACTAGAGGGTATTCGCGTGAAACAGGATTAGCCTGTGAATGGTGCATAACGAACAAACGATAACAACCGTGACAGTTCGTGTCGTTGCTGAGAAAATCTGGTACGCGATGGAAAGTTTATTTTCAATCCTTTTTTGTTTTTACATTCATTCTACATATTCCATTATATCGCAGTAAAAGAAACCATAAACCGTATGGAATATCGTACGGTTTGAATAATTCTGTCCTCGCGTCATTTTTCAATTCGTTGAAGTTGACTCGGAGCCAAGCGGGGGTAACGCGGGTCAGGATTTTCAAAATCTTTTCAATTCCTTATCCTTGCATCCTTATCTCGTTTTTTAATTGAAATTTGGATCTCGATCTCTCAGACTTTTCACCCAACTAACGAAACTGCTGGTTCGTTGACTCCTGTCTTTCATAGCTACGTTCTCCCGCGACACAAGGGTGTTCCCTGCAATAATTCAACTACGAAATTTGGACCATCGATGAATGGACCATTGTCATATCACGTATCAAGATGTATCGATGAAATCCCAGGCACGTTAGATCTCTCCCCTAGCTTCGTAGACAAAGAGCACGAGGCCAAACCAGTCCAGAGTGTCATCACGATAGTTCCTGATGTCTCGCCGAGGAGCACGTGTACGTTTGCGTACCGTATTTCAGCCGGTACAAGTGTCCGCATAACGAAACGAGCTTCGCGAGAACGGTCATACGCGACGAGCATGAGTCTGCAACCTGCTGTGAGCGAGCTCGTATCTCTCGTACTTTTCTCTCTCCTCGACTGCATCTCTCCCTCTCTCTCTCTCTCTCTTCTCTCTCTCTCTCTCTCTCTCTCTCTCTCTCTCTCTCTCTCTCTCTCTCTCTCTCTCTCTCTCTCTCTCTCTATGTAGGTCTCTCATTCTCGGTCGTTGACGATTTACTGTGACTGCATCCGCTAACTTTAACTCTGTAATCCGCTAACACTGTCACTTCGTCACTCAGACACAGAGCGCAGTACCAGCAACTACAGCTGGTGAACGCTAAAGGGTTTCCCATACGTGCTCGTACACTTGAAATATCGTCGCGTTTGGCTTTTTTTTGTCGACTTAATTACACTTTTTTTTTTATATTATCTTTATTTGTCTTTTTATTCGCGAGAAGACAAATTCGCGACGGCGGCGTACTCGAACGTTTGCAATTGTCGGTAATAACGCGGCAGCTCGCGCCCCCTTTTACGATCGACGTGCGTACACGCCATTCTGTTGATTTATTTGCACCACAGGATATGGGGCCCGTGGAGGCATATCGTTACCTCATGGACGAAATATCAGGTGAGAGCTTTCAGAAATTTAATTTTTTTGGTGAAAAAACTTTGACAATTAGATAAACGTTATTTTTTTTTTTTAATATTCGTATTTGTAAGAGGGTTATATTGTCGTATGTATGAAAGTAGAAATATTTATGTGTCGTTGTATCGCCAACAGATCCGAGGGTGGCTGATTGGCCTCTGATGGCCAGTCCATTTCCATTGGCAACGATACTTCTCGTCTATCTACTCTTCATTCTTTACATTGGCCCGATGTACATGAGAAATCGTCGTCCGTATTCCCTCTACAATCTCATGATATGTTACAACGTGTTCGTCGTTCTCGCCAGTGCAACAGTTTTTTATGGGGTGAGTTATTTTGTAATCATTGCGTATGTAATATTGTCAATTTATGATATTATCGATAACATTTTTCAATGAAATTTCAGCTCCTCACCTCTGGTTTTACAACGAATTTATCGTGGGGATGCGAGCCCGTCGATTATTCCTTCAATTCCGAGCCAATGAGCGTGAGTTTATTTATTTTTTTATTGAAAACGCACGATATTTTATTATCCGTGACATGTGGGATTTTGATACGAACGTTGAGCGATCCGATGAAAATTGTAACTGGGGTAGGTTTCATTTTATTTCCTTAAATTTGGCGTTAATTTGTAAAAAGTAAAAATGCAGGGATATTTTGTTTTATGACTTTCTAACGTTTATATTTCATCGTTGGGATGAAAGGACATCGTTATTATTATTAGACAGCTCGATTAGTCCTAAACAAATTTTTCAAAAAAAAAATTTTCATCGATCGCTCTTCATCGTTTCACTGGACTCGCAAAAATTGACATTAACCTCTTTGAAACGTAGATGGCCAGATGGGTCTGGTGGCTGATGCTACTTAAGATGTGCGAACTCGGCGATACCGTAATATTCGTTCTTCGCAAGAAATACAAACAGTCATCCTTCTTACACATCTATCATCACGTGACGACCGTTAGTCTTGCCTGGATCGCGTGCAAATATGCTCCAGGTAAGTTTCTCAACTCATTCCCAGAAAGTAACATTATTTATTTATATTAAAAATTTACACCCTGTGACGAAAAATCAGTGTCTCATCGTTTATATTTCAGGTGGTATGTGGACATTTATCATGATGCCGAACTGCATCGTCCACGTTATCATGTATACTTATTATCTACTCGCTTGCCTTGGGCCAGAAATGCAAAAGAGAGTCTCCCGATGGAAATCGTATTTGACGATGCTTCAGTTGGTACGTATAGCCAGGATTCATACTAAAATAAAGTTTTTAATCCGATTTGAAGTCGAGCACATTCTTGCAATTGCTTTTGGTTCACATTTCATACATACCTCTTAGGTACGTATCAAGTAAATTAATATTAAATTCAATTTACGATTACGTGGTAAGGAACTTTAATTGAAAACTATCCAAGCGAAATATTGTATGAAATATGTTAAACGATTAAACGATATATGTATGTTTCAGATTCAATTCGTTGTAATGCTGTTACACACGGCCCAGGCACTAATGCCCTCTTGCGAGCCTAGTCGCAAGCCACTCGCCTACCTCTACATGTTTCACGTTATCGTGATATTCTACATGTTTTGGGATTTTTACAAAAAATCTTACACCGTAAAGAAGCAAGCGTGAAAAAACCGTGATGGCCTTAGTTGAAGCCTAATTTTAGACATTTTATTAATTGTTAAAATCACGTGGCAACGAGAATTCTGCAGACTGATCGAATCCGTTTACAGTTTTAATGATTAATTTACGTTCGTTGTAAGTTAATTTTAGTCTTCGTCATTTCCCGCATAATCTTCCGTCATGCTAGTCGACTCGAACCGTTTTTAGTTCTCTTCGACGTTACAGATGTTCCCTCATCTGTCTTCCGTTTTGTTCCTCTCATTATCTTTTGTCTAATTCACAATTCCATAAGTTACTTCCAGTCTTGGTTAAGTCAGTATTTTTAGTATTTTATAAAAGTCGCTTATTCGAATGTCAAGTTACGAGTATTATTTGATTGAAATAGCGAGAACTTGTCTTAATGTTGACACGAAGCTGAGCAAAATTGTTATTGAATCATGGAGTCGTATTTTCGTATATACAATCGTCGATGATTTCGGGGCAAAAATTTGATCGTCGCGTTAGCGGCCATTTTTTTTTTGATATTCTAAAATCGTATAATGCCGTTCCTGGTTGTAAATGTGAATGAAACAGCATGGCGCAACATGGCTATTGTTGAATAGGTTAATCGATGTAGAAAATCCACGTTATGCAGAAATCCGCGCTGAAAATATTGCATAGTTAGGTCGTATACATCAAAGAAAAATATCACATTAATAGCGAAATAAGGTTTCTTAAAAAGTTCTCCGAAAAATTGTTCATAAAAAAAAGTGCAAAATTCTTTAAAACGATGAAACATTCATCGTTGTAGTCAGATAACGTTGAGATTCGTGGTACTGTTCAAGAATCGAAATATTATTGTATTTCTATTCCATTGATGGCAACGAAAACTGTTCGTTTACGTGCTATTCAATTGTATTGTACTTTTTTATATTTACAATTTTTCACTTGGAAGTTCTTAAGCCTTTTTATTCCGTCGTTTGCGTCATTTGCCACCTAAATTATTGCCCCAAGCTTTATCGAGCTTGAAGATAATTATTCCTCGAATTTCCGGACATCCGGAAAATAAAATGAGATTAACTCGAGCGAAACGAGATTGATCAAAGTATTTAAGCGTTTATCAGAAAAAAAAATAAAGTTTGTTTTATTTTCAATAGGTCTTTTATATCCTGGCTGTATTTCTTCCCTTACTTCGCGTTGAGGTTTGTCGATCGAGAGATTTCGATATTTTTCTTGTATCCGCGCAAGGGTTGTAGCTGCTTCATTATGAATTTTGCGCGACGACCGATGTGAATTAGCCGAAAGAGGGCAGTAAACGGAGAGGAAGAAAATGAGTAGGAGAGATCGGTTGGATATACAAGAGAACGACGACGGTGCATGGTGCGATTTCAGCGTTCATGGTACGGGTCAAACCCCGAATTAGCATAGCGGATTAGTGTGTCCGTGGCTTTAAGTCGACACGCATGGCCGCACGCCGATAAGACTTTATTAACGCGCTTGTGGGGTTATTTATCCTCCCTCTCGACCGGTTCCGTGTTTCCCCCGTGTGTTACGCGGTATATGCAACGTATAATATCGATGGGAGACTGCGCTAGTAGTACAGCTCCGTGTATGGTCGGACAACGTATCGAGCTTCGAATTGCGACAAATCGCGTATCCGTACGCTTATTTTCGGGAGCCTAGATTTTTAGTCGATGATAATGAATAATTTATTCCGAGAATACGCGAGCAGATTTAACAGTGCACTGCTTAATTATACAATAATTGTTCTCAGTATTCCTCAAACATTGCCAGTGTTCGAGGCTTTCAATGTAAAGTTATTTTTATCAATCTTCATGTTTAATTTGAAGCAGAAAATAATTATTTTTGATTTTCTACCTTCTATTGAAGGTTGTGGAGAACTATTTATAATAATGAGTCAGCTGAAATTTACCTGACATTATTTTCAGGTCATTCTCGTATTATTATTATTCCAACTGGAAAAAATATCCAAAAACGTTATACAAATTATCAAATTTGATATTATTTCAAGAGCAGAAGCACTGTTCACTCTCATATTATTATTATTCCAACTGGAAAAAATATCCAAAAACGTTATGCAAATTATCAAATGTGATTTCAAGAGCAGAAGTACAACAATAGCAATATCAATGAAATATTTATTATTCCACATAACCTCGACTAATCATTGACACTAAAAGTGCCTACGTAAGTACATCGAATGAATAATCCTCTGCGAAGAGCATTCTGCTTATTTTTTAGACTACGTTGGAAAGCGTCTTCACTATTCACTCTCATATTATTATTATTCCAACTGGAAAAAATATCCAAAAACGTTATGCAAATTATCAAATGTGATATTATTTCATGAGCAGAAGCACTGTTCACTCTCATATTGTTATTATTCCAACTGGAAAAAATATCCAAAAACGTTATGCAAATTATCAAATGTGATTTCAAGAGCAGAAGTACAAGAATAGCAATATCAATGAAATATTTATTATTCCACATAACCTCGACTAATCATTGATACTAAAAGTGCCCACGTAAGTACATCGAATGAATAATCCTCTGAGAAATATTTATCATCCTGCTCATC
This sequence comes from Netelia fuscicornis, assembly GCA_946811545.1. Taxonomy (NCBI): domain Eukaryota; kingdom Metazoa; phylum Arthropoda; class Insecta; order Hymenoptera; family Ichneumonidae; genus Netelia; species Netelia fuscicornis. The sequence continues at coordinate 13,176,763 of OX328012.1, forward strand.
CTCTGCCTTCGTCAGGATTCTACCTACACGTTACATGCTAACATTAATGTAAGGGCGCGTAGTAACACGGAGAAGCTTTTGAGATAAGACGATACGAAGAGAGAAAGTAATATCGAGTTAAAAGAAAACCATTATATATAATAATCGGTTAAAAGATACGAGTTTACGACGCGTTATCGTCACCTGGGTGTTTTCTTAGGTGTAAAACTTAGGTGCCATTTAAAATTTAAAAATCCTGAAACGGGCTTGGCCTCGGCTCTCTGTTGTTGCGGAAAAGTCCGTAGAGGAAGCATGGGTTGACGTGATAAGGTTCTATACGAGAAAATAGTTCTTCCGCGTTTATGAAATGACCACCTTCGCCGATCCTCTCTGCTTTACACCAGGTAAAGCAATATGATAGCTACTTTTACGGCATATATACACATTTATTGCAACGCGTGTAGGAAAACCGAAAGACTCACGTCGTAAAACAAAATCGATCAAACGTTTTTCTCGAGGACTTTTATTTTTTTATTTTTCTACGAGAGCGAAATAACGTCTTCGTTCTTCGATATAAATGTGCGATGAAATTTTTGTTCTCATACTTGGTAAATCGTTTCGTAAAGTCGCTATGACAGGAAAACTGTTCGTTCACGAGATTATCGAGGACTTTTACGGACGGTCTTTCATGATTTATTATTATTAACTCTCAGGGTCTTAGTGAGGAATCCTTAAATACGCGTATGCAATCCGATAACCTGCTTATCGACCGGCTGCAAAGTTTAAGCTTGGCAGCGTTGGTTAATCTGCGCATGAATAAAACCCTCGCGATTACGCTAATCTCGCAAATTCATCGTCGTATTATGTATGAGATGGAAGAAGAAAAATTCTAATGAAACAATAACGATATATGTACATAACGCGTATATCGAAATATGTTTCATTTTCCGTATTCCAATGCATACATATATATATTATATAATATAATATACTATAATATTTATAATTACATTATATATATTATTATGTATACATAATATTGCATATATAATATAATATAATATATTATAATATATTATATTAATATTTATATATTGATATAATACAATTAATTATAATTAGTATATTAATATTATTATTATATTAATAATATAATTTATTATATCAATATTGATATATTGATATAATACAATCAATTATAATTAATATATTAATATTATTATTATATTAACAATATAATATATTATATTAATATTAGTATATTGATATAATATAATTAGTTATAATTAATATATTAATATTATTATTATATTAATAATTTAATATATTATATTAATATTTATATATTAAAATAATATAATTAATTATAATTAATATATAAATATTAATACAATATATTATACACACCCGAGGGAGTGAATGGTATAGTAAGTAGCGTTTGTGGCTCATACGAAGCGGGTCCCGGGTTCGATTCCCGCCCCAATGAAGTTTTTTCTATGTGGTTTTTTTTCCGTGCCCTCGGTGGTCGGTACCCACCTAAGAAAAAAACTATAGGTCCTCCGGAAGGGTTTGTTGGAGATGAGGAGAGAAGGAAAAAAATGTAAAAAGGTGAAAGGACGCCGAACATTGGAATTTGTGCATACAACCACCCAGTCCCCCCCTATATCTATCTATCTATAATTAACGCACTTACATTTCCAACGCACAGTTCCAACGTTAACTTATGGGTCTCGAAAATACGTTTTATAAATAAAAACGAGTAAAGCTCCGTCGATTGTTATAGAGAGGTGGCAGTAAATATAATCGTAAATCGTGAGAGGACGAGAGATTATGAATAGCAAAATGGCACCCACGCACGTGTACAAATGGCAATTGCACGCGACAGGATAGAAAGGGGTGAGAGCGAGCGTGTTGCTGGCAGCGGGCGCACATTTTTTTCAACTCCACCCCTCTTTCGTCTTTCAGGGTGCATGATGAAAAAAAAATTTTTTTTTAATCCTCGATGGCGTTGGCCAATTGCACGAAATTTATAGAGCGACGGCTTGGCTGTATGCATCGGTCGCTGGGCTAAAGCGTGGGCGGGCGAGCCCGCGTGTAGACCTTCGACTATTACTCCCTCGCTGTACGTAAATTAGTATATATATACTATATATAGCTCTAGCACTATTACGTTCCGATGTCCGCGATACGACGTAATTGCGCGCTTAAATATTGTCGTCTGCTGTGAATGGCGATAGGCTATGTGTGTATATATTTATGTATATATTCTTGTATATAGATATATAGAACGACCGTTTTCGCCAAGCCGGAGTACAAACCGAAAGCCCTGCGGGCTCTCTGAACTCCGATCTCGGACAAACCACTCTCGCCACTCCGAGCAACCCTCGAATTATCGTTTCGATTCGCCTGACCTCTCACCCGCAGTACCAGTTCCAATGGATCCATATACGATCGGATTATGACAACGACGGTCTCTCTCTCTCTCTCTCTCTTTCTCCCTTCCTATCTCTCTCTCTCTTTCTATCTCTCTCTGCTGACTGGCTTTTCGATCGCTGGGCACAAAGGTCGCCGTTGAAATTTTTTAGTCTCGGTACATGACCAGGTAGCTGTATCAATGGAAAGCTGCACTATTGAAATTTTTAGCGTTTTACTAACCCGCCTTTTCTGTTACTACGCATTTTCATCCCACACGATTTTCATCCCTTTGAAGGGGTTTTTCGTGTTGTAACGATTGTGTTTTAAATCCTTTGCCGTTTTTCAATTCTATCATTTTCATTTGGTTGTACGAGCTTCTAATTGTAAGTCTTCTTTTCTTTTAGTATTGGCTTCCTAGTTTTATTTCCTTTTTTTTTCGCTTCTGGATCCAATTAACAATATTTTTCGATTTATTCTTTTCCTATCGTTAACGGCAGTGGAAATGCCGATTTTACATCTCTTTTTGCCTGAACTCTTCGTCATCGTATATACGGGATTTATATCTGTATATATACTATATCGACAATAGAGAATGGTGGTTGTACGAAGCTTATTCTTAACGACTTCGTGCCAAATGGGTGGAAAGTTTTCGAATTTGGAAAAGCCAGCAATAGGAACGAGAGAGAAGGGGGCAAGGAAAGTGGGAGAGAGAGAGAGAGAGAGAGAGAGAGAGAGCATGCAGAGGTTGGGACTCATTTAGCCCGAACTACAGTTATGGAGTCTGACGGGGTGAGTTTATGACTACCGTAAATACAGAGAGGGACTAGCTTCGCAAAGAGAAAAGGAGATAGAGTGAAGATATCTCACTGCCTATGTATACGTCTTTCTCGTTCTTGTTCTCGTGCTATTTCGCAGGTGCATGGAAGAACAAAACCCATGTATATATATTTACCATCAGCTCTCACTTCACCAATCTAATGAACACGAGGACACGTGGAATTTAATTATTCCAACAACTATAACTCTCTACCACCCTTTAGACTGTTTGCATAATCGGTGTCACGTATATATAACTTTCGTGTAAATTTTAAGTAAGGAAGCAAGTCCCATATAAACATATATTTGTTAAAATATTACGCGAACTATTTATAAACGATCATTTCGTCGATAAAGATAGAGAATAATTGTGTGAATTAAACGAACCAGTGACACGTGTAATAGATAATATCCCATTTTAACGAGCTTGTTGGCGGGACGTAATTCGAGCAAAAATTGTACAATTCGAGAGAAGACCGAATGGAGAAACAAGGCCGAAGCGAATACAGGGATAGCGTAGTTTCCACGAGAGAATCAGCTTAATTAATCGAATTATCGTTGAATCTAATTTAATTTTCTACCCTCCCGGGCCATCGATGAGAGCCCCTCTTTCGTGTTTTAGTCGAGTTTGCAGATTAACACCGCAGCCTGTTCCACTTTATCTTCTCACCGCTGCGCCGAAGAGCATTCTCCTTATTTTTTAGACTACGTTGAAAGGCGTCTCCACTGTTCATTCCAATATCGGCTGGCCTAGACGTTGCTGTCGTCACGTCTCATGGGAAGTATTCGATGTGTTCATCAGCTTTTTGCTCGTCATGGCGAAATGAAACTGACAAAAAAAGTGTCCATCTCGAACATATGCGATGCGCAAATACGACAGAAATTCAATGTCTAGAAAGATCGATGAGGGGGATTCACCAGGGAATTCGTTTAGCGGGATGAAACACGCTAGAAATATATCATAAACTCGCTTTTCGAGACTGGATCTGGTGCGAAAAGTTTGAATATTTACAGCCATGCGCGAAAATGCCATTCTCCACTCTATTTTACTGTTCGAACACTTTCATTTTGATATTTTTCCAACTGAGAATATTTGTATTTTCCGTCTACCTCGCGGGGCTTTGGCCAGAGAATTCCTTGCTAATATAGCGGGGAATATCGATGAAGTTTCGTGAAATAACCAATGCGAATATTGTCTGTCTCATTCGGCAAACAATGCGTACCGCGCTATCACCAACGGTCCCTGGATATTTTAGATTCAACCGATAAAGTTATACTCTTTCTATATTTACTTCGGAATATCGAATAATATAGAACGCAGTCGAAAGAAATAACTAGTTCTACAATAGAAGAGAAAGAAAATAAAAAACTTATCAATTTACAGAATCAAAGGCTTTCTTTCTCACGATGTGAAAATGAAAATGTTTTCGATTGAATAGAAATGATATTCCTCGGCAAAGCATCTGAGGGTAGGAAAAATATAGATTGCGATTAGAAGGGGGTCAGAAATCAAATTTGTTCGACCCCCTTTAATCGCAAGTTGAATAAATCTTGGGCTAAAGAAATTGAAGTTTCGGAATCGCTTTTCTATACGCAAATAGAATATATATATACGACTATGCTGGCACAGCCAACTTTGTGCGAGGGGCACGAAAATACTGCCAATTAATTCTTCGGCCGCTCAGATATCGTCCCGCAGGCCCAACTCTCTACATTTCAACGGATCTCCGAAACGCACTTCTCACTCTTCTCTCGGCTATCAGAGAAATGAAACTAACCTTGGAAATAATTGCTCGCCCTATAAGAACATAACCTATAATACACTGTTTCGAAATAATCTGCATTTATTTGCCCATTTCTCTATTGCCGAATGAGAAATGCATAAATAGAGAAAGACGACGAAGGTCTGAGGGTGAGAATTCGTATTATATGTGCGAGCCAATGATGATAGAACATAAACTGAGGCAATGAAGGAGACCGAATGAGATGACGTGTATACATCAGAAAGAAATGGGAGAATGACTGGAGGCGTGCCGGAGAGAATAAGAAAGAGGGACATGAGAAAAGGAGGAACAAAGAGACGAGTTGGAGAGATTTGATAGCTAGTTTAGCCGTGGCAATAAGCGACCGACGTCATGCACCCAAAGCTCATTCCCCTTTTTTATACCAAGTGCATATTATTATAGCGTTTATTTCAAGGCTTTTATTCCTCTCTAACCCCGTTGCCCATACGCTTGTCCATTCTCATATTCTACCATCGTCTTATTTTACTTTATACGCTTTCATTAGTCGGTCGTGATTCTAACACGCATATTTATACAGCCATGAATACGCGATACCGGCTTTAAAGAAGGTCGTTCCCACTTTTATATTTGCGAGACATTGTAGCAATATGAAGGTTACGTGAAAACCCACCCTTGGGTCATTCGGCTTGGGAACATAGGGAATAGTTTCCACTCGTTTAATTATTATAATGCGTTGAAAATCCAAGTGTTTTTACGATTTTTCATATAAAAGTGCGTTATGTGTTTAATCCAAACGGAAAATTTATTTTTCCTGTTGGGATTTGAAGAGAGAATATATATATAGTGTCCAATTTCGAACACCCCAGTTGAATATGTTTGAACAAGAGTAATTTAAAATAAATATTTCGTATGAAAGTTTCAAGATTTTGAGGAGAACGTGAAATCGTATTATTTGTTTGATGTTAGGCGGAGGTTTTCGAAGTAATTTCAAGATTACATTTTTTTTAATTGGAGCCAGTATATTTTTAATAGATTTGTATTTTTCATATAAAAAATAAGAAATTATTGTTCGAAACATTTTTACATAGAAGCTCAATTTTTTAAGGCAATAAGCGTAATTCGCAGCATTTTTTAGATTTTTGTAAATCTTTTATCCTAAAACCTTTTTAAGAAAAGCCTTTTGAGGTAAAAAATGCTTAACATTAAATAATATTTTTTTTTTTTTTAAATTATGAAACCCCCTTTGAAATATTTTTTAAGAATTCTTGCCTCTTTGTTTGCATTCCGTGAATTTTCTTAACAAGACTTAATTTTCGACTAATGATTTATAAAAATCTAAAAATTGCGACAAATTTGGCTAATTATGTTGTAATATTAAGATTTTCTCATAAAAAATATCGAATGCAATTTTTTGTTCTTACATACAATACGAATCTGCAAAAAGTAGATTGGTTCTCATTAAAAAAACACGTTGTCCTCGACAGCCCCTTCCTAAGATCAAAGAAATAATGTCATTTTACGGCCTTCTCCCAAGATATTCAATGGGGGGGTTAAAAACATATATTCTTTGTAGTGCATGCTGAAGCAGTAACAGCAAAAGAGGGAGAGAGCAAGAAAGAGAGGAAGAGATATCACCCCGCTCGCAATATTCAACAGCAAGCAACACGCGATGAGAACGACGGATACGTAACTTCCGGGACTCTACGTGCTCAACGGGCAAAGAGCAGGGGTGCGAGTGAGGATGAGGATATCGGGGGAAGGAAGGAGGATTCGCGCAGGGACGTTAACCTCTAATGCCTCTACGATAATCGGATTACGGGCGTTAATGTACATTGAATTAAAATTCACGTCGTCCACCGGCGTTGCGGTGCCTCGGGGGCGGGCGATGTTAAAAAACAATTTCATTCCTCCTATATACACTCTCCACACGTATATATATATATGTATATATATCCTACGACAATGTTCCAACAAGCCCGTGTGCGTTTTCCTCCTTTTCCTTCTCGCCCGTACCTACTTGGCCCCTCTTTTTCACACCTCCGGTCTCACCGGTGAACACGGTCTTCTTCTCGCACTCGGCAGATTATTCGCTCACCAACGCCAGGTGGTGATGAAGGCGCAACGCGCGTGCTTGCCCGGTTAAAGGCGCTGCCACTGATGGCGCAGCTAATGAGAAGGGTGTAATGTCGTTATAATAAGTAGATAGGTGGATATAGTTCGGTGTGGGTTTTGTGTTTTATGGGTTCGATAGTCAGGAGGTTGTATTACGCTATCGCGGTTATTATACACTCAGCCCCCCACCCGGTTTCTGTATAAGCTCATTTCCTACTTCTACGGTCCTTATTTGGTTCCTATCGAATATTCCTGTCTTCATCCCTGTCCCACTCTCCATTTCCCTCTTTCTCTCTCCCTCTCTCTTCCGCGTTCTTGAACATACATACACACTTCGACAGCGTTGTCCTCGGTTATACATATTTCTCGAATACCATCCTCCCTCGCTATGTCTTCACGCCGCCACTTCAAACTACCTTCGAGTTTGAATGTCCTTGCAGACGTTAAGTGACTCGAAGTGGAAGTCAGATAGGGGCTTTATTGCCATCGGCCAAGGCCCCCCGGCGATGTTCTCTCCAAAAGCTAATACTCGAGAGTTCTCATCGCAAGGGTCTGTCTGTGTGTATAGAGTTGTGAAGTCCGAGAGAAGGTGTACGAACCGGTCGTTATACGTGACAGTAGTTACGTATCCAAGTTAGATGCTCGAACCAGTTCGGAAGAGCCAGGAGTTATCCAGCTTTGGCCAATATACTGGGAACGCTTCTATGAGAGGAGGATACGCGATAAAGGAGCTAGATAAAACAAATTTCAACAATGCCTATATGTATAGTGCTTTTACAGGTTCTTATAACTTTCTCGTAATTTCCTGTCGTTTTCTTACCAATATTTTCTTTATTCTTTTTTCGCTCGCAAGCTTCAATCCACTCTGGCAGCCCATTCCCTTCCAAAACATATTTAATCATCGTCTCATCGGTTAAGTTTATCTTCGCGTTGTCCCATAATTCTGAAGACGGTGGGGATCGCGAAGGAATTCATTTGGCTTTTCTGCTCTTCCGTATCTTGTGCTTAGTCTTGATGGCAACGATCGATATAAGTTATTGGTGTATGACGATTTAACATTCGAACTTATATGCCCAATGGGAAAGTTCATCGACCATTCTGCAGGATTTCGTAGCACTTTATAGAGGTGGAGGGGTGGGTACCTGAAAAAGGGAATAGATTATTTATTTGGAGTGAAATAGAAACGAAGTGGACAACACTGAAGAACTTCATAGCTACTTTCTTGTTCACCAACTATCTTCGACAGCTCGTGTTGCAGGATGATTTGGATGCTGCCAAGGGATGAAAAAGATCGAAGAGGCGGAAGGAAAACCTGAAGAAACAGACGCACGTTGTTCAAAGTGATTTTCGTTTCACCACATAAATTCGCCAATTTTACAGTAGACGAAGCGTATCGGAAAGGTTTCGACGCCTAGGCTACATTTTTCTCGAGCCATTAGATCCATGCCATATAATACACCAGCGACAATTCAGTGCACGTGAGCCGTGTACCAATGTGACGAAAAGGGCGGGTGACGAAGAGAGAGAAAGACGGAGAACGAGGAGAGAGATAAAGAGACAGAGAGAGAGAGAGAGAGAGAGAGAGAGAGAGAGCGAAGGAGGGAGAGAGAGAGAGTGTAAGGGTGAAAGAGAGAGAGAGGGAAAAAAATAGAGCCTCGTGGGAGATCGCGATGACACAGGGGTGTCTCAACGGAGGGTTGACAGTCGCGTGAGGATGCGTGCTGGAGTGTATGTTTAGCCATACATGTATACAAAATAAGATAACTCTCTTTTACACCCAACACGTTTTTCTCAACCTCTCAGCGGATCAGCACGCGTGAGGAAGAAAGAACAAGTAGTATTAGAAGAAGAAGACAACCCTTGGCGGGTTTCTACAATGGATCCTGTCACTCGAGAAAACGAAGGTTTTTCATTTCTCTTTTGCCTCTCTTGCGCTATCCCATCCGTTCTTATTTCCATTCCCGTTTTACTCTTTCTTCGGTAGGGCCGTATAAAGGAATGCACGAGGGAAATTGACATGGGTCCATTTCCTCCTTGAATGCGACATAAAATTCAGCGTTCAAGGGTATACAGCGGGATAAATTCGTTGACGGTGATCCGCCCTGTATGGAACGTTCAGGCGTATAGACGTATAGGTTCTTCCTCCTTTCCGTTGTACGGAACGAGCCTCGTCACGTCCCAATGATGGATCATTAAGAGATATTTAAGTTGAGAAACTCTTGATACACTTCGCTTCGTTGTTCCGATACAGTTCCAGAGCCCCAATAACACTCCAGTCGATGTGTCAAACGTGTGGCAAACCACGAGGTTTATAAGAAGAGGAATGTCACGTGTCTACGCATTCTGAACGAAAGCCTAGAACGATATCAGGGAAGAGTGGTTTAACGCGAGTCAAAAGGTACAAAGCCTTAAAACCAAGGAAAACAAACTTTTGGTAAGTTTGTTGCTGATGTTTGGGTGACGCATTCTCTCGCTTGAGCACTCGGGCCCTCTTCTTCATCTTGTCCGACATTTTCCCTCATTCTTCCGGTGGTTATCTCTTTTCCTCGACGTTCTAGTCTGCCCTGCTCATCTTAGCGGATATCCCGCGCATGCCATGTGTAAGTAACATAATACAGAGCGGAAGGAAGGAAGGATAAGGTAAGGGGCCATACCGAGGTGGCTCGTCTCTTTCACCTTCGTTCTCGCCATCTTTCTTCCTCTCTTACTCGTCTGGGCTGAAGTAGCGAAACGGAACTTGCTTCAAGGAACTCATCCTCGTAGGAGGTGCCTGGAGGGATGGGACTAGACAGAGCGCCTAGGTGGTTGGAAAAGACAGCCGCAGAAACTTGGAAATTTATGAGACCGTGGTATAACCTGACAGGGGAGCAGCGGACGCGAGTGGCGGATTTTCGTTTTCGTGCAACACGCGTCGACTAGCGTGTTACCGACGAGTCTTTCTATATATATATATATATATATATATATATATATATATATATATAAATAGCAAAGGCGATGTTGCTCTGGGTCTATATCCAAAATACGCATATTCTTACTCGCATCTTCTTCCAGGTTAGCGAGCCCGTTAATATTTATGGACTCGCTGTCACGTCGAAGATGACGATGAATGTTACATCGTACTCGTGGCTACGCTTTGAAAAGAAAAAAAATTGTTTCGTCACTCCATCGGCTATTGTTCATAGTACGTTTTTTTTTCGCTTTCTGATTTGGTGCACGGGTATCGTTTTCGTACGCACTTGGGAATTATGGAAAATGTAGCAACACCAAACATAAAGCTCCCTTGATGGAAATAAAAGTAAATTACACGCGGTACCTTCACGCTGGTTCAAAATGTAACAGCCAATTACAGTGTGGCCGACATTTACGCCAGCGGGAACAGGGGACTGTGGAGTGCGTGGTTGCACAGAGAGTAGACTCCATAAACGTGGCAGATAGTATGAAAAAATACACATGCTATAACGTTATACAAAGTGAGCTTGCTGATGGTTGAGCAGTAATTAAAAAAATTGTTTACCACATTAGATCGCGAATTAACTGAATATCGCAGTTCTTCTGTTGTTAATTTTGCCTAAAATGAGCGTAACAATCTCACATCCTCTCCTGAAAGGGCGTAGTTTGACCGTGTTTTTTGGACGTTTGGTTTAATGTTCCTTTATAAAAAAAGCACAGTCTTTAATAACGTACGAATATCCAATTTCTCTGCTAGCATTAGCGAAATTATTTGGGGCGCCAGCTGGAAAATATACCATCGTAGTTGAAAATAATGGAAAATAAATGATTTCTGTAAAGAGCCCGCTCGAAAGACTGTTAAGTCACTACGATGAAATCCTCATCACTTTTGTACAATGCCATTGCGTTTGAAGCAACGAGATGTATTCCCGCGCGACGGCAGTTGAGATTCTTTTTTTTAATACCCCGTTAAGCTCTAATTCTCCGGAAATACTCGACGCTCAGTGTAGAAAGGGTCGAGGGCTTGCTCACGCCCTCCACGTTGTGATCCAGCGCTAAAGCAGGAAGAAGCCGAAAGTCCGGTATAGCCGGCATTATTCGCTTCACGAACGATGCCCGTTTCCCAGAGGGCTGTTACAAGCTCTTGCTGGGCGAGCTATGTGTACCGGGATACGGATATCCGTATACGTGTGGCACGACCAACTTTTTAAACCTCCCAAACGTTGAATCGTACCCATGAGTGTGAGTCGTGTTCGCCCATTCCGAGGGAATGAGACGCCTGTGCGTTCACCCGGACGTCTCCAAGCTATTACTGGGGGTCGTAAAATTTTTGAATCAGTCCACGCGGGAGTTGGTCTATTTAGTCCGGAAGAAGATTACCCATTCTCGTAACGACCCGAAGAAACAAAAATTCTATAATATACAGTGCTATTTTATTTATCGAGTTCGAAGAGTGTTCATCCGAGGATTAAACAAAACATCAAACACTTCTGATTTAAAACATGCCAAAGAATGATCCAAGTGGACCAAAACTGAATAATTAAATAGAATATTTGCTCCCTGTACAAGTACAGTCTGTAATTTTTCTCTTTCTGTAGGTCCATCTGAGTGGCTTGGTGTTTTAAAAACGTTACCCTCATGTCACAGCTCAGCTTTGCAGGACAGGCAAACTCATTTATTCCTGTCGCTATTTTCGGCAAATAAGTATCGCTATTGCAACTGTTGTAGTAAGAATAGTAGCTATATGTGTGTGGACCATAATTTCTCATATCACACAGGACTCCGTTATCTCGGTAAAGCTTCTATATCAAAGATTTTCTCCTGTGCGAATGAGACAGTGCATCCTCTATATTATTCGGGAACTTGCCTTGGCTCTGTTCTTTCCTCGAGTCCTTCTTCATCCCGTTCTATTTTCAGCCACACATCATTCGTCTTTCGAGTGTCTGTTGCTCGGTCGCCTTCTTACTACGTATCGCATATATTGCTTATATCTATGTACCAAACGGTAGAATGTAGTTTCTGCTATCTTGCTTTCTCGATTCCAAAAGCGGCCACGAGTCACGGAATTAGGGAAAAAGGTACTGTTTATCTTCATGCACCCACTCGGCGTAACATCTCGGAGCAATCTACGAGAATAGCAGAGAGAGCTCTCGTTATTAGAAGCAATGTCTGCTGCTGCCATTGCAGATCTTTGCATTGTTTTGCGCAACGCAAAGATCTGCAATGGCATTGTCTTCGGTGTTTACTCATTGCATTGTGTTTTCGGTATCCGGGGCCAATATACGAAATTTTGGGCATTAATCGGGCTCGTAGCATTCCCATTTCTGAAAGCTGGAATAGAGTGATGTAGAGAACAACGGACGAGAAACTGAAGGACCAATAGGAGAGGACTCGACAGGGAACCACTTTAGTAAGTTGGTGGCTCTTCCTTGTGGAAAAAGGATGATATTGAAGGGGATTAAAGAACGTCATGCTAAGCATAGGGAATCTGCGTATACCGCTGACATAGACGGTCTTTGTATTATCTACTGTACAAAGTAAACCTAGAACATCCAAAATTGATGAGACACTTCTTAAGTTTATCCACGAAATCGGCGGAAAATGAGGGTAATGATGGCTCGGTGCATATGAAAACAGTAGGACATTTTTGATAAGCCAGCATTATTGAGAGTTCGTAATTTTTCCAGCTTAATTGTTAGCCAAAATGATAGGCGGTTTACATTGTTGACTGGGCCCCTAGATCTTTAGTCTTTCGACTGAACGTATACTTTATGAGATTTTATTGTATTTTAACTTTTAAGTTAAAATACGAAAATTAAGTTACAAGTTAAGTTTTACAATTACAATTTACAAAATTAAGTTACACGTTAAGTTTTACAATTACAATTTACAAAATCAAGTTACAAGTTAAGTTTTACAATTAATTTTAAGCAAGCTGAGAATGTATGATATTCCGAGAGCAATACTGTTTAATCAAGCTGGGAAATATGAAAACGATATTTTTAATCCGAAGTGTAATAAGAAGTAAGGCTTTTTCTTTTGTAAATATTAATGCTCGTTGCTTAATCATAAATAATTAATGATGTTGATCTCGCGAGGTAACGACCAAAGTTTAACAATCAATAAAAAAAAAGTCTGGTACGTACTAATATTTTGACTTTCAGTGAAAGTTTTCTAAACGTCCGCAATTATCCCACTGTTGCCTATACGTCAAAGTTAGTCGAAGTTTATACTAGACATAATCGACAGCAAGAACCGAGGCAGCAACGCATAACTTACGGTCGATGAAAATCTGACCATCCATCCCTGGAATACAACTTTTCAAACTACAGCCAACTAGGGATGACCTAGACCAGTAAAGCGCGAGGCAACCGGTCAGAAATACACGCACCGAATGAGCTGTACTATTGAACCAACGAGATCACTTCCGGTCGAGTCTGCGAGATTTGATGGATCACGGAAACCCATCACCGCGTGTATCCGTGGATCCTAATTACATTTTTATCGGATGGTTCCACACCCCAGTTTCGCAAGCTCGATACATCATCCCCGAACAACCCTACATCGCTGAGTTATATATGGTTCTGGGCACCTTCCTTCACATCCCCTTGCCACTCTTTTCCTACCTCGACAGAAGTTTCGGGGTCAAGCGAAAGATTTATGACAAAAACTCGCAGGGGTGGATCGAATCGAGTTGGTCCTTCCTCGTTGCTGAAGACCCTCTGGTATAAACAGGAGCAGCAAATCATTTTTTGCTACGATTCGGGATCGCAACGAAGCGTGAAAAATCTCATAACGAGTCAATCTCAAAGTGCTACGACGCGATAATTGATCTCATGAATGATGAGCCACGCGCTAAATGTATTAATGTTCGTATCAATAATTGTGCAGTAGGTCAATAATCGGGGCTAATTTTACCCCGTTTAATTTAGCCACTGCTACATCGACCCATGTGAGAAAAACATGATAGGCAAGAGGGTTGTAGTTTCGTGGTGATAAAAAGAATGCGATGGGCGGCGAGGTTGGCTAACGTCGAACACGACCGAGATAAAAGAAACGAAGTATCAAACGACGTTTTAAATTCGACGCGCTCCTCTGGGTTCATGCATTCGTGATTATAGTTCCCTCAACGTTTGATCATGGCTTAGGTGAGCCAGTGGTGCTCGAAGGAGAGTCTCGTATCACTAAGGTTGCTATATCCTGGTACTGATTTTTTACTAGGGTACGCGAGAGCACCCCTGAGGTAATCTAGACCCTATTGCCACTATCGGAAACGACGATCAGGGCCTCGCTTGTTTCGCTTTGAGCCAACCGGGTCAACCGACTCCAGTGTCAACACACGTTCCGGAAGGCCAAGCCCGTTTAGGATGAGCCTCTGGGACTCTTCGTCTCTTCATCCGCTACCACTTCTGCACTTACCCCTCTCGTCTGCCGCTTTTATATCTACTCTATCCAGCTTATTTCTGGGCTGCTACCCGTACCACGTATCATCGGCCAGCTCTTGAAGCTAGGACGCGCGCGTCATGAGCTGACTGACCAATGAGAGGGTAGTGCAAACGCATCCCCCGAGGGTAGAAGTGGGTTGGTTTCTGAGAACGATGTCGCTAGCATGGAATAACTTCGTGGACGTCATAAGCGAGCTGAGATTCTTGATGGCACTTGGAACCTTCGTGTCATCAAGAGAAATATCGTCTATTTTACGAACTATAACTGTTCGGGACGAGAATATCACTCACTTTTAGCTAGTACATCGTATGTGACGTTTGCCCGATAATGTAATGCCAGGATATAATATCGCTTCTCCGCAGTTGCGAATGGAATGCTCAGGCGGCGTCCTGATCTTGAGAACAGCGATAACGAGATTGCTCCTCCTAGAACCCGCGTATGATATAAATCTTGTACAATGCATACGTGTGAGAAGAGCACAATGAAAGAACGCGGAATAGATGTAAGCTTCGATGTCAACGGATAAAAGGCGTACCATCTATAAAGGGGAGATCCTTTTTCCCATGCTGTAACAAGAACTGTTCAAAGGTCGGCTACCAATACCATTTGCTTTGAGAATGTGTAACCACAAATGGAACTGATTTAATATTCTGATATATGGGAAATACTAGAAGTAAAGTACTTCAGTCTTTCGCTGTGCATCCTCCTGGCAAAAAAGGTACTGCACTTCTCGGTGGAGAGACCGCAATATTAGAAATGATCATGCTTCTTTACAAAGTTAAGAAGCGGGAGATTCTTCGAGATTGAATAACATGAATCAAGATAGAAATTGGAAATTCCATGTCCTCTCGATTCCACTTTTTTATATACTTCTCCAACTTGGAAAAAAGGATTTCTTTTTCTCTCTTTTCCCCACACAAGTGCAGTACTTATTCATGCTCGGTAAAATATAGCTTGCCGCATTCGATAGACGAAGAAATAGGACATTTGTTTTCAAAGCATTATAATTTCAGCTGGAATTACATGGAGAAGGTCGAACTAAATTTTGTTGATGCTGCCTATCCTTGGAAATATGTATCTTCATGTCATTGGTTACTGAAGGCAAACCTTGGCTCCAGTAACTAATGAACTTTTAATGACTTGCTACGAAAGGCAATTGAAAAAAATCCTAGATGTTTATTTGTTAATATACTCTTGATGTGCATATGTCAATTTTTCTGGTGCTCGAAAATAATTCCGAAATATTATTTTTTCATAGTGTATTCTATAAAACGTTTAATTGGTTGAGTTTTGTTTTTATTTTCACGAATGGCCAACATCGTTTAACGATAAAGAACTTGGTTAATTCATTCGCGATTCGCGGTACGAATATGAGCAGCGCATTTATGGTGGAAGAGGTTCGCTGAATACATCAGCTGTGTCTTGTCGTATTTGCCATCTCTCTTTGTGACGGTTTACCTAGCTCCATTTCCTCGTTCGTTTCAACTATAGATTCAACGAGACGACGAAGAGGTCTGGCCTCGTACTCTTTACAACAGATAACTACCAGCCTTCTATCCTCTCGTTCATATCTTTCAACCTCGACGACGGCTTAAAAGAAAACGAGGCTAGCATTTTAATGAGACACTCAAGAGTATCATCACGAGAGCGGCAAATAGATTCACTGATATCATCCTTCGCCCGTATACACCATGCATACACTCTTTCTCTACTATCCGTCTCTCTCTAGTCCCCACTCACCGAAGCTTAAGAGATACTTTTTTCATTCATGGGTGAATGGGAGCTGCGCAATGCGCCATTAGACAGAATGATGGGACCAGGCTAAAGTTCGCTTCAGCTTTTTTGTTACGACTTTTGGACCTGCGAGTAGACACGTTCGTTTCAATCCTTCAGAATCAATTAATATCCTGCGTTTTCTAATCGATACGATTTCGTCACTCCCACTAATAATTCATGCATCGCTGCCTAAAAACGGTTTCACCATGTAAAAAATATTAATAATTGTGCAAATAATTTGTATACTTTTTGTTCAAGAAAGGTATGATGAAAGGGAAATTTGCATTTCAAAATGATGTTCGATCTTCCATACTATTATTGATCGATCATTCGGATAATGACGTTTTGTGAGAGATATGCTTTGTGCCTATTAAGCAGCGTACCTGATATTAATTTTGAACTGTAGCGTAATAGTCTCGTCTAATGGACTACTAGTTAGCTATTCTTGATAAGTTAGAAACTGCGATCATGTTACAATAATTCGACTATGGTCATAGTCCTTCTTGAGTACTGACATTCATGTGACATCTATTTTTGTAAAAATTTACCTCGAATTTCACTGTGGATTGTACGAACAAGTTCTCAGTAGTCGACGAGTTCTATGAAACATTGGAGAATACAATCGACATTCGCAACGTGCTGTTAACTCAGACTACAGTTTGATTCATAGCCCCCACACTTCTTGGGAGAAAGAGAGAAGGGAGACAGAGATGTGTAACTCCGTGAATAGCCAGAGTTTGCTAACTTGGTGAAAACCGAACCTTTCGGCAATTGATATATATATTAGTTATCAGGCGCAAGTGTATCGATGTCCTGTCGAAGACATTCGGGTTGTAAACCACTCGAATATACGTCGCAGTTTCCAAACCTTATCGACATTGCACAAAGTGACAGCGCAGTGCACCTCGCCATTCAGAATTCCTAAGCATAATTCAGTGTGGCGAGGCTGACACGGTTCGCGTATTTTGGTGATAATGTCCTAGATCCAGGGTAGGACGAATCTGGACTTTCTATAAAAAACTGGGGCCTACGGAACACATTGAGGCCTACATTGAGTAATCAAATTATCGATGTCCTTGCATAATTTTCGATGTTAATAAGTTGGTGATCATTCATAAACCTTGATCGCTTACGGTCTGATACATCAATACGGTTCAGTGTCTCATGGGCAGCCCATCCTCGTGTCGTGTTTCTTCAGACTCCACAACCACGTCAGTCGGCAAAATCTCTATGTACATCTCTCATTCTGCAGTATGAATAAGATTTCTCGTGAAAAAGAAGACATGGAAATCGTTTTTGCAAATGACGTGGATACGAGAAGAGGTTTTCCCTTCCCATCCTCCTTTCACTGGGGGTTTTTTTTTCTTCCCGTTCATTTTTTCCGTATTGTAGCACGTACGAGAGTCATTTTCATTTTCGCTGCTTGAATGGGACTGTTGGAGAACGGCTTTCTTTACATAGGCTCATCAAGGCTGCCAGGGGGTCTGAGGTACTCTACATCGTTGGAGGTTCATTCTACCGTACAAGACTCTTTACAGATGGAATAAAGATGGGAGTACGTTCGGCAAATACGAACCCACGGTTTCACCCTTTCGGTCTGTCCTTCATCGTTTCCTTCGTACCTTTGGTCATCGTTGTCGCCGCTACGTTTGGTTTCGTGTTGGAAACTGTTCCGAGGTTTGTCGATCGTTCCCTGCCTCCTCGGTGCAGCTATTCCGGTTCACCTCACGGAGTTTCTATGATTTCTCATTCCAAGGCGAGTTTCCCGCCCGGAGCTAGACCGATATCATGGACTGTGTGTGTTAACTGGTCATTAAAGTTTAACCGCGCTTTGCCCAAGCTCACCACCCGAATCATCCCGCTTATCAGATACAACACTGTGGTAACGTTTCCTTCTCGTCGTCTTTCTGTAATTTCTCCATTATACAATAAGCAATGAAACCAGACTTCAAATTTGCCAGGTAGACAGCTGCCATCGTGCGTCGATCTCAAGTTGATATGGCCCAAAGGTTATTTTATTATTAACGTATATACGTTATACGATTCTAATATAACTGCGAAGTGTTCAAAATACTGCACAGCACATGGAACAGTTTGTTGGAGAAGCGAATCTCGAATTACATTGAGATGGCAAGAGAAACTAGAACCCAAGGCTTGTTCGTCAGAGGCTGATAGATCAAATAATTCAAGATGAAACCTATTTCCACAAGAGCATCCCTCGTATGTTAAAGTTACCCCCTTTTCCCAACATTTTCGTTACGCCTGTCTTATCAATTTCAGTCCTCCTAATTCTGTTCTCCTGAGCTCTTTCTACGTCCGCGTATTATTTCACTCCTTCAAGCTCGAGCGAATCCACAATAAAGCGAACGAATGATCTCTCCTCGTTGAGACAAGTGCTGGAAGAGCTCTCGCCAATAGCTTGGAAGCTTGAATGGAGAAACACATGATACGAAAGGAAGGACAAAAATGATCAAAGCAATGCTCGTTTCGTTCCTTAGAATTGTTCGGTATGATTTCGATAAAGTAGGAGCTATGAAGAATTGGAAGTGGGTAAGGTAAAGGAGAATAGCACATGTCGTTCATGCACATGTTTCTCCCCCCCCCCCCCCCCCCCCCATTTTTATAGATTATACTTGTTTCAGCAAGTGTTCATCAGATATTAGCTAGTAGCTATAACTACAATTACGACTGGAATCTGTAATCTTGAAAAAATTATATTCAGTATCTATTATTCAAAGAACTCTTGTTACTTTTTTCCAAAGTGGTTAAACTTACAATTGACTCGTTAAATCAATCATCAAGAAGGTATTCCGTATCAGCTTCTGGATGTACCTGCAATGTTTACCTCTTGTTTAGATAGAAATAATCATTCATGAATTTCCTAACTATGTTTTTTAAGCGACGCATCAAAAAGATGTTTAATTCCATATGGTTACATGATGATCGGCCGTAGAAGCGAGATATAGTGAGATGCGGAGGATCTATGTCTGGGCGTGCATCAGTGACATCCATTACAGAGCTGGTCAGTAGAGAGGATGTCAGGTTGGATACCTCATAGTCTCTTTACTCTCACGATGCAGTTCAATTTAAATCTTCCGGATGATGCTAGGTCCTGGATGGGGAGTCTCTCTTCTGGTGCTTTCCCATCTCCTTCTGGCTTGTTCCTTTCCTCTCCCTTTCGCCCTTTCTCTTTCTCTCCCTTCCTTTCTCTGTCTCTCTCTGTCTCCCTCTCCTACCCTCAGTTTATTCACCCTCCTGGTTTAAGATAAGCTATGAGCTCACCCGGAAAACGGAAGTAATGGCTTACCAGATATTATCGACTACGTACGTACAACCACCCCTATCCTCGACGGTGGTTGGAGAAGCACTACAGAGTCTACGAGGCGCGGGGGAGATTGTACCAGGGGAAAGAGAGTACACGAGAAGCTTCGTTGCTGGTTCCCAAGCGCAGGATGCAACTACGTGCCTTCTATTTCACTTTTAAAGCAGTGCGCTTCCCTTCCGAAAAGAGCTAACGTCCCATGGCCCAACCCATGACTTATCCACTCGGTTTCTTTTTTGTCTTTTACTATCGCTCTCTCTCTCTCTCTCTCTCTCTCTCTCTCTCTCTCTCTCTCTCTCTCTCTCTCTCTCTCTCTCTCTCTCTAGCTTTCTCTCTGCCTCTCTCTGAGCGCCGTTTTCATCCCGTTCCTACTTTTAGGATCTCTAGTTCAACGGAAACTTGCCTCTTTCACTGCTGCAGAAATAAAACCCAGCCAAACATGGAGAGCTTTAAAATTTATGAAGCGTTCATCAACATCCTTTTCCTCTTCATATTCTCTTTCCACTGGGTGAGAGCAAAAGCTTATGTATATTTAGTCAGGTGCATCACCATGACAAGTTATGTCATTCGCGCAAAGGAGTACTGATGAGAAATCCACATAAAAAAACATCTTGGGAATTCGGGTTTCGAGAGTAATAACTTCGATTTTGTTAAATATTTCAGTAGCTCGGTAGTAAACAAAATTCCACTCTTTTTTCCTATGTTAGTTAAGAGAAGCTGTTGCCACGAGAGAAAATTTCCTTCGTTAGAAACATTCATTACCGAGAGACTTTGGATAAGAACGATTCATAGAATGGAACTGCATGAAGATAGTCCGACTTTTTGGAAACATTCTGGTGATCATAGCACCTTTATAATCCAAACTCCCCATACAATGGGGTGCAAGACTCAGTTGCAATAGAGATTGACGTTGTTCCAAGTTGGACATCCATAATGTACGAACCATTGGAACATTGTGTGGGTAAACCAGCCAGGCCAGTTATTATAGGGAGGATTTCTTGCTATTTTCGCACATACTACGATTCCATTGCACGCTAGCTTGCGCAAGTTTTTTTGAACCGAAGGGAAGTTCACTATTTACATAAACGAATTATTGCTCGGGACTGAATGTTGATTCAACGTGTGGTTTCAGCACAACTTCCGTTTGCGAACCGGTACATACATGAACCTTCGTACCGAATCCATGGTGTATCGTGTCTATAGTCAACGTCCACACTTTTGTAGGTCCCAGTCAAAATTGGAGACGAGCTGCACTAGGAATACGACGTCTTACGCTCCGCTATAGGCGGTCTTCTTTATAAATAGCGTGGGAAAATGCGTCTTTCACAACACTATCCCCTGGCGATTCTTACCGCTAGATAGCTTAACGTGGGTGATAAATTTCACACGTTATAAGTCAGAGGGCACTTGGTTCGGCGATGCCCCTGGTTATTAAATGTGGCATTACGAGAGATGTTGTTGCAAGATCAAGGTAAAGTTTGCTCCTACGTCGGTGTCTTACCGGACAATATTGCGCCAGAGGGTGTGTCGGAGTTTTGAAGCCACTAACCAAGCAGGATCGCTAAAGTTGCCGATTGATTATGCAAAACCTCCAAGATGCAATTTATCGCTAAAAGTTTTGAGCAGTCAGCGGCAAGCGAGAACCACGGAGGTATTAGCGGGTGCAGACTTTAATAATACCTAAGGTACCATAGTAATGTTCCGCAAAGCATGAGTTATGTAAGCTCTTAAATACGCACGATGATAATGAATATTCTGAAAATCTGTAAAACAGATGATACCATTATAATGCAATCGCGTTATAATGACGTCGTGTCCTCTTGGGATTTTCACGGAACTTTCCTCTCGTTACGGACAATATCGAGCTGGAATAAGAGAAATTGAACGTCTTTATGTGTTGTTCGTATATCGTGTAGCCATAAGTATACGCGAGATTCGCGATTCTAAAGTGTTGACGAGAGCTTCTGTCGTCTCTCCTTCCATTTCTCACTCCCTCTCCCTCTCTCTCTGTCTTTCTGACTTCCACATCCTCCGGCATGACTCTACGCGCGTGCTAGTATAGTTTCCAAACGAGAGACAAGTGCAGAAATGAGCGAAGTAAAGGAAAATGAGGGAATGAGAAAATGAGAGGAAAGGTAAAAGTAGAAAAGGAAGTCGAACAACGTCGTGGAAACTTGAAGCACAATACGGCAAGGCGAGTATTGTACCAACGACGGCAAATGTATAAGGACTATGTCGAGAGTAACGGGAGACGAGGCTGTGTAGCTACGGGGAGAATTATACGGACACACGGAGTGGGAGGGAAAGAGAGAAAAGTGAAACGGGAACGAGCCTCGCACACCCATTTCTCGTGCTAGACTCTGGGCTTCAAAATCTTTGGCGTATTTCACCGTTTTCGCTTACATCGGAGCCGGGCCTGTAATTGTCGCGAACGTACGAAGGGATCGAGCACGTATGGGGCGTTCCAGTCCGAAGTGTCAGATTTGCGACCCTCTCCATTTTGTATGTTGATCTCTAGTTTCTTATATAATCGGGACAATCTTTAATAGCAGCTACGTATGTTTCAGCCTTTTGTAACTCTAATTCGAAAATCTAGATAAAAATTTACGAACTTGAGGAAATACAAACTTCAGACTGACCTACAGAAACAAACATGAAAAATATCATCAGGGTTCGTCTCACTCTGGAACGCGAGCCAACATAATTTTCCAATCAAGTCTAATGATTTGCCTAATTTTTTTAATAAAGTAATTTTTACATCAAGGCAAGAATTTATGTATTTTGAATCGTCCATATCTTGTACAATCGAAATACAAAACCGTGGACCAAGTTTAAGGAGAGATTAAGATCCTGGGTCTGTCGAGTTGGGCTAGAAAACCCCATAGGTATTCACTCCCAGGTCCACGCACATACATACATATAGTTACCGAAGCACAGGGAATAATGAAAACAGAGATAACGAGTACTTTGGTTTCACGTAGGACGAAGCAATTACTAAGTATAATATATATATACAGTCTACATATAGCAATTGGTGCTGGTACTTGGGCAGACGCGGCTCGTGTTGTTTTGTTACTAGCTCTAATGGGTAGATGTGCCTGTACGGCTTCATCCTTTCGCGAATGGTATAACGAGAACAATACTGCCTCGATGCTTAATTAGTTGCAACCTCTTGTAGAATCCGTCCAAGCTCGGAGCGACTGCAGCTCAGCTTTTTCTCCAACTTTTCCAATCTGAAAACATAGTTTATCCAATGTGCATTTATGTATCTTTATTTATTCGTTAAAATACGTTAATACACGTATATATGATTATGCATATTATCATTTATACCTCTATATTTGAGAAAGTTCAAAAGTAAAAACAAGTCTTGAGAGCTTGAGTATGTAATAACGATAAGTGTAATTGCATGCGACGTGTGAGGGATAACACCAATCAAGGATTTAGGGATGATACTACTCTAGGATTAGCTTGTGAATTAAATATGTAGACGCTGATTTATAACGCCAATTCAACGGAAATACACGTCCGATCACCAGTGTGCATCTTTATAAACGTTATGGAAGGTCGAGGCAACCGAGAAAGGACAAATTGCGAGTAAAAAACAAAAAACGTTTTTTGTAATGCAATTTTTTAGCATCCACGTTGAGAATTTGAACTTTTTGTTTCAACAATCCAACGAACGTTTTTCTTTCATTTATTTTCTGTAGCCGACTTTTTTGAATCCGCTGTTGGGTCGATGTGTTCGTCGAGTTGATGAGAAATTTTGTAGTAATAGAGAAATTCTCGTACAACTCATATCTCAGTCACGTTTCATATTCGCTGTATATATTTCGATCGAAAATTCAGTCGACGAATCGTGGAATACGAAGATTTCGTTCATCCAAAGAATCATCCTTGCGTCCTTGCTTTTCTGTCGTTATTTTTAATGAAACTCGAAACATTTTTCGTAGTTTGATACAACTCGACAATAGAAATATTGTCGTATTCTCTCTTTTTGTCATATTATTTTTCATTTCGTTTCCATCAATGATGGAATCTTCAGTGCAGATCCAAGTGAAATGCATGGGTATTGGTAGGTCCATTAAAAGGGCAGAGGGAATGCAGCGATGTAACAATAACGAGTTCTCATTTGTTTACCATAATTTTTTTTTCTGCAGTGCCTCCTTCTCTTTTCTCGAACCTGTATCGGTCGTTGAATTTAATCAGAATACACTAAAATTGCCGCATACATGCGGAATAATCAAGGAAACGAAGCGGCAAAGTACCAAGAACCACGAAGCAGTAGTTTGCAAGGATGATCTCGGTCTTTCACTCGATTCTCATGCACATCGTGGGTCTTCGTGTGTATTTGAACCACTCGTAGTAGAGGAAGCTGTATGGTCCAGAAGCGGCTTAAGTGGATTGGGTGATGCGCACCGTAATTGGGGCGTTTAAAAGCTCGTCAACATCATTTCCAGGAAGTGGAGGAGGGGTTACGATTATACGGTATAATGGCGCGTGCCTCGGTAAAGTTGAAGGTCTATTTATGCCATGAATAGTATCGTGGTACACACGCTCTACACTCTGATTTGTATATAATGCTCGTACCGCAAATAATCCCGCGTTTCATTCAAACAAAAACGATCCACCTCTCAAATTATTTTCAAAGCCGAATGCACTTGAGTCGTAAGTCAATTTGGCTAAAGAGCTTACAAAATAAAAAAAAGAAAAATAATAAAAAATTCTACGCGAAACAGTGAAATTACACGAAGATTTTTCGTCTTGGACTTTTGATAGAATTTTTCGTATAAATTTTATCGGACGTATATTAAACGATACGTGCTTCTGAAATTGCGATTAATAAATTCACGAAGTATATACGACAACGCGTTTTTTTATTATGCCAGTAGTAATTGCACGAGAACATCCGGTAAAGATCAAAAAGGCTGTATAGGGGATGAAGCATATGAGCGTATGTAGGAATTTTGCTAAATATATACATATGTATATATGGATTATATACAACGCGTACACAACTGTTGTGCCTTGAAGTAGCGAGGGAGGATGAGGGTTGAACGGACTGAAAGTACGGGGTAGAGAATGGAACTCTCGCTGGGATATATATCGATAGGAGCCTCGACAACAACGACAACGATTTTAATTCCAATTTCGAGCATAAATCTACGAAGGGGACTGAAGCACGCGTGGTTCTCCTCGCTCCCCGTTTACAGTCACAAAATCATGAAATTTCGCACGGTTGAACGTACAGTGGAAGAGAGAGAGGGAGAAACAGAGAGAGAGAGAGAGAGAGAGAGAGAGAAAGAGTGATAGGGCAAGAGGAGGGTCGAAGCGAATGATATATAGAGAGGGTATAGGAGGAAGCATGCAAAAGAGAACGGTAAAACGGAGACTGGAGTGATATGGTGTGGCGGTGGTGGTGGCGCTAGTGGCGGTAGTGGTGGTAGAAGTCGTAAATTTAATATGAAACTTCAACAGAACTCATATGTATACCATAAACATGCATATATATTTCTATACGCGTGATACGTACACGTATACGAGAATTGGGAATGGTATGTGTGAGTATTTATACATAGGGAAACTGGAAGCATTTACGTTCCTTCATACAGAGGAGAGGAAGAGGCCAGCGAGAAGTGACAATGGCAGAGACCCCCGTGGAAAACCGAGGGAATCGTTTTCCCCGAGAATGCCTACGATGTTTCGTGTGTGCGAGGTGCTACGTACATGTAACGTCAACAAACGTGGAGCTTCTACTTGCTGGCGTCTGCTTGGAAAGAGACATCCGGGGTACAATAACTGATGTGCATATGTATACGCCGAGCTCAGCCTCGAAATGCCGTAACTCTGTACGCGCTTACGGAGTTATGTGTATATGTTTATATACGGGATATATGTATATATATATATATATGTATGCAGGGGAAAAAGTTGCTGCAGGAAAATTAAAATTTTGTATACGTAACAACGTGATATTAATATCACTGGAAGGATGAAAGTATGCGCCCAAAGTGAAACCTATACGAGTCTATACTTGTAATCTCTCGGGGGAACTCACGTTCGGTAATATAAGTTGTAGGTATATGTATATGTTTAAATGCATGTATGCGCTAGGAGGGAGAGGAGAGGGGGGGGGGGGAGAAATATTCCCGCCTTTGTATCAGTATATGATTTTTTTTAAAGGGCTTGATTCATCCATCGAACTAAAATAAATATTACTACGAATTTACATCCTGTAGGTTCTGTTTTTCCTACTGTTAAAAGATTGTGGAAGAATTTTCGTTGCAGCGTGGAATATGCCAGTTACATGCGCAATCGGGAAGGACGGAAAGAGGGTGAAAACTGGAAGGGGAGAACGGGGGAATTGGAGCCATCTAAGGAAAAGTTGAAAAAACAGTAATTTATGAAAGGTATTATTGATGTTTTTCACTGTTGATTACTCCTTTGGTTAGTAAACTTTCATTGTTATGAAATAGAAACTTAGTAATAATTGTTTAAGGTAGTGAAAAATTTAATTTTCAAAAATGTGTCTTTGGCTCTCATTACTCGACATGGCGGATAATGGGAGCTATGTACTAACCATGTGTGAAATCGGCGATACCGCCTTAAACTTGACAAATGCAATAATTTTTTAAGTAAATTTTATTGATAATAAAAATAAACATTGAACATATATTGCATTGTTAAAGCGTAATTGGAAGATAAATTAACATGTCGAAACTTAATAAGGTTTCTTTTTCATTTTTTCCGAGACGTTGATATTGTTTCAACTTATCTCTGTGTCAACCCTCCTACCTATCCCCAATGTAAGCACGCCTCGCACGGTATGGTAAAAATCGAAAATAAAAATAACCGTTGACCTTCGAATTGGGGTAATGAGAGCCAAAGCCCCTCTGGCTCCCATTACCCCGACCGGTAGCCTTTTGAATTAAACATAATAATATAAACAAATTAATTTGTAACCTATTTTTTCTACGTCCAAACCAAAGTACACGAACTAAGCTACCAAATGACCTCGAAAAACCATTAATCAAGAAAGCTTTAGATATTTATTTTCATTATGAGAAAAATATTTTTTTTATAACGAAAGGACGCAAAATATGTTTTTAGTCGTCGCCGCTACTTTTGTGGCATTGAAGCCGCCATCGTCAGTTGTATGACGTGAACGAAGTTTAAGGAAGGCATTTGGGTTGTTTCGAAACACGTCGAGCGTTTCTAAGTACCTTTCTTACAAGGGCTCCCATTACCCCGCTCTCTCCTACGTCGAACTGTACTGACAAGATAGATGGATGCAAAAGTGGAGAGGTAGAAATTGGACATTCCGTATTTTGTGATAATGTTACGGTCAAACTAACCAACGAAATAAAAGTATACGTTATGGATAAAGTGGATCTATTTTATTTATTGAAAAGAGAAGAAGTTGATGCACAAAAATACCTCGATTCCATAGACGAAACCGGCGAGTCTCGATGTCTCTCCTGCAAAAGGAGGGAAGCGACAGGATAGCGCCACAAAACGAGGAAAAGAAAAGAAGTTTGTACGCGTTCTTTTTTATTCGTTCAAAGAAAAATCTCGCACCAGCGAGTGGGTAGGACAGGAGCTCGTCCCTCTCTCGTGAAAAACCTTTTATTCACGTGCGCTCCATTCGTATACATGTCTGCATCACGCCGTATCATTCTCTGTACTGGTTTTGGCACTTGGACGACAGAGAGAGAGAGAGAGAGAGAGAGAGAGAGAGAGAGAGAGAGAGAAAGAGGCGGAGAGGAGGGACCGGTGAGAGTACGAATAGCCCAATGTGTTATGGAAGGATGAACCGTCGGAGAGCACGTTGAGGTTATGCGTGAACAGTGGAAAAAAGGAAAAAAAAAAGAGATAACGGTACCCAGGTCATTTGTCAGAGGACCGGTGGAAAAAAATTGTTTACCGGCACACACGCCTGGACGTTGGCCCCCTACAATATATATGTGAACGATAGTTAAGGGATGTTCGGGACAAGGGTAGGAAGGTGAGGGTGAGAACGTTGAGAAGACAGTCCTTGCTCATCTCTGGCTCTGACGAGAGGTCTATGCAACGCCGAAGGTATTATTCCACGTTCCCATCGAGGGAAGGGCGGGTCGAGTTTACGTCGAAGCACCAAATGTTCTATAGACATTGTCATGTATATGGCACTTTTTCTCGGTGCGGATCTGGTACCGTCGTTTTAAAAAGTCTGGGCGTTTCCCCGGATGAAAAGTCAGAAGCAGAGGAGAGCCAAGAATCGCCAGAGCGTTATACATTGCATATATATAGGGGGAAAAAGTAGAGAGAGAGAACAGTGTCCAGCGACCTGCGATAATATTCGACGTAACCCAAGGCAATATCGGTGGGAATCCGAGCGGAAGTCAGCCGGTCAGAGAAAGCTACTAGTAGAAAGATAGAGAGAGAGAGGGAGAGCGAGAGAGGGAATGGTGAAGGAGAAAAGACCAGAGAGAGGGAGAATCTCATCGTCCTACGGGAATTCAGGCTCGTTACATTAATTAAAGAAAAGAAAATGCGAAGAAATGGCTGCGGGGGAAGGACAGAGAGATTGGAGAGGGTTGTCTCAGGGCAAAAGCTCCCTCGCTTCGCTCATATTCAAGAAACCTCGAAGAGATTCCACTCTCCTCTTCACCGAGTTTCACCTTACGATCCCTTCCTCCTTATCATCGTTTCTTTTTCCCTTTTCCTTTTTCGTATTTTCCATGCCTTCCTCCATCTTCTTTTTATTCGTCCTTTCCATCCTAGCTTCTGGTCCACCGTTGGTTTTGTGTGTATATACTGTGTATACTTATACCATCAGCATCACCGAGCAGGAGGATGGAGGATGGAGGATGGAGCGACCAGTGGGTCTTACCACTCTTACCGCTCATCCTGCTCCCTCCCTCCTTGCTCCACCACTCTTCTCTTTGCTCTAATAAGATCCGGCGCTGAGTCTCACGAATCGAGAGATTCTTCTTTTCGTATTGGGCCGTACGACGTGGTATATTTATATATATTTACACATAGATATATAGAGAAGCCTCCGTAAAGCTTTCTCTCCCGTTGCGTTTGTCTCCCTCCACCTGCGTCTTCTTCTTTTCCCTTGTCTCGACCTCGCGACGCAAGTAATGATATTCCTGTAGGTATATCGAATTCAAAAAGTAAATTGGTATGGCATCGATCAATGCAACTTGTTCTAGGGTTTCGGATTGATGAATGAGGAAAATGCGACAGGGCCGACTAGAACAAATATTTAGTTTCTTCAAAGATCACAGCTTTTCTGAAAAATGTTATAGCGAAACAGGAATTTGTTTTTTGTTCTCTTCTAAATAATCACGAATTGAGGGAAAATTCAGTAAGGACGGTTTTTTATTATTATAAATAACGCACAATTGTTTCTCCTAGAAAATGGAAATTGGATCAATTTTGTCATAAATAAATTAAATCATAATATATATTGGCTAATTGATATTATTAAATAACTGTGGTATTTTACGGAATTGCAGTGCTCGATTTTTCTCGCTCGTCCGAATTTACAATCGTTCATTAAACGAAGTATCAACTGGAGATGAAGTTACGACCGTGGCGAGTAAAGGAGAGGAGCAAAGATAGGAATAGAAAGATAATATTTGCTCACGGTGCTGGCGTTCGACCGCGAGAATTTAACGAAAACCGCGCGGATCTAAAAAGAGAAAACGGAAAGACCGCACGAGTTGGATTAACGACTGGGCAAAAGAACTGATCGAAAGAAAAAGAAAAATGAAAACGTAACACACGTTGTAAGAGCGTTGAAGCAGTCTTCGTATCCTGGAGTAAAAACGTATCATTAATTAATGTCGAGTAAACAATAATGAATTTACGTTCGTCCCTGATGGCTCTGAGTAACGAGGATCAACCCTCTCGTGCTTCTTCACTCTCGCTTTTGTGTCGGCAGACCGAGGGGATGGAACAAAAACTGTCGTGGAAAAACAAAATCTCTGACGATCGTCCAAGATCGTTAAGAAATTTACTTTGACAAGTATGAAAACTTTATTCTGTCCTATAATTTGCAATCTTGTAAACAATGACCTTTTAGATTCCTTTTACCCTGTCAGCGTAAAATAATCAATCGAGTCTAAAAACATTGTTCCCTTTTTCCTCGAAAAATATTTACAAAATTCTTATCTTATAAATTACAAATTGATAACACCGGTCGACAAAAAAAATTTGTTTTTTTTTGGGTTTTTGATTTTAGATGATCCACTACAATTTTATGATGGTCAAAGCAAAGCAGTAAGTGCCGAAGGGGTTCCGACAAAGATGGCGATATTTTTATAAATAATCGATATTTATCTTTGAAAATTTGTACAAGCGAAGTATATCATAACAAATCTGGGTCACCACTTTTGTAAAGCAGACTTAATTGCTATAAAAACAAACCCTTAAGGAAAAAATCGTTTTTTTTTCAAACACGTTCTTTACGAATATTTTTTATAAATTTTTTTTATAATTTTTTTAAATCGCGCGATCTCATTTCAACGGGAGATTGGGCAACTGCTATGCTGCACAAAACGATTGTAGCCTCGAAACAGGGTGTAAAATTCAATCGGTGTCACGTAAACGTTTTATCGACATTGCGTGATTCACGCGCGACCTTTTTTACTTTTAGCGGCACACTGTGACGCATGAACATTCAAAACTTCGTTTACGGACGTTTCTTAACATCGCTTACATAGAGACAAATAAAAAACGAAAGAGAACATTATCTCTGCCCCTACAAATAACTCGGCAATTATCGACGTTACAAACAAATGTTTCAAACAAAAGTTGTACAGTGTAGAGGGACCCATCGATTGTGACCATTGTGTTTTATTCCCGTGGAGGCATGTACGCACAGTGAAGCTCACCTTCACTGTTTTAAATGGAATGGTATTTTTTCAACCAATTTGTAGAGCACCTCAATCTGTATAAACAAAAAATTAGGGGTTCAACGTCATTCAAGGTTATTCAAGGTCAGTATCGATGATATAAATCTAAATGTTTCGTATCATTATCAAATATTTGGTAGTCTTGCGAGGACGTCACAAAAATGTTCCAACAAAAAAGGTGTACTGTTTGAAGAGGGCTAATCAAATGTGGCTAATTTTTTTTTAAAGTGATGGTGATTTTCACGGTGCGTCAACGCCTTCACCGGAACAAAATGGTTGCATTTGATGACCCTCTTCAAATAGTACAACTTTTGTTGTGCACATTTTTTTGTAACGTCGATACTTATCGAGTTATTTCGGGTGGCAGCGTTAAAGAGGACACCCTGTATAAAAACTCATCAAATTTAGCATTATACAAAATTACATTTATAGATTGAATGTTTTATATTTTATTCTTCTGAGCTTTATGGCGAATATTTATTTATTTATTGTGGGAGTTTTTATTGCACACCCTCTCGGGCTTTTACAATCTGTCCTATCCGTTCTCTCTTTCTCTCTTTTCTCTCTCTCTGTATATTTCTGACATCTAGTCTCTCTGTCATCCCCTTGCTCTGACGGCTGCAGCCGCTTCGCATTCTCTTTACTCTCCCTGTATCGCATTCGCCATGGACGGAGGGAAACTGCAGAAAACCTCCGCCGATACAGGTCGGTACGTACCTAGTCTCCCCCAGCGTCAATGCGAGTAAACTCAAGCACGTCCACCAGAGTCGCCTAGGGCCGGCACCTCCTCACCTGTGATGCTATGGGTTGCCCGTGCCCGACCAAGGCGTCACCATCCGCGCGATGAGAACCGCCTTGCGGGAGCACCAAAGCCGAGCACCGATCCCCCACTCATCACAGTGAGGTTTTGTTGGGCATTTGTTTTGGTGGAATCCGAACCGCCAGGATTGCAGAAAAAACACGTAGAAATTTGTTTTCCCTTGGTGTCGGCTGCGGGAATCGAACCCGGGTCCGCTGCGTGCGAACCCGAAGCTTTATCCACTGAGCCACTGCGCTCCTGCTTTATGGCGAATAATATTTCCACAATTTTCTTTTCACCAGGATGTAGCATGTTTTAAACACGTTCGGATGAATAATGAAGTGCTATTTTTCGACACGATATAAAATTAAATTTCGTAATAATATTACCGCTAATCAAAATGCCATAGCACTTTTCTTTTTAATACACGGATTTTCAAACTCCGCATATATTAATATCTTGGCCAATTTTCGACGCAGAACAATTTCGAAGAGAAAAAAATCCGTTCTATTTCTACAGACTGCCTGTATTGAAGGTAGAAATGAGGGAAAAGGAGATGAACTTTGAAATTTCATTACGGTCGTTAATTTGTATTCGTTATACAATAATAATATATATTTCAAAACATCTTAAATTTTATTTGAACATTGTCACTGTTGCAGCAAGTCCTGCAAATGCCATTTTCCAAAATGATGGATAAATCTGTCTGACTAACTAATGAACCAACTTAGTTAAATCTTGGATACACGTTATCCATACAATTATCGAGTTTTTGTAACAGTTATTTTTCATCTCGTGGTTCATTCTTTTCTAAATTGAAAGAAAAATGAATGTTTTTTTAGGAAAACATAACCACGATTTTATGAAAAATTTAATTATTGCAAATATCCAGGAATAATGTGTTTCACCTATTTATAAAAAAAAAATTGGGATGTTATATGCTAGAGAAAAAACGAGAAAGATATATTTTCAAGGTGACTCACGGAAGTATATTCTTAGAAATGTTTCGATGATAACGTACTTTATTTACCGGCACATTTTTTCAACTTCGCGAGCTATATATAAAAGCTCGTAGAAACAAGTATATCCCACGAGTTCATCCAAGTTGTTGGTTACTTTTACAATAATTATTTTTGGTCTTTGGAAACAAACAGTCAGATATACGCCGTATGAAATTACGCAAACCAAACAAAACATTAAAAAAACGCCAAGAATTCATGAAAAAATATCACAAATTGAGTACTCCGTATAAACATGGGATTATTGAGCGTATTAGTCGTCGCGTGAGTAAATATGAAAATAAATAGATAAGGAGAATAAAAAATGACCGCGCAAATATAACAATATTTATTTAAATTTATAATATATATAATTGAATATTGAATATTTTTAAGGGAGTTGCCTGGTTTAGAGGCCTAAAAACGGTCATTTTCGGTTACTTTTTTATAGGCAGAGAAACAACGGAACTTCTTAAAATTTTGAGTCTATTTTAACACACATTTGAAAAGTGCAAATAAAAATTGTATTGTCCAATTATAACGTAAAACGCAAACTTATTTTAAATTTACATATACAGTCAGTGACGAAATTGAGTGGACACTTTCTAGTATAAAGTGACGGAACGGTTTTTTTATGTAATTTCGCCGGTAATTGGCGTAGTCCAATTTAAGCAACGTTATTTTAAAGAGGAGCAATTTACCTTCATTTTGGCTATTTTAACAAAATTTGACGATTTTTGTTTACAATTGGCACCCAGTTTTGAAAACAAAAATTTTTGGTCGTTTTTTTTAGTTCTTCTTTGAGTGGACACCTTTCGCAGTAAATTTTTTTTAGGATATTTCTTTAGCCATGATCGTAAAGGAAGCAGTCCAAGCTTCAATTTCTTTTTTTTAGAAAAAATTGTACGATTTTTTTTTCCAAAGATATTTCATTTTTTGAGAAAAAATAGACGATTTGAAAATTGCTGCGCAGGACGAAAACGATGAGGTTTACAACAAAACCGCAAGATGGTAAAAAGTTGTATTACTTCTTGATGAGTTCACGAGAATTTTTTCAGATTTTTTTTTCGAAATTTGTTTTCCGTCTATTTTCGATCGAAGCTCGATTGATCTGAATACCATGAAAATAATAGAATTAAATTTTTTACATACCAAATAAACTTCGGAAACAAATTTCGAAAAAAAAATCTGACAAAATTCTCGTGAACTCACCAAGAAGTGAGACAACTTTTTACCATCTTGAGATTTTGTTGCAAACCTCATTGTTTTCGTCCTGCGGAGCAATTTTCAAATCGTCTATTTTTTCTCAAAAAATGAAATATCTTTGGAAAAAAGAATCGTAGCATGTTTTCTAAAAAAAGAAATTGAAGCTTGGACTGCTTCCTTTACGATCACGGCTAAAGAAATGTCCTAAAAA
This sequence comes from Netelia fuscicornis, assembly GCA_946811545.1. Classification (NCBI taxonomy): domain Eukaryota; kingdom Metazoa; phylum Arthropoda; class Insecta; order Hymenoptera; family Ichneumonidae; genus Netelia; species Netelia fuscicornis. The sequence goes on from OX328012.1 coordinate 13,210,444, forward strand.
AATTTTACTACGAAAGGTGTCCACTCAAAGAAGAACTAAAAAAACGACCAAAAATTTTTGTTTTCAAAACTGGGTGCCAATTGTAAAAAAAATCGTAAAATTTTTTTAAAATAGCCAAAATGAAGATAAATTGCTCTTCTGTAAAATGACATTGGTTAAATTGGCCTAGGCTAATTACCGGCGAAATGATGTAAAAAACCGTTCCGGCAACTTTATACTAGAAAGTGTCCACTCAATTTCGTCACTGACTGTATATGACTACGACAGCTGGTAGTCAACTTAAGTAGGTTCGCACGCAACAAAAATGGTCAAAATCGAACGTACGATTCCCGAGAAAAGGGGCATTGAAAATAGGCATTTACCGAACCAATGTTTTTCTCAACTTTCAGTTGGTCCCAAAATTTGTCTATTCCGAATATCCTCTAAAACCGTTCATAGAATTATCAATAAAGTCTCTCTGAACAAAACTAGAAATAAAATTGTCGACAAATGATGAATAGTTTTGAAGAAATATTAATTTGAAGCGAAGAAAGTTAGATAGGGCTTCCGAATATGTGAAACCCCGTTAACGTGGATATAAAATAGTTTACCCTTTGGCCACTCAGATGTCGCAGAACCAACTCTCGAGGTATCAACTTTTGTCGAAAATTGTTGATCTCTCTGCCAATGTCTGATACAGTATGCGCCGTAGGCGAGTCGCGAAGACGTTCAAGCTCTGCTGTCTACAATATTAGCAACTCTGGGAGTCGACCGATCGAAGCCCCTCGAATAAACATATTTTTTCATTATTTTTTTTATTGTATCCTTACTTCTTGCATATAGATACATTTTATTTTGCATAAATAATTTATAAAAAGCCTGGAGTTTTTATTTATTTATTTGCACCCACTTTTGATTAATTTTAATTCACACCTTGCAATGAATTTATTATATACCTAATATCGTGCTACAGCGACATCAATTAAAAACGTGCGTTAGCCAAAATTACTCAATGGAAACCACGGGAAGGTGGTGGATGTCTTCTATCATTCTTCTATAATTTAAATCGTGGAAAATATCAGTTTATATGAAAACCACTTATATATAATCCATTATCCCAAAACATGGTAAATTATTTGAACATTATCCTCTTCAGTATCTAGTTAAATCTAAAGAAAATTGAACGATTAAACGAACTTACCTGTAAGTGATGTTTGATCGTTATTGTATGTAGCGCCTCTTCCGAAAGATCATCGTGTAGTACTCCTACTCGCCGCTAGATTTACCACAGTTTAAAGTCTAGGAATTTTTTCTTTTTCTCTCTCCCGGTCCCGTCGATCCTCTGTGCTCCTCCGCTATATTCATATTGAAAGTGTATAGCCACAATCATTCCGGAAAATCTCCGACCCGGAGATGGGTTCTGCATTATATCCTGTGTAAATAGGGTGGGACTCTGATCTTTCGGAAGAGGCGCTACATACAATTACGATCAAACATCACTTACAGGTAAGTTCGTTTAATCGTTCAATTGTATTTCGCGCCTCTTCCTCAAGATCATCGTGTAGATTTTCAAAGTTATTGTGGCGTTTTTCTTTTATCTGCGTGTATTCTAATCGTCTATTGAACATAACAAAAGACAATGGTAGACAGAAAAAAAACATGAACAATATCTAAGCGATACAATGTTTTCAGATCAACTTTTTAAAATTGCCTTCGCGAAAGAATCGTTCTCGTCTGTTATTGGACGATTGTAGAACCTAGCGAAGGTTTCTGACCTCTTGGACCAGCCAACAGTCTCCTTAATAGTATCGATGCTGACTCCCTTAACCTTGGCTGAGGATGATGACGCGTGTCTCGTACTGTGGGCTGAGAAGATCCGCGTGTCGATTCCACTTTCGGTGAGAACCTTCTTCACCCACCTGCTCAAGGTTTGGGGTCCCACAGCCTTGAAAGGTTTTTTGATAGCTATAAAAAGGAATTCACATGTTCCTCTATTTTCTTCCGTCCGATTAAGGTAGCTCTGAACGGTAGAAACTGGGCAAATAGCCTCATCATCCTTGAAAAACGGCAATTTTAAGAGAGGTTGTTTTCTATTTAACCCTGACGTCTTAATCGGGTCTGGAATTTCGATCCACAACGCCTCTCCTTGCAACTTCATATTATTTACGCGAATCAAGGATAGTGTCTGTATCCTCCGCCCTGTCACTAAGGCTAATAACGTGACCGCTTTCATCGCCAGTTTTTCCAAGGGAAGATCTTCATTCCTCTCTAGGGTTTTAAAATAATCTAAAACCATTCGTGGGTCCCATGTGCGATTGTATCGAGGCTTAGAAGGACGAGCCTCCGCTATTCTTTTAAATAGTCTCCTGATATGAGCATCTTGTCCAATATGTGGTCCAACAAGAAGAGATATCGCCGATCTAAGCGTATTCAGAGAGCTATAAGCTGCTCCTTCCTTGAACGCTTCTGTTATTATTCTTATCACATCGGGAATTGACGGCTTATAAGGATCGATCTGTTCTCTGTTGCAAAAACTCCACCATTTCCGAAGTGCACCGTCGTACTGTTTTAGCGAAGACTCTCGTATCGAGCTGATCATTATATCGATGGCCCCTTCTGGAATAATTTTTCGTGTGAAAGCCTGCCGCAAACAACTCCGGCCACCAGGGTAAGGTGTTCCCACAGCGGGTGAGGATCTCTGTTGAGAGACAAAAGTAATGATTTTTTAGGACCGATCTCAATTATTTCCCCAGGAATGAGGGAACGAAAGAATGGATACCATGGTTGCCCCGGCCAATCTGGTACAACCAAGATACCTCTTGCGCCTTCCTCTCTTATTTCCCTCAAAATGCGTAATATGAGCGAAAACGGAGGGAACGCATAAAAAAGAGTAAACCGTGACCAGTCGATCGTAAAAGCGTCTACGGCCTCACTTTGCGGGTCTTTGATCCATGAGACATAGCGAATACATTTAGTATTAACGCGCGATGCAAAGAGATCAATTTCCGGTTGCCCAAAAACATTCACGATCTCATCGAATGCCCAATCGGCTAATTTATACTCTGTCTCATTCTCAAGTCTACGTCACTCAAAATCCACTTCTATATTGTCCTTGGTGTTAATGTAAGACGCAGTTAACCAGATCCTGCGACGCTCACACCATTCCCAGATCTGTTTAGCCAGGGTACTCAATTTTTCAAATCTAATGCCACCCATCTTGTTTATATACGCGATGGCTGTTGTGTTGTCCATTCGGAGAAGGACTTTGCAATTCCTTTCTCTCTCAACAAAACATTTTAATGCAAAAAAAGCTGCCATCAACTCTAAAAGATTGATATGAAGCGATCTTTCCTCCTGGCTCCAAAAACCATGTGTTTTTTCGCCTCCGCAAACCGTTCCTCATCCAGACAGAGAAGCGTCGCTAAAAATTTCATATTTAAATTTTTCTGATCTCAATGAGCAGTACGGAGAACGAATGGCCTTTAACCACCACGAAAACTCTGATTGTAACGAGTTCGGTATTCTCATTACACTCTCGTAACACCCTGAACTCTTTTCGAGAGCCAGGTATCGAACCCTCTCAAAGTTTTTCGTATGACTCAAACCGTATTGCAAGGCTGGAAGGCATGCGATTAATGTCCCGATGAATTCTGCAAATTCCCGGATTTTACATGACGTCTTTCGTTGGAATTTTTTTATCAACGCTTCTACTTTTTCTTTCTTATCCTCCGGGAGTTGAATTCTCATTTTTTCCGAGTCGAAAATAAAACCCAAATATCTACATCTCTTCAACGGTGACAATTGGCATTTTTCCTCATTCAATACGAAGCCCAGTTTTCTCAAAATTTGGCAAACCTTCCGGACATTCTCTTTACATTTCTCAAACGACTCCCCAATTACTAAAATGTCGTCTAAATACACGACTAGCATGAGACCCTTCTTACGTAACTCTGTTATGACAGGTTTGAGAATTTTCGTGAATGTGTATGGTGCTGAGGATAGTCCAAAGGGCAAACAAACAAACTCGTACAGTTGATTTTCAAATTGAAATCTCAAAAATTTACGGTGTGATTTTTTGACGGAAATCGTATAATAAGCGTCCTTTAGATCAACTTTTGCAAAAAATGAGTCCTTTTCTACGAGATCTATGACGTCTTTTTATCTTCTAGTTTAAAATGATAAGATGTAACGAACTCGTTTAATCTTTTTAGATTTAAAATAAATCGTTTTTTTCCATCCGATTTCGGGACTAAGAAAATATCGGAAACAAATTGGCCTTTTGTTTTGTGACATGGCTGAACGACGCCCTTATCTTCTAATTCGTTTATCAGCTCACGCAATTCTCTCCGTTCTTTTGCTGATCTATGGGGCTCATGGAATCTATCCTGATAAGGTGTTGACTCGAAAGGAATTTTATAGCCTTCTATCCACGATAGAATTAACCGATCAGCTGTCATATTTTTCCATTGTTCTTTGAAAAAACGTAATCGGCCTGCGATCGAACTTACAGGTCCTTCTACCATCTCCGACGCGGTCGACTTTCTCGCTTGTAAGCCGAGCGACCCCTGTCCTCTCGACGCTGAGTCCGCGACGTGTTCGGTGAACTCCGGGAACGTCTCGATGCAGTTTGTTTCTTCCCGCCCTGTTCCGTCGCTCCCTGACGATGTTGCGCTGCCGGCGTGCGACGGGGCGGGCCCTGCAAGTTTTTTGAATTCCTCGGTGTAAATGATTTTCCCGGAATTCTCAGCTCCTTCGAGGTACTCTCTAGAGTCTTGGCCGCCTTCACTCTGTCCTCGACTTGTTTTCCAAACAAAAATTCGTCTGGGGTAGACGCGTTCAACACGTCTTTAAAAGACGTATTAATATTTGCCAGAATTAAGCTCCGACGAATTATTGACTCGTCGCGTTGTAAATCTGAAAGTACACGTCCAGCGTCGCTGAGATTTTTGAGAATACTCAGATCGTCTTTTTCTCCGCTGATTATTTCACGGAAAGCACTCCCTACCGCCGCAATAGCCGCTGCGATCTTTTTTTGTTTCAAGACGATTCTCTCAGCTCTTTTCGCGGTATTTTCGCCAAGGGACGCTTTGACTTCCGGATTAACAATCGGAGGATCGATAAAGACAGCGTTTTCCGGAGGCGGATATTTTTTAATAATTAAATCACGCTCCTCGGTTGGTAAGCCGTTTTTCAATATCTCTTCCCAACGTACGCTGACTTCGACAGGAATCTTGGTCGCCAACTGACGATCCTCCGTTATTCGTTTTCCCAAAATTTCGACGATTCGAGGATCGAGATCATTATCGGGGTTTGCCACCTCGAGGCCTTGTGTTTGGTCTTCTGTCGTTGGATCGTTTCTCGTCGCCTCAACATTGTCTACGACAACTTGGGACGGTTCCTCTCTCAGCGTGTTTTGAGATGAGTCCGATCTGGAAAGGCTGACGCTATATCTGTCACGCCTGAGACGATCTGAATCTGAACGATCTTCACTGCCGCTGCTTGCATCCATCGACTCGGAGTCCGTCGCGTGACGGTGACCTAACAAGCACGAAAGAAAAAATAAGGAAATTGTCCATGAGATGTTCATAGGTTAGAGCCTGTATAACGATGCATTCTCCGCATGGGCTGCGCCCTTCTTTTTTTTCCGTCAGAAAAAACATTCACAGGTTAGAGCCTGGATGAACGACGCTATTTTCGCACGGGCTGCGCCCTTCCTCAGTCGGGTTAGACCTCCCCGAGTTGCATATTCCCTGCTACTTCGAGCAATTAGCGCTTAGATACTTGGTAGGTTAGAGCCTAACCAAGAAATCAAATTTGTCGCTCGACAGGTTAGAGCCTGTATAGGAGCTTTTTCCATATACTTTTTCTTATTTTCCAGGTTAGAACTCGAACGTCTCTCCGTTCTCTGCGCATTCCGCGTATCTATTGATGTGCTACGTGGAGACCTAACCTAAAAACAGATTATACTTACGCTGACGGCGTTCCTTCTCCTGAAGTCGCTCTAGGCGACGAATTCTTTTTTCCAACCGCTCTTCGAATTTTTTCAACTCCTCCGAATGTTCCCTACGCCGCTTTTTTCCCATTGTTTTCCGAATTTTTGTATCGCACTACGCAGATATATCTGTGGTCCTCTAGCACAAGAAGAAGAATGAATATAGCGGAGGAGCACAGAGGGTCGACGGGACCGGGAGAGAGAAAAAGAAAAAATTCCTAGACTTTAAACTGTGGTAAATCTAGCGGCGAGTAGGAGTACTGCACGATGATCTTGAGGAAGAGGCGCGAAATACAATCCATATTTATAGCACGTACGCGCCCGCAAGACAAGGATTCTTATAAAATATTTTTTAAAAGTATTGATTAATTAGAAAAAAAAAATATTTTTTAATTTTATTCAAAGATTCAATGTGTTTATTAATAAAGTTTTTAATTGGTTAAATATTTTCGAATAGAAACTACTATTTTGTATTACAAGAGAATGTTACGTACGGGTTTCCGTCGTAATATCTTAAGATTTTGCTATTATTTTAAAAGTCGAGTTGTCAGGGTACTCGACGTGTGGGTTCCGTCCGGTTAAATCGGCGTAACGCACTTCACCTTATTTTCGTATGTGTGTGTGTGGGTTCCGTCGATCAGCTGGCGTCGGCGAATAGCTGAGGAAATTGGGAAAATCGGAATGAGCTCTTTTCTCAGTTCGTCGATGGTAGCGAGTCGTTTATTTGTACACTAACACAATGCGATCGCAGTGACTTACACGGGCGTACTCGTACTCGACGCTGCCACTACGATGTCGTAGTTCCGTTGGGTCGGCAAGAAGAAGGAAGCCGAGCGTTCGGAGAGCGATACGACTCGCAGGTTTCTTACAGGTTGGTTACAGGGTAATATTCGATGCTCGAAATATTCCGACGCGTAATGCCGCTAGGGTAATTATCGCGGTACAGATATATTTCGAGGGACGTGAAGTGCCGCTAAGGTTGGCTTACACGTATAGAGTTCTAAACTGTTATTTCGATTTCCCGCACTCGATTGATCCGTCTGTCAAGACGGACGTGTCAATTTAGACTGAAGATTGTTCGTCGATCGGGATCCTCATTACCATGGGGCGAGGGTGTTGGGAGAGTCTCGTGGGGGTAACAGGAAGTGTCGGGTTTCCTATTGAAAGCTCGGTTTGTTGAAATACTCCTGATTTTAGCGGAATGGTGAGAGCGTTTCGGGAATTGCGTCGGAATAAGTGATGATTCTGTGGTGCGTGGAGTTCCGTGGGAACTTCTATCGTAGGACGATGCAATTAGGGAATTTGATGACAAAGCTGCGCGTGTATCGGTGGATCGTTTAGCCAGGTTGTTGCTAGGCTGATCGGTCCGTAACAAGAAATTATTTTTTAAAGATGCGAAAACAGGAGATCCTTAGAACTGTAATACGAACATAGAAATATTTTAAATAATGTCAATACAGTTGTTCGTAAGCTTCCTGGAAACAGGTTGATGGTCTCTCGCATTCTAATTATCATAGCTAACATTAACTTTTTACCACATTTATTGAAAAGCTCCCCAAGCTTCAAACCCGACAACTTCTACCTTGTCTGACAAAAGATTCGTCGTCATTGACTTGGTCGACTCCATAATTAGTCGTGTTGGTTAGGATGAGGCAGGACTCCATCAATAAACGAATTAACAGTTGATGATAATTCTTTACAATGACTTTTATTATGCGAACTTGACGCTAGTGTATATTCGCAACATTAGTATTGAGCGTACGGTAGTAAATGAAAACAAGAAGGCGCGCGAAAATCAAACGTGACGCGGGTTGATTATTATTTTTCCTTCGTATAAATAAGTCAAAACTATTTCAAATGTTAAGATACGCGATCAGGAATCACGTACCTGCTACAGTTACATTTTCATTTACGACGGTGAGATTTCAGGAACAATGAAACTTCTCGTCTCCTCTTGTTTGTTTCTTGTTTGTCGAACTTGCATCGATTAGAATATAAACCAATAATTGTACTTCTTAAGTGTCGTCACATGGTGATCGCTTTGGGAACACGATCGACGAATGAACTTTGTGAGCGTACTTGGGATTTCACTTCCGTCAATTTTACGAGGAGCGTTTATTTTGGAAAGATTTTAAATAAGTTCAAGAAATTGCTATGTTATCGCAGTATTGTAATTTAAAAGGTTTTATTTGGATGCACACGATCTCTCCGACAAAAGCCGTACGCGTGAATGGTTATTACATTTCTTCTAATTGCTTGATTTTTGTCTTGATGCGTTCTAGAAGAATCTCGGAGCTTTGAGGGTCTACTCTGTGAACAGTCAGACTATGCGTCGAGCAACGATCAAGTGCACTCAATATAAACCAATCTCGAAATAATTTTACACTGGACCATCGATTTCTACATATCGAGAAATTGTTTTTTTTTTTTAATTTTCATACTTTGTGTCAATACAATTGCAGACTCGCGTCTTTTTACGTTCAATACATATAATTCAGGGTCGAAGCACAATTTGTTACAGAAGAAAGGTTGGTAACATTAATTTTTGTTTAATATAAACTTGAGTTTATCTTGGAATAAACAATACCGATTATTAGCAGCAGTGAGTTGGAAAAAATAAGATAAAACGAAGGAGTGAACTGAATCGATGAAGAAAGTAACTTTCATTGTCTTCTCAATCCTCCGTCCTGAATGGTGTAGGGGCTGGCCTATAATATGGCCGCTGTTGTGATTGCCCTTGTGTACCACAGTACGCTGCTTTAAAACCCTCATGGTTTTTCAAGATGTCGTTAATTTTATCTCTATCTTCCTGCGCATCGCACAGATTCTGTAATGAAAAGAAAGCATAAACATGATTCGAAACTCATTGTACGTGCTATTTGGTAAAAATACAATAGTTATGTGCTAAGACAGTCGTAGTATTCTTACATTGGCAAACGCCAGAAAGAAGAGTTTGTTGTCATCGGAGTTCGGTAAAGAGGAAAGTCGTCCAGGATCTTGATATCCACGTTGTTTGTCGTATAAATAAGCTCCCCATGCCATATCCAATGCCAATTGCACATTCTTATGATGAAAATAATGGTAAAAAAATGAACATATAGAATATTAAATGGTCGATTTCTTATAAATATAAAATTTGACGTTTTTACTTTTCGAATGTTTTTTTCTTATTGCCACGCTATACCATTATGCATTTATGAAACTCGTTGTATTTTGCCATTTCGCAAAGAAAAAAATCGCGGAAAGATTGTTCTCTGCACGCTCGTTCAAGATAATTACAAAGTACCTGTATGCGTCTGTATGAATACGTTTTTCGAACCATCGCGACTCATTTATGAAAATGAGTTGTCGAAACGTCTCAATTATTGTGGAGGTCGATAGGATGACCGGTACTAAAGCTCAAATGGTTACGAGAAGAAGGCTCGTAAGCCAGATTGGCAATTCCATGGGCAAAAAAATGATGTGCATTACTCAAAGAAACCAAAAAACAATATCGTTTTTTCAATTAAAGGATTCACTGTGTCTCGCTCCATCCGGGAAATAAAAAATCAGCAATTCGTAGCAAAACTTTATAAATGTTGTTTGGATTTTTAATGGCGTCGTCATTTTGGCGACAATTGATGTACATACCTTAAAATGTAGCACATCCGCGGTCGTTGCTGGAATGATAAAATAAGGTTTCTGAGATTTTAGCTGACGTTCCTTAAAAATCTGTAATGCTTGAAAAATGCAAATCAGAAAAGAATGCCTTACGTTGCGGGAAATTGGCAGCGATGATCGCACCCAAGCCGCCATAATTGAGAGCTCTGAAACATAAAAATAAAAAACGATGCAACATCTCACAAAAAATAGTCTTTCCACTTTACACGTTGGCGTTTAATTCGTCAACTTTGTCGTTATCCGTTTGTGTTTCATGCTAATAATTATCCCTAAATGTAGTCACGTGTACAATTTCGACATCATGTGAATTGATCACCAATGTTTTTTTCCAAATCAACCGTTTCCCAATGCGTCCACGAGTTGGCAAAATACAATAAAAATAAGACAAATATAATAAGCTCTAGTCACCCGAATTAATTTAGATAATAATGATTCGCTATTGGAAATGTGTCGTGTGTAATGACTCGGGTACTTCTTACGAAAGGTTGTCGTTGTTACCGTCATTCGACTCACCTTGCATACCATTATTTTTTATAATTTATTTTTAAGAAAATCTCTCAGCCCATTTCAAGTTGGTCAGTAAGGTTTAATGACAAATTAGAAAAGCGTATAACATGCGGATACAGTATGGACGATTTTAAGCGTAAGATAGGAGTACTGCTCATACTATGGGCGACGTCAGAAAAAGTTTTAAACGAAAGTTGCACGATACGAAGTTAGACCGTGATAAAAAAAAAAATATTATTGACTTTTGGAGAAGAATGTACGAAAAACTCTATATTGTCAGTGGCATGCATGCAGACAGTTTCAACGAGGAACGAAAATCAAAGGCGACCCCGGGTCACCTTGAACATCTGTACCGAACAAAAATTTTTTCTTACAATGGCTTCTTTCGTATCGTTGCAACTTGTAGTCGAAACTTTTCACCACGACCCAGGGTAAAGGAGTCGCCACGTAGGGATTACAGTTGCATGGACGAACATACGAGAATATGAAAAGCACTTACGCTGGTCTGTCCTTGCGAAATTTGACACCTCGTTTGTTTGCGAAGATAAGAGGTTCGACTTGAAATAAAACACACACATATATTTATATAACAGGTAAATTAGTATCTATATATATATATATATATATGTACATATATCTAAATGTATAGGGCACTCCATGTCAAGTGTACCAACGTCCACGAACTCTGAATTCATGAATATCCGTTGCTAAATGCTGACAGTTCCGGTTCCAATCAATTCTTAGAACAAAGGTTTCCGGTTTTGCGATATATCATAGATTACTTAAGAAGCTGTATGCTGTATCGCATTGCATCCATACAAATAATTGACATGAGCGTAGATCATGATTCTTACATGATATTGCATGACTTCTTCTAATGGAAAGAAAATACGAGTTCACTTTTGATGATATGTCTGACGCGGGAAACGTCTCAAAAATATGAATGTATGTAACGATAGAATGACGATCGAGTAGAACAATTATTATATCAACTTTGAGTTACCGTTTTCGAAATAAAATTCGTTCGAAATACATCTGGCTTAAGGCCTGAAGGTCGCAGACTCTAAATGAGGAGGTTGATTTTTCGTAGTACAGTTGATCAAAATGTACAAAGATCTGGATCAGGAATAGGTACGCTTGACTCGCACAAACAGTGAAAAAAATATTGTGCCAAGACGAGTGTAATCGACGAACTTTGACTACTTTTGACAAGCTAACGTATCGATCTTACTAATGCCGTCTGTAGTTCCCGTCCAGTCAAATGCGAACGTTCGGGCCACCCGTAGTTTTTCTAATACTACATCCAGTAAAGTTGCTGGGCTATCTGAAACCTGGAAAAATGGTATAACTATAAATTCACGTTTATGAACGTTGAAGTCTTTTTTTTTAATATCCTTCGAAAGTACAAATTTATCGTAAGCCGAAGTTGTTAATCGAAATGAGTTTGAGATTTAGGTACAAAATTGCTTTTTGATAGTTGCGATACCACTTTTTTCACTGTGTTTGGACTAGTAATTGTATCAAAAGTTGTAGTTTTTTGGACGCTTCGAAAAAACTTCCTTAAGCTCTTTTATCTTTATATGCTCAAAAATGCACGTTTCGATCTTCGAAATGCTTTTTTATCGACTCGATACGGTCTTTATGTCTCGGTTTCTCCTTTGATTTATATCTGTATCGTCCAAATATAATTTTCTATTCAAATCTCTAAACTTTTTCAATACAATTAAAACGTCTCGACGGAAAAATTTACATGAAAAGTGTATTAGACAAACCTAAACAAAGACGAACATTTGAGCAATTTTTGTTCGCATTAAATTTTGATATGTAAGTAACATTGTAGAATCTCAATGAAATAAGAATTTCCTTTGATTTTTTTGAGTAGTAAGTATATACGTTACATTGAAATATTTGGCCGGAACCGCTTTATTTCTCTCTATTCCAATTACCGTTCCTAGGGGAGGGGTTCGAAGCAGTTTGAAAATGTTCTCTTTCACACCGGGATTTTGGCTGGGTGGAATGTTGTAGGCCGCTTTTTGGTCACGGGGATACCTTTTCTGATATATAATAGGAAAGACATTAAATATATAGTAATTCAGTCGATATCGTAATTTGAAAATAGGTCGATGGCCAAGTGAATGAAGAAACAGGCAGTTCGGTCTCATCGAACAAGTTTCTAGATATTCGTGCGAGTACGTACCTCGAACCGCAATACTCTTCCTGCGGCTTTCACAAACTGGTCCGTGTCACAATTACCGCAGCACTGTTAATATATATAGAGAGAACAATAATACATATTAAAAATAGAACTCTTGGCGTATGAGGACTCGAGAAGATGAGGCGAGAGGTTCTTTGCCGACATACGGTAACGCGATATATTTAAGTTTGCGCAGTTTTATTCTCGTCACTCGTTAACTTACTCGAATTGTTCATCCAAATTCTTGACTAAATGTTGATTTTTGGTTTGCTATATTTCACGCCTCGTTATCAAAATAATACACGATTATTCTTGAAATTCGACAATCTTTAAAGTGCTATTCTTTTTGCATTCAAACGAAGGTGTCTTACGAAACGAACGGAATGATCAAAAATCGATGAAAAACTGGTTTCACTTCATTCGAGGAAGGTCCAAGCCTCTTAGACTCGAATCAAAATTCAAAACTCAAATGGAGAAAGCTCAAACTCGCTCGTCGTTTACTAATAATTTAATTGACACGATTTGTTTTATAACGAACTTGCTTCGCGTCGTTGCTGCTCAGAATCAACTTGGACCCGTTGCGAGGGACGATAATAATGACGAAATGCGAGGTTTGTCGCGTATATGTCGGCAACGATCGAAAACCAATCGTTTTTCGTTGATCTCATTGACGCATATTTTGCGCACGATAAGGTTAATAATAATAACTAACACACCTTCTTTTCATTGATGTCCTGGTTTAATTTCATTGCGGCAGCTTTAGCATCGATCACGAGATGATTGTAGAGATCTAGCTTGGGTGTTCCCATAAAAACATCTTCGTTGGCGTATTTGGGTAACATTTGGTAGAGTTTCAGTTTCATTTGCAATTCAACTGTGGCACTTAGTGTCTGGACCTGCGAAGAAATATTTTTAAAATGTCACAAGCTGCTCCAAATTCCCCATGCTTTTTTCTCCGCTTCCGTCGAACCCTCGCGATTATAAAATCAAGTACGCGCCAACAAAAAGCTCTCGCATCAGCAGACTTACACTCTTTTTCAACGAATCCGGAACATAATTCTTCTCCATGTCCAGGTTGGCAATTTTTCCCGCGTCGATGATCTTATTACATCTGTAAATCACGATTATCAGTTGGATCGTGTAAACTTTTGTTAACGACAGACCTTGTCACACTTACGCCGATGGGTCTTGTCCCGATAGGTTGATATTTTGTAGCAGCTGCCAGAGCGTGTAGCACACCACACCGGTTTCTTGAAAAATTGAACGCGTTTCATAAGGATGACGCTCTTACAGTGACAATGAAAAACAAAATTCTTACTTATTGAATTCGCGTTGTCGAGCCATTTTGAGCCTATTTTTGATAACGCAGCGGGCACTTTCAGCACAAGGGCATTCTTATTAATCCAATTGACATTGTTCGACTGGTCGGACCACCAATTGGTGAAGTACTCATGCCAATCCTCCTGTAATGGCGACGAAAATTACCAACTGCAAATTCTCCGTTTGAATTTCTTTATCGATAACACTTTGCGTTGTTAAATAATATTTCAAAGTTTATAAATAACTTTTCTTCAATATCGATTGATTCGAAATATTTCAAAGTGTCGAAGAAACGAACAATTAACGAGCTAGCCGGTTTCTAAGTTGGGATTTGTGAAATGACAAATTGTTTATTTTTAATTCTCCTTTTTATTTATAAATTGATTCTTCTCAATGTATATGTCTCCTCGATAATTATTGCAAACGGTCTTCAAGTTGATGTTGGAAAATGTAATTATACATTGCATTTTGTCAAATTTGAAATGGGCCTCAAAATAATAATAACAATACACTCGAGTCAAAACGTCCAACATAAGACTGCAAGATTTGCTTACGTACCTATCTTGTAATTCGTTCAATTTCGATTATATCATTACGTTACGTTATTCGAGGTGTGCAAATGGAAAAAAAAATGAAATTGATCGGAAGAAGCCAAAACCGTTTGAACCGAGAGGTGCCGAATCTATTGAAAATTACTCACTCTTGACAGTTCGCTGGTTCTATATTGCTCTGCGATCCATTCGTCGGGAAAGGCATTTACTCCGTCCTCTATCTCGTCAGACATCTCCTGTAGAGAAGTATGGATCACAATCGCGTCAATTTAAAATGCTGCCAAAAACCATATCTACGCGTATAGCGATATCAGCTTCTTTATCCCATGGCACAAAAAGAGGCGTGCAGGAAAACTATTTTCGTAACTACATTTTCTCAAAAGTTTAGAGCACTTGCATAGAACAATCTGATATTGAAAACTCGATAAGTATATCTTTTTCTAGAAAGAAAAAAAATCTTCTTTATGAGGAAACGAAATATGATATTTTTCATGAGGATCCTTGATTTTTTATTCATTTCACGCTTTTGCACGATGTCTTGTAACGATTGTGTGCTTTTACTATTTATTACGTCCAAGATCTGATCTTCGTGCTTTTTGTCACGCGTACTTTTGCGTCGACCATGAAAAAATATTCAAAATTTATATAATTCGGAAATTAGCGGGAACATTATTTGTAATTATTATTCAATTTGGAGTTGCCCGCATTAATAAAACTTGTTTTAGGAAGATAAATAAAAACGTTTTCACGTCGAGAATCTTTCAGTATGATGGAAAAAGATGAGTAACTGATATCCTAGCTTCAATTCGCAGAGGTCTCGTCGCGTCGATAACCATTTTTTTCATTCATTTATGTATATTGAATATGTGTTCCATCTCGTACGAAACGTACTGTAGGGTCCACATCGCTGATCGACACCCAGTTGTCGCCCGGGCAACTATTTAATAAGTCGCGTGCTGAAGATGATAATCCGCTATTCAGAAGAGGCATTGCCAATCTCACATCATTTTTAAATGATTCTTTTGAATCATCGTCCCATACTCGCGGAAACAACTGCAAACACATTTATAATAAAGTTAGACGCCTGAGCTGGAATGGACCAATGCAACTGGCCATTTTCTTTATCCCTAGTTTAATCGATACATTTTTCCGAGATTGAATATTAAACCATTATCTTTTATTATTCGGCAATCGGAAAATATAATAATGCAATTTTTCGAATTCAGATTAATCGACGGCCTTTTTAATAAAGATTATTTCTAAATATTTGGATCGAATACGGATATAAAAGTTACGTTTCTCGATAATAAAGCATCTTTGATAGTTCAATCGTTTCATAAAATTCACGAAAATATCTACTTGAAATCACTTACTCCAAATTTCTCTATTCCATCGTCCGTATAATATCTCTGCACCAAAAAAAGCGACGATTCAAAACCTTTCTTCACGATGTAGTTCTCCAATTCCCACCAAGTCCTAAACGTGGCTAAACGGTTTAAAAATTGGACCACCTGCTGGACTTTCTGGTTCGCAGCTGAAATTATTTATGCGATTAAAGTTTATCGAAGGACGTTTCTCCGCGGCATCTCATTCATATATAAATCATTTGGGACCGATCCAGGTTCATATTTGGTCTTCGTCTTTCGGAATCGTTGGCAATCATGCCAAAATGCCACGTATCGACTCTTCGGAAAAACTTTCGAAATTTGAGTTTTTACAATTCGACCCGAAGCAAAAATAGTCAATATTTTTCTAAACGCCCATCTCAAGAATTATTAATCGCGTAAGAACAAGATCGGATTTTTATAAAAAGCCATTTTTTTCAACAAATATTGACATTTGTTCAGGTATTTTACATATCTGGAAAAATTCCACTATCGTCCAAATCGTTTCATTACGCAATTTTAAATAATTGGCAAAAATAATTTTTAGTCGTCGCTACAATGTGACAAAATTTCAAATATTCCCGAGCAAACTACGAAGAAAAGTAAATTAAGGTAGTCGTATCGTTGGGTGGGGGATTAAAATTTTATTCCTGTTTTTTTTTCACATTCCAAGCGCACTGAGCGTTTAAGTTAATTAAGAAAAGTTGTTGTAAATCGACTAATGAACAACATACCCAAAATTCAAATTGATCCTACGTAAAGTTTATTTTTTATATATTAAATAATATTATGATTTTGTTTCCCATAAGATTTGTTATAAAAACTAATCGAAGCTTCTTTGATGTCATATAAAAATATGTGCAAAATTTCGACAGACTTTATCGACCAAATGATCGAGATACTCGTTGTATAATGTTGCGATATTTGACACGGGCTCTTATGGGAGATTGCGAAAAATGACGATTTTCAAGAATAAATATCGTGATTTTAGAGTCGATAAAGGCCCCTGAAATTTTACACACATATACATATACGACATCAAAGAACGTTTCTGCAAATTTTCAGTGAAATCTAACGGAAACGCTGTAACGATAGGACTACCTCAAGTCGATAGAACGTGGCCCGTAATAAACATTTGCGATGTCTTATGTCGAAGAAAAAATGAATTTTTAGATTTTCTCTCTTGCTTTCGAAATCCTGCAATCCTCCATCATATCCCCGGATCAAAATAATTCAACGCTACTCGAATAAATACGCTTTTGCAGATTTTTGTACAAATGCGATTTTTTAACCATCCGTCGGTACACTGGCTCTTCGTTCCGTCGGGACCTGTCCTATTCTAATTGTAAGAAACTAGGTAATAGGGGTAAGTCGTACGCACGGGGATGCCATCATCGATCAACTTTAACCTTCCTGAAATTATTTTTATCGCATGTATATGTATTGGAAAAATTAAAAAACCGTAATATTTACTTTAAATTTAACTTCAATAACTTTTGAAGGAGTCAGTTTATCGAAAAAACATAACAGACCTTTTTTTATATAGAGCGTTCAATTCCCTACAAGAATATACATCGAACATATAAGAATATTGACACACGATAATCAAAGTTTGAATTTCTTTTTTCTGTGCTTGAAGATCAGTCTGGTATGCATGCATTATATGATTTTTACGCCAAAATAAAAATAAAACAATATATATTGTTATTCGTGTGCACTATGGAGGAAAGTCTTGCGAAAGTACAATATTGGTTGAGAGACATACTTGAAACGACGGGGGATGAAATTTCCGTAGAAGGCGTATGGGATTATGAAATCGTCGAGGATCATTCCTCTGCAATTACCCGCAATAATGCTGCATCTTTTTTCACTGTATTCGCTTAATTACTTAAATTTTCTTCATTACTACGATTATATAATAAAAAAGATTTGGATTTGTAATAAAAAAACAGAAAAACTAAAAATAAACCGAAAAATATAATTTTCTCTGATTTTTCTATTTAAAAAACCGCGACCTTGTTTGGTAGTGAAAATAAATAGACTTTTTGAAAGCAGCTCCGAAAGAATATTATTTTTACACGAAAATTGTTTTAACGGGTTACCCCCACTTGTAGCGCAAAAAAGGCCTTTTTCATGAATTTTCATGAAAAAAACGGCCGTTTTTTTTTCATTAAAATCGAACCATTAACTTTGACTGTCCGCCATTTTGTGAAAAATGAATATTTTTTTAAATCCTTCGATTAAAGACTAGTTTATACTTATATTTGACTAAATCCATCCGCATTTTTGTTTCAGATGCTCCACTTCGCTGCAATGTTGGTCACCGCAAACGGTATATATAAAAACATTATTTCATTGACCGCCATTTGCACACTAAACAATGTAATATTTTTCAATAAAAAAATTACTGAAGGTTCTTGAAGACGTGTTCTTTAAGATGGTATATTGATCGATTAAAAAAGTTTTGTAGTTTTCTTTAAAAAAATTCATGAAAAAGGCCTTTTTTTGCGCTGCAAGTGGTGGTAACCCCTTAATGGAAATCGGTTATTCCTCCATTTTCGGTTACATTTATTGTTGTCAAAATTGTTATTTACGATGAATAGGTAAATAAATGATAGGATCGTGGAGAAAAATGTTGTAAAAGTAATCCAGAATTTCTTTCAGATTTTTTGGACGCTTTCTTCTTAGAAAAAATATTGGCAGGACTTTTATGATCCGGTGTACCGACTGTGTCCCTAAATTTAAGTGTACGGACGGAGGATTGAAATTCTCGTAGCAAGAGAAATACGAACGAGAGGATCGATGGAGCGTGTACGGTTCGAGCAAATGGGCAAACCGTACGAGAAACGTCGGAGCGACGATACCCGATCGTTGTTTGACAAACGTCTTTCATTTTCTACTTTATTTGACAAAAGATATTTTACTCACAGGTGCTAGTGCATAATTTTAATCGCTGCTTCGCCGCCTTGATAATATCGCTATCTTCTGCAGATATGGGAGTATCGAGCCGTGCTAAAGGGGAAAACGTAATTAGATAAGCGCTAATTAAATCAGATGTTAACGCGACAACTAATTACTTGACTTGGGTAAAAAATTTAATTCGACCGTATCCAAATTCTTGGATTTTCTATAACAAATTATTCAATAAAGTACGATGTTCAAAATGGATGCTAGGATGTAATTCACTAGGTAATAAATTCAAAGTCCGCTGATTTAAAGTATGCGAATTTTGAAAATAATATGACGGGACTGAAAGAACACGTTCTCTTTTTTTTCTCAAAGCAAGCGCAATGTCGATAAACGTTTCTTCGCGTCGCTCGATAGAAAACATCTTCAAGAAGAGGCACTTACCATCGGTCACGCTGGAAACTTCGTCCACCTGTTTCCTTAGAAACTCCATGTGGCTATTAACTCCCTGGGAATTCAAGAAGGTCTTTGAATTGCCGCATGCATATTCAAAGAAATTTTGGCACGCATCCTCTTGCACATTCATAAGTTTAGAGTAGTCGTCAACTGTATGGAACGCAACATTGTATTAACGGGTTTGGGCTTGAACGCGTCGAATATTTTTAAGACAGTGGATTAAAAATGTTTGAAACGCCTGTAAATATACTGAGATAACGAGACTTGATTTTTAACGATATCAATAATTTCTCCATCATAAAAGCATTTCGATAATTATGAATAATAATTAAATGATTAAACAAACTTACCAAGTGAAGTTCTATCATAATTGTACGAAGCGCCTCTTCCTCGAGATCAACTGGTAGTACCCCTGCTCCATATCGATGTCGCTACATTTTTTATAGTTATACTATTCAATCCGAAAAATTAGTCCTCATGCCCTCGCCCTCTGAATCTAGTCATTCTTTGAAAGCGTTTTATTAAGGTGTTATCTAATCGCGTTTTAGATGGGTATTTTTGGGTGGGTGTTGATCATCTCGGAAGTGGCGCTTCATACAATTATGATAGAACTTCACTTGGTAAGTTGGTTTAATCATTTAATTGTATTCCGCGCCTTTTCATCGAGATCAACTAGTAGATGTTTAAAGCTAATAACGGCAACTAATATTATTTATTAACTTTGTATTGCACGACGTGTCTTAACAATAGTAATTTTACTCCGAGTTCAAAATTTCCCGTGCGTAAGAATTCTTATCTCTACTGACGTTTAAATGATAAAACTTTGCAAACGTTTCAGATCCCGCTGTCCATCCTGCAGTCTTTCCTATCGTCTCTATATAGGTCAAGCAAATAATTTTTTTTTTTACAAAAATAGCACCCGATAACGGCGAGTGCGATCAGACACGGAATAGCCTCCCGATCATAACTGACCACTTTTCGACACCTGATTCCCATTTTATTTTTTGTTATTAACAAATTAGTGAAAAAAACACGTTTTTTTTCGTTTTTTGCTTATAAAACTCAAAATAATGAAGGAATCTGTTTGGTCCCAATGGACAAATTGTAGGTAATTGAAATACGCATAAAAAGAGTACTAAAAGAAGCCGGTCGGTCAATAATTAAGAGAGATACACTGACAGAACCGAGAAAAAAAAACGCTTTTTTAAAAAATGTTTAACTCCGCCATTTTTAAAGTTGTAGGCCAGGCTCTGCGCGATATAGTAGGTATTGATACGTACATTTTGTGTGCGAAATTTGGGTGTTGTCGAATAATTAGTTTTTGCGTTATTGCAATGAACATTTAATTCTGCCATATTTTGCGGAGAGACTTGATGCTCTGGAGGTCGTCCGATTTAAGTTTAGCAAGCGGCTTTTGAAACTAGAACTCTTGACCTATAAATCGGCAATTTTAGATTTTCTATTAATTGCATTTAAGTAGGTGAAAATCGCGCCTAAACATGACCAAAAACGCCCGAGCGCGCGAAAGTGATCGAGTAGTGGGGGTAGACCGGCAGCCGCGGGGAAGCCGCATATATAGTAATAGAAGCGCGCTCGGCCTTCGTGTCTAGTTTCGTATCTATTTATTTGATTATTTAAAGAACCAGTGGGACTATGTTAATATTTTTTTTTTAATTTGGAGTAACTCGGTCACCGGAATCTGATTCTTTACTCAGATTTCATGTAAAATGAACAAAAAACTTGTTTTCCGATGTTTTAACCTACACGTCCTCACATTAATTATAATACAATTATCATTTTTTAATATTCAATGTTTCACTTCGTACATTGAACAATTAAGAATATTATTAAATATTATTCGAATGTTATTCAAATATTTCAAATATTATTCAAATATTTGATTATTATTATTATTATTATTATTTGAATATTATTGGAATATTATTCGAATAATATTTAATAATATTCTTAATTGTTCAATATATATTATTATATATTAATGCGAGGACGTGTAGGTTAAAACATCTGAAAAAAGTTGCTCGTTCATTTTACATGAAATCTGAGTAAAGAATCAGATTCCGGTGATCGAATTACCCCAAATAAAAAAAAAATGTTAAAATAGGCCCACTGGTTCTTGAAATAATCAAATAAATAGATACGAAACTTGGGCCGGGCGCGCTTCTATTACTATACCATATATGCGGCTTCCCCGCGTCTGCCGGTCTACCACCACTACTCTACAATGTTCATTGCAATAACGCAAAAACTAATTATCCGACAGCGTCCAGATTTCGCACACAAAAAGTATGCATCTATACCTATTATCTCGTGTAGAGCCTGGCCTACAACTTTAAAAATGGCGGAGTTGTACATTTTTGAAAAAAGCGTTTTTTTTCTCGGTTCTGTCAGTATATTTCCCTTAATTATTGATCGATCGGCTTTTTTCAGCGCTTATTTTATGCGTATTTCAATTACCTACAATTCGTCCATTGGGACCAAACAGATTCCTTCATTATCTTGTGTTTTATAAGCAAAAAACGAAAAAAATGTACTTTTTGTTCACTAATTTATTAATAACAAAAAATAAAATGGGAATCAGGAGTCGAAAAGTGGTTAGTTATGATCGGGAGGCTGTTCCGCATCTGATGGCACTCGCCGTTATCGGGTGCTGTTTTTGTCAAAAACTTGGACTAATATCGATATTGTTTCTTTTCGCTGCAGACGTGGCTGCGTGACGTGTACTGCGTGCTGTAAATTTGTCTGTATTTACGCCGCTATTTTTTAATGTTAAGTTGCCCTATCGACTACGCGTTTGTGATGAGATGGCTTTATCTTAAAGACTTCTGGGAGATTTCAGGGATTGAGAACAGCAATTAATTAATAATCATTTATTTTTTATAATCGGACACATCATCTTTGTGCTGGGAAACAATTTGTTGAAAAAAATTAAGCGAAAAAAAAGGCTATAAGAAATGGAAAATAAATGGGACAAGAAATTACAATCTAATGTACGCAAATGTATCGGGTGCGGTCGATTCGATGCCGCGCGACCGCTTGAAGGTTAAATGGCCATCAAATGCGAACATAGTATTTATAAAAATAAAGTATGAGAATCGCGCCACCAAAAATTCACAGAACAAGTAAGTTCAACGAACCTAAACTGCGCGATAATCAGTTTAAAGGAAAAGGCCAATCACGCCATCGAACGCATCGTTATGACCATAACATATATGGTCATAACGACCAAAATGTCGAATTGTAGCCCAGTCGAATTAGCTCAAAAAAGGGGCAAACCCGGAAAAAATTTAAAGTAGCAATTTTCCTTCGGAATTCGTTAGGGGGGGTCACTGGCAGTCTAAATTTGGTTTTGCGTGGTATTCGGTGTGTTGCGTCGTCCGCCATCTTGATTTTAAGGATTAATTTTTGATTATTGAATAACTCGTTTATTTTCAGTTTTACACGAAAAATAGTAATAATAAAAGTTGTTTGGAATTAAATTTCCTACGATTTTGATTCTTATTAATTTTTTCCTAGGATCGATATTTTCCGATTTATACCCCAAAAGAGGGGGCGAATTGTTGTTTGATTAAAAAGTTATTTATTTTCAATTTTACATGAAAAATTGTTATAAACAAAGTTGTTTAAAATTCAATTTTCTACATTTTCGGTTCTTATACATTTTTTCGTCGGATCGATATTTTTCGATTTATACCCGAGAAGACGTGGGTGTAAAATGTTATGATTACATTATGACGTTTATTTTCAATTTTATCCGAAAAATTGTTACAACCGAAGTTGATTGAAATTAAATTTCCTACAATTTTCGGTCTTATTAATTTTTTTCTAGAATCGATATTTTTCGATTTATACCCGAGAAGAGGTGGGGGTAAAATGTTATGATTGCACTATCGCGTTTATTTTCAATTTTACATGAAAAATTGTTATAAACAAAGTTGTTTAAAATTCAATTTTATACATTTTCGGTTCTTATAAATTTTTTCGTCGGATCGATATTTTTCGACTTATACCCGAGAAGAGGTTGGAGTAAAATGAAAAATTCCTGAGATCCGAAAAAATTAATGAGAACGAAAATTGTAGGAAATTTAATTTCAATCAACTTCGGTTGTAACAATTTTTCGGATAAAATTGAAAATAAACGTCATAATGCAATCATAACATTTTACACCCACGTCTTCTCGGGTATAAATCGAAAAATATCGATCCGACGAAAAAATTTATAAGAACCGAAAATGTAGAAAATTGAATTTTAAACAACTTTGTATATAACAATTTTTCATGTAAAATTTAAAATAAACGCGATAGTGCAATCATAACATTTTACCCCCACCTTTTCTCGGGTATAAACCGAAAAATATCGATCCTAGAAAAAATTTATAATAACCGAAAATGTAGAAAATTAAATTTTAAACAACTTTTTTTATAACAATTTTTCATGTAAAATTGAAAATAAACGCGATAGTGCAATCATAACATTTTACTCCCCCCTCTTTTCGGGTATAACTCGAAAAATATCGATCCGACGAAAAAATTGATAAGAACCAAAATTGTAGAAAATTTACTTTTAAACAACTTTGTTTATAATAATTTTTCATGTAAAATTGAAAATAAATAACTTTTTAATCAAACAACAATTCGCCCCCTCTTTTGGGGTATAAATCGGAAAATATCGATCCTAGGAAAAAATTAATAAGAATCAAAATCGTAGGAAATTAAATTCCAAACAACTTTTGTTGTTACTATTTTTCGTGTAAAACTGAAAATAAACGAGTTATTCAATAATCAAAAATTAACCCTTAAAATCAAGATGGCGGACGACGCAACACACCGAATGCCACGCAAAACCAAATTTAGACTGCCAGTGACCCCCCCCCCCCCCCCCCCCCCCCCCCCACGAATTCCGAAGGAAAATTGCTACTTTAAATTTGTTCCGGGTCAAATGCTAATTCGACTGGGCTATTGACACTTTTCGCATAGCGACTCGCGGGAGCGACCCGCGATCTAATGAGTTGGTCCTTGATTAAAGCTCTTATCCTATAACTTTCGCGACATTTGTAATCTGTTAAACTCTTAGCTTTACAATAAACTGTTATTTCTTTTATTTCCTAAACTCGAGTTCTACTCCTTATTGGCTAAAATCCCAAAATAATATCATATCGCGCAATAGTCACGTTTTGCCGATATAACAGTACCCTTGCTTCTGTTCCTGTACATTTCTACTGATTTTTGTACACTTTATTGCTTGATTGATTGTGGCTTGCCGGCATAAAGAAGAAGAATGACTAGATTCAGAGGGCGAGGGCGTGGGACCGACTTTTTCGGATTGAATAGTATAACTATAAAAAATGTGGCGACATCGGTATGGAGCAGGGCTACTACCAGTTGGTCTCGAGGAAGAGGCGCGGAATACAATTATAGTATTGATACTTTTATCTTAAACATGTTAAAAACTTTCAACAGAATTTCGTCACATAACTCATTTGTGTGTCTGATTGTCCGAGTGATTTCCTTTCCAGTTACGTCTACTCGATGGAGTAATAAGCTTCGTGCAACAACACGAACAATCAAAAGGTTGGGTTTGCATTGATTTTTTAAACAAATTCCTCCGGGGAAATATATTTTGCTCGATTAAAAAATGGATAATTGTTGAAAAGTTAAATAGAATGAAAATCGAATTCCTCGATCAATTCTCTTTCGCTAAATACCGAATAGTATTAATAAACAATGGTATAGGTTGAGTGTCATAAAAGTTACAAGGACATTCGACACTCTGCCCGATACTAACGAGTACTCACAGATATCGGCAGCGACGATAACGTGGTCGTGCGAGTGTCGACTCTATTCGAAAATTATACTACTCGTAAGACACAGAAGTGCATAGAAATATTTCGAGGAATCTGAAAACTCCGCAAATTTTGAAAATAAAGATTATATGCTTCGCGACACTTCGATATTTGTCACGTTATTTTCAGAGCACTTCGACGAAAATCTACCAAATATATATTTTTTCTTTTGTTGATTATAAGATTTTTTTTCCGCGAGGAATCAAATTTGACACGAAACCGTAGTCCAATGAGCAAAAGCTTATTGCAATAATCTTGAAAAAACGAGTGTGCTAATTGCGTTTCTTTCTAATTAAATACTGGAAAGAAAATTCGCGATTTTTTTTTAACAAAATGTCAAATAGTTCGAAAAAGTTACAATATTCAGCTACTTAAATTCTTTTCGTGCGTTAGTATCGGTGTTTGCTTTGTTTTTTCTTTCATCGACCACAGTTCCTGCACAGGCAGTCTCTAATAGTTACGAATCGCCACGGAAAACCTCGAAAAAGTTTTGTTTAATAAGAATACGAATTTAGCATTGAATCAAGTTGTCACTATACCTGTTTGACTGCAATCCTTCGTTGAACATATCTTAGCGTCCGAAAAATGATCCGAGAGTTCAACCACTGCCACGTAAAATCTGTTATGAAATGTAATATATAAGAATTAACATTGAAATTTTTGTTTTATTAATTTTCTTTAATTTTTCTTTCATTTTGTTACGGACCGATCAGCCTAGCAACAACCTGGCTGAACGGCCCACCGATGCACGCGCGGCCTCGTCATCAAAATTCCCTAAAACGCACGGTCCCACGGTAGAAGTTCCCACAGAACTCCACGCGCTACTGAACCATCATTTATCCTCAATTATAATCATCAAAAACCAAAATGCAATAGTTCGAATAACGAAACCCGACACTTCCTGTTGCCCCCGCGAGACTCTTCCAACACCCCGCCCCACGGTAATGAGCATTCCGATCGACGAATCAATCGTCAGTCTAAATTGGTACCTCCGTCTTAACAGACGTATCCAACGATCGGCGTACTCATACCTGAGGGCAAGTACATCTCGCGTACCGAGAGTCTCGCGAGTGTAACATTGAGTGCGGAAAATCGAATCAAAACCCTTTAGAACTCTTTGCGTGTAAGTTAACCAGAACGGCACTTCACGCCCCTCGTAATACTCTTGTACCGCGTTAATTACCCGAGCGGCATTACGCGTCAAAGTATTGCGAGTATAAAATTCTCAAATCAAACCGTATTCCTATTAAACCAAGAGCGTTAGAGTCGAGCGAGGCGTATCGCGTTCCAAACGCTCGTCCTTCCTGTCGACTCAGCGAAGACACCGAGATCGTAGTGGTAGTGTCGCATACGAACGCGTCAGTGTGAACCACACGATCAACTCTGTACGAAAGCCGAATAAAGTTTTAAGTGTAATTGTGTGTATTATCTCCACGGCCAAGGCTGCCGTCATACCCGACCTTCACAGGAATCTGCCGACGACGACAGAGCGATAAACACACGGAAACACACACGAACAACTAAACCAGGTGAGGTGCGTTACACCGCTTTAACACTGACAAGAACCCACAAGTCGAGTACCTGACGCTCGACTATAAATAAATACGAAATAATAAATACATTACGACGGTTCCCGTACGTAACAATTTATTTATTTATTCTTAAAGTTACTTACACGATGGCTAATGCACCCAGTACTTTTGACATGATCGGTCGAGCGAATTTTCTTGTTATAATATTTGTATTTTCAAATTATATTTTACGTTTTTTGAAATTTCCTTCGCAATGTTCGCCACCTTTTTTCTTCAAATACCTTAAATCAACCAGACTGAAAAGTAGTATACGTGACATACGGATCCGTACAAGTCTTTATATAAGCCCCCTATTTCCGGAAATGGCCGACCCCGTCCATCACTATCAACATGCACGTGTATAAGCAATAAAATTTAATACGTCTCTCACCATTAACGTGTAGCGATTCGTTTGTATTACGCCACCGTATAGTTTAATCATTTTTCTTGCAAAACTTTTCAAATGATTTTTCCGAGGAATTTTAAATAAATAATGAGAAAAATGCGAGGGCCCTTCAATATGAAGGGTCCATTTAGACTGATGATGATTTTGTCGGTTGAAATCCTCGTTAACGTGGGCGAGGGCGTTGGGAGAATCTAGTGGGGGTAACAGGAAGTGTCGGGTTTCTTATTGTGACCTCGGTTTGCTGAAATATTCCTGATTTTGGCGAAATGGTGAGAGCGTTTCGGGAATTGGGTCGGAATAAGTGATGATTCGGTTGCGTGTGGAGTTCCGTGGGAACTTCTATCGTGGGACGGTGCATTTAGGGAATTTAATGACAAAGCTGCGCGTGCATCGGTGGATCGTTCGGCCAGGTTGTTGCTAGGTTGATCGGTCCGTAACATATTGTTTTATTTACAGGTTATGAAAATTCGGTCATTGAATTTCGACAAGCAGCCACTTGTGGCAGGCATGGAAGAGGACCGAAACTTGCCAACTCGAATGCTGACCGAAAACTTCCATATGGACGAAATGCGTGTTGTCTGGGGATTAGAGTTAGTTTAGCTGGAAAGCTTGTTGAAGTTTTGAAACTAAAATTCTAAACTATCCTAAAGGAAAACGACTTAATATCGCTCGAACATATTCTAAAAACAGACATCATCAAAGTAATCAATTTACAGATATGTGCAGGGAGATTTTCGGATCGACTGCAAGTGCAAGTGAACAAAAAACCAAAAACTTCGCACGGATATCGAATTATTGAGTTTTTTAAACTCTTTTTTGTGGGTTCATCAAACATTTTATTTGTGTCTACAGGCAAGCAAAGAATGCGTTTTGGAGAGTCAGGACAGAGAGGCTTAGATTTTTAAATTGTCGTTATGTGTCGGTGTGACAATAAAGAAATAAATTAAGGGTCTTTCATTAATACTCATTACGAAATAACTCAAAGGACATGCAAGCTCTGCACTCCCCTCTAACTTGCGATGGTCATTAAAACTGCATGCTGACCACGTACTCATTGTTGTCGGTTATTCTTATATATAAAAATGGAAGAATGTTTGTTAGTTTGTCTGTCTGTCATGAGTAATCTCCTATACCATTCGTCCGATTGCGATGAAAATTTGGTGAATTGTAGTCCGCACTCCCGAGAAGGTTTCTGCGTTATTAGAATAATTTTAATTGCCAAAATAAACGCGTACGGGGCAAAACAAAATTAACATTTATGTATATCTATATATAGAGATTATTTGACAGCTGTCAAAGTATGCGACCAAAATGACATGCGAAATAAAAGACACGCATTTGTTTTAACGACTCGATCGACTCGATTTTACACATATCGATTGCATAATTCATTTGACAGCGAATGTCAAATTAAGGAGGTTTATCTGGTATCGAGTAAGTCAAAAGAAAAATTTGTGTGACAAGCGTAGTCAATTCAGCATGTTTGACGGTGCCGCGAATGCTTAATCTCGCAAAAATTACTATTATTCGAGACAAATTAATTTATTATGAATCTCATGAGTACTTAATCGATTTTATGAAGTTCTACAAATGTTCCTTAGATATCGTTTTATTAATTCTGTAATTTTTGTCAAAAACTGTTTGTCACTGGTTGTGAATTTAATGTTCGTAGACGGAAAAACCACTGAAATCCTGAACTGAACAATATATGTTTTTTAATTCGCTTACCAGATAAATTTCCTTAATCGTGACATTAAATCGGGAAACGATTGGAAGATATACACGTCAGTCACAAATGAAATATACATTACGTGCTTCAGAAACGGACGAGCAACGAGAAGCAAGACAGGAAACAGTTAGAGTACGTACGGCGACGTACAAACTTTCTTAAAATAACAGCAATAACTGACGAGTTAATTAACAAAGTTTTTGAAAATATTGCACATAACTACAAAAAACATATGTGGTTAAGGGAACGTGCTATATTAGCATCAAAAACATCAATGTCAAGTATAAATTTCACAATTCAAAAGAGAATACCATGAGAAGCTGAAATGTACAAGTCGATTGCTGCTTTTGTTAATCAAGAACAAGTTGTTAATTATCCAACTGAATTCCTGAATTCGTTTCATTTACCAGGCATATCGCCGCACGTTGTAACATTGAAAATGGGCGTGCCTATCATACTTTTACGAAACATCAATCCACCACGATTTTGCAACGGTACTGGGCTTTCAAGGAAAAATATGATGAACAATATCAGCGAAACTACAATTTAAAATAGAAAATTTGAAGGAAAATACGACGTACTGTTGTCACGTATCCCAATAATATTAAAATATATGACATTCGATTTCAAACGTTTGCAGTTTCCAGTGCGACTCGCATTGGCAATGTCCATCAACGAAGCACGGGGACAATCGCTAAAAATGTGTATAGCATAGATTATATTTGGAAAGTTCATGCATCACACATGGAGAGAAAAACAAAAAATATTGTGTGTCAAATGAATTATGACACCAAAAAACGGCATTGCAACGCCAGCCGGGTACCTAAAATAAATAATTAAAACTCAATTCATAATATATTACTTTAATTGATAACGATGAATTAATTTGTGTCGGCTACGTTTTTTTTTCATCTTGTTCTAATGCAATAAGTACACCTTCCTTAAAAATGCACGCGTCAAAATGTTGTGCTGAAAGTCGGAGGTCATACACGTGAATCACGC
This sequence comes from Netelia fuscicornis, assembly GCA_946811545.1. NCBI lineage: Eukaryota > Metazoa > Arthropoda > Insecta > Hymenoptera > Ichneumonidae > Netelia > Netelia fuscicornis. The sequence goes on from OX328012.1 coordinate 13,239,964, forward strand.
AATACCAATAAAACGTTTATCTGGCAACGATAAAATTTTACAAAATGTGTCAGGAGACAACAGTTTTATGTACCGCTGATAAGTACCGAGTCTCTCGTGGACGTGGAATCGCACGATTTTATGAAAAGTTTTCACCTTCAAGAACGAATCGACCTTGCGACGTTACCAGTTCGACGAGCGTTTTCTATTCGGCTGGCAACGCAAAAGAATAAACTACAAAACAAATACGTGCGTCGCGACTTTCAAGATAACACATTTTATTATGTATCTGGAAAGAACTCGTGGCGCTTATATTCTTTGCAATCATACCGATCCAAATAACGTCGGTCTAGCACAAGCTAGAATTTGCAATCTCATATGATGAATACATATTAGAATTTTAATCGTCTCGAACCTTTCTATGATTGAAAAGTTGTTTCGAATACGGTCATACCCACGAATAATTTGAATCGTGAATTCCCCCTCTACTAACTTTCCGGTTCATTAGGGGAGACAACCATTTAGAACGCCGAAATTTAGCAGATTTTTAGAAATTTGTTCGACGGGTAAGAAATAAATGGATGTTTTTGAAATGTTAACCGTTTGTTATACATATCGTACCGAGTATTTTCGATTTTTAATAATTAGGAAAAGATTGAAAATTGACGTAGATATAGTAGCGCTTCGAAAAATGATTTAAAACAGAAGGGCGACAGAAGGGGATATGATCCGTATATGCTGGCAGTTAGTCGGTAAACCTTTTTTTTCTTTTTTTTATTATTTAATAAACTATAATCTGTTATTCTAATAAAACAATAAATAGTTTTGGAGAGAAAGAGATACAATGGCACGTGGTTCCATACGGTATAGTAGATGGTGCATCCATTGATACACTCACAAGGAACATCACTTAGGTGTCCTCCTCCGATTTTGTTGAAACTTTGGTATGTGGTAGAGTATCGAAAACTAAGTGACGCGTATTTTTTTTATCCGCGGAAACCGGTTTTAGGAGGTGAAACACACCCACAAAAATGGGAGTTTTTTTTCATTGAAAAATGTACATTGAACAATTAATAATATTATTAAATATTATTCGAATATTATTCAAATATTTGAATCTTATTATTATTATTATTTGAATATTATAGGAATATTATTCGCATAATATTTAATAATATTCTTAATTGTTCAATATATATTAATTGTTCAATATATATTATATTAATGTGAGTTATTAATGTGAGTAATTATATTAATATAATTACTCATTAATATAATATATATTGAACAATTAAGAATATTATTAAATATTATGCAAATAATATTCCTATAATATTCAAATAATAATAATAATAAGATTCAAATATTTGAATAATATTCGAAAAATATTTAATAATATTATTAATTGTTTAATGTACGAAGTGAAACATTGAATATTAAAAAACGATAATTGCATTATAATTAATGTGAGGACGTGTAGGTTAAAACATCTGAAAAAAAGTTTTTCGTTCATTTTACATGAAATCTGAGTAAAGAATAAAATTCCGATGACCGACTTACCCCAAATTAAAAAAAAATTGTTAACGTAGTCCCACTGGTTCTTGAAATAATCAAATAAATAGATACGAAACTAGACACGAAGGCCGAGCGCGCTTCTATTACTATATATGCGTCTTCCTCGCGGCTGCCGGTCTACCCCCACTACTCTACCACTTTCACGCGCTCGGTCGTTTTTGGTCATGTTTAAGCGCAATTTTCGCCTACTTAAACGCAATTAAACGAAAATCTAAAATTAACGATTTATAGGTCAAGAGTTCTAGTTTCAAAAGCTGCTTGTTAAACTTAAATCGGACCACCTCCAGAGCATCGAGCCTCTCCGCAAAATATAGCACAATTAAATGTTCATTGCAATAACGCAAAAACTAATTATCCGACAGCGCCCAGATTTCGCACACAAAAAGTACGTATCAATGCCTACTATCTCGCGAAGAGCCTGGCCTACAACTTTAAAAATGGCGGAGTTATACATTTTTGAAAAAAAAAAACATTTTTTTTCTCGTTTTTTTCAGTGTATCCCCTTCAGGGTACCTCCCTTGACCGATCGGCTTCTTTCAGCGCTCATTTTATGCGTATTTCTATTACCTACAATTCGTCCATTGGGACCAAATAGATTCCTTCATTATTTTCTATTTTATAAGCAAAAAACGAAAAAAGTGTTTTTTTTCACTAATTTGTTAATAACAAAAAATAAAATGGGAATCAGGAGTCGAAAAGTGGTCAGTTATGATCGGGAGGCTGTTCCGCGTCTGATGGCACTTGCCGTTATCGGGTACTATTTTTGTCGAAAAAAAAGATTATTTGCTTGGCCTAGTAGTGCTGTCATCGTTTTCCATAGTGCTCGACCTCTCGTTGTTGTTATTCTTGATCCCCACACGGGATGCTTGGTATTATAGTCCCCTCCAGCTACGAATCGAGGTCCTAATTTCAGGAAGAATTCCGTAAATTTGTCGATTTTTATGTCATGTCTCGGAGGGCAGTAGACAGCTGCTACTGCAATGAGTCCGAATTTGTTATCCTCGATTATTACGCTCGTCGCCTGTAGGTAATCCTTGTCAAAGGACAGCAGTTCGTGGTGTCGTATCGATTTTTTTTTTACAAGGATTGCTGTTAAACCATGTACAGTCCCATCGGGATGCTGCGTGCTAAAGACGATATAGCCATATATTTTCATGTGACCCTTTTCTGTAAAATATGTTTTAGCAATCAGCATGATATCGATTTTGTTTACAAGTAGGAAGGCGGTTAATTCCTAGCGGTGTTGGGCCAGCCCATTGGCATTCCAGAGTGCTATTTGATAGGAACTGAAATTACTTTGATGCGAACTGCGTTAACACTGCCGTGAGCAGTTTTAGCCTCGTCTTTAGTAGTTCATTTTGCTGTGTGATTGCTACTCTAAATTCATTAAACGATTTTTCTAGGATGTTTATGACTTCTGACAATGAGTTTTCTCTGGGAGCGTGTGTGTTTGTGTTTATACCTGTTCTGGCGGCTTGGACATAACTGAAATTTTGCGTGTTTGTTCCTGCGTGGGTGTCTGGTGGTACATTGCGGGGTTGCCGTTCCCTGGGGTGGATTTGTTCTCGTGGTCCTGACCTGTGCCAATGCGGTTGTTAAGCGCTAGAATTTCTCTTCTCGAGGACGTCTTGGTATACACGACAGCCTTTGTAATTCGCTGGGTGGTTTGCTTCGCAAAGAACGCATTTCGCAAGCGTCTCCCTTGGTTTATGGAAGGTTCATGTGCTGTGGTCTTGTCCGAATTTGACGCACCTAAATTGCCTGCGGCAATACGCTTTCGTGTGCCCATATCGCTGGCAGCGGATACACTGCGCAATCGTTGTGTTTTTTTGGGAGGTTCGACCTCGATATTTGCATTTAATAGGAGATCGGTTTTATAGATCTCTTTATTATTCGCCATGGGTTCCAAGTCCACGAAGAAGAGTGTCAGCGATTCTTTAGTTTTTCCATTTCGAATATTTGTAACATTGCGCACCTGGTGTCCCAGTTCTTCTATCGCTCTTTTTATTTCTTCGATGGGTGTTGAGGGGTGGAACGATCGCAGGACGACTCGATATGCACGCTGTTGTTTTACCTGGTACGTATGGTACGATGAACTTTGCTCGTCAAGGACGTGTACGATTTTTCTATACGCCTCCACGTTTTGGGCCACTATTTTTATTAGTCCGTCTGGGTTTATTGTTTTGTGGATATAGTCAGTCTTGTTGACACTTCTTTCGAGACTCTTTTCTAGATTTACAATTGACTTGACGTTTGGGATAAATAAATTGGTTGTTGTGATCCAGTCTCATCGGTAAGAGCTGTAAATCTATTATTACTCGGGATCGGATTTCTCTCGTTTTCTGAACTCTCCGGAGAGCCCGATATTCGTGGACGTTTCCTTCTAGATACTACTTGCCATGTTGGTGATTTATTACCTTGGTTGATCGTATTAGTGTTCCGTGTAAGGACAACGCATTATTTAACATAGTTGGCTTTTCGGAGACTCCCCATTTGGAGGGTGTGGGGGTCCGGATGCATGAATTGCATCATCTTCTATGTTCTGGTCCATGTCTCCCTCATTATTGCCGCTCATGCGGCTGTGGGATAGATAGAATCACTTCACTATAAACTGATAATCCATGTTGTATACCTCGTATATGTACGTATATTTGATCTCGATTTTAATTTGAGCTATTCAAATCACTCACACGTGGTTTAAGCTCGAATTCTGTAAACCTAAAATTGTAATAATAAATTATATATACCTTCGAGAACACACCTCCTTTTTCAATCTGTAAGTGAAATTTCGGTAAATATGCACTTTTTGTTTTCTTTTTGTAGATACATTTTTTGTTGTAAAATATCCTTATAGTCCATTGAAATGTTACAAAAATAAGGCCTAACCCTGCATTTATCAAAGTCAGCAATTTTTTTTTCTGGTGCATAGGGGATGGTATAGGAAGCTTAAGTCCAAGTTTGTGGGGTTGTAACCCTTGAGGAAAACCCGCCATCTTGAAAAAGGGGTAAAACAGTTTTTGCACTATAACAATGAAACTATCCACCGCGCAAGAAAATTATTATATCGTTTTTTGTAGGAAATGAAATTCTCTACGAATTTACTCTCTTGACTTTTTGTCGTAAAATCCAAAATACCAAAGTTATTAACAAACAACGACAAAAAGTGAACGAGTAATTGCTTTTAAGTCGCTCTAACTTTTTTTCTTTTCATTTTGCAGAAAAATATGTTCAATGTATTTCGATAGAACACCTTCTGACGAATAAATTTCAATATAAATGTGTCAACTTTTGTTTATTTATAAACATTTTATAGTGCTGCAAAGGTAAGTGTCGGAGTACTCGAAAATAGACATAAAAATGAACGATTATGCGTCGTTTCTTTGCAAAATTCATTAATTACGGCGGATATTTATTTATTTGTTGTTATTGCAATATTCATAATAATTAACTATGAACTCCTCGTAGGTTGTGCGGAAAAGAGTTCATAACTAATTATTATTATTAAATCCTCGTAGGTGGTGCGGAAAAGAGTTCATAACTAATTATTATGAACATTGCAATAGCAACAAATTTAATTTGTCCGCCGCAATTAATGAAATTTGCAAAGAAACGACGCATAATCGTTCATTTTTATGTCTATTTTCGACTACTCCGACACTTACCTTTGCAGCATTGTAAAATGTTTATAAATAAACAAAAGTTGACACATTTATATTGAAACTTATCCGTCAGAAGGTGCTCTATCGAAATGCATTGAACATCTTTTTCTGTAATATGAAAAGAAAAAAGTTAGGATGCTTGACTTTGAATTGTTCCAGAAATACTTGACAATAGAGTTCGTGGTGTTTGGTTATTAAGGATGAACTGGTGATACAATCCCAGACAAAAAATGTATTCAATGAGAGTATTCGTACTTCGTGACTCAATAAAAATCTGAGAAAATACAGCAATATTTGGCATGTTATAAACAACAATTATCAATAATAATATTACTCAAAAGTTATTAACAAGAAGTTTAAACAAATAATTTGTTAATAACTTTTGGGCAATATTATTATTGATAATTTTTGAATTTTTTCAGATTTTTATTGAGTCACGAGGTACGAAAACTCTCATCGAATATAATTTTTGTCTGGGATTATATCACCACGCCACTGTACTTTTGGGGCATCCCGACTCAATCCCGATACCAAGCCTGGAAACCGTCTGGATTCCTATAGGAACACCCGTTTTGGAGTATCCCTGCCTAATCCCGATCGGGATCTGATCCGTATGCCCCGAAAGTACAGTGGCGCCATTGTTTCGAAATTTCGTCACCGACGCAAATTTCTTCCGATCTGGAAACCATCTGGATTCCTATAGGGACACCCGTGTTGGGGTATCCCTGCCTAATCCCGATCTGGATCTGATCCGTATGCCCCGAAAGTACAGTGGCGCCATCGTTTCGAGATTTTGTCACTGACGTAAATTTTTTCCGATCTGGATACCATCTGGATTCCTATAGGGACACCCGTTTTGGGGTATCCCTGCCTAATTCCGATCGGAACCGGACCGGTAGTTGGGTATCCCCATTACAATTTCTGCACGGGGAACGACTGAAAGGAAATTGCTCCTTCATTTTTTGTCGTTGTTTGTTAATAACTTTGATATTTTTGATTTTACGACAAAAAGTTAATAGAGCAAATTTGTAGAGAATTTAATTTCCTATAAAAAATAACTGAACAATTTTCTTGCGCGGTGGATAGTTTTCCTGATATATTAATACAACGATTTTAAACCGAATCCCAAAATATTATGTGCTGAGGCATATTTTTAGCTTTGAATGGCTGTAAAATCTTTAAAAATAACCGAAATTAAAAAAATAAGGAGTTAAATTTGTTCGTCTAAAAATCCTCTATCAGAAAGCTCTAAACATATTTTTCTGAAAAATGCAAAAACAAAACGTTAGAGCGACTTAAAAGAAATTACTCGTTCACTTTTTTTTCGTTGTTTGTTAATAACTTTGGTATTTTGGATATAACGACAAAAAGTCAAGAGAGTAAATTTGTAGAGAATTTCATTTCCTACAAAAAACGACATAATACTTTTCTTGCGCGGTGGATAGTTTCATAGTTATTTTGGAAAAACTATTTCACCCCTTTTCCAAGATGGCGGATTTTCCTCAAGGATTACAACCCCACAAACTTGGACTTAAGCTTTTCATACCTCCCCCTATGCACCAGAAAAAAAAATTGCTGACTTTGATAAATGCAGGGTCAATGTAACATTTCAATGGACTATTAGTTTATGGCCCTAAATTTATTTTTTCTGAAAAACAAAAATTAATTGTCAAAACATTTGCTCAACGACTCCGCTTTCTTTTTCTTTCGCTATTCTCACTAAACTGACAGGGTTTGAGAAGGATCTCAAAGGGTGTACGTAGAGAGGTAATAGAAGAAAATTATGGCGCCAAAATTCGGACGAATGGATTTCCGCGCTTTGCAATACAATCGTTCACAAAAACCTTTTGGGGTTAAATTGACTCCGTATGCAATCGAAGGATATGCAATATACAGGGTGAATTTCGTAAGGTGTAACAGGCTTCATTACAAGGGAGATGGGATAATTACAAATAAAAGTTGCAAATAAACACTAGGGATATTGTTAATAATTTACGAGATATAATTTTTTTATATCGGCCCAATCACAGCGCGCCGAGAAGCGTTGAAGCCGCTCACCCCCACCCTAGCCGTAGAGATAGCATGATTAGGGCGTTACATTTGGGTTTGCAAAATTCAGAGCAGTCAATTTTATTGATTGTATTGTGACAGGTTGGCTTCTTTGCGGTTAACGAAATGGTACGCGACAATAATACTTAATGAACCTTTATTAATTTGGCGGAGTGCTAGACGTTTGTCTACGTTGAGAGTTGGAGGAGGACTGATTTGAGATGATGCAAGAGGCTGGGAGAAAGGGTTTGAAAGAAAGAGTTTAGGAGTAGAGGGGATATCATGTGAGGGTGATAAGGGACCGTGGGATTGTGGAGTCAGCAGAACGGGAAGGGAGATTAGGAGTAGGTGAGACGGTGGGAATTGAATGTGGGACCGTTAAAGTATTATTACGCAGTCATTTTTTTTCTCGGGCATTGGTTGCTCTGAATTTTGCCCAGCGTGCCAATAAGCGTTAAAGCCGCCCACCTCCACCCCCACCCTAGCCGTAGCTACAGCATAGATTAGGGCGTTACATTTGAGTTTGCAAAATTCAGAGCAGTCATTTAGATTGCTTGTATTTGTCCGTAGTCATTTTTTTTTCTCGGGCATTGGCTGCTCAATTGAGCCCCCCCCCCCCCCCCCCCGTCATCCAATGCCTAATACAATAGTTGGGGACTTGGGGAGTGGGTGACTTCAACACTTGTCGGCACGTTGGGCAAAATTCAGAGCAGCCAATGCCCAAGAAAAAAAGATGACTGCGGAAAAATACAAGCAATCTAATTGACTGCTCTGAATTTTGCAAACCCAAATGTAACGCCCTAATCTATGCTATATGTACGGCTAGGGTGGGGGTGGCGATGAGTGAGCGGAAAAACATTGTTGACACTACCACGGCAAAATGAAACGTCGGGTTATCGACGTGTCGATATACAGCGGACTATGCTCTCTTGCACTAAAGAGAGAAAGACAGCCACGGGCGTTACAACGCAAAACCGGAAAGATAATACGTATGCAAATAGCACGTAACATAGAATGGTCGCGGAGCATTTGACCATGGTGACTATTTATATTACATACTACAGCAATGTATATATATGAATATACACAGCACGAACTGCGTTGTTACGCCTATTCGAATAAACTCCATTTAACGTATACCCAGCTCATTTGTCACGGTGAAATCCACCGGGATTATTTGTCAAGCTAATAATGCGGGTATACACTGTTTTTGGAACCGGAACGAGAGATAAAATTGTCGAGAATGTGTTTGATGCAAATAATTGCGAACACTCACTGGTAAACGCACGTTCGCGGTTTGTGGGTGACCGGCGAAATTTCGTTGTCACGTATACATGTAATATGCATGTATATTAGCGAGATACGCAATATATGTATATTTGAGTACGTCACTCGTGTCAAATTTATGTACATCACGAAAATGGCTTGAATTATTTAACGTTGATTTTGCAATCGCAAAATACGTCAAATTCGAATAATAACATTTCTACTTTCCGCTCGATTTGCACTGTATTATTATTGTATAATTCATTAGTACGCATGAACGAATTCTGATTGGTCGACGGTTTATATGGGCGTGCGTTTGTTCGGTGAAACGATCGATCGTCTGAGATGGAACCGTTTGATCAAAACGTTATGCCAGAGATAATAGATCGGGTATGAAATTGTGTAGGTACTATATGTGTATATCTATATATGTACGCGTTGTCTCTGTGAGACTAAAGCCGTTCGAAAATTCGGCCCCGAAGGATTCTACGTAATTGCTTCACGGCTTACGGAATTAACGAACTTGTACCCAAGCAATAAAGTGTTGCATAATCCATATGCACGCTGTTGTACGAAGTAATTAAGAGTACATCGAGTATATAGGGTTATTATATACGAACGTGGTTTTGATACTTACTTCCCCTCGCTTAATAGACGAACCACTTGCAAAACACTTCGAACGGAGAAACTCCAGTGGCCACTTAATATATATACTAACATTGGCATTAAGTGCTGTGTATTACATAAATCTATGAATTAATCTAAAATAAAATTATTTTCATATAATAATTCAGTCGTTGAAGATTTTTTATTTTGATCCTTAATACTCACACTGGGTCCACGGGACCCAGGCCCTTTTTCGACCTAGAATACTGCTCACAAAAATCCATTAATTGGGTTTTGTGGCGTTATCTAACGATAGTTTGGATCTTCAACTTCAGTACCGAGAAGGTAGATTTTGAATCGGACCGTTAGTCGGAATTTCGTTTCATTCTTTCCTTCTAAATCGCACGTGCGTTGGATGAAATAAATATACTTTTTGAAAAGTTCACAGAAACCGCTATGTCTATTTCAAAATACATTGTTTCCAGATTATAAAACCATTTTTTGTTAATAGTTACAAGAATTACAGCAATTTTTGTAAAAAAAAATACTAATTTTTCACATTTTTTTTTGCATAATTTTTGTTGCACATTTTAAATTTAATTTTTGATTTCTAACCAATATTGTTGTATTAAACAAGATTCAAATTATACCTCACTATTTTTTTCATATCGCTCAATGCATTATTTCATTATTTATAAGAATTTAAAAACGCCTGGGTTCCATAAACCGTAGTAAGACTATAACGTGATTCTAGCTAATTCTAAGTGTGACTACTAAGAGTTAAATGATTAATTCATACAAAAATATCATACAGTTTTCACCTATCAATAAATTGTGAAAATGTTGGATTATAAGCAACGAAAACAAACCTATACGTTGGATTATGGAAAAATCGATGTGCGGATGGTTGTGGTCGGAAACAGTCTATGAAAAAAACATATATATAACAGATCAATTACTTTACCTACGATAGAATTAGCGAACGTAGATAAGGTAGTTTGGGCGTGTGCGATATAACTCAGGTTGTGTTGTATGGGATAGTATAAGAGGATAGGAGATGGGTCAAGTAGCGAGAGTCGGAGAGACGGCAATTTATTAGAATTAAATCGCTGAAGCCTCTCCGTTATATATGTTTTCTCTCTATGCCCTCTGATACACGATATATTATATATTGTTGCAGATATATATATGTTATATACGAGATATACCGCGAATATGAAAACGGTGAATGATGAATCGGGCAAGAAACTCGAATGGCGAGGGTTTTGGCGCCGCGATAACGACATGTATATAAAAGAAATATATTTATAGCTGTCCGTTCCACACGAACATACATCTAGCGCCTTTGAGGCGTTTTCTCACAGCCGTATATAGGGATATACAAGTTTTTCTTTTTACAATACTTCTGTGTGTGTGTGTGTGTGTGTGTGAATGTGTGTGTGGGTGAAGCACACAATTTTTCGTATAAATCGTTGCTCTCTATCGCGCAGCTTCCTTACGAAGCGGTGTAAGAGTGTGAAAGAAATCACCCGAAAGAGAGAGAGAGAGAGAAGGATAGAGAGAGGGTGAAATAGGAGAGGGTTGAAATCGCGTGTGATGGCGCCTGTGGGTGTAGTAAAGCTTCTTGCTTCTTCGTTCTATGTCTATTTCTTGGACTTTTATTTTTCTTACTCCTCTCCATGATAACAGGACGATATATGAGAAAGAATTCGAATGAGCGCCCTCCTCCCGCCCTTTCATTGCCTCGCTACATCAAGATCGACCAGGGTTTGACGTGTAACAGGAGTTTTTCTCATTGGTAGAAGCTTTTTTTTTCTATAATATTTCATTGAATGTTCATATAAGTCGTTTTTTCAATTTACCTTCTGTCTTCGTTTGGTACGCGCATGTGGAATTTTTGATTCTTAAACACGCTGACTTTTTCGGATTTGATTTTGATCCCTGGTGCTCGTTGCCAACTCCTTCGGAGTCGGGTTGATGATTGTGTCATCATTGGACTTCTACCAATCGTGTGAAATTCAGAACATTATGCTCGATAGCATACTGTTCTGAATTTTATAAAATACTTGTATTTTCTTTATGTAAAAATGTGGGGGGAGGGGGAGGGGTAAATTCTACGGAGGGTTTTGTCTTACTTTTACAAGGTGCAATAGCAATATCGGGATATAATCGAGAAAATAGAGGATCGGTGAATGGTTATGGAGAGATAATTTAGTCATCAGTCGCCTTTTACGGGAATTTACGTAAATTTTCATCACCAGCTCTAGATTTTTAGACTCGATGATATTAGTATAAGATTTGTGATGTATGGACCATATGTCCATACATGTGACGCATCACGATATGTGATCGTGTTTATATTAGCGGGTAGTATATTAGAGGGTATTGAGAATCCTCGAAAAGTCAACTTTTCTCTATGCTGTATCTCCGTTCCCGTTCGTCAGACAGAAAATTTTACGAATAACTTTTTGTAGGGTCCGCTGAGCATTCGATAAGCAGCCAAGGATCATCCCGATAGCTCAATTTTTGGGGCTGTGGCAGCCCTTCGAAAATCGCCATTTTCAGGACCCACGGGAAGGGACCTGTCAAAAAACCTTAGGGGCGGCGCCAAATTTTTTTTGGTCCAAACAGACTTTATCGGGGGCTGCGGAATCGGAAATTTATCGCTAATGAAGATTACGACCTTACGACGACGAAACGCAAAAAACGTGAAATAGGCGTTTACTTAAGGTCGATAAATTCCGAAAACTCGAAAACGAATCTATGATTTTCTTGTTCTACGGGAAATTTTCGATCGACATAGGGTCCTAGAGCTTGAGAAAGGATTGAAATTCCCGCACTTTGTCTCATAGATTGTCCCACCCTTATGGAGATTCATTGATATTATGTCATAATACTGACGTAAATGACGAGAAAGTAAGAACGCGGGAGAAAGAGTGAGACAGAGAGAGAAAGAGAGAGAGGGAGAGAGAGTCGGAGAAAGAAAGAAAATATGATCGCAGGATGAAAATGGGTGGTTTATACAGGCGATATATCCATTGACGCTCAAAAACTCACCCCTCTCGGACACATACAGGAGCTACCAGCAAACTTCAGTACCCTTCAGAAACGAAGGAAGCATGAGGGCGGCCTGGCTTGCCTACTTCTTTTCTCCGTTTCTTTACCGAGCATTTTCTCACACCCCCGTGTTAACTTTTCTGTCGGTGTGGCAACGTATTTCTTAGAGATGGTTGCAAATGCTTGAAAAAGGGCATGGAAGATCCAGAGGGAGAGGCAAAAAAGGCATTGAAGAGGGAAGCACGTTGAACGATCCCTCAATGAAAATACCTCGTTATTTTCAAGAGAGATTCTCTTATCCCCTGCGGCTCTCGACCGCTCGTTATATTACGTCATCACTCTCGTCGTAAATGCAATGAACAGATGGTGATAAACCGAGTTTCGGGGTTAAAACTCTTTTCTTGACGATAATTGAATTGTCTAGTCGTTTGGATTTTACGAACTTAATCGTTTCTCCGTATATTTTAATCTAAAGTAATTAATAACAGCAATACCAATAATAATAATAACAGCAATAACATGTTTCGAGAGCCGGAACACGTCCCGCAGAGCCGCATACACATGTGCACAATGCTCACAAAAACCGCATTGTACTGTTTGCGTAGAAAACGGCGAGTATAAGGAAACAGCAGAACCCCTCTCTGGGCCAGGCGCTTGTGCATTATCGAAGATCACACTGGCACTTTAAATAAAGAAACCAACAGTAACCTGACAACCGTTGTAGAGATAAACATGAATCGGAGCATCCTCGCTGATAATCTCGTCGCTAAACTCGCGAATGATTGGAAGCGGCTGTACTAAGAATAATCGAGCAATATCGGATCTTCGACATGATTCGCTAGGCAAACTAACACGGTAACAATTTGGGTGCTACGGACGCGATAAGTGCAAATAAAGGAAAACGGCGATTAGAGGGACTACTTTTGGGTAAGGCTAAATGACGTGATATATGTGAGTTCGTGCCTCTCTACAAATTGTATCATGGAAATGTACAGAAACAAGCTTCTGGAGCTTGAGGATATAGTGAGAAGCACCCCCCCACCCCGGGGACATGATTGTCGCTGGCGGCTTTACGGCCAGCGCCTGGCAGACAAGTACGAGAAATGACAGCTAGACTAGACCTGCCACTGGCAGTGCTGAATGCCGGAACCACGGCGTTGTACCGGAGACCGGGCTATGAGCCATTCATCCCGGGTGTCATAATAGAAAAACTAGCAGAACGAGCTCAAAACTAGAAAAAAAAATTGAAGATTTCATCTAAAACGACCTCCAGTAGGTACATATATCTCATTCAGAGGGAACGACTGAACCCGGGATACGAGGTACAGAAGAAAATCCCCACAGTGGAATCTCAGCGAAATCGATTGCGAAAAGCTTGGTGAAACCTGAAGATGTGCGGCACTCCCTACCGTAGGAGCCTCGAAAGTGTGGAAAACCTTTACGCTCCTCAAAGGACCAAGCAACAGCAGACCTTCGGTCTACTGGGGAGCCGACGAGATCGCCGAACTAAGAAGGGAATGCCTTAAATACACACATCAGATGACGCGATCACGCACGAGTCGCTCAGTGGCTTCTACCATGCCCGCTCGGATATAACAAGTTACGAGAAAGTTGCTTCGACATTTGACCAAGCGGAGTAAGCCGACCTGCTGGAGACGACTATGCGATGGGATTAACCAAGACCCATGGGGACTTGGGCAGAACATTGCGACTAAGAAGTTGGACTCCTAAAACTCGGCCTGAGCTATACGCGCCGAAATGATGAAGAAAATTGTCGACGGGCTCTTCCCAACGCAGAGTCCCAGAGAAGATGACAATAATGATAAAACGGGCGAAATACCTGCTTTCAGGGAAGAAGAAATAATCAGGGCGACGGTAATTCTAAAGAACACAAACACACCTGGACTCGACGGTATCCAAGCAGAGATTCTTAAAGCAATAAGATAGGAGAGGCTGAATATGCTATTACACATGTACAATATGTACCTGAAGGAAGTGCTGCTCAGTGATCAATTGAAGATTCCAAGACTGGTACTCATTCACAAGAGCAAGGGCGCCCAGGCTACTCAGTGTGTTAAATGCAAGGGGAAAGGTACTGGAATCGTTGCTAAGACCTCCCTTCACAAGGGCCATCCACTAAGCAGGCGACCTCTCTAAATGATAATGCGGGTTTAGGAAAGGCGACTTTGAGATGGGGCGATTAGACAAGTCGTGCATGCAATCCAAAGGGCCAATACAGCTTGTCATGCAGCCTGCCCTGTAATCCTATTGGGGACGTCAGACTTGAAGAACATGTTCAATACAGTACGATGACCGGAAATACTGAAGACCCTTAAGGACATATTCAAAATCTCCCTCTATCTGCTAGGAATGATTGACACTTCTTAAGAGATAAGAATGGTTGCTAAGACTGGTTGACATTCTTAGCAGATAGAACTTAGGAGGTGAACCTCTCCCTACCCCAGTTGTTCACTAGGTACGGCTACTTTCGTGACTATCTGTACCGCATGGGGAAGACTAAAACCTGAAAAGCATTGACGTTCAATATACTGACATGCAGCCCACGATAGTCATTTGCAATAGATGGGAGGAGAAGTGTAGATCCCTTAAATCTAAAATAGAACAAATCACCCCTGATTATGTAGTTGACTCTGTGTTCCGGCAAGGGAGCCACTGGGATGCGGTGGCCAATTACGTGGCGCACATCTTACGAGAAAAGAAAAAAGAGCAGTCTCTAGTTGACTAGACCGCAAAATGAGGAAAAAACAAATTACACGAAGCACGACAAGAAAGGTCCAAGCAATGAAACGATGCAAAGGAACAGGAATGAAGAAGCTGCCAGAATAGCAAAAAGACACATTGGGCCCGACTTGAAATAATGCGGAAAGCGAACATGGGGCAGTGTCCTACAGGAGAATAAGCGGTGGTTTTTTGGTGCGGTCACTGGCGGAAAGGCAGGCGCACACTTGCTACCGCTGCATGCCCTAACCGTAGCTTTTCTAAGGTTTAGGCAATATTCGACGTGCCTACTGAAAAGAAGATAATAATGATAATAACAATAACGATATTGATAATAACAACACCAACGATAATAAAAACAACAACAACACCAACAACATCAATAAAATAAAAAATAATAACACTGCACGATAATTATGAAGAAATGATTATCCGAAATCCAACCAACGTTTCACCACGGTGGGAATGAGCTTTTGGTTGTGGGAGCAACTAGAAAGATAAGTAGGAGGTTGAAGGATGCCGCGTCAAAATTGAGTCATTTCACTTCATTCGCAGGCTTCGAAGTATAAAACGACATATACCCCAGAATTTCCTTCAGATCTTGTCTTCTCACCACATTCCCTTGATCTTTCCCTACATTCTCCTCCTCTCTTCCCCTATCTTTCATTCATTTTTCGCCCTAGCGCGTTGTCGCCTCTCCTTATTTTTGCTTCAATATGGGTTATATACGATGAAATCTCTTCCCCCGTTGATCGTGCATTGTCAGAGACGCCCAAAAAAGCAAAGAATGTTTAAAGGCACTCACCCCAATCCGCTGTAGTACTCACGAAGGATTGTTGGCCCTGCGTGCCGAGGACATTGATCGAGGGTGAAAAAAGCGGAGCGTAAGGAAAAGAAAAAAAGGTGTTGTAAAAAAAAATCAGCACTCCCGCTTATGTGACAATGGACCCGGTAAAGCTGCTCTTATCCTAATGGCCATCATGAATCTCTGGCGTTTGCCGATGATATTATATTTTTGCTCAAACATCTTGAAAAACATTATTTTAAACCGTTTGAAAAACATAATAATTCCAAGCATTCGAAAATACGCATGTCCCTTATGTATGATTTACTTGTGTAAAACTAGAGAATCCTCAAAGTTCCTATAACTTAACAACTATAAGTATATCGTCATAAAATATGAACTACCTAAGTGTAATTGCAGAGGATAGTTACACCTTCAACGAGAATTTTTTCAAAATTGCGTCGATTGGTGCACATCCACGATTTCCAGGGAAAAAATATGTCAGCAGAGCGGTTGGTATATCGGGAATGATGACAATGGAGAGCTCATGTCGATGGTCGATGGTTGTGTAGTACCCGGAGGTTGGAACACACCACTCAGTCACGCGGTCCGCCAAGTCACGGGGGCAAGAGGAGTTCGGGTGCGAATAAGAAAAAAACGTCTCGATAGTTAAAACGTAGAACAAGAGAAAGCCCAAGAGAGGGAGTAAGTGAGGTAGGAGGAGAGGTCGGGGTTGGAAAAGAAGGTACCCGCTGTTGAAGAACGAGGGGATGTGGCCGATGGCATCACGAGTGCTGTTCACCCTCACTTGTCCTCCAACATGTATATATACTCATCCCAGCTTTTTCTTTCTATTCCCGAGGCGTCTCTGGGGAGTGTGGAGAAGGGGACATCGCTTTTTTTCCGCATGCCCCAATCTTTCGTTCTCAGCTTCATCCCAACGGCTGGGTTGAGACACTCCAGCAAAGCCAAAGCCGAACTCAACTTTTTCTTACAGCCGATTAAGATTAACCACGTAAATACACTAGAGTTAAGCTTTCCTTGCAGGCCGCATTCACTTGACCTTCTCGTCTTGCGAATATGCGGCGCACTCCAGCACCTTTCTTTTTTTTTTCTCATCGGTACTCTCCGCAGGTGTGAGGATACGTATTAGATATGTAACAGGGTGTATGAATATGTGTGTCAAATGATAGTGAAGAGCCAGACGATAATGGGAGCCGGAAAATGGGGCTAACAGACTGAGGAACAGGCTGACAAAATGTGATGCAGACAGAAGAAGGAGTATAACTAATCGTCTGGTTTGTAACATTGATTTCTCATGGATTCTCGTTACAGTCTCAATGTCTAATACGAAATGAATTCATTTACATTTATTTCGTTGGGCGACATTTCTTCCCTACCTCCAATATAAAGAAGTCATGGTTCCTCAATACAATAGTTATTCCGAATAGTTAGTCCGATTATTTTTGATCGTTTTCTAGGAACTAACTATATGGACATACGACACAAAGAGTTCTCTATACTATCCCTCTATTCCCCTTCTCTCTATCTTATTCCTTAATTTTTCTCAGCCATCTTCGTCGGCGTCATTTATGTTATATTCCTCACTCCACTCTCCATTTCATTGCAGTATCTCTGCGAGTACCATCGCTCAGGAGGAAACGGCAGTTTAATGAATACGTTGAATAATTTGATATTAAATTTCTTACCGTATATATATATAGATACGTACATAGCAAAGTTTCCTCCATCTAATCTCCGTACAGCGCCCCAGTTGCTCTCCCTCGGTATTTTCCATCGAAGCTCTCGCTGCTTTCTCCATCTCCCCTTCCTGGGTGACCTCCCAATCCCCGTCGTGAAGCTTTTTCACTCTCGCTCTTTCTTCTTATTTCGTCGCAATCATTTTCTCAGCCAAACTCAAGACCTTGTGCAGGTGGGCTGAACTTCGAATTACTCATCGTTCGCTGCTTTTTAACCAAATCTGTTATGCCACATTTTCCCCTATCCTTCCAAATATCTTGCGGTTCCACGCATTTTCACTAATTACCGTGGACTATGAGGTCGAGGATTAGAATGCACCGAAGTGGGGCAGATATCTTTCATTTTATTACGACACGAACAGGTATTCCCTGCGCTAAAAAACTTCTACCGAATTGCTCTCGTCATCGATGGTAGAACGACTGTAACAAACAGCTCGTAAGTATAATATTGCGAAGGGTTGCGAATCATTAAATATCATCACGTACCACAATCCTACGTTATTACGATGAGACAATGGACCCATAAAAATGTTGATGACCCATATATACGTGTCGCTAGTATTTCATTAATATTTAATTTCTTTATTGTCCCATAGTAATATAATACGATTGCCATACATATATATATATATATATATATATATATATATATATATATATATGTAAATGTGTACATACAGGAATATACGAAAACAGACGTTGACGACAAGACGAGGGACGGTAAACGACGGACACCTAAAGACCGAGAAACCGAGAGAGCGTGGTACGAGCAAAAGGAAGAGGAAAGAGGACCTCGATGGAGAGTCTCTACAATTATGACCTCGGTATTACGCGTAATCTCGCTTAATGCCAGGCATTGTGGAAGGGGCGAGGGGGCAACGGACTTCTCTTTGTTAACCTCGGTTGTTGGGCGTCGAGTGCCGCGCCGCAGCGAACGAAAGGCAAATCCTGCTCGCTTTCTTCATTCTCGAATGCCGGTGTTGCACCCCCAGTACTACCCGCCCTTCTTCGCCATGTTCGTGCCCTTCTGACCCATGTGTCGTCACTCGACGGAGACCCCGCCGCTATTAATTACACTCGTGCTGCTTTTGCTCGTCCGGTTATAACGAACGTATTCCACTCGTGAATACGCTATGCTCTACGATAATTAATCTCATATAACGTATATACGCGTATAAATGTTTAAAAGGGTCAACAAGTGAGCAAAAAGGGCGAGCATTGAAGAAATTGCGATTATCATGGAGAAAATTGTCTTCCATTTTTCTTGGTGAGCAGTTTACTATTTTTTTTTTTATAGTAATGTTATCGAATAATTTTCATCATATAACTTTGCGAGATAAACGATCCATTGGAAAATTGATACGTAGGGAAGGTTGATAGTTGAATGTATCTCTCGAAAGCACGAGAAAGCTTTACAATGATGAAAATAATTCATGATAACCGTGAATTTGTCAAAGCACCTTGATAAATTCTCGGTGAATTCGTATGCAAACGGCCATGGTTAAAGTCAGTAGCAGAGTCGATTCTCGTTATACACAACGCATGTACATATATCTATATATACATAGAAGACGTCTATTTTTCAAGCGCAAGCGAGTGCGAGCTATGAAGAAAGACGAGAACCACCCTGCTCTCGGTGATTCGCTGTCAAGAGCACCCCCGTAAACCGCGTGACTGAGTTACTCCTTTCTCTCTCTCTCTCTCTCTCTCTCTCCCCCTCCCTCTCTTTCTCGAGGAAAAAAACGAAGAATAACCCGCGAGATTCGCTCCTTTTTTTGCACCCCTAGCCGAGAGTGCTATGCCAGAGCGCGAGCGTGAAAAAAAGGCGGAGAAAAATGCACGTGAAAGATGAAAAAGAAAAAAAAATACAAGAAGCCCGCTTTACTTCTTTCCCTATATATACACGTATATATGTATATATATGGAGAGGGGATGTATTTGTCACTGGGCGCTAAAGGGGTTGTCGGCTCGCGCGTCGCCACATAACTCTCAGACGTTGCTCCTACTCTCCGCCGTCCCACCTCCCACTCTGTGGCGTACCATGACTTCAACTTCTCACCCTCTACGGCGCGCACAATTCTCGTTTCTCGTCTTCCACCTTCACCTCGCTTTCTCTCATATCCCTCTTTCAGGAGGGCGGCTCTCCGGGCGCTTATACTGCGCATTATACTTTCTCTGTCGGATTCACCGAGAGAACGTGTTACGTTCTTCAACCACCTCCGAGGCAGCAGCACGCCCGAGGTAACAGGGAAAGAGTTATATATGTATATTTTATATACATATATATATATATATACATTGCGTCAAATTTACATTCACCCTGAAATATTTCACAACTCGCGGCTAGATGCAATTTGTTCCGTTGTGTTGGATTCAGAACGTTGTGAGAGGTATATATGAGACATACCCGTATTATATATACAGATACATATATATAAACGAGAACATACGCCATTCTGATAACCTGCCCGGTGTACTGCAATACGAGAGTTTCCGACGTTGAGTGGCTCGAACAGTAGGGTTGTGCCGAGGCTCGTTCCACGGTTTTCTTCGAGCGTATATACCGTTCTCCTGCCATCGTTGTCACTATGGTAACCTGCTTCACCTGCTTTGTAGTCTTGTATATTATCTCGTGAACAGAGAAAGAAAGAGAAGGAGACAGGGTGAGGGAGAGAGAGAGAGAGAGAGAGAGAGAGAGAGAACTTGCGAGGGATCGCTGTGACAAGGGCCTCAAGTTATATCCTGGGTATTTCGACCCAAGGTGTATACGGTGCATCCAAATATGCTCCAATGTATACATGTATGTATAGTAAGAATCATCTTGCACGACTTCGTAAATCTCCGATTTATGAGTTCTCGATTTTTACAATCTATCGGGGTAACAGATTTTTATGAAAGTTTGATGCAAGATCAATATGTGTAGAATTGTAAATAGAAGGAGGACTTGTGTTTATTAGAAAATCGAGGGTAGATAATATGATTTCTCTGTAACCAATTCAAGGGTTGCATTGATGTATGATAATGGATGATATCGTTTGAAAAATTTGGCAAAGTTCTGTATAACATGGGACGTAAACAGCTGGAGGTTTGGGGGTAAAGAGGGTGGGAGATTCATATCCCTTTTTATCTTTTAATAGACGATTTTGGTTTTGGATCACTGATGCATTTTGTGAAAGGTAACAAATTGCTATAATCAAATACTAAAGATCCATAGTTTTTAGAATTGCAAGTCTCACTTGGTTCGTTTACTCGCTAAGAAGGGTCTGTCTCACTTGGTTCGTTTACTCGCTAAGAAGGGTCTTTAATTTTTTATCCAGACTTACTATTATGAGAATCGGCTTGAACAAAGCTCCACTTTCATTGTATTCTAATTATTCCATTGCTCAAAAGAAGTGACGGGGCTGCTTTTATTGTCAATCATTATTCATTCGTGAAAATCCAGTGGTCCAGTTTAATCTTACTCTTATATCATCAACAAAATGTATATCGTAACGTTGTTTCCGATTGCCCTCATAACGATTATTGTATCCATAGACGTTAAATCATAAATCCGAGAATGGTTTGGAGCACGTATAAACACGATGTAAAAGAATATAAATAATGTTGGTTGCAAGATTTAAATTTACGATGGTTTTAAAAACGAAGGTATCGTCGAAATGGCAAAAAACAAGAGGTGACAGTTTTCAGATAATATTTTTCAAATTGGACGGTGTTAATGGTACGGCGTTGCTTCTGGGAAAGTCTCATTCCTCGTGGTGGGACGGAAGCCCGGAGACAATTATAGGAAACTTAACGATTCGATCTACAGTGCAGAAATAAAGAGCGATGGATGGAGAGCTGCTCGGTGTATGAGAAAGATGTTAGGGCGAGATAGCGCGAAGAAGAAGCGAGATATAGAGAGATTATAATCGAGCTACGGATTACGACCTAATCCCAACGAACTTCCGTCGAGATTGGATCAAGGAAATATTCAAGCGTTGTTAGTGGGCGAGAGCGTAGAGAGAAGGTCTTTTACGGACGGTGCCCCGATGAACGTAGGAGCCAGAGTATAGCTTCTTCGAAAGCTCCTGTGTGACCGATCTTGCGTGAAGCGAAATCCTTCTCGGTCCTCGGAGAAAATCCGCGAAAATCGTCGTTGGCTCATCGATTGGCCAAGATCTTGGAGCGGTGAGGGTCCCTGAGAAAACGAGAAAGAAACGAGTGCATATAAGAGAAGAAAGCACTCTTGGCGCAAAGGAGAGAGTGGAAGGGATGGAAGCAGGTGGATTTCGTTTGTCTCTCGAACTCCTTGGACCAGACCTATTCAGTGGTTTGGATCGAAATGGGGCTAAATGCTATGAATGCCGAAATTTGGATTGGATTATTTCCCCTCTCTGGTTACACATCTCTCTGAGATACGATATCAAGGATAATTTGATGTCACGTATCGTAGTAGAAAGGACAAAATGGTGAAAACAGTTCATTATTCCAGTTATGGCCTTCTAACGTGGACAGACCAAGGAACTTCTTTCGAATGAAGTATTTATTTACTTTATGTAAACATTGACAATTTGTTATTAAACTAACTTTTTCCTCCATATACTTGTGAGATAGAAATACTCTCTACAATATTTTAAACCCTATAGTAATTGCATTTTATAAACAGATCCATCAGTTTTAACTTTGCATGAGGACACTCTTGAGGGTTTTATCTAGGGCTTGAATATCAGTATCCCGGTGTCCCATAATACCGTGATCTCGGATGAATTTTAGCAGTTTTACAACTCTGGTATTAGCGACTCTAATACTGGAACACCGGTTTTGGACCCAAATCGCAACAAGCTTACGACGTGGAATAAAACAAAGGTGGCTATTGATCTTTGGAGTGTTGGATTATTTATACGATCCTAGTGGGTTCTTGAAACGAAAAGGAAGATGACACGTTTCTGAAGCTAAGCAATAATGAAATATCTGATGTCGTATCCTTAGTTGGGTAACTCAAATACTAACCAATCTCGACTTCAAACGAATACAGCTCTTCACGCACCGGAACTGAACCATTAAACTTGAAAAAGCCTTTGGGCGCTTTACCAACCGAGTATAAACCACGACAGGGTCTTATTATGTAGCAGGAATTAGACCAATGGATTAGGTAGATATGTAACAAAAACAGACAACCTTTGAGAATAAATTTTGACTTGGATGGCTTCGTTGATGTAGAGATGATTATGTATGACAATGAGGGTGTATGAGGGCCCTACCTGACATATATGTGTATGAAGACTTGCTGTCGGTGTGCCTGTTTATGTGACTCAATTTTTTAATTTTTTATTAATTATAAGTAGGTACTCTTTGGGAATTTAATTGCCTAGAATGTCTATTCTCAAACGCTTTATTCAGATAATAAGATGAAACTATAGGTTTTTTCAATATCTAACTAATTATAATATTTGTAATTATTATTATTTTATTCTTTAATAATGTCAAGAAGGCCTAATTAAAACTTCACAATACGAAGACAATAACATAAGAAATATAAACATTATTTATGTAAATTGTACCTTTTATGAATGTTGATTGAGAACAATAGGAATTTAAATGATTAAAACCATTATAATTAATTTTTATTTATTTTGTTTACTGTTCTTTTGTTGATAAGCAATTTATTAAACTACCACCGAGCCAACCATGTTTAAAAAAAGCCGGGATTAATATCAGGATCCCAGGATTAGACGTCAATACCGAAACTCAGTATCGTTATTAAGATCCATCTATTATTGCATGTCCTAGTTTTATTATGTTCATCTGTAATACGATTGATGGAAACGACCTGTTATCCAAAAATTACCCACGTTATCTTGGTTACCGAATGGTGGCAACGCTATTTTTCACCATCTTTCGAATTCGCAGTTTTACGCCGGATATTGCAAGCTACATTTGCAAATATAAAGAGAAATGAAAAAGCTCGACCCTTGGGCAAGATATAACGAATACATACGCTTAAAAATACTATAGAAAAGCTGGCTTTGGTACTTCGTTGATCCGCTCTGTTGAATCGCTATTTATGGCAAAATGTTCAGCACAAAAATATCTCGGAGATTACGAGAGGAATGAAAGTTTCATACAAAAACAGAGCCTTTCGTTTCGTCCCCTCGTGTGTCATGCGGGAGACGCAGCGATACGTGAAGAGTGTTCGCCGACTGTTTCCGTGGTCGAGAGTACAAGAGTGTCGAAGGAAGAGTAAGAGGGAGTGAAAGGGAGATGGGAGAGAGAAAAAGAAAGCGAGAGAGGGAGAGCTTTCACGCGCGAAGGCTTGTGAATTTAAAAGTCAGACGCGTACACCGGTGGCCGGCTTTGGCATGGCCCTCCACTCGGATATTAAAGTAGTTTAGAGAGAGTCCAGTACGACGGTGAATCTGCTCCACAAGGTAAAAGCAGCGAGTACACTCCGTTACGTTTGAGCTTCCTCAACTTTTTTCATTCATTTTACTGCATTTTCTCATTTCATTTCCTCTCAAGGAGAAACTCTCGAAAGTAAACATTTTGCAAAAATTGTGAAATGTGATGATCCCACGTTGGGTGCGAGAAATATGGGAGAATAAAATTTATAGAAATTTATTTCATGAACAAAATATAATAAATAATTGTAATGAAAAAATAAGATTTTATATCGACCAATATAATTTGGAATTGGTTGCAATTATTAGTATTTTATTTGACGATTATTAATCATTAGCATTATCGATCGAATAAACAGAATAATGAATTTTCAAATAAACATTTCAACTAGGTACGATCGTCTCAAGCTTGAAAAAATGATAAAAATTTTGACAAACGTGAGAGAGCAGCGAAAGAACGAGAAGGAACATAGAGCTTGAGACTTTTGGCTCTAGAATTTCAGATAACGTTGATTCTTTGATTCCATCGATTGAAATTTCACCTCGACTATTCCCGTTGGTGTTGGCAGACGATGTTCGTCACTTATCGATAGTTTCGAGGACGTTAAGGCCATCGAGGGAGAAGCGTCACCTTTACTTTCATCTATATTTTAGACAGCACTCGGACGCGACGTTTTCGCGACATCGGAAAATAAGAAAAAGGAAAATCGAAGGGGAATCAAACGTTCGAAGAAATAAATATACGAAGAATATAAAGAAATAAAGAGCGGAAAAAGAGAGGAAGAAAGGGAGAAGCTTTCGTTCACAATCTCTCCACATTCTGGCAGTGATATTTGATGCAATGGTAGAATTATCACATCGTAGTATGAAGTTCCTTCGTGTATTTCATGCAACGTCCTTCTGTCTAGCCTTTGCTTCTTTCTGTCTACTTCTCCGGCCAGTGAGCTATACAAATTGTATGATACTCAATTCATTCCTGATTTTTATATTTCGCTGACTTTTATATTTTCAAAAACGTCGATAAAAACCACCATCGAAAAACCAAAATCTCGTTTTGTTGATAATAGTTTTTCAAAACACTTAAATCACATCCATTCGATCTTAATGAAAATTTTACAACTGCTATTTAAAGACCACATACGAAGCAAATTTTCATCGTATTTTATAAAGGTACGTTGCTTTCACGTACGAAAAAAAATAAAAAAATAAAATAAAGTTGAAACAATATTCAACGACTAAGGTCCCCCGAGTCGAAGCCATTGCTTCATTTTTCTGTTCGCTCCCGAACTTTCGAGCGAGACGCGTATAAAGGGACAATATCATATACGACCACTAGCGATTCTCCCAAGGGCAAATCGCAGACTTGTTCAAAACACATTATTATGACTTTAAATATTAATAAAATTGCCATACGCCGTATACGTACGAGGTATATGTCGCGAGAGTGGATAATGCACCTTCCGTTTTATACGCTGGATGGATTTTTATGTGCGCGATTCCCCTGTGCACAGCCAACCCCCGAGGCGAAGCTTTTCTTTACCTCTCACGGCAATTTGATCCCGTGGATTTTTTATTTACCTCCCTCCAATTTTATTCTTTCTATAAACATTATTTTCTCTCACGCATAGGAATATATATATTTATACTGTGTACCAGGTTGTCGCGAACAGGGTGAAAGTGATAAAAACATGTCGTGGGTTGACAGACACGACAAAAGGAGTTATACACGTTGTCAAGCCCCGTGGCATTTTTGCTGACAAGTTGATCCCTCGGGACGTCGGAGCGTTCATAGACTCGTAGAATGGCACGATATACACACACACACACATATATATATATCTATATATCGATGAAAAAAAAATCCTGCCCAAAAGCACAAGGTGATTTCGACGAGACTTCTGGCTTGTTTTTTTTTTTCGCTTTTCAAACCACTCGAAGCTCTCGATCGATCAATAAACCGCTTTAATTAACGAGGGTTTCATCCGGATAGTGGGATAGTGACAAAGAGAAAACGATGAGTGAGAGAGTGGTGGGGGGAGGGGATGAGAAGGAGGGTGGGTGAGAGGGAGGGCGGGAGGGAGAGAGGGTGAGAGGGAGAGAGAGGGACAAGTAGACTGTCTAAGGGACTATAGATCATGACCGCGTCGAGACATTCCCATCTTTCAATATTATCTCAGGAGATTCTTTTTCACCGCGGGTGCAGCTCCGATGTATATCTATACCTATTTATTACAGACCGTTACCACCGTCGCAGCGAGATCCGCTTACTTTAATTTCTCGTAATCCCCCGGAGTGAGACTGGAGAAACCTCATTCTTATCATTTTGTTTTTCTCTCTCGCCTCTATCCTTTCTTTCCTTCTTTCTCCGTTCCTCACCCCTTTTCTCTCCCTCCTTTTCCACAACATAAAAAGCTAATGCGAATTATGAGTCACGTGAAGTATATACGTTGATTATTTCATAAAAGAATCATACGATATAAGCCACATATTAAACCATATTACACTCACGTTCCTGAAATGAGGGAGGAGAATTGGAGAATGGAACGTAGGAAAAAGAAGACGAAGAGAAGAAAAAAAAACGAATCGACCGTTACCTGTTTTCATTTAATAAATCATTTTTATTGAGGCCACCATGAGCTCGTTCCTCTTATCCTCCCTTATATACCTATACATATTAATACATACGCGTATAAATATATCTATGTACAGTTGTATTTTTATATACCCGAATAAGCGCAAGATATTGCGTATGGGAGGGGGGAAACGAGAGTGAATGAGTAAACGAGAAGATGCGGAATACCGAGAGCGCTCTCTCACTCACCCTATTGAAAGGGTGGTTGGGGGGTTAAGAATAGCTGTTGAATTTTTAATAAAGTCTCGTTTGTCGGGTCGAGCAAAATTTGGTACATCTCTCAATGCTGCTCGTGGACCGCGTGGGATGTGAAGAGGAGAGAGGGGCTTTTGCGATTCTCTAGTCGGTTTTCTTTTCTTCCTGCTCGCACTGCCGGGGGAAGCAAAGTTGAAGGAGAAAACGGGACTAAACGAAGAGATCCCCCGATGTACGTTTTGTACGTACGAGTGTGCTGGTGCTGGTTCCCGTCGTGGACGCGTTTCTTCCGAGATGTTCTCATTCCAAACCATGGCAATAAGAGGTCGCAATATTCTCTCTACAGACGCGCTTCTCTCTTTCTTTTCAACCCTCTACCCTCGAACGTATCACCTCCTGCGAATCAGCCCGAACGAGAAAATAAAAGAGAGGGAAGAATCGCGAGTGTTATTATTATACTTTTCGATAAGTTTTCTGGTGCCTCATGTTTAGGGGATCCCCGTTTTGTTAGCCTCGACGCATATAACGATAAACCGAGAGAAGAGTAAGAAGAAGCTTAATATACGTTTGTACTGTCGAGGAAAATTTTCATTTGTTCCCGTTTGCAAGTGAATACCTTTTCATAAAATTTTCGTTATTTCATCGAGAATTTTGAGCAAAACTTCCGAATTACCATTCCACTTTCGGTATCCATGGGTTTTTTTTTAATACTAGATACTGTTTACCATAAACACACACACACCCACGTCCACACACAGATACACACATTCGTACTGCTTGAGCACTACATGCCTTCGTTTCCGACTATTCAAATACCCTTCGTGACTATAGACACTTTTACAGCTACCCCGTGACTATAGCGACCCCGATACGAAAGTCATTTTGTGATTTTAGGTCCTTCTCGACGTTAGAGGTAGTTCAATAAACTTGTCTATGGCAGTGCCAAAATTTAAAAAGATTTTTAGTATATAAAAATTGCAGTGTGTATGTGTATATATGATTATATAAAATTAATAGAAGCAAGGGAGAATGGTGGAGCAGAGTTATGCAGGTTACTCGGTGGCTCATCTCCATTGCAACGGACCGACGAGAAATACGATATACACACACACACACATATTCACGAGATGGCTGGGAATAGGTGAAGAGGTCCTTGAATTACAACGTCACGCGCGTTCGTCTCTCTCACTTCGTACAGTACTTACTTTATTGTTTCATTTTTTTTTTAATTATTTTTTCTTTCTGTTATGTAAATAACGAACGGCGCATTATGCAAAGTCGTTTCGTGGTATCGCGAGAGATATAACGAGAGCGGGAGAAAAGTAGAGAGAGAGAGAGAGAGAAGGATATGCGCGAGAGTCGACTTTTTATTGCTTTAACGTCAAAACTTCGTATTCTGTATTGTAAATGCAGTTTAAATTTATCATATCGGAGTAGAAACGGAAATGAAATGGGAAGCAGAAATGAGAACGCTTGCTATATGGAAGTTTCAACGATTTTTTTACACGGAGTGTCTATTTTTCTGAAAACATGATACGCGCCAGTCGTCTGACGACAGATGTTTTCTTTTGTTCAAAGGCATGCAGTAGAAAAAGTCAGTATGCGATCAGACGAGCGAGAACGATATTTCTCGAATCGTTCCTAGCTGTTTTCTTATTCGAACGAGCGCATCACACAAGAATAATGTTTATAAACCAAATAAACATGCTAGGGGCATAGAGATCTTAAGATATTTATTTCTATTTTATAGTGTTTTTATTATTCTGAAATATGTCCGGTTTTTTTCATCATTAAGTTCGTTAATTAATACTGAATGAAAATAACATTTTTTAACTAAATATCAATCCTCATTATAATTCAAAATTCACTTATTGTTTATACGACGAAAAAATCATTCTATAAGTTATTATTATTTGATAAGCAATTGTTGAATCGAAGATTTGATAATTTTTTTTTCTGTCGATTTTTGTTTATATTGATATTTTATCGAAATGACAATAATCGATTCCATGAATTAATCATTCTACAATTTATTATTATTTGATGAGCAATTGTTGAACCGAAGATTTGATAATTTTATTTTTCTATCGCTTTTTTTTAAATAGTTATTTTATCGAAACGACAATAATCGATTCCATGAATTAATGTTGAATAGAAACAATAATTTTCAGCAAAAGGAAGTTCCCACCTGAAAAATTGTCGAATAAAATGATTCTTTTTCGCCTTTTTATAAAAGAAGAATAAAACCTTACATGGTCGAATCGAAATCATTAGAATTTCTTCATCATTAATTTCGTTAATTAATATTAAATTAAACTAGCATTTTTTAGCGAAATACAATCCTGATTATAATTCAAAATTCATTTATTGTAGATACGACGAAAAAATCATTCTACAATTTATTATTATTTGATAAGCAATTCTTGAGCCGAAGATTTGATAATATTTTTTTTCTATCGATTTTTTTAAAAAATAGATTTTATCGAAACGACAATAATCGATTGCATGAATTGCTGAGAATCGTTGGATAAAATAATTCCTTTTCTCCTTTTTACCAAAGAGTAATAAAACCTTACATGGTCGAATCTAAATCCGCCGTGAATAACTAAACGTTCATTTCGCGCGATGTAATAAAGAATTCATTAACTTTAAGCAAACCCTAATCCTCGCTGAATCGCGATAATAAAAAGAAATCGAGACTCACGAGAAGATTTTTCACAAAGAAATTAAAAAAAAGCTCAGTCGATAGAGCATGCGCTTATTATTGTCCGCATTGCGGTTCGGTGGTGCGGGAACGGGGTTGGAACTTTTGTACTAAAAGTCCCTTGCTTCGCGCGCGATGACTAATCCTCTTTCATTATTGTTTTTGTCCCTTCATTCGCGGATAATCCTAGGAAAGAGGGCGGAAGTTGATAATCCTTTGTGGACAAAGACCAGACCCCTCGCGTCAACATGGAAAAACATCAATGTTTTTTTGTTCCCTGCACATAGACACTCGGGTGGTTATCTCCGTGGTATGTCGGGCACAAGATAGGCTCGCATCATCACCTTCTACCCTTCATTCGGTGACACACACGTGCTTATATATCTAGCATCGTTTCGAATCCTTTTTCCCTGTGACTTTCACCAAGAAAATTCCCGTTCGTGTCTGTCGTTCGAACAATCACTGCCTTTTCCACCATCAGCTGTCTGTCTCTCGGTTTTTCTCTCACGGCGTGCCTGCCGTACCATCGTGAAAACGATTTATCAAGGGACTCGTCTGTTCTCAACCGGGAATTCTCGTTGTCTCCCTTCCCTCTTCGCACGTTTGTGCAGATCGTTCCATCTCTTTCCCTCCCCGTTCGACTCGCGACAAGTTTTGGTGCCGCGGCTGATCAGGTCTGCTGTCGCGAGAGTGGAAAAATCGGAACACATACGTGGTGTACGAGCACGGAGATGCGTAAAACTAGTGAGAAAAATGTCGTGAATTCGCCGCTAGCTATACTCGAATCTATAAAATTCAGCGACGGGAACGCGTATAAAGCACATTCGTAAAATAAAACATAAAATAGTAAAAATAAAAATGTAAACGGAAAAAGCAACGAACAGGCACAAGAATTTTAGTACGAGAGGCGTGCGTTCTTTGCTTCGAGATTTAAATATGTGACGAATATAAAAGAGCTCGTAAAAAAAACGTCATTTTGAATGGCCGGAAAATATATACGAAGTAACGAGCGGAAGGGAATGAACGAGAGGGACAAACAAAAGGGTCACGTCCGATGCGAGCTCGAGTGCGCGGAATTCACACTGGCAAAGTAGTCGAGTAGGGTGGATTGTGGGAGGGATGAACAGGGGGAGGTAGGTCAGTCGAGGCTTGATATAATCCGACAAAGCTACGGGTTCCGGTAGATTAGTGGATATAACCGCAGTCCCTGGCACACACATACGTACATATCTATAAGTATATAATATATATAATTATATATATATATATATATATACTCGTATAATATACATAAATAATGATCCGGTGGATGGAAGGGGATGAGAAAGATGAAGGGACGGCTTCTCGAGTGGTTGGGTAGGAAAGCTCTCCAACAAACGACACAATCTGCCTGGTTACCTACGGTTTATATATACGTATATGCTCTCCGTCTCGTTTTATCCAGAGTAAAAGGAAGAGAAACAAACGAGAGTGAAAAGAGATGAGCTGTGAAAGAACGTGAGACGAACGGGTGAAGGAGAACGACAAGGATGGACGATCCATTTTCGTGGCGCACGCAGCGATCTGCGACTGCCATTTCCGTGAAAGTTGTGGTCCATGGACCGTGCACTCACATCTAAGTAAGTATACAAACGCGCGATGTACCAAAGCTCCGCACTGAGTTTACCTTCCGTCGAAGACTGCATTTGCGTTCACATTGTGCTGCCCTCTGTCGTTCCGAAGGACACGTACTTACGTTGAAGTAAACCGTACCATGTGTAATGTGCAATTGCGCATGAACGTCGAACGGAAATGCATTTAATTAATTGGAGAGCTAAGTTTTCCCAACAATTTTCGATTAGAAAATATAATTTATGTTAATCGAATGATAATTGAAATCATAATAATATTATAATATATTTATAAATATAAAATAAATATATAAAATATATTTATAATCATAATAATATTATAATATATTTATATTTATAAATATAAATATATTATAATATTATTATGATTTCAATTATCATTCGATTAACATAAATTATATTTTCTAATCGAAAATTATTCTTATAAATATATTTATATATATATTTATAAGTTTATATTTATATATTAACAAATATATTTATAAATATATTATGATATTAATAAATTAATAAATATATTATATATAATAATATTATAATATATTTATAAATATATATTATAATATATATAAATATATATATATTTATATATATTTATAAATATATTATAATATTATTATGATTTCAATTATCATTCGATTAACATAAATTATATTTTCATATAAATATATAAAATTTCTTTCAACAGGAATATTGTCAATTTTACTACCGTATCCGATACGTAAGTTTAATTCTGGGAAACTGATTCCATGCAATATTTCGAACGTGATGTATAAATAACGAGAGAGAGTTTATGAGAAAAATCAAAATTCATCTCGGTAGTCATCGATCCCGATTATCCTATATCACGTAAGGAACATTATTTTTCTTTCTTTTTTGTTCATATCAATAATCGTCGTATTTTATTGCGTATCAAACTGATCGAATATAGAGAAAATAGCATTGACGCCGGTTTACAATCTTCCTTGGCTTCTCTTATACGTGTCTTGTGCTCTCGGAACTCGAAGCTCTCTATCGTAAACTAGTTATACTACTGCACGTCTTCGTCGTATACGTACCGATCTTTAACGCGATTTTCACATCGTGAACCTCCTCGTGCCCACCATCGTCTTATACCATCCTCTTCTCTACGATGTCTCGGCTTGTCCGTGCGCGAACTGGCTCTTCTTCAGTTTTCTCACCCTCGTTACTTTTCATCTTGAGGATACAGAGGGTGGGAAAGAAAAAGGAACGAGATGAGTTCGAGACGGTGGGGGAAAGAGGTGGGAGAGAGAGCGCGCGCGAAAAACAGGAGCGGGTGAAGAGGGAGAAAAGAGATTACCGAGGTCAGGGGGTCACGCGAGGACGCGGTGTGCGAGAATATATCGAGAAGATAGTGGCCATGCTTCTGTTCTCTATACGTATGTTATATAGAACACATATAAAGGTATGTGCAAGCATGTGTGCGTGTATGAACGCGCCGAACCGGAAGTGCGGACGCGCCTGTGCCGTTGATGCTGAAAGCGTTAAAGGATGTTCCACTGCTCGTTGGCAGTCCTACGGGATGAAGGGAAAAAGCGACGGGAGAGCGCGACCCAGAGAGAGAGACAGAGAAAGTAAACGGAAACTGGACCGGAGGCCAGAGCAGAGTGAGATTCGTTCGCGTTTCGCGGCACGTTTTTCGCCACGTACGTGCGTCGCTCTCAAGCTTCCAAGCTTGGTAGAGGATAAATTCGCTCTTCTCGACCCATCTTTGGTTGTTTCATCCTTTTGCCCCTCTCTTTTCTTCTCCCTCGCTCTCTCTCTCTCACTCTCTCTCTCTCTCTCTCTCTCTCTCTCTCTCTCTCTCTCTCTCTCTCTCTCTCTCTCTCTCTCTCTCTCTCTCTCTCTCTCTCTCTCTCTCTCTCTCTCTCTCTCATACACACACACACACACACACACACACACACACACACACACACACACACACACACACACACACACACACACACACACACACACACACACACACACACACACACACACACACACACACACACACACACACACACACACACACACATATACACGTAGATAGTTCCTCTCTCATTTTCCAACGATAGTCAAGGCGTCGTGTGTTAGAGGTCCGTTCTTCGAAGGATATTAAATCCCTTTTATAACCAACCGATTTCCATCCTCCCCAGCCTGGGTGAATCCTTGTCTCATCGGTCCACACTGTTCGCACTTTCATACTTAATTCACTCCTCGTTTTTCTTTCGCTCGCGTCGTTCCTTACGATCCCGAGATATACATTTCAGCATGCGCAGAGAAGTATATATAAAATCGAATAGATGGATGAGCGGATAAATGGCGAGAAATATATATCGAGTACGGATAAGGATGAAGCGTCGAATGTAGGGTAGGAAAGAAAATAAAATGAAAATTCTCAACGATGAGCGAGCTTCGGCAGAAAAGATAGCGAGAGATTTGTCGAGAACGCGGAGCGCAAATCCAGGCGTTTATTATCCTCGGACGGCTGAGCACGCCGAACCAATTTGAAATGTCAATTTGGACGTGAGATATTAAATTAAATGCTCTGCGAAAAATGTGATATACATATATATGTATATATGTAGGAGGAAGTGTGGGAGAAGGGAGAAACTAGACGGATGGACGTAACGGAAATAATATCAGCCTGCTATTACGTCGAATACCGAATGCTCGCAATAGAGATATTGGTAGGGGGATTTCAATATAACTAACAATAATCATCGAAAATGTTCATTGCTTGCCTAAAGCGTGAATTATATACACATAAAGCGTCGATACATCGATCACTCATGAGG
The DNA here is from genome assembly GCA_946811545.1 of Netelia fuscicornis. Taxonomy (NCBI): domain Eukaryota; kingdom Metazoa; phylum Arthropoda; class Insecta; order Hymenoptera; family Ichneumonidae; genus Netelia; species Netelia fuscicornis. Next base: position 13,273,781 of record OX328012.1, read on the forward strand.
TAATATTATCAAAGATTTTGTGCGGATATTTGAACAAATTTTCCAACATTTTGGAAAATATTTTAATAATCGTTTGTGTGATAGTTCAACAGCTTTTGACTAAAGGATAATAAAAACTTCATCAAAAGTACGAGAATTCATAGAAAATTTTAACGCAGTTTCAAGTTTGCTTGTTGTATTTGAGAACAACGCACGACTCTATTTTGTTAACCAAGATTGTTTTGTGTGACAACTTATGTACGAGTGAGTGTGACAATGCGACTGATAATCATCAATTTTTCAAATCTCTAAATTCATGTTCGACAATTGTTTATGGTATTAATCGAAAAAATTTGGAGATATAAAGTCACAACTTGATCCAATATTTATTATTGAACGTTTGATTGCAGAGAAATTCAAAAATGATTTTTTTTTCATAATTAATCATAATCAGGTATAATTTTATTATGAATAATTCTTCCTTTGAAGACTTGTTTAAATCCTTAATATTTTCTTGGTGTATATCTGACTCTGACTCTACGTATAACTAGGGCCTTTCGATTTTTCTGCCAGCGTTACAGCTCTCGTCTCTAATGCGTGCAAACCCATTTGAGTAATTATTCACGCTTTACTGCCTCGCGGTTTCGTGTTAAAAAAAATTCGAGCGAATAAAAAGATATGAGAGATTTCGTAATACTAAACAATCGGGGTTGTATAGCGAGTAACGCGACCATGACTGGAGAGATTCGATCAAGCCCCCGCCTTTACCAGGCTTCGCCGAGACCGGTGCACGACAGTGCTCATTTTTTTCTTGGGAGGTGATACGCGATATTAAATATGTATCACGAGTATGTACAGTCCGTATTCGGTACTATATCACTACCGTATTACGTTCGCCAGAAAAAAAAAACGTATTGGAGAAAGTGAAAAAAGTGTTGGTCGTTGTCTCAAGTATGAGTAGTAAAAAAGTAATGTAGAGTCTCGACGGTTATGGTAGTACAAACATTTTCCAAGTTGAAAGTGTCACACAAAGTTTCGATACGATCTACACCATGTGACAGTGATTAAATCGCACTGTCGAGCAACATGAAGTGCACAGCGACGTTTAAGGGAAAAACAGGTAGTTCTTATTTTGAACAGTACTTTAAATTATCACGTAATACATTATTCGCAGTGATTTGGTCGATAATCTATTTCCGGAAGTGCCTAGAGATACGTTATATATATAAAAAAATATAAGATGTTTCGTGTCTGTCGTTAAAGAATAATATGTAATAATCGAGATTATTAAATTCGTATTTCGCGCCTTTTCCTCGAGATCAGTGAGTAGTACAATCTCCTTTATACCGATGGCGCCACGTTCTCCAAAATCAAGTAATACAGAAATTTTTACTCTTCAGCCGGTTGATAACAATTTATGTGACAGTGATTAAATCGCACTGTCGAGCAATATGAAGTGCACAGCGACATTTAAGAGAAAAACAGGTAGTTCTTATTTTAAACAGGACTTAAAATTATCACGTAATACAATATTCGCAGTGATTTGATCGATAATCTATTTCCGGAAGTGCCTAGAGATACGTTATGTATATAAAAAAATATAAGATGTTTCGTGTCTGTCGTTAAAGAGTAATATGTAATAATCGAGATTATTAAATTCGTATTTCGCGCCCTTTCCTCGAGATCAGTCTGTAGTACAATCTTCTTTATACCGATGGCGCCACATTCTCCAAAATCAAGTAATACAGAAATTTTTACTCTTCATCGGGTTGATAACAATTTATACGACAGTGATTAAATCGCACTGTCGAGCAACATGAAGTGCACAGCGACGTTTAAGAGAAAACCAGGTAGTTCTTATTTTAAACAGGACTTAAAATTATCACGTAATACAATATTCGCAGTGATTTGATCGATAATCTATTTCCGGAAGTGCCTAGAGATACGTTATGTATATAAAAAAATATAAGATGTTTCGTGTCTGTCGTTAAAGAGTAATATGTAATAATCGAGATTATTAAATTCGTATTTCGCGCCCTTTCCTCGAGATCAGTCTGTAGTACAATCTTCTTTATACCGATGGCGCCACATTCTCCAAAATCAAGTAATACAGAAATTTTTACTCTTCATCGGGTTGATAACAATTTATACGACAGTGATTAAATCGCACTGTCGAGCAACATGAAGTGCACAGCGACGTTTAAGAGAAAACCAGGTAGTTCTTATTTTAAACAGGACTTAAAATTATCACGTAATACAATATTCGCAGTGATTTGATCGATAATCTATTTCCGGAAGTGCCTAGAGATACGTTATGTATATAAAAAAATATAAGATGTTTCGTGTCTGTCGTTAAAGAGTAATATGTAATAATCGAGATTATTAAATTCGTATTTCGCGCCCTTTCCTCGAGATCAGTCTGTAGTACAATCTTCTTTATACCGATGGCGCCACATTCTCCAAAATCAAGTAATACAGAAATTTTTACTCTTCATCGGGTTGATAACAATTTATACGACAGTGATTAAATCGCACTGTCGAGCAACATGAAGTGCACAGCGACGTTTAAGAGAAAACCAGGTAGTTCTTATTTTAAACAGGACTTAAAATTATCACGTAATACAATATTCGCACTGATTTGGTCGATAATCTATTTGCGGAAGTGTCTATAGATACGTTATGTATTATAAAAAAATATAAGATGTTTCGTGTCTATCGTTAAAGAATAATATGTAATAATCGAGATTATTAAATTCGTATTTCGCGCCCTTTCCTCGAGATCAGTCTGTAGTACAATCTTCTTTATACCGATGGCGCCACGTTCTCCAAAATCAAGTAATACAGAAATTTTTACTCTTCATCCGGTCGATAACAATTTATACGACAGTGATTAAATCGCACTGTCGAGCAACATGAAGTGCACAGCGACGTTTAAGAGAAAAACAGGTAGATCTTATTTTAAACCGGACTTAAAATTATCACGTAATACAATATTCGCAGTGATTTGATCGATAATCTATTTGCGGAAGTGCCTATAGATACGTTATGTATATAAAAAATATAAGATGTTTCGTGTCTATCGTTAAAGAATAATATGTAATAATCGAGATTATTAAATTCGTATTTCGCGCCCTTTCCTCGAGATCAGTGTGCAGTACAATCTCCTTCATACCGATGGCGCCACATTCTCCAAAATCAAGTAATACAGAAATTTTTACTCTTCATCCGGTTGATAACAATTTATATGACGTGTTCTAAAAAAAAAAATAAAAATGTCCTGTGATAAGGAAATCGATTTTCGTTAAATCCCCTTGTGTGAAGTGTTCAAACGTTGACACATGTATTCTCCATGTATACGAGAATATTTTGCAAGGGTTGCTTTAAACGTCTCGTCGTAGAGAGTTCTACCCGAAGTTCATCTCGCGTCTTCGTCTCGTGGATCTTCCGACTTGTGAGCCTCGCGAAACACGTAGGTAATAAGAGTCGGGTGTCTGCGTTCTCGTGTCTTTCGAGAACAGCGAGAAGCGTGTGTTTCGAGTTTACGAGGTGAGAATCGCGGGAAGGGGCGTACTAGGGTGAACGTGTGAGACAGAAAGCCCTTTCGATCTTCCGGCACAGATCCTCGAGATTATCTCACGTCCGTGCACGAGAAGCTAGCATATCGCGTTCTACATCCTCTTACTTCTTCGAGACTGCATGTGTTTTCACAAGAGGTGTGTGTATATAACATCACGGACGGGACTTTGTAACTCTCCCAAAAACCTCTATCGTGTCTTTCGCTCGTATACTCGCTCTTGTATACCTTAACGTACTCCGTGTATTTTACATCGGTTTTGTCGATCAAAATGAACGCAGTTTTGTCACGCATACCGGAGATTGTAATCGAATAAAATTTCACCAATAAAATTCGGTCTTAAATCAAAGATTTCATAAAAACAGTAAGCTTTAGAATTGTTCACTCTTACGCCGATATTTTTTTTATTATTGCGCTCAGAATTTTTTTATAACTCGGTCGTAAAAGCTATTTGTATAAAAATTGCATTTAAAAATTGAGCAATCTTCCTCGCGAAAGGCAAATATTTGAAAATATTTGTTTCATTTATAAATAATATTAATACAATATATACTAGGATCAAGATACTTTTCGAATTCACATATTGTCTCAAATAATCCGAAGCAAAATTGTGTGTGAAGTAGCTTTATATTTTCAAAAATGCCTAATTTCGTATGAAACAGATTTTCCCTCTGTGTCTCGTTTTCCTGTTTCATTTGCATTATCAATACCGATTCCCAGAACAATTCGCTAGAGTCATCCCCCCTCCCACTCTGTCTTTTTCTCATTTTACGAGTCGGAAGCCATCGTCGCGCACTGTTGTTTCAATGAAAATTTTCTCGATCGTGACTCGTATCACGTGTTCAATTTTCATTCACGATTATTTCAATGCTCGTATACAGCCATGGGGGCTTGGGAGTGAACTGTGCGCTCATATAACCCCGTTGAAACGATTATCGGATCGAATAAAAAAGTATAATAAAATCCCGGCAGTTTACAGAGGATGGCAACGTATATACGCGCGAGCATTTTGCCATCTTTTTACGCGTATCTTCATTTCTCCGTGAATGTTTCTATATTTTCCCGGGGTCGAGTTTACGTGCGTGCGTTCGAATACCCGAGGGTGTATACGTTCCTATCTACGAGAGTGGCAGTTGCTCCGTGCGAACATTGGCGCGGGCGGTCGACGGTTCTCTCATTCGGGTTGCGAGTTAAATAAAAAGAAAAAAGAAACAGCAGCACGAAATCGGACCCTTCCGCGCTTGCCAATGATGTCTATGCGAGGCTGACGGCACGTAGATGTGTGTTTGTATATGTGTGTGTGTGTGTGTGTGGGGTAGTTTTACCGGAGGTGCGTTGACGGCAGGAGAGGCGTGACCATCAGTGGCAGCCAACGATGGCGATTTCAGTCGAGCACATCCACAAATCAGTCCAGTCGACGGAATCGCGAGCACACTCGACACCCCCGTGCACACACACACACATACATGCGCGCACACATTCATGCACGTAGCATGAGAGCCTGGCACTAAAAGGCGCGGAAGACACTAACGAATGGATTCAATTGATTTAATACCACCCTAGTGTCGTCTAGCGCGAAGAGAGGAAGAGAGAGAAATGGAGAGACGGAAAATGCATTTCTCGGTGCGCCGCGATACACAACGAACCGGTAATGGGGGGCATGGGATGAGGGCGTGCACCTCCCTCGGGGTTAGAAATTCTCTACCATTGCAGAGATCCTCCACGTCGTCGGAAAACTTTCAGTGAGAAACATAAGGACGCGAACCTGTAGTTTAATGCGAGTCATTCCATCATTAACTACCGAGACGCCGGATTTTTTATTTGTGTTTTATTCTGGCGAGAGTATTGCTTTAAAGCGTAGTTGAATGTTTGGGTTGAAGTAATCGGTGGGAATTATAAAATTTGGGTTAATGTTGGTACGTATGGAAAAAGAGCTTAGTTCTCGCGTTTCGCGAAATCTCATTAAAATTGTTGAAGTCTTAAGGTAGTTCTATCGTTACAGAGTTTCTGTTAGATTTCATTGAAAATTTGCAGATACGTTCTTTGATGTCATATATGCATGCGTGTAAAATTTCAGGGGCCTTTATCGGTTAAAAAATCACGATATTTATTGTTGAAAATTGTCATTTTTCGCAATTTCCCATAAGAGCTTGTGTTAAATATCGCAATATTATATAATGAGTATCTCGATTATTTGGTGGATGAAGCCTGTAGAAATTTCGCACAGATTTTTATATGACATCAAAGAAGCTTCAATTAGTTTTTATAACAAATCTCATGGAAAGAAAATTCATGATTTTGTTTATTATATAACAAATAAACTTTACATAGGATCAATTTGAATTTTGAGTATGTTGTTCTTCAGTCGATTTGCAACAACTTTTCTTAATGAATTTAAACGCTCGGGCCATTTGGAATGTGAGAAAAAAAGGGAATCAAATTTTAACCCCCCCCCCCCGGTACGACTAACTTAAGCTTTGCAATCTATTTATTGACATGCCAGTGTATACAATTAATCGGGTCGGAATGTAGACCGTATGTCAAATGTCTCTTACCAATTCGGGCTGGAATGACCTGTTTACACATATATATATATATATTTTTTTTTCGAGATATTCTTGGCCGATATCGTGGTAAATGACGAAATTAGCAATGTATATGTATACATACTACAAATATAGTAATTGAAAACGAGTAGAAAAACGATTTTTGCATTAACATAAAATCAACTAACATTTTTACTTGCTTTTCATTCCGAGTGATAACAAAAAGCTGATTTTTATATATTGATTCCAAAACGGAGTTAATGACGGATCAACCGAATACATAAATTTTAAAGAATGTCGAAATGTGAGGTGATATTTCGCAAATACCGAAATACATTTAAAAAATAATAATAAATGGCTAAAAGAATGACGATGCGTGCAACAGAAGCAATCGATCGAGCGCATTGTGTCACAGTCCCGATGTTGATATTTGATATACTATGATAAAGATATATATATATCACAGGGGGATTTGATATCAAAAGAGAGCGTCCACAACTATGGCATGACTCATTTCCAAGCACTTTTTCACTCACTCTGTCGCTTGCACGAAGGGAATGAGGAGAGAAAAATTGAGAGTGGGAGCGAGAGAAACGTTGAAATGGGTGCTTTCGTGTTGGACTCCTATTTACAGTACGAAACGTGATCCGTGTGAGATATGAAATAACTTCCTATATTCTTATTTTTATATCTACCTTTACTTCGTTTTGCTTGCGGCTGCTGTGATATTCCGCCACTCGTCGAATGCCACGACCATTCCATATACACATATGAAAGTCAGTCAGAAAATATTTGGACACCAACATAGAGTTGTTCTTTCCGTCCTGTATTTCAACGAAATGTTGCAAGTACCACAAAATTATGACATGGTACAGTAGAACGTACCTTTCAGGGAACACGAACGCAAAAACAAATTAATTTGTACTTGTGTACGTTTATGTAAATAATGCGAGAGATTCAAAGAAACCCCGCATTTACAATAATATTAGGACATTATACAAATTAAGCTTAAAATTTTTAATTAACAACTCTTTCTGTAAGATTAATTTTTATTGGTTATCATTGTTGTTGTACAGTATTGTTTAAACGGTTAAAATTTGTCTTTTATCAGTAATTTATTCTACCATTGATTTTTTAATGTTATCGTAATTTGCAAAACGTAATCTCTTTTTTATAATCGTTGCGTTAAGAGTCAGTGTTGCAGGCGACAAGAGATTGGGAAACGCGATCCGTATTTTCTTCGGCAATGAGCAACCAAACGCGTTAAAATTTTGAGGGTATTTAGAGAGATGTGGCACAAAGTGGATCCATAACTTTTTTTGGTAAAAATTTTGAAAATAGTGTGGCAGGCGAAGAGCGATTTGAAAACGTCATCCGTACTTTCTCCGGTACGGATTGTTAGCGTTAAAGTTTGGAGAGTATTTAGAGAATTGTGGCAAAATTTTTGGGAAAAAAAACGTTTAGTCACTTTTTGCCACAATTCTCTAGGTGCCCTATAAATTTTATCGCGATCGGTTGCTCAGTACTGAAGAAAATACGGAACGCGTTCCCGTATGGTTCGATGCCCGTAACACTGACTCTTAACGCATGGCTTTTTCCTGAGGATCCGTCCGTTATAGCCTTCTTCTCGCACCACTTTTCGCACATTTTTTGGATGAAGGTACAGTAATGACGCGTTTTTCCCGAAGCATCGTGGCCAATTTTGGCGAACTTGTCTTCGGCTCTTTTTACTTTGTCTTCTCAATCGTCCGCTTTCGTGAACCAAATCAATTCTATCTTCATTATTACATCTTTTTCTAATATCCGTAGTAATATTTTGAGTACCATACCATAATTCTCCGAACATTTGGTTGACACGGAGAAACAAAGAGCAACTCTATGGTCGTGTTCGAATATTTTCGTGACCGACTGTACATATATCCTCGTTCCGTGGAAATTTTCGACGTCGCCAACCGTTAATTATACCGCGATGCAACCGCGTGTGCGTTCTCTCATCTCTATTATATTCGCTGCTAGGTAGTGCGCGGTAAGTCCGAAAAAACGAGTGGAATAAAAATCGTTTTTCGCGGTATAAAACAATGCGCATCGCTGTGAAAAAAGCAACGAGATGGAGAATTGCGATATCAGCCGCAATCATTGTTGCATTATCCAGTCGGTTTAAGTACACTTTCACCATAATCAATAATAATAATAATAATCATATTATTATTATTATTACGATTGTTGTTGTTGTTGTTGCTGTCATTGTCGTTGTTATTGGCGTTGTTATTGGCGTTGTTGTGATTGTTGTTACCATTATTATTGTTGTTGAATGGAATGAATCAAGTGAGTGAAATATACATCTAGACCGTGGACATATTTAATCATGGGTGTTGTAAATAAATTTTCCCAAAGCTTGCATTTGTTTAGTCCCAGCACTTGTGAATATTATTCTCCTTAGCACATATTAATGCACACTGCGAATTGCACAGGAGCCTGGAGATGAAGCAAGCCGACGGGTGGATGGGACATTATGCGGTGATACTGGTCCCAGCGTGGAACCTTAAGGGCTGCCAAACTCGCGGTATATATATGGGAGAAGATAGTAAGAGCTGTATACATATACGTATAAGCCACAGTACTCACTAATACTCGGAGGGCACCCTCTCGGCAAGAGTTACAACTCTCTCAGCTGCATTGTCCATTTCCCTCGAAATTATGAAGGAAGCCATACTAGGAAGACCTATGGCGAGGAACCAGGATGTTTGTACGCGGGTTACGTTTATCGCGCGGTTGGCCAAGTGATGACGAGGTACGAGACCGAAGACCCTCTGTCTCTCCCTCTCACCCTTGGGCGTCTACCCACGAATAGAGACCAACCTAACTTCTCTCCAAATTCTCTCACCCTTTCTCCGAGCTGCTCTTCACCATGACCAGGCACACGCTGTAGATAGCTCGGTTTTGTCCCTCGCCTCTGTGGATTTATCCGACTTTGGTCAAGGTACTCGTGCAAGGTTCGGAAACTTGTGCGATAACGGACCGAAACTATACATGGATGAAGGAATAGTGTATACGTTATACATGTATATCTATCCGATTGCAGCAAATGCGGTCAAAATCGGGGTTGAATTTATTCACCGGTACGTCACGGCACTATTTTCCGAAAATATTGCACGAAGCTGTTCCTTCCTTGTCCATCTGATAAGACATCGTCCCTCGGAGTCCTGACTGTGCCAAGGAAACATTTCGAAGTTGACTTTGATATATAAAGGTAATCTGTAATTGTGCTTTGCCATTTATTAATGATGACAGTTTTTATTTAATCGCAAATTTGATTCGATTGGAATATTTGGAACGAAACGATTTTTTGTCAACAAACATTTCTTGATCGCCAATAAGAATCGATACGGATCGATCGATCGTTTTCATCTATTCCCGACGGGGGTGAACGAGGAAGAAAATGAGCACAGTTTAGGCGAAACAGTTATTACGGATGGGCGAAAACGACGATGGCGACTAGGAGGTCGGAGAAAGGGGTAAATGTCATGCTACACCAGGGCTGCGAGCTTGGTGCGGTTACTTCGCGCTCTCTGCTCCGTTGTTCTCTCGGCTGTGTTACCATTCTCATTCTCTCCTCTCTGTGATGCTGTACATATTACGCCACCGAGATCAACGAGGCGTGTACCAGCAGGTGACGACGCTTATGCCAAGCACGCGACGACTTGAACCCCGGCAAAACTGTCTCGTGCAGAGATCAGCCAGCGCAAGGCAAATGCTCTCCCGGAGGGCTATTGTTAAGGGGAACGAGCTATATTTTCGGCTACAAGGTTTACGATATGCTACGTATATCTTTGCGTGTTTTGGATTTCATTGAAATCTTTCTGCGACCCTACATGCCATATTCGTGCACACGCGCTATTTATAGAAATACATTTTGCATCAAAATTTCATAACAATTCAAATATTTTTGGTCCATTATCAATGTTTTGTATTATTGATATTTATATTTTAGATTATTAAATTATAAATATTGAGCTTTATTGATATTTGAATGTTAATATTGTTTACGTCACACAATTATTATATTTATATACACCATAGATTAATATATTTTTTATTTAAATGCTACGAATCATATAAATACAAAAACCCCATAGAATGGAATTACACAAAATTGGGAGATCTTTTGTAAGAGGGTTATACTGGCTTTTGACTCTGCACTCTTAATGGACGTTGAATTTTGTAAGAAAAGTAACTATCAAGAATTTGAAAACCACTTATCATCGGATAGACAAGGTTTGCCAAAGTAGCATATACGAAGACTCAATTTTAGGAAGAGCCAATTTGCGAATAGACGCTAAGCGGAAGACGTTGGAAACTTTTGAGAGTTTCACGCTGCGGCTTTCAAGTAGTTGAGTTTCAGTTCACGCTGTACTTCGCGGCATAAATTTACATCGATAAATTGTCGACTTTTCGATACATGTTAAAAAATCCACATCCTAGATGCGCATTTAGGTGAGAGGATGCAAGTAGCGCACTTTGCTATATATAAATGAATGATTTTCTGCAAATTGTCTCAAGGACAAATTAAGGGTCAGTTTTACACGCGACGTACGCATTGAAAATTTGATCAGTAAACACACGAGCAATCAACAATCGATCGGGTTAAAAATTGATAAGTACACAGAGCATTATGGCAAAAAGTGACTCTTGCTATTGTTTTTTCCAAAATTTGTGGGTATCTTGAGAAAAATTCTCAAGATCTTAACGCTCACAAGCCGGAAAAAGTACGGATGGTGTTTTTGAATAGCTCGTCGCCTACAACGCTATTACCAAAATTGTGGATAAAATACTAAGATCGGTTTTTCAGAGCTTGCTGGAGTACTGATCGAAATTTCGAAGCATATATTTTTGTTTGCAATAGAAATAGCTTACGATAACTGTAATTTTGTCGATAGAAATCGTGTCAAGGCAGGTTCATTTATTTCAAGCTACTCCAAGTCCTGCTAATGGATTTTATTCGTGATGTTATCATTGTTTTTTTAATAATAAACTGTTATAATTATGAATTCACCGAATAATGGTGCCATTGGCGTGCTAAAAATAATAATTTCCATCTCACGTTCCTAACTTAAATATGATTGTGTTCAATAGTACGGCGGAAATGCCGCAGGGTTTGGTAATGTTCGTTGATCAAGATCGTCTGGGTTAATTATTACCTGTAACGTGTATTGATAATATTGATAAGCGATGAATCGATAAAATTTCAATGTCCACTGACCAGATTTTATATTTTCTCTTCATCGTACGACAAAATTGTACCGTTATAATTGTTCGTACATTTACAAATTTGCATTAATTAGCACGTTATGCCGCAATGGTTTTGTTTCTAATTGATTGCATCCATTATACTCGAGTTGCGTTCAATTATGAAAAGTCCACCATCGACTATAGGCCGTTTCCGGATCGTTGAAGTCTTGCTGTTTATTTTCACGATGGTCCATCGTGTATTTTGTCGGACCCTTGCTCGTGCACGCTAATGCACACATACGTGACCGTAAAAAGTTTCATCTTAGGTCTCGTGAGCCAACCCGTTTGAATTACATCGCCAAGTATATTTATCAATTAGCTACGAGAAAATTTAATAACTTTTAATGAAAATAATGTTCATAAAAGTGCGTTATTTTTCAATGAATTTCGAATGCTCCAAGAAACTTGAAGATTAAACCAGATCGATTTATTATCAATCTCAGTGAAAAATCCGTTAGAATTTATCAATAATATAGTTGCTGTTTTGTCTATTTCCGACTACCGAACGGATATTCGATAGTCATAGAATCACCGGCTACCGTATTTTCACCTGCGTAGTTTTTGATTCAGGAACTTCGGAGGGTACGAACCAATGTCATACGCGTGTTTGCTTAACGAGGTTGAAATCCTTTATTTTACAAAAATTTAGCGACTAATTGGTTAACAAATATCTAGTTAGTTTGAGGAGCTCGAGGTGGATGTTTCTCCTCTCACTGTGTCGTGTGAAATGTTGTCAATTTTTACATTTTTAGCGTTGTAAGTTTAAAAATTTCTGGGGGTAGAAGACCCTGTGTCGGGGTGGGGATGACTCTCGCTTGATATTTTAATTTCGTACCGTTAAAGGATCCGGAAAAACTGCGTGGGCAATCTAAAACAGCCTTTGTATTGGAAAAATCTAATTGGCAATAAAACATCTGGTGCACACTCGGTCATTTCTTTTTACTCGGCACGAAATTTGCCTATGAGTCATCCTCACCACTCGAAACTTTCCGACTTAGGATTATAAAAAATGCTTTAAATTTTTAAGCTTAAAACATTCTAAAGCACCACGTATTACTCGGCAACGGCGGTTAGCGAAATTCGGCAGAAAGGAACTCTATCTTTAATTTCTTTTTCATTGAATTTTCTATCGTGTGTCGAGACGCGACAGTTGCCCTTGCTTTTTGGCTCATGCAATGTATTATAGTTCGATCGAGTGTGAATACCATATCTGGCCTGTTTCTCAATCGAAACGTTCTTTTATCTCCTCTCGCTCTCTCTTTTGTTTTTAGCACAAAATATCTAAAAGAAAAGATGAGAGAAGTAGAAACGGGAGAATATTCGTGAATCAATATATTTGAGCGCGAAACCGTTCGTTTCCAAAGAATCGTCGATATCAGTCGTAAAACAATTTTCCTCATTTCCCATCTATATAGAGTTTCCACCACTGATGGCTCCTTTTCCCAAAATATAGCACGTCCTTTTCTCACTCGGTCCAAAGAGAAAACAATCTCAACACTTTGGCGAATTTTTCTCAGCACTAAGTCCTCTTTCCTCTCGTTATCGTTGCCTTTACGTCCTGTTTCTACAAATTCTCGTAATACTCTTGTATCAGTACCATGGACCAACGTTTCTCTGCCCAACCAAGGGCTATTCGCGATACATTGGCGTTCTTTCATCGTTCTCATCATTTCGTTCAGCTCTTTTGTCTCTTCCTGTAATAAAGACATCCGATCAGTGTATTTGTCACATGACATGGTTTCATCAAGTTCAAACATCCCAAAATCCCAGCATAGATCCGAATCAAACATTTCTGCATAACTTAAGACTTTTGTCTTAAGTATTTCGGTATAAATAAATATTATAGTAACAATGGTTCTATTTTAACTTTCTACCGACCATCTAGTTCCAAGTTCGAAGTCAAACCGAACCTTGTATATTAATGGAAAAGTTTCAATCCCTGAGTGTTAAATGCAAACTGTACTTTCACTTGAGGAACATCTTACATCCATATGTTGCTTACAATCGAACCAAAGTGTAACTTTACTATCGAAATCCCTATCATCGTCCCAGGTGTGCAAGATGGGTGTCCTGTTCGCGACTAAATTCGAAAACGTTATTTACGCTCAGTCCAGTTTCAAGATTTATAGCAACGGCGTGATGGCTCCCCGTATATGGACCAGATAGGATCAACTCGCAGGTTTCTCGAAACGAGGGAAGATTCCATCTGGGGACCTTCTCGGTGTACATACATTGTTCACGTCGTATAAATGCACGTTACACTGGTGGTCGAAGTTATGTATGTATAAATACAGCTACGAGATGGAGTGAGAGGGAGAGAGAAAGAGAGTGAGAGAGTGTCAGAGAGAAAGGGAGGGAGAGGAGCAAATGGACTTGGAGAATAGTCGCGGTAGTAGTACAAGTAGCAGTAGATAGAGGTAGTGCTCGGTCTCATCGTCCCAACGCGTCGGCCATTTCGCGTAATTACTGCGGTCCGCCAGTACGTCGGTTTCCAACGATAGCCTAATCCCGTTTACAAAGCATTACCTGCTAATGGATACTGAAGTAACGCGCGTGAGACACAGGGAGTGAGACGTAGAGGGGGTTGGGAGTGTGGGACACAAGGGTAGCAGAGTTTAGGCATGCACTACGCGAGCGAGCCTCAGGCGCGATGATATGTCCTGCTCCGAGAAACGATGCGAAATGGAGCTACTATAATTTACAATCGTTGCAACAGCGTAAGAGCCCATGAAGCACCGCTTACGTACCAACGGTATGCAGATCGATGGGCGTACACATGTGTGAATTTGTGTCGCGGATAGGTAACAATAACGTAATTATTATAATCGTGTATAGGACATTCGTGAGAGATAAGCTTTCATCGTCTTTGAACGAATCACGTTCGGTCGATACGAAACTGTTCCGAAATTACGACCTTTATAAAGGCGAATTGTTCCTACATTTGTCACAAGGTCCGTCGATCAATTTTGCATACTTGCTGGGAGAACAATGATAGCCTTATCTGGATCTTGCCGTATGATGTTCAGCTTCCAGGAATCCGGGTTTAATATTCTTCCATTCCAATTACGTGCTTGTCACGTCTATGGCAGCGCTTTGTGGCTTTCGTAGATTCGTCATTCGGTAATGGGCTTGAAAAGTTTCGTATCGTAAAATTCTACGATCTAAGTTTGAACGTCCAACGGAGAGAACAGTTGGTTCAAACTCGATCTGGTTTCAATGCAGCACTATCTATCTGTATATATATATATATATATATATATATATATATACAGCTATACATAGGTATATACGTTCAGGTTTATAGAAATGGTCGGTCGGGTCATCCCCTTCTCGCCCAAGGGTTGTCTCACTGCTACCCCCGTCCTTCTCCTGTCGAATAAAACACCATAATGGTTGGGTGGAACGTCGATCGAAATCAGGTGCAGCCAATTTGGCCCCGACCCAACAGACGTGGCATGTAAATTCAGTTGCGGGTACTGAAGGAGGGAGAGAAGAGAGGGAGAGAGAAGAGCATCGACATCGAGAACTCTCCGAATGCTCTCTCGCGGATCGCCAGGAGGTGTGTTGTACGTGTGTAATATATATGTGTATATGTCTGCGAATATATAATACAAGTCGACAGCCTGGCGAACAGTAGCCTACAGTACAACACGACAAAATTTCGCAATGTCGCTCTTCCTGAGGTTTGTGCTGCTGTCTGTAATTTCGAGCTTGTGCATCTTACTTGATAACGATGAGTTTTTGCCGTATTCATATAAATCAAGAAGGGCTGCAGTGCTTTGCTGCTAAATCATTGAAGAAAGGAAAAATCTTTGAAATATTTATATTACTTCGAAGTTATTAAAAATGTCGGACTCTTCGATATTACCTTACCCCAATGTCTGATCCTCGAATATTACATTATTCATATTACCTCGAAGAATCGAAGGTTATTTGCACACAAAGTTTATTATAAGAAGAGTCTATCGAACAAATAAGTATTTATACGTGCATATATATTTATTCATTTGAACGAATTGAACTTTGTTTCATAAATTTATTTATTTTCTTTTGAATTAATTAATAAATTCTATCAAAATCCACTAGATTATCGCCCAACGGAATGCATTCAACTAGATAAAAAGAAATTCCTAGAGTACTTTACCAAACCCCAAAACTATCGTTGGAAAAACTTTCTATTCGGATTGAACTTTTTCGAAGGTTTTCGTTCCTTTCACTTAAAATGGAATGCCTTGTATGTGGCCCCGCATTTTCCCTGTGCACGTATGTTTCCGATGGCGCTGAAGAGAGAGCCAGAAAAAGAAAAAAAGAGGGTGCAAGAGAAAAAGAATGATAGAGTGAGTGAGAAGGAACCCAAAAGAGAGATGGTAGTCGCTGTTTGAATCGATCCCTCGATGAATCTTTCTCTCTTCCTCTCGCACTGTCGGTTACTCGACACCTAAATATATAATGTATAGACTTTACACATTCTGGTTGACTGTGAGGGTGACACAGAGAGAATCCATGGATGCCCTCTCCCTTTTTCCCTCTTTTTCACTCACTCGTACTTCGCCCTTTGAAAACGCGTCACGTACGTATACACTCTAATGAGTGAAAGCGCGTGCTGGTAAGACCGGAGGTAGTCCGAATGGTCGAGTTGGTTGGACAAATTGGTACAGGTACAAGGACACATATAGATAGGAGTTGTATTGGAAGGGAATCGGTGCTTGAGGATGGAATACGAGTGAGATGGAGAAACCTATAGATACATATATATTCTGTCTTTCTATGTACATAGGTACATACGTATATCTATATATCCCTATATATACAGGGAAATAGAAACAGCGGTGGCTGATACTATGACGGACTGTCGAGTCAACGTTTGCCGAGTCTTTGTGACGAACGGATCGAGAATCGAGGACAGCGAGGTCCGATATGCACATGGGCTAGGTATATAGTAAATGGTGTAACGAAACGATACTGACCTCCAGTAGACATCGTGACAATCAAACAACCGCGATACACGGAAAGACAATGGTAGTGACCGAAAATATCGACCAACGAGGACCATTGACATTGAGAGCACCTTATTGGCTTCTCAGTGGGCGACGTCAATCGAGGATATCTAAGGAAATTCTATTAAACTACTATTGACAATGTTTCCAGGTTTATTCTTCGACCTTACGAGTTGAGTATGTGAGGTTTCTATTGTAAATTACTTTTTATCAACTCTTGATGTTATTCTACTCCTATGCAGTGCAAATTTTTATCCACAGAAATTTCCTAGGTAACTTTTTTTTGAATTTTGTAATTTTGTTATTGTGAATTGAATATAAAGTTGAAGGAAAGGACAAGTTTCTGTATACACAATCGATAGCTGGTTAACGCATCGATGCTGCAACGTAATGGTAATGGAACGATACTGACCTTCTGTAGACATTGTGACAATCAAACAGGTCCGATAGATGGAAAGACAATGGTAGTGACCGAAAATATCGACCAACGAGGATCATTGACATTGAGAGCACCTTATTGGCTTCTCAGTGGACGACGTCAATCGAGGATATCCAAGGAAATTCTATTAAACAACTATTGACAATGTTTCCAGGTTTATTCTTCGACCTTACGAGCTGAGTATGTGAGGTTTCTATTATAAATTACTTTTTAACCCCTCTTGATGTTATTCTACTGTCCTGTAATCCAACTTTTGTTATCGGCAATAATTTTCTAGACATCTTTTTTGAAATTTGTAATTTTTTCTTCTAACAAATTTCTAACAACTCTTAATGTTATTCTACTCCTACGCCGTCCGAATTTTTATGGACAGAAATTTACTAGGCAACGTTTTTTTTTTAATTTTGTAATTTTGTTATTGTGAATTGGCTATAAAGTTGAAGGAAAGGAAAAGTTTCTGTATATACAATCGATAGCTGGTTAACGCATCGATGCTGCAACGTAATTGTAATGGAACGATACTGACCTCCTGTAGACATCGGGACAATTAAACAGGCCCGATAGATGGAAAGACAATCGTAGTGACCGAAAATATCGACCAACGAGGACTATTGACATTGAGAGCACCTTATTGGCTTATCAGTAGGTGAGGTCACCCGGGAAAACCCAAGAAAATTTCATTAGACTAGTATCGACGATGTTTCAAGGTTTATTCTTCGACCTTACGAGCTGAATATGTGAGGTTTTTATTGTAAATTACTTTTTAACAACTCTTGATGTTATTCTACTGTCCTGTAGTTCAACTTTTGTTATCGACAACAATTTCCTAGACACCTTCTGTTGAAATTTGTAATTTTTTTGATTGTGGGTTGGCCATAAAGTTGAAGGAAAGGAAAAGTTTCTATATGATACAATCGATAGCCGGTCAACGCATCGATCCTGCAACGTAATTGCACGGTTCGGGCTCTGTGGGGTGGATCTGTTGAGACAGTAGAGGCCATGCCTGGCATCGAGGCGCGAGAGAGCGTGCTGACCTCGCGCGGTCCTCCGAGGGCATAGCTGGGATTATCCGAACGAAAGCCGGATCGAAGCGTCCAACTGAAAAAGTAATGTCCGGTAGCGGGACGAGGGTTGAATGAACCATGCTGTTCCTAGCAGTTCCCTTGTTAGGCGATATTATTCGTCCGACAGAGATGTCGTATATATTTTAAATAATTGATATTTGAACATTTTTTATTTAAGAACTCTTGAATATAATTATTCGTTGCTATGGCAATGAGTATTGTCACGAGTACAAAATTTGGCGGAAGTCGGGTTGAATATTATTTGACAATTAAATATTTGAAAAAATACAATTCCAAGTTTTAAAATATAAATAATCGATTTTTTTAAATTATTGAATAAAAATGGATATTTTTATGGAAGTGATGTGGAAATTCTTCAACAGTTTTTTAACAGCACAAAATTCCAAATTGCAGCCATTGCGGATAACATAGGAGTGGGGGTAGCAATTAGGTCCTTGTCATCAAGGATGGAAATTAAATTTTTGTTTAACTCACAGTTTTACTGAGCATCGATTTTGATATTATTGATAAGAACGTTTTTATAAATCGTTAATTACTAATAACTTACCACATGAAACTTGCAATTAACAATAAGAAACATAAATTAAATATAAAAAAACTAAATTAAATATTTTATTGTTCAATATCGTATTATATAATCGTTTGCACACACGGAAATGTTAAACAAATACGCAACTAACCTCATGTCGAAAAGTGGACGCATAAAATACATCACGTTTCTAGACAGGAATTCAATAAAACCAGTTGCTTACATACTGAAAGAAACATAGAAATTCAAGGCAATATTCCAATTTGAAGAACTCTGCAAACGTAAAGAAAAATACCATGAATCATGAAAGAATATGTCAAAAAGTCGAGCAAAGAGTTTTGAGGGTAGCTCGAAACAAAAACAAGAAGAAAATCGGTTGCATATACCGTAGGAAAAGGTGTATCGAGGTATGTAGAGCGAGGCGAAAGTTTGTTCAGTGAGCAGAGACGAATAAATCGAATCCGCGTGTGCTCAGTGAACCTATTTTTCCTCTCAGCGCCCTTTCGGCCCTCTCTCACTCACGCTCTTTTCCGACGTTTTCCGGAAAGAATATTTGCCCGTTCTCCCTGCCAGAAACCACATATAAATCGAGGGCAACAAAGGTAAGCACAGGGGGATGATTTTCGAGGCAACGCCACGCGCTGCTCGATCGTGTCCTTCTCTCCATGTCTGTCTCTCACACTCCCTGCGGGAGAAGCATGAGCGCTCATTCCCACTCGCGATATCACGAGTCTCAAGCAAACATCGGCAGAAAGGAGCTGTAGTTGCCTCTCTATATACGAAAGAACGTGTGTCCCATATGCGTGTACGTACAATCGCTGGGTTTTCCCATATGCGTGACCTCTACGTGTGTATTATTGCCCGGACCGACGCTATAAGAACGGTAATTTCCCGTACTCACAATTTCCCGAGCATCGACTCTCTCTCCTTTTCCCGTCCCCTTGTAAATTATGTCGACGGAAGATTAGACCATTTTCCTTTCCGCTTTGCCCCCCTTCCACCCTCAACAACCACGTTTGTTTTCTTCTATTGCACTCTTCCTTTGCACCCATGGAGGTCGGAAGACCCACAGTTCCGAGTGGCCAATAACAATAACGCGTACAAGCTCACGGAACACATGCAACATTCTCCTACCTCTCCCTCTCTTCCCCTCTATTCTTTTCCTCGAATCGTACTCAGGAAGAAGCTTCTCAGGACCGGAAAGATCGGCAGTTGCATGCGGGAGGCGAGAGAGTTTTCCGCTACGAGAGGGAGAGAGAGGAGTAGAGTGGAGAAGGAGGGAGAGAGTGATGCCCGGTTACGTATAAGGGTAGTCCGAGGGTAGTTTCGTGGTAAGAGAGAAAGAGAGGGAGAGAAAGGGAGAAAGGTAAGCCTGGGTAGAGGTTCGATATAGAGGTCCCGAGATAAGCCAGATTTATGTCGGGGAAAACGGAAGGGGAATGAGTGTGTGAAGCTACTTAGGGCCCCGCTACGATACGGTCTTGGATCGCCTTGAATGTCCTTTTGGATCGTATTCGGACTATAGCGATCCTTCCTACCCCGTGTCCTGAGTACCGATGCAAAAGCGCGTGCGCCACGTTCCAATGATCCTTGGGAAGAAATCCGCGAATCTCGATCGGATTATTGTCCGATCGCACGAGAGATTTCTTTCTTCACCGCTGAGATCCTCTTCAACGTCTTTCATCGGTAATCGCCAATTTTCAAATATCGCTTTCTTTTGTTTGTGTTCGCTTACTTGGCTTAGATTTATATTCATCCAGTTGTCAGGATGGAAACGTGCTACCTAAAATCAAAATATCGAAGAAAATTTTGTTTTTTTTATAATCATTGATAATTATAACTTTATTATTATTTTTATAGTTTTATAATTATATAAATATTTTTATAATTTTATAATTATTTTTATAATTTTATAATTGTTTTTATAATTTTATATTTTTTTTTTTTATAATTTTATAATCATTTTTATAATTTTATAATTATTTTTATATTTATTTTTATAATTTGATTTTATAATTATTTTTTTAATTATTGTTATATTTATATTTATAATTTGATTTTATAATTATTTTTTAAATTATTGTTATATGTATTTATTTTTATATAATAATTTGATTTTATAATTATTTTTATAATTTTAATTGAAAATGAAAGTGGTAAAGCGATCAATTCTAGAAATCACTTATGTAATTGATATTAATGTAAAGGGAAAACTATTTTGTTTAATAATAGACAATTATTTAGTCGATATATTAATATATCGTAGCATTAAAAAATAAATATCTGAATATATATATCAATTCGTAACAATGTTGTTATAAACATGGAAGAAACATTCACGATTTCCTTCACCCACAATACCGAAACATTTTCTTCTTCTTATTTTCATTATTATATTAGCAATTATCCAATTTTTGCAAAGCCTTGGTCGTATAATTTTCAGCACCCGGGGTGGTTTTTCAAATAGCCTTCGGAAAGAATAACGATATCGTATTTTCTCAGACCACCCGAGACCTTTTTATTTTGTACTTTGTATATTACAGTGTTGGACACTCAGAGAGAATCCCAGCTACAAAAACGAGGCGAGCGATGAAAAAAAAGTCCCACACTTTAATGCAATTTTATGTACGATAGATTGTCTCCTTACCTACTAGGAAAAAAATAATGTGTCGGGTATAAAGGCGGAAGCAATATCCGTGGCAAGATCCTCTCTTTCTTTTGCTTTTCGTTTATCTTCTCTGCTCTTCGTCTCTTACTCTACCTGCTATGTCGAGCTCCTTTTCTCACTGGAATTTCTCATTCCTCAAACCCTTTATGTATTATATATATATATATACACATAAACTTTTATCCCTCGAGCATTTCATTCTTGACTTCATACTTACTCTCCCTCGCGATCAATTCCAGGCAGCTTTCACCACTCACTTTCTATCGAACTCGCAAATTCTCACATGCTTATCCGCATTAGGGTGGATTTTTTCGCTCATGATATGAGGATAAAGCCACGCAGGATGACGATACGCACTCTATTCTTGATATTCGTTGATCGAAGGCGATCGTACATGTTCCATTCTGAACACTGAAAGTTCACTCTTATACCCTTATGAAACTTTAATGGAAAATCCTTACTGAGACGTACTTTACCCTTCCTGCCATCTTAAATCCTCCCTACTATAAAAATAAAATGAATTTACGTGATTAAAAGTGCATTCGCTTATTTTTTATGCACCCAACCAATGTTCCCCTTGTCCAAGCGGTACGTCGTATTGCAAATCGTGCTGCAGTATATTCCAATCAAATATGGCCAACCGAAGCGGGGTACACACGCTGTGGGTATTGAGAGGCAGCGGAGTGACTGATGATTTCCGATGTCAAAGGAACGCATCCATGCATCGATATATATATTAGAAGAGGTAGCCAGTACGAGCCAGAGGGAGGAGCTACGTATCAGGTTTGTTACACTCCAACCCCCTCGCCCCAACTCCTCTTAGGCTGCCCTGTATATTACCCTTGTCGACGTTCCTCTTTGCTTCTCTCACTTGCTCCAATAGCAATGTATTTATGATGGCCTATACCTGATCATCCTCTGCATAGCCCGTTTCACATATGCAATATACTTCCCTTTACCCCCTGGCAACTACCCCTCTCTAGCCCCTTTCTCACTATCTATCAGCCTCTCGCTCTCTAGTCAATATATCTGACATTCCAGATTCCACTCGAACCGGATGAAGGAACGGAATAGAAAAAGAATGAGAAAAACTGGCAAAGCTGGGGGACGAGCTTCTACCGATTTCGCGAAAATACCAGAAAGTACAGTTAATACGTAGGTATTTAAATTGCCGGTCGAGTATGTACATGCAGACCTCCACTATATTCACCACTATATCTTTCTCTCTAGCTCCTGACAGAAAAAAAGCTCGTATGCTTGTGGAATGCACTTCGCCTCTATCACTCATGGTTTTCAAATGCCTCGGGTATCGATTCACAGATGAAATAGGAATATTCGAACTGTGTATACGATTTTTTTAAAAGCTTCGACGGAAATGCATTTCACTTGAATGTGAATTTAACCTTTGGCGATTCGGGAGCGTGCAATTCACGAATCGTTGCTCAAGTTTTTATTCCACTCCCACTGAACTTGTACACAATTTTCTTATGAATTTTCCGCGTGGTATTTATTTATCTAACACTTCGTAAATCATCTATTATTTGTTATTTACAGATTAACAAATATTACGGATGGTATTTTAAATGATACGATGGAAAATGAACCTTCTTTCCTCTACGTGGAATATTTCGTTATTTTTATACACGTGTTTGGGTTCCCAAATATATATATATCTTGATATCCACGACTCACCGCTAATCGACTTGTACGAATCGGTGCTGGGGTCGCAGTTGTCCGAATGACCCGCAGAGGGTCGTCCACCAAACGACCGGAGCACATCCGCAACAACAACCCCTCAATGGTGGCTTTCCTGTTACGGATACCTATCCTCTTTTGCTCGCCATAGTACATCGTAATACAAGCTTTGTTTACGGCAAGCCATTTGTTCGAGAGGACACGCTCAACTCGCACGGAACGGAGAGTATCGGTGGTACAGCACCAAAAGTGGACACGAGCTTAGCGGCCGACGTATAAAGCTTCGAAGAGGACTCCGGGATAACCCTCGGAGATTTTTTTTGTCCTTCCTATCATCCGTCGACCCTTATCACAACGAAAAAGAAAGAGAGGGCCGTCAACGTGTTGAACTCGACAGATGCATTTTTGCGAAATTCTCGAAAAGATTTCAGGTCTCAATTTCCAATGGATGGAGTTTTAATTGAAGAAGACAAATAAGTAGATAATTTAATTATTCACTATTATTTTTGTGTTCATTGGAACCGGCCCTCTTATCATTTTAATAATAAAAAGAGTAATTATTATTATTGTTCTTTTGATTATATTTAATCAAATTTATTTTGTTTCGATTTCTCAATAATTTTATTTTATACTGAATATTAATTTGGCTGGAGAATATTTATAACTATTTTTGAATTATCACTCGATATCATTATTTCTTGAAGCATTCCCATTCACGATCATTGCCCATAACTTTATACTATAAAAATCTAACAAGTGTTACATACATCATTTTTTCACTGTCACGTCCTTCCAGTCGATATTTAATTATTAACTATTATTTTTAATTATGTTCATTGGAATTAGCCCTTTCATTATTTTAATAATAGCAATACTAATAATTTTTATTAAATTTAATCAAATTTATTTTGTGTTTCTATTTTTCAGTAATTTTAATTTATACCGAACATTAATGTGGCTTGAGAATATTTATACTGACATTTGAATTATCACTTGATACAATTCTTTCCTGAAGCATTCCCATTCACGATCATTGCCCATAATTCTACAAAAATCTAACAAGTGTTACTTACATACATCATTTTTCCACTCTCACACGTCCTTCCTCCTTTTTCCCACTTCTGCAATCGTGATTGGGGCGTATATCTTTCTAGTGGTTTTTCGTTATCACCCTGTGTTTTTTTTTCTATTGTTATGCCGACATTTGTGTCGCTCCCGAGAAGAGATAGAGATCGTTTAACCACCAGGGAATGAGGATATCCACTCGCCCTCTCTTTGCGATACCACAGTACCCTTTCGCGAGCTTCGAGGAGGTCACGAGCCGCTTGTTTATGGCAAGCCATTTGTTCGAGGGCACTCGAGCTTTCGCGCCCGATCCTCTCACGACTCTCGTTCTCTCCGACCAAGCTTCCTGCTTCTTCCTCGTTATCCTTGTCGTCGTCTCGCGATACCCTGAATTCCTCTCGCCCTACCTTGTATATCCGCCATGTACTCTCTTCGCCCCGCGACTATAACGTGTTCACCTTTTTCATTCCCTCTTTGATGGCCTTTCTCTACCACGGAGCGAATTCCTTCTACCCACTCTCTCTCTCTCTCTCTCTTCTTTCTTCTTTAGCATCTCAACAAGATACGGGCTAATCGTTGTCGTGCCGTGAATCGTCCGAGTACTGGAGCAGGAACAAGACTGATGAAGGATCTTCTTGTCCCGCATCAGAATATCAGGCTAGTATTATTCCATCACCGCCGTTTCATGAGCGACCTACTAATTTCTGAAACCTGTCTTATCAATCTCGTCTCTCTGTCTTTCTCGCTTGTTGAATGCATGAGAACTTTTCTCCTCCGTAAAACGATTTATTTTTTTGGAATATAAACATTAACTTCCTTATTTGCGAATGCAAATTCATATATGACCTAGATATAATAAATTCGCAGGAATTACATTTTGATCGACATGAAATTGCAAATGTGAAATCGGATTGAAGCGGTCGAAATTTTTTTTTTACGATTCAGCCATCATTATCGTTTCGTTTATAACCGAACTGTTAAATTTTCTTTATAATGCTTTTTCGTGTGTTTATGATGAGTATTTTTATTTGTATTATTGCGAAACTTTTGATACCTAGACGTTATCAGAGGAAAAGGATTAAAATTATCACGAGACTTTTTCTCGTTCATAAAACGACCTATTTTTTAGGATATAAATATTAACTTTACCATTCGCGAATGGAAACTCATATTTGACTTAGATATAATAAATTCGCACGAATTACATTTTGATCGACATGAAATTGCAAATGTGAAATCGGATTGAGGCGATCAAAATTTTTTTTTACGATTCAGCCATCATTATCGTTTCGTTTATGATCGAACTGTCAAATTTTCTGTATAATGCTTTTTCGTGTGTTTATGATGAATATTTTTATTCGCATTATCGTGAAACTTCTGATACGTTATTAGGGGAAATGGATTAAAATTATTATCCACCTACGAGGAGAGAATTGTGAGAATAGAATAAATATATATGGAACAAAATCGATTGTCCCCTTTCCGTCTTCTTCTCCATCCTTCTTCTCAGTCTACCGTTCTCTCCAATTCTGATAACGCAGCCGGTGCCAGGGTAATGAATCCTTAAGTAGTCCGGATGTCATTTTCATCCTCTGTGGTAAACGGTCTCTGCACCGTACTCGCGACTACTTTGCACTTTCGGCTAAAGTTGGTGAACCCCGCATGGTGGCCCTTCGTATACATGTCCATGCATATAGAACTAAAATGGAGAGCAAGAAGACTTTTTCGGTGGTGCATCGTCGTTCAAGTTCAATTTTGTCTTTGGAAACGTGTCGTTCGAATTTCCATTTTATCAATCCTATAACTTACGAAATCGTACATAGCTAAAAGTCACAATGTAGCTCGATAAACAACGATTTGTGTATGTGCACATATGTATTTGACACGACGACCTGCATTTGCGTCTAGAGGTTCAATGATTGGATTTTGTTCCCATTCATGAATTTCCTCTCTCTATCTCTTTATTTTTTACACTCTTCCTGCGTATATTTGCAAGAAAATAAAATGAGAAATAAAACAGTCAATAAACGATACGCATTAACGTCTTGTCGTAGCCCATTTTGTTCGACCTTGAAATGGAATATCGAAATTTTGTTCCATAGGAGTTGCAACGAGACGTGAAAAGACTCGGGTGCAAGCTTCTGCGTTATGTAGAGACTACACAAGGGCTATATGTATATAGAGAGTCGTAAAGAGAGCAGTGGCGAAAAGGCTTGGGAGAGGAGGGATATAGAGATATCGATGGGAATTCAATAATTGAAACAGTCTAGTGGCACAGACGATTTCGGATGCGGCCCGTTGAATAGGCAAAATCCGATTTATTTTCAAAGCCGCTATACTCTTGTATATGCGGAGTGTGTAGAGCGGCAAACCGAACCCAAATCCTCACCCCTGTATATATTGTAGCTATATATATGTGTGTGTAGTATGTATAGATAATACAACTACCTACGTATATATATGGGCAATTCCATCATTAATCGGTAGATATTGGGCACCAAATTTGTTAGTGCGGCATAAATTTTTTAATATAAAGCGTTTCCATTTACCAAAAAACAAATTTTTTATTAAATACAATAATATATTCTATCTAATAAAATATTTGTTTTTTGTTAGTTAAATTTGTTAGTGCGGCATAAATTTTTAAATATAAAGCGTTTGTTTTTTAGTGGCGAACTCCGTGCACTGAGCCATCCGGCCATTGTGCACAAATATAAAGCGTTTCCATTTACCAAAAAACAAATTTATTAGTGCGGCATAAATTTTTAAATATAAAGCGTTTCTATTTACCAAGAAACAAATTTTTTATTAGATAGAATAATATATTCTATCTAATAAAAATTTTGTTTTTTGGTAAATGGAAGCGCTTTATATCTAAAAATGGTCGAAAAGCTCGAGGTTTATACAGTTATTTTATGTACAAGAAAATTTAGAATGTTCCATTAAAGGACATTTTTGAATTAATTTTGTTAAAAGTTAGCGCCAAATATGTTTGGTGCTGGATATTGTTCGGCTATTTTGTCTGATCTAAAATTTGATTTTTTGGTAAATGGAAACGCTTTATATCTAAAATTTTTTGAAAAGCTCGAGGTTTATACAATTATTTTATATACAAGAAAAATCAGAATGTCAAAGGACATTTTCGCAATAATTTAGTCGAAGGTTAGCACCATTTTTTTTTGGGTGCCGGATATTATTCGAATATTCTATCTCATATAAAATTTGATTTTTTGATAAATAGAGACGCTCTATACTTATCTAAAAATTGTCGAAAAGCTTCTAGGTTTATACAATTATTTTATGTACAAGAAAATTTAGAATGTTCCATCAAAGAATATTTTTTAATTAATTTAATTGAAAGGTCTCACCAAATATGTTTGGTACCGGATATTATTTGACTATTCTATCTAATATAAAATTTAATTTTTTGGCAAATGGAGACGCTCTATATCTAAACATTTTCGACAGGCTCGAGGTTTATCCAATTATTTTATGTACAAGAAAATTCAGAATGCTCCGTCAAAGGACATTTTTGCATTAATCTAGTTGAAAGTTAGTTATGAAAGAAATATCGAGAAAATAAAAGGAAAAAAAATATTGTACCCGGAGTTTTCAAATTATAAGAATGATTACAGGCATAATTCCATACAGAGGCATTCAATCGTAAGTTTATCGAAAATGTTAATAGGAAGGGCTTTAACATACTAAATAATTAGTTTTTATAACGTAACATAACATAATCACAATGGGAAAGGAATTATAAATTTATTACGAAATGGCCGACCGGTTCGTGATGGAATCCTCCATATATACATATTTACAAGGTACATACTATATACATGTATCTACAGAAGAGTATTGGGTGGTATTCGAGACAGGATCACGTGTGTAATCCGGAATAGGCGCGGCCAGGCACGTGGTTCACCTCGAATAATGCATCGCCACGAAATTGGACGAACCTTACTCTCCCTCGTATAAGAATAGATAAGGAGTATCGTTACACTACCGCCTTGCTATTCCACAAGAAAAGAGTAAATCTATAGATGCGAATAAAAAAGTAAATAAAAACACATCGTTCTCTTTCTCCCTCGTTTCGTATACCCGCGGCTTTTTTTCCATCTCTCGACGTTTATTTATTTTTTATATTCTTTTATCTTATCCCTCCATGATGAACGTGGAAGGGAGGATACGAAAAGAGTGTCTCGCGCGTCAACTTGAAGTTGTAGTATACGTCAAAGGCACGAACGTTGCCTCTAACTCTTGATTTATTTGGAGGGCGTTCTCTCGAACGAATCCTTTGCACGAGGAAGTCATCCGAGCTTCGAGCATACGCGTGTATGAAATTTTATACAAAATGGCATTTGAATATGGAGAAAACAAAATGGCGGAAATAGGGGATGAATTGTAACGAAAAATGTTTATTCGACTTTGTCTGTTTCGTTGTACGTGAAAATCCTCTATTTGTACAATTATTTATGTTATTCATAATTTCAAATATACTTGTATCTTTATTTATTTATATATTTTAGTCTTCAATCTTCTTAAGGTAGATTACGCAGTGTCTTCGAGTATAGAATATATTTGCACGATACACTCACAAAACGATCGTTTCATAGGCGAGCTTTACGTTAGAGGGGGGTTGTTTCACCCCCTCAGTGCAATCGGGATCGAGGTGAAAAAGGTTTGTGTGTACACCCAGGATACGCGAACAAGAGAGGCCAAGGGGTGGAAAAATGTTTAAGGCTCGTAAAGATGAAATCGTAAAGTCGACGAGTTCGATTTTCAAAGGCAACTGGATATCGGTAAGGGGAAAAGGAAGGGAGAGTTCTACCGGGAATATAAGCTCGTTCCGTAGCGCGCAAAACGGGAAAACTCGAGAAAGAATACGCAGCAAAATTCTGACGTGTTTTTTTTTCTCTCAAAGTTATAAAGCGCGGGCGAGGGAAAGGCGTCGAGTTCTATACGGAATAAGGTTGGAGATGTCGGTGTGCCGGGGAGAGTTCTAAAGCTCCCATTCCACGCGAGTCAGTTTATCTACTCCAGCCCTCGACTGTTATTTTCACTTTTACGCTCAGCCATCACGAGAGACTCCAAGCTAGTCCGGGAAAAGATGATGGAATAGGGGTACAAATTGTTAACCCATCCTATCCACGCTCACCACTTTCTTCCTTTCACCCTTGTGGTTCTTTATCTCACTTCAATTTTACTATATCTATATGTATTCGTCATAAATAAAAGAACAAATAAATAAATCAACACATGTGCGATAAGAAACATATAAGCACACATACACATAGTTGGTTACAAAAATATTCTCATATCAGCATTGAATTATAATTTTGTTCTTCGTTTCAACTCAATGATCGAAGGACTGGTAAATTGTGGTATGATATATTAGAAGCTACTTTTCGCGTAACACGAAGGCGAAAAATACTTATTTCGTATGAATAGTTGATTAAACAGAGGGAGGGTATTTTACTTCAATTAAATAGAGGGAGGGAATTGAAGTAAACTTAAATAGAGGGAGGGAATTTTACTTCAATTCCCTCCCTCTATTTAATCAACTGTTTATACGCGACATTGCATGTCGCAAAAATATTTGGACACCGTTGGCATACTGCTAGTAAATACATACAACCGTCATCAAGATCTGGAGCACATTACGTACAAATAGAAATCGTTAGTTACAAAAATATTTTCATATCAGCAGTGAATTATAATTCTGTTCTTCGTTTCAACTCAATGATCGAAGGAGCAGTAAATTGGGCTGTGATATATTAGAACAAACTTTTCGGGTAACACGAAGGCAAAAAATACTTATTTTGTATGGACAGTTGATTAAACAGAGGGAGGGAATTGAAGTAATTACGAATTTGTATATCACAAAAATATTTGGACACCATTGATACAGCTATTAGTAAATGTATACAAGTGTCATGAAGATTTGAAGCACATTGTGTGTCTAACGATGGATTTATGGTAACGGTACTTATCTCTAAAATTTGCATAAATCAAGCTCGTTATAACAAGCGAGATTATTATGTGTGCAATAATGCAAAAAAGTAAAAAGTGCGAGTAAATTTAGAAAGGAAGTTACGACATCTGGATCACAAATGCTACATACTACTCGTTTTGCAATATTTTTGAGATGCAGCATAGCTGACGTGTAACAGCTTCATGTTTTCAATCACACGATTTATAAATGTGTGATTAAAAACATGAAGGAGGAGGGCAGCTAGTTTTACTTCTCCGTTTTCATTCCTTAAATTCTAAATCATTTCTCTTTAATCATTAGTTCACCAATGATTAAAATTTATGCTGTCCATTGGGAATTACATAATAAAATATATATCTCCATTAATATATATATATACATATTTGTCTTATATCAATAAATATCTTTATTTTTATCGAAACAAAAATATTTTAATACTAAGAAAATTATGATCGACGGATGTCGATATGATTGATTAAACCGTTTATTATTTTAAATTGTCGAAAAGTTTAGCTTGCTATTATAAATATTATACTTCCGTAGATAATCCCGATAGAGCGTACTAATTTATAATAAAAGCGTCGATCGAGTTAGTCATACACTCTTTAACCTGTGAACGCTGGCAGGGCCTAAAAATAATACGCCAAGATAAAAGTCGATATAAAGTCGAGGGATATAGAGTACACAGCGTCTAAAATAAACAGTTTTCCGAGACTATCCTGTGAGGGAAATCTGAAAAAGAGTAAATTAACGAAAGCCTGATTGATTACTT
Organism: Netelia fuscicornis; assembly: GCA_946811545.1. NCBI lineage: Eukaryota > Metazoa > Arthropoda > Insecta > Hymenoptera > Ichneumonidae > Netelia > Netelia fuscicornis. The sequence continues at coordinate 13,304,414 of OX328012.1, forward strand.
GATTATTTTATTATTGATTATTTACACGTAATTTGTTTGCATCTTGACACAAATGTCGAATAAAAACAGTATAAAATGAAATAAAAATACAAATATGAATGTAAATAAAAATTGCTACAAAATAAAAAAAATAAAAAACTTTAAATAACGCAAATACAATTGGTAAAACTTTTTAACTACGAATAATTATGAAAGTCAATGAGTGCGGACGATTACTTAATTTTAATTAAAATAAATTGCCAAGCCATATAACGAATTTAATATTCTTATTACAATTAAGGATAGTCGCGAATAAACTATATATATTACATGTCTCGCGTTGATTCAACTCCATCGCTGTGACGATGTATCTGGCGTCGACCGCGATCGGTCACTCCGCCGTTTTCGCCTCTGTTATGTGCGTTGCGCCGATCGTGTGAGCACAGAGAGCATCGGTGGCTCGCCGCTTCGGGGTGCCACACACAACGTGCAATTACAGGTAATTACCGGCAAACAAACGGTGCGCGAGCGTTCGATCCAACGATACCCATCAGTGACTAATTCACTGATCGATTGGCTTACCGCTGTATGGTTCGCGGGGCGGTTATCGTTATGCCATAATCATCGCGATCGATCATAATGGCACGAACAATCATTATCATCAACGCTGCAGTAAATATATCCACGTAAATGTATATATATATATTCTATATATATATATATATATATATATATATACACGATGCATCTATATCGCAAGATCCGGTGACAATGTTCGGTTCGCCGATATATTCAACGCCTATGGATATTAGTTACATATTGCGATAATAAGCCAGATCTACATTACCCGATACCCTGGTTACACACGATCATTCAATTTATGAGTTAGAGAACCCTGTCGAATGGTCGAAGGATAAATGGCGAGGGTGTAATCGCGGCCTTCCTCGATTTCGCAACTGGAACGCCCTATAGATCACGCCCCATACTCGTACCCGGAGTATTACTCTCGTTTAGCTTCGGGGTGCACATACTAGGTACGTATGACGCGCCAGAACCAGATATACTCGAGAAAATAGCGTTCAAGAAAACTTTTATTTCATTTCCTCTGCTCGTCTCTCTATCCTACGAAACTCCGAACGAGAGGGATGGTCCGGCAAGCGCGCAATTTGCGGACTGGTCCGACCGTTCTCCATATACTCGTATATCCCTATTTTACGGGTAAAGAGTGCGAGGTACTGTCAAGGGACTACCCGCCGGGCATTTCGTTTGAAGTCGTTCAAGCTATAAATATATACGTGCGAACAAGTGCATTGTCCAGATGTCGTGCCCTGAGGCGCTTTCTCTTTTGTCCCTCACAACTTTTTCACCGCATCCTGCATACGCCTGAGACTGAAATACGTAACGAGGGATGAATTTATCCTACCGTGACGATACATAACAGACAGTCTCGCCTTAATTGCGAATTTTACACGATTAACATCTTGTAGCGCATATTCCTCGATCCTTCTTTAACGATGAACAATTTCATTGCATTATTTTATTTTGTGATATCTTTTGACCGAAACTTTTATGTGGTTTCGTTTAGATTTTTCAATCGCGGATATGCGATGGAGAGGGGGAAGCACTCACGTATACGTCGTGATGTTGGTGTGTGAAATCGGTTTCCGATACTCATTGATCGATCTCGCGTTTGGCGTTCCATATCGTCTTGCATGAAACCACTTCTTAAAGATATGTATATATATATATATATGTATAGATGGGTTTTTTCTTCAAGCTTTTTTCAACTTCTTCCTCAAATGCTCGAGATCGAAGTCTCCCTATACGAGAAAGCTTGAGAAGCTCGAGAAAATCTTTCCCGTTCGTTTCTCGTTCTTGCTGGCCTTTTGGCTGACTGGAAAATGAATTGGTCGGGCTGGCTGAGACCGTCTTGCCACATAGCAGTAACACCGTGTCAGAATTCGGATGGTGCAAGAGCAGAAATGAGTTTTCCACGGGAAAGGAGCGCGTGTGTGTGTGCGTTGGGTGTGCGCCTGGCTGAATGAAAAAGCGCTAATGGCCGCTGTCGACCAGTCACGCCCTCTGTAGTGCGCGTCAAGAACCCATTCACTCCCTCGGTCATATAACGAAACGACATTAGCTCCTCCGTCGCTTCCGCACCACCCTCCGAATTGCAAGAACCCCACCGGAAGGTTCAAATTTAATAAAGGCTGTCCGTTCTCTATACACATCGATCCTAATCGTCGTGTGTTTTTACTCTCGCTTTTGATCTTTCTTTTGCCAACCGAAGATTGATGAGAGAAAAATAATCACGTAGGAACTTTACGAACGAACATCCGTCTCGTTTTAAATTGAAACTGTTGCAATTCCCACGAAAAAACATTATACGATCGCTGCTCCATTAACGAAGTCGAAAAATACCGATATCCTTCAGATTAGCCACTGACTTATCGACGATCTGATAATAACCTCACACTCTTCTACGTGTACCGTCTCTATTGTTCGTACGTGTGTTTCTATCTCCATTTTTCTATGACACCAATATCGGCAACGTTCGATTTCTCGCATCCAGGAATAAATTCAAAGTAGCAATTGGAAAGTCGACAGCTATTTCGTTACGTGCGTATCAGGGTGTCATAAATCTTGAGTTATCCTCGTATGTGCGCACATACGCTGGTTCTCGAAACTCCTCGAGGTTCACGTGCGCGTATACGCCACGGCGCTAAACTTGGAATTATTTATTGTGATCCGCCATGAAACGAGCGGGCGAATGAGGGTGGGTATGGAGGTAGAGAAAGAGAAAGGGGTAGAACTATTTGACTAAAGCCAGTTCCTCTTCTCTCCTCTCCAATCCTCTCTCCGGTGCTTTCCGTGCCAACACAACCGTCTCTTTAACCTCACCTCTTGCCACCGTTCTCTCCCGTATAGAGCCCTTTTCGTGGACGCGCCATCATAGAGGGCGTCCAAACCGAACTTTAAACGCCTCCGGGTTTCGGAGTCGCGCGAGGTAGAGATTCGAGAGTGCTAGCGAAGTTGTATAGTTTGAACTCCTCGTGTAGTATACGAGATGGAGAGTGGGAGAAAGACAGAGAGACTTCAACCACCCTTTGCGCACTGCCACCATAGTCCAACAGAGCGAGATTCGTAACAAGAGCGAGAGAGAAGGAGGCAAGCGCACTCCATGCCGGTATACTCTCTCGGCCTTCTGCTTCTCCGCCAAGGGGATGCCGGCCCCGCCTTTCCAATCCTACTTCGAGTTCTACTCCGCCGGATACGAACAAGGATATTGTTAGAACTTTCTTGAGAAATATGCCCCGCCGATTCTTGCCTTCCATATAACGTTACTGCTTTCTCTTCCCCGCTCGTTCCTCTTCTGCATTCTAGGGTTGCCACTGTTGAAGCTAGCCCCACGAAAGCAAACTTAAGGAGACCCCATCCCTCAACCCGCTCTACCAAAACTCTTCCTGGCCTGACCATCGACGCTGTACCGCCCCCTCGTTAACTTCAGTCTATAATATAATACTAAGGTATAACGTACTCTATAGGAACTGTTCATATGCGTAGGTACGTAATAGGTAACAAAGGTTCAAGACGTCTGTATAATTTTCAAGCAATGTCAATAATCGTTGAGGGGATAATTTTATGTTATAAGAATCAATCAGACTTTATTATTTGAACGACTGAAGGACGAGGCCAGAGTGATGGGCACTCTATGTCATGAACACTTATTCTAGAGAAATATGGATGTGATATTAAGAATAAACAAATATTCATAATTATTGGAAACAACTGGAAGAAAATTATAATTAGGAAGAAGTTATATCTATAACTGGAAGAATAATTATAATTAATATAATTTAATTATAATTAAATTATATTAATTATTTTATTATATTAAGATAAATTATATTCCAATGATTATTGCAATAATCATTGGAAACATCTAATGATTATTGCAATTATCCATTTGTTAATGGATGAAAATTATCTCTTCTTTTTCTTCTTTCAATCTCTTCCAATAATTATTGGAAACAAATGGAAAGAAATTATCTCCTTTTGTTCTATTATGGTAATTATTTATAACTATTGTGTTACAGATTTTTTGGGAATTATCGGATTAATTGATAGTTTGACCTGTGATACTTGCAAGCACGTTTGGGGTCGGCTCCATAGTGGGACAAAGGAGTTACAAATTGCTGGTTGAATAATGTATGACTACCAAAAAGTAGTTAACGGCTCTGCTATTGGAACATCCCCTGTGCTTATGAAGCCTTTCAATTACAAGTTCGGACCGTAGTAATTGCGAGTCATGTAGAAAGCGTGGGCGTCACACTAAAAATCGTTCATTATCAATTCTTTACAGGAAAGGCAAACAGAGCTTCGACGTTTCGATTGATGCGATCGGGAGTTTGGTACGGGAGAACAATCACAGTGAATTTAATCATGTAGTATGTAAAGAGACATGGAATTTATGGATGAACCCAGTTATTGGTGAACAAGTTGAAACTTTGGATTGATTTTGGCAAAAAAAAAGTTAATATAAAATCGTATGAGTTTTGGCTCATGAGGTTTGTGCAATGCTTTCTCATAACAAATACCTATTCCTGTTTTGGTATAAAAAGAAATTCAAAATGTTGTAACCAGTATATGCAGAATTTAAGAAAAGATGTACTATGATATTCCTGAACTCCTGCGTCGAATTTTTTCATGAAAAGAGGACAATAGAGGTTTTTTGAGTATACAACTGTCACTTAAATTTATGTGACATTTATACGAGAGTTAAATTAAAAAATAAATATAGGTACGTGACAACCCTCCCCTAGTAATCTTTGAGTTATTGCCACCCCATGGTGATAAAGCTTCTTCCGAAAGGAAGCCAATAACTTGGATTAATAGGGGTAGGTTTATTAACGACCAATAATTTCATCATTTACTGGTACTTTAATCATTGATAACCAAACTATACGTTAGATTTTGTTCATAGATATCAAACAACTAATAAGAGAATAAGTGAACTATGAATTACGAAAGAAAATGGGTAACAGTAAATGATGAATTATCAAATTCATGAATATCGAGGGTAAATATTGATATCGAACGAAAATTAAATTTCGCCCTGAAACAATTATGTCATGCGCCGCTGCGCGCGTCAGGCACAAACGGATACGCGAAAATCCAATGGTAAGGATATCAGATTGCACGTAGTATATACGTTTGTGGCTGGACCTCCGCAGACTAATCAGGATGGATATATGGCTAGGTGATAATGAGAGGTCACCACCCGGGTGCCACATGGAAAGGGAATGAAGACAGATAGCCGACCTCCGCACGTGGAGTCCAACGTCGTCGCACACCCGGGGTTATATCTCGACGGTTACGACGACGATGACCGAGGCCGAGTCTGGGAACAGGCTTTGCGGTCGCGACGCGGTATGAACGGAGGAGATCGCGGGGAAAGAGATGGGGCGCCAACGAAAGACCGGCTTTTCGGTTAAAACCGCGGTTGCGGCCAGGTGTCAGTTTACGCCTTCGGCTTCTATGAGAAAGTGAAAGAAAGATATCCTTGCGATGTGGTTGATTTATTGAAATCGCAGGTAGAGGGTTGAAATTTTAATTTTTCTTTCGACGAATGAATCTCTTTGAAATTCGATAATTTCATATTTCTCCCTAGGAATGTTATTTATATACTGAAAAAACAAAATATTGATGAATCGATTGTCATGTCAACTAGCGGTCCATCATTAGTTGACTCAGGTTCTACCATTGATCTTCAAAATATGAAATTTTTTAAATATCTGTCAGAAAAACAATTAAAAGAGGGTGAAAAGAAGGAAATATATTTTTCAGATATCAATTATTTCTATATTACAATTAAATAAAAATTAATTACGTAATAATTAATAGAAGATTAACCCTCAACAGAACAGAACTTCATCCCTCAAAGAAGAAAGAGTAAAGAAGGAAACATATTTTTTAGTTATCAATAATTATTTCCATACGACCGGTTTGAAAAAATGAATTACGTAATAATTAATAGAAGATCAACCCTCAACATTAGAGAATTTCATCCCTCAAAGAAGAAAGGGTAAAGAAGGAAACATATTTTTTAGTTATCAATTATTATTTCCATATTACCGGTTAAAAAAAACTAATTACGTAATAATTAATAGAATAACACTAAAATACGCTTAATAAAAAAAAGCGGAATACAATCAGTCGCTATCATAATTTTTTCAATTGAATTATATTTTCCGCAACACCGGTCGTCACGTAAAAAACCGCGGGCATTTTATCCGAGTGAAGCCATGGATGAAAAGTAGTTATTTTATAATCATAATAAACCATCTCTCTCCCCGATGACAATGATAACAAAGCAGACCATTAAACAAAATTCCCATAGTTACGAAGGGACGAAAATCGCACTCTATGGATTTATTAAAACTTTATTTCACAAAGCCATTCGAACGAAAGACTCTCAGTCCTGGTCGAAATCATTTATCACTATTTCGGACACCTCTCCGATTTACCTCTTGACGTTCCGGCAATGGAGGTAGGCACTATCAGACATTCGGCGTCATATTCGAGAATGGAACGCTCGTCCCATCGGGTAATTGTTCGTCAGAGGACGATTCAGCCCACAGAGGGAGAACAAAACAAGCGTCATTCTCATATACATATAAGCGTGGCCCGTGGTACAATGCCGGACATGGAAAACGACGAGAAAACACGGAAGAGAGAAAGAGGGAGGGGAAGCAAGAGATTCGGTCGAGCATGGAGAATCGTTAGGTGAGCATTTTGTGAAAATTCGAATGTGGCGCGCTGCAGCGCCCTCGGCTTTAACTACTACACGGTCGAGCATGAGTGGATCTCCAGGCATTTTTTTCACTCTCGAGCTTTCTCTGTTTCGTGGATTCTCGTGCTGTTCATACGAGAGCGACGGAATTCGAGATTTATGCCCATCGGGTCTGTATACCCTTCATCCCCTAGTTTTCTTGTTTTCCTCGTTACGAGACCGGCGAGCGGGAAATTTCCGGTCTCTCCTCATCTGCTATTCGCATCGGTGTCCTGCGGGCTCGAGTCTTTGCGCTTCCATTTGCGAAATATCTGAAATGGCCGTGTCTACGCGAAGACACATTCGCGCATCCACTCCTGGTGCTCGAAAAATATTTGTTTTTTTTTTTAATCTAATGGAAACATAAGTTTATATCATTTGTTCAACGAGTTTTTCAAAACTCTACACTTCAAAAGAAAATCTGCGAATGAGGAAATTGAGCAATTTGGAAATCTTTTATCGCTTTAGTGGATTTCGATTGAACGATAACATTTCGAACGATATCGTTATCTTTAAGTTCAAAGATAAAGAAAATTGAAAATGGAAAGAAAAAGCACGCTTAATTCAATTTAGTCGTTTCGATTGGGAAATGATTTTACGAGAATAGCGAGTCTTTGGGGGAATGGGGCAGTGTGGATTGGGAGAAAATAAAATTAGACCGATCCCTTGTCAATCACGATGAGGATTCATGAATTCTATAAAGAGGAATGGTCGATGTTCGCCGGGATTAATGCTATTACCCGTTTTCCTTCGTTTTTCATCTCTACCTCGAAAAAAATTGGAAACTCGAGCGGACCGTTTATGAACTATTAATAAACCTGTAGGTAGTTGGGTATTTCAAAATATAGATATTTAGTTATTATAAATGTATTTTAGTTAAGACAAGATGCATTTGAGCCAGCAGAAGAAGAATATTTAACGAGAAATATATAATCAATAATGAGTAATTATTAATTTTACTATTTTTACTTATTACTGATTATTAAACTTGTTTTTCAGTGAGAAATTAACCTTTAGTAGTCACACTTAGCTAGAATGACGTTATAGTCATACTGGGTCCATGGGACCCAGGCGTTTTTAAATTCTTATAAATAATGAAATAATGCATTGAACGATATGAAAAAAATAGTGAGGTATAATTTGAACCTTGTTTAATACAAGGATATTATTTAGAAACCAAAAATTAAATTTTAAATATGCAACAAAAATTATGCAAAAAAAAACTCGTGAAAAATTACTATTTTTTACAGAAATTGCTGTAACTCTTGTAATTATTGACAAACAATATGGTTTTATAATCTGGAAACAATGTATTTTGAAATCGACATAGCGGTTTCTGTGGAGTTTTCAAAAAGTATTATTTCATCCAACGCAGATGCGATTTAGAAAGAAAGAATGAAACGGAAATCCGACTAACGATCCGATTCAAGATCTACCTTCTCGGTACTGAAGTTGAAGATCTTAACTATCGTTAGATGGCGCCACAAAACCCAATTGATGGATTTTTGTGAGCAGTATTCCAGGTCAAAAAAGGACCTGGATCTCGTGAACCCAGTATAACTATTCAGGGTTAAATGTTAGATATACATTTGTATATGACCTACTGTTTGGAAGAATTGCATAAATTTGAACTATATGACCTTACATTTGTATGTATTGCCAGAATTCATTTACCTCTATCGATAAGACGTAAATACATTTTTTAAGCTTTTCAGCTAATAATCGTTATTTATCTCACTTCTTATCGTAAATCAAAATAATGAATAACATCAACAAAAAAACGTTTTCATACATAAAACAACCGAACTTTCAAATAAAAATATAGTCCATGTTACACAAATACAGGAAAGTTGCAAAAAAAGTAAAAAACTAGTTTCAGCAAGAGCTGAAAAAGTTTTAAATACAAACTTTAGTTAAGAGAAATGGCTGTAATTATCAGAAAACAGAAAACACGTATCGATGATGGGCAATTCCGCATATTCCTCTTGGCATTCTAATCATAGTCATAATAGTTTGCTAGCAGGAATAACTCGTCTCATATTCGTGACAACTATATAAATGTAGAAGTTCTAAAAAATGTAAAAAAAAACTAGTTTCAGCACGAGCTGAAAAAGTTTTAGATAAAACGTTTAGATAAGAGAAATAGCTATAGTTATCAGAAAACACAAAACACGTATAGGTGATGGACAATTCCGCATAATCCTCTTCACATTCGAATCATAATCATAATAATTTGCTAGCAGGAATAACTCGCCTCATATTAGTGACAACTATACAAATGTAGAAGTTGTAAAAAATGTAAAAAAAAACTAGTTTCAGCTCGAGCTGAAAAAGGTTTAGATAAAACGTTTAGATAAGAGAAATAGCTATAGTTATCAGAAAACACAAAACACGTATAGGTGATGGACAATTCCGCATAATCCTCTTCACATTCGAATCATAATCATAATAATTTGCTAGCAGGAATAACTTGCCTCATATTAGTGATAACTATACAAATGTAGAAGTTCTAAAAAATGTAAAAAAAAACTAGTTTCAGCACGAGCTGAACAAGTTTTAGATAAAACGTTTAGATAAGAGAAATAGCTATAGTTATCAGAAAACACAAAACACGTATAGGTGATGGACAATTCCGCATACTCCTCTTGGCATTCCAATCATAATCATAATAGTTTGCTGGCAGGAATAACTCGTCTCATATTCGTGACAACTATATAAATGTAGACATACATACAATGGTATTTTATTTCGCCAGAGATAAATTCAGATGGTTTGGGGTTCACCGAGGGATGAGTTGACGCTATGATCCAAGAGCCATAGCCCTTCGTCTCTTTCGTGAAACATAAGGCAGAGTAGATATAAAGTCTACCACGGTATAAAGCATCTCCTGGTGTACTCCAGAGAGCTCGGGTGTACGTATAAGCTGTATATGTGCGGTCTTGACGATGCCAGTGAAACTCGACGTCCGGATGGAAGCTCTTGGAAAGAGGTAGAGGGCTTTTCCTCCGCAAGAAGGGTATGTACACAGTCTCCTATCCGTAAGCACTTCCAGCCCGTTTACTCCAAATTATTATAAACAGCCAGTGAGTCAGCCGTACGGGAAGCAAGGTATGGATGCCAACGAGAAAACAGCAAAGCCAACCAGGCAGTCGGGCAATCTCTCGCGAACCTGTTTTCTCTCTCTCTCTCTTTCCCTCTGCTCCTTTCTCGCAAGCCCACAGAGCACTCTGGCTCATTGTTCGGGGCTTCGCGACGCGTGCTGGTGCACTCAGGCTTCGCGGCAGACTCTTCCCTTCCACCCGTTCAATGTCTTGCCCACTCTGGATTCGTCCCGGTAATGTCCCTTTTGCTCCGCTTGGCGCTCTTAGCGTCCTCTGCTCTCTTTTTATCTCACACCTTTTTCTCTACATTCACCCTTCCACGGTCGCACACTGCGTACAGTTTTCCTGGTCTCGGAGAAGCCTAAGACCCTCGCGTAGACTGTCCTTGTCTGAACGAATGTATTCTTTCCACCGCCCTTCTGCTATAAGTGTCATATACTTATGGCAACTTTCCGTTTGTGTTGGCTTTATCAAAGTTCGCGTCTTCGCGCGATGCGCGAGGCTGGAACAGGGTCGTGAAAAGATCTCATCGCCCAGCTTACGGAACTCGAGCATAAGGAATGTTTTCTGCGCCAGGATGTGCGAGACGTAGGTAACGTCTAGACGCAAATAGGTTCTTGCTGAACTGAGGATGATGTTTCAATGTAATTCGAATAATTGCCACGGAAAGCTTTTTAGTACGAGCTTTTTGGAAATTGTTTCTCAAGAAAACAGAACGCGTATTCGTAAATTATGAAAAATGTGACAAAATATTGTCACGATGTAAATCAATATAAAAATAATAGAAAAAAAAACACGTTGATGAATTTTTAATAATAATTTGCTTGTATCGACGGTCGGTATAAACTCACCCTTGTGAAACTAGGGGCTAGAGATGGGCGCAGAATCGTTTTTAGTTCATGATAATATAACAAATAAATATTTTATTATCCTTAAATCAACGGAAAATTTAAGGATACATCATCCACGAACGTTTAGTTTCACCGCGCTCTATAGCTTCGAAACACAATTTGCCTTAACTTGATTACAAGAAGAATAAAAAAGAGCAGTCGATAGATTGTCAAGCTTATCGTAAAGCTTGTAGAGCAAATCGAATCTTATTCCTCTCCTCCATACGCATTCCTCGCACGGATATCAATTTCGTTCAACGGGAGCGAGGGGGTGTGGGTGGTATAGTCGGAGGGGGGAAGGGGGGGGGGTTGATGAAACGTTCGAGTAAAGTGAAAGTCACGAAACCTCCTCAAGCAATCTCCGAATTCCACCAACGCTTAATTCGTACTTGCCCTATTTCACGATCTTCACTTTCTTATAAATCTTTATTCCTTTCGCCGTGGTGGAACGCACTCCCCCAATGAGAAAAACAAAATAAAAACGACAACGGGAACGAGCCCGCTGGAGGAGAAAAAAAACATAAAAACAAACGTTAGTAAAAAAAAAAGAACAAAAAAAGAAACGTCGCACGCGGTCACGGCAGAGGGTGAATTCGACCGGACCGGTAATAAAAACAACGCATATAGGTACTTGGTACGTGGTGGAGTGAAGGGGTAGTCGGGGGCTTTTACTTGATTGAATTTCGGCGAGCCGAACGGAGCGTGAGACGTACCCGATCTCGTGCAATCCGCATCGATCTATCGTTTATACCCATTCCTTCGGTACACGTGGTATTATACATACATACACACATATATGAGATCGTCAAACCGAGAGCCAACAATTCTACGACTATTCCCCACCCCGCAGTTCCGCCCCCTCTCTCGTCAACGGCCGAAAGCCAAGTGGATTCCGCGAATAGTCTCACTCTCATCGCGCGACTTTTTTTCACCCCCGCTTCGCCGGGACTATATATATATATACGCTGGACGATTGCAATGTTCTGCGTTGAACAGCTATGAATTCGATGAGCCCGTCATGAGTGGTCAGTTATTGGCGATATCAACCACTTGTGCTACATTTTTTTTCATATTCCGCGTACTCTCACTCGCAGAAACCTGCGGCTAAATGGCATACCGCGAAAATGCGCGTGAGCTTTTCGAAATTGAAATACAGAGGGTTTGTCGAGAGCATCTCGTCGCTACAGAGAATATAAGGATAACGGTATATTCGAGGCTGGATTGTGTAGTAAACGTTTCAGTCTCCGCGCGATTGTTTGAGGCTATATATAACAAAGCGATACGATATTCTCTCTCAAATGCAGGTAAAAGCAAAAAGTGAACGATCGGAACAAAAGATGGAAAAAAATGGTTGAATGGTGATCGACTGCGAAGTGAGGAGGGGGAGGGAGGGGAGGAGGATTGGTACGAGCCATATCGTTGGATCGATTATGAGGACTGCGAGGAGTTTTAACGATCGATCGAGCATTGGCAAACCGAGGCGTCCCCATCCGCTCTTCTCCGACCTCCAGGACACGATGGTTCAAGACGAAGAGGCGCGAAGGGGCGAGGATTGAGGGGGCCTCGAAGAAAACCGGAAATCGGTTCCGGCCCGGAGTGGTGGGAGGATAACGTTTATCCCAGACGAAACTGCACGCGCCGGGCGTTCAACCCCTCCCTCCGTCTTATTACGGAATCAAATTGAATCCAGCCAACCTCTGATAATGACTTTTCCTTCGAAGGACGACATGGGGACGGATTTCTTTTCTTCTCGTTCTACCGTTTCGTTACCTTTATAGATATATAAGAAAGCAGCGAGGGCTGCACGTTTTCTAATACGATTCTTTTTCTCCCTTTTCTTTTGCGTAGTTCTTTTTTTCTTATTCTTTTTTTATCGCTCGAAGATTGAATCAGTCGACGAGGTGCCCAATAGATCGGCTATATAGAACCATTGCTCAAATGGCCATTTTTCGATCGTGATTTCATCCCTCCTACGCTCCCCGACTACCAATAGAGGTTTACTGGAATCAATGCTTTCGTCGACAACCATTTCGTGTATACAACTTGTAAATTCGAATTAGTCTTTTCGTTAAACTTAATTTTGATATTATGTTGTCCCTTTTTATTTTAGTTTGCCTCGAGTTTTTTTTTTAGCGCGAGTGAATAATTACAATCTGTTGTTTTAAATAACAATAAATAATTTTGCGATTCGTCGTTTCTTGATAATTCAAAGTAGGGATCCAATGATATCTTATTCTTTGGTTTTTGTTACCACGACATAGCGTGGTTTATTCGAAGCGTATCCGCAGGTTGAAAGGCTTAAACCTTATTAGTCTTTTTATTATAACATTTTTTTTGAGTAAGTTTGTCACCAATTCATTAGGATGGATTTCGAGTTTTCTCTCGTAATTTTCACTCAAACGTTTGATCACTTCTTTCACTGTCTCTATCTGGAGATCGCGATTGTCTCGGATGATTCTAAGTGTTTTAGGCTGGAATCTTTGGATTATTTCGAGGTTAGGGTTGCAAGCAGTTCCCCACAGTTGTATTGCATAGATCCACACTGACCTCAAGATGACTTTGTAGATGATTAGTTTGTTGATTGAAAAATTTGATTTGCTTCTTTTTGAATTTTGCGAAATTTCTATACCTGGCGGTGCCTTTCTCATCCGTTCAGCGTCGGATTACTCCAGGGGTTTGATTTATATTACATTTTCTTATCTATTTGCAACATGTAATTCTAAAAATATCGTTTCAAAATCAATGAAACGAAATGTAACTCGCGCATTGGTTGGTATTTATCAAAAATATCAGAAGAGATTGGCATTACTTCGCACGTTCTGTCATAAAAAAGTGATAAATCTTTCATCTTATTTTATCTTAATATTCCACGAAATAAATCGCCGGGACTCGTCGTTGCGTCGAGGAAAATGCAATATCGCGAATTGATATGCGATATTACGATATATTCGTTGATCGCAGCTGAGGTTCAGTGACGTGAATTATGAAACAACGGTCAATCTTTAGCAACAGCGAGATCGATTATGGGAGACGGCTGCCGTTCGAATTGAAAATCGCGAATCAAATTAATTCGAAGCGAAGTAATTATTGATTACCGGAAAGGTGGAAAATACATTGAAATAGGGGCAACGTTTAATTGTCGACGAGAATAATGTAAAGAGATATAATGAACGAGCGATATTCAGTTGGTAATTTATGTCCTCATATATGTATATACCTTTCACCCTTGTCACAGCCCGAGCGTTATAAGAGTTGCTAAGAAAATGAAGTTCGAACTGTATATCCCTCGTCACTGCCGAAAATCTCGCGAAGAACCAGTAACCCAAAAGGCAGAAGCGAACAGAAAGCGCAAGATCTGTGTGTACAATGTATATATGTATATATGAAACTGTCAGTCGCGTCTCTCGTTTTGCCGGATAGAGCGCTCGAGCTAGGAAGTTGTATTTGAACTTTGTACGGAGGTTGTACACGATGAGAGGAGAAACATGAGAGCCAATATATATATATATATATATATATAGAACAATCGACCATGCCATTCTCCACCGTGCTTCGTTGGAGCTACAAGTTTGGGGATGCGTCCCACTTTTCCTCACCCCTACCATCGACTCCCTCCCACAAGCCAAAACTTCGGTACGAGTTCTCGACTCGGTGCTAGCTTGCATATATTCACGATGCGCCGAATATTAATAAAGACGAAGAGACTAACGCGAAGGAACAACCAAAGGTAAACTCGACTCTACATGTTTTTACGTTGTGAAAAAAGGAGGAGCAATGGTAGAGGGGTGTAGGAATTTTTACTTTTAATTTAATTTTTTTTTTTGGCGTGGTAATGTACGTTGTTCGCATTATTTACTGATCTCAGTTTCAGTACATACTGACATGGTTGTAAAATGTATTCGAACTTGATGGTATACAATAAAATACACGTGGAATAAATACGTATGAGGCATTTCGTAAGAAATCGTTCATAATAAAAAGTGAAAGATTTTCAATCGTCTTGAAGTTTTAATGATCGATAGTGCTACTGATAGTAAAAAGCCTCGGTAAAAATTGGAAGACTTTAGTTTAAGTGGTTGCCTAGCAATAGGGGTTCAAATTTCTACAGTGTTGGACGTCGTGACTACATTCCCAGGTCTTTATCTTCTCGAAGAATACATCAATTTTAAAAAGTTAGAAATGATTTTGAAATTATTTTCTTCGTTGTTTCAGAATATGTTATTTTTTATAACAAAATTAATAACAATTTTTTAAGATTAATGTCGAATTTTTCTCAAAGATCGACCTCTTAGATTTTAATAAATAAAAATTATAAAATAGTAGGATTCTTTCTGAACAAGAAAGTATATAATGACCAAGATGGGCGGAGCCATAGTTTTCTGTTATAACACGATTTGAAGCAGGATAGATTTTTAGTCAGCGTTGGAGCGACCCACACATATGTACCTGTACTAAGATAATATTTCAGTCGAAATAAAACACAAGAAAAGGGTAAGATCTGTAATACACTGAGAAAACTCGTAGAGAGAAACAATCTAGTTTGCACGAAGCGTGTATAAACTCAACTCTAAGCCATTATAAAAATTAATCCTGTAATAAGGCACGAGGTTGCGGAGGGAGACTGCGAAATACTTCCATGATCTACTCGCTTCCCAAAGCCGCATTGTACTACCGTGTTATATATATATATATATATAACACGGTGTTATATATATATATATATAACACGGTAGTATATATATATATATATATATAACACCCTATATATGAATATATATAGGGTGGTCCACGCAACGTGTGCACCGTTATAACTTCCAAAGTATGCGTTGCACGAAAAAATATTATATACAAAAGTTACATGGTTTAAAAGGGTGCGCGACGTAGTGCATCCATTTTTTTTATAGGTCGAGGTGTTTCGAAGATTGGAAGGACAACTTTGTTTTTTAAATAGAACACTATAACTTGAATAGCAAAGTATGGTAAACAATCGAATTCTAAGTATTAATCTTTATTAGCCCTAAACCTAATAGCTAACGACTAATTTCACTTTATTATTTGAAAATTGTCTTCGCATAAAAAAACAAAGTTGTCCTTCAAATCTTCGAAAAGCCTCGACCTATAAAAACAATTGATGCACTACGTAGTGCATCTTTTTAAACCATGTAACTTTTGTATATAACATTTTTTCGTGCAACGCATACTTTGGAAGTTATAACGGTGCACACGTTGCGTGGACCACCCTGTATAACACGGCTTAATATACGACCTATATAACATATGTATATGCATATATAAGTACACATATACATCCGTGTATTTATTATAACTGTAGTTGCATTCATTATTATATACATATAATATAATATTATTAATGTTATTATTGCAATAATATACAGGGTGGACCAAAAATTCGGCAAACCTCCCGACAATTCTAAAAGGGTAGTTTATTTCTGAAAGAGGGTGAAGAGAAGACGTTTGGGTGTGCGAATAAAGTAGAATACTCCAGTATACGAATAGCCTACGCCAGTGATTGGTCGATTTTGTTCTAAATTGGATGGAATGAAAGGTGATACGAATACGTCAATTAACGATTGACCCTTAATACAGTTTTGCCGATAAAAGCCACTATGGCATTATCGCTAATGACATAGAAGCACACCTGAGTCGTTTAATTTGATGGTGACACTTTCGTACAGGCAGTAATGGACGCCACCCTGGATTTTCACATCTCTCTTTACTTTTGGATAAAATTAAAACGTCTTCATTATTAATCCACGAGTATAAGGGTCTGTGTATGTGTATGCATAAAGGAGGTTATTCGTTTAATTGCATTATTACGACGATATTCGTCGGTGGTTAAGTTTTTATTATCTACGTACTTAAATCCGTCGAGGGGTGGCTATAGGGTGAAGAGTTAGGGGTTCAAAATTTGTATAAAAATACTGCCCTGTGAGTACAGGGAACGTCAATAGCTTTCACCAAAAGGCTCGTAAAGGAACGAGCTCCCCACAACAACGGTTTATTATACCTGTAAAAATACGTCTTTACGTCGATTATTTATCGATAAAAAAACATCATCAGCATATCCGGGAAAACGATTTAATTACAATAAAATTTATTCGATATCGTAAACATACGACTAGAGTAAAAAGACAAATAAATTATTTAAGGTATCGATCCTCTGTTTTTTTAAAGAGCTGTTTCCACGGAAATTCTAATAAGTAATATATTCTTTAGAAGTAATTTGATAATTCCGTGAAAACTGTCGTCGAATTGATCGCTGTCACGAGAGAGTTCTCCCTGACGGCACAGGTGATTGCTGAGAGCTGTTGCAATCGGTAGTCGAGAATGCAGGTCGTGAGTGCTTTGGGAGCCCAACACGAGCCTTCGACGCAACGAGATCAACGTCATAGTTGCACGCGATATGTTATTCATGAGACATCATATTATATTATATTATATTATATTATATTATATTATATTATATTATATTATATTATATTATATTATATTATATTATATTATATTATATTATATTATATTATATTATATTATATTATATTATATTATATTATATTATATTATATTATATTATATTATATTATATTATATTATATTATATTATATTATATTATATTATATTATATTATATTATATTATATTATATTATATTATATTATATTATATTATATTATATTATATTATATTATATTATATTATATTATATTATATTATATTATATTATATTATATTATATTATATTATATTATATTATATTATATTATATTATATTATATTATATTATATTATATTATATTATATTATATTATATTATATTATATTATATTATATTATATTATATTATATTATATTATATTATATTATATTATATTATATTATATTATATTATATTATATTATATTATATTATATTATATTATATTATATTATATTATATTATATTATATTACATTATATTATATTACATTATATTATATTATATTATATTATATTATATTATATTATATTATATTACATTATATTATATTACATTATATTATATTACATTATATTATATATTATATCATATTACATTATATATAATTATATTATTATATGATATGCAGTTGTTGTTTATATATATATATATATGTGTGTGTGTGTGTGTGTGTGTGCGCGCGCGTGTGTGTATTATAAGCATATAGTATTAGCGAGTGAGTGTGAGAGGGCAGGAGGGAGAAAGAGAGTGGGGGAGAGGATAGAACACAGGTCTAAAGACCATACCATTTTCGCTGCTTTTAGTATCATTCAGTGAGCAGATAATGGGGGGCTCACGAGTTCTAATGTGTATTCTACGTATATGTATGTATCTAATACACACCCACATAGTGATGAGGCGTTATTAATTTCCATTACATTGCAGAGTGAGGGAAAGATAGACGGGAATTGACAGAGAGAGCAAGAGAGAAACCTAGAGAGAGAGAGAGACAGTGAGAGGACGATGACGAAATATACGCATAGAGCTCTATGGTAAATCTCGTAATCGGCCTATATATAACTGTGCATGTCAGCCTCGTCGATTATAGAGGATGGGTTCGTTAATGTACAATACAACTACGATTTAATCACCGTAGCCAATAGCAACGGTGCGTCGATGAGCCGCGTTTGCGTTTTCCGCAAAATACGTTCGGCTTATATGCCTCATATATCTTTCCCATAAACCCGATTAACTAAAGTCATCGTATACTATCCGATATATATACCTATTATATGTTCGTATGTGTGGCGACTCATATGTGTGTGCATGCGTGTATTGCAAAACATGACAACACAAGGATGAGTTTCGTAATGAGAAAATTGGACCAATCATGAGTATTACGAGCAAGGGCCTTACCTTGATCGAGCTCGATATATTTTCTAGACCTTGGAAATGTGGCGCTGGGTCTGTGAGATTTACCAAGGGGATTAAGTAAAATGAGCATCGCCTCAACGCCATCACTGCAGAGGTAAATATATTGTTAGTCGGATTGAACAGAAATTCTACCTTTCGTAGTATTCTTTATTCGGAAAATACAGAGAGCGAACAAATTTAGTAAGTTCTCAGTATCATTGTCATCTTGACTTTCTTGAACATCCACGCCTCTTGCGGCTACTTATGGTATTATTTTCCTTACTTGCTGCCGAATGCGATCGGGCCTATTTTTTAAACGACGCGACTGGCGCGTACACGTGTTATAAATTATACCTCTAAAAAGTGTATTTGAGGAGAAAATTTTGGGTCGATGAGTGTAGTGAAAGTTGTGCTGTCCTTATAAATAAATATTTGATAATTTTTTTTAGCTGCGGTAGGGACCGTACTCTTGATTATGATACTCGCCATCGGAAGCTTAAATCTTATATCAATATATTAATGATCCGTCGCGAATGAAAAAAATGTCTAGACGAACTACGCTAAAACTGCATTAAATTCTCGGCGATCCCACCCCTTAATACCCTCTGAGAAAATTATCCACGAAACTGACGATCGATGACGGTTAATTGACTCACGTATTAGCTATACAGGAGGGAATCGCATCGACCCCTGCACGTATAACGTGGGAAACGACTGACTCATCTCAATGCCCCACCCCATCTTCTTCCTGCCCCTATTTCAGTGATCGCTATAAGATCGTAACTCTCTCAGGTTAACGCTTCCTTATTTTCAATCGTATACTAACCTGAGTTCGAGGTCGCTGCGGGAGGCCATCAACACCCGTCCGACCCGGCGTACACCCTGACGGGGCTCGTTTCCGGCTAGCGAAATTGCCCATCTTGGATGTCCAACGTTGACGATCCGTACATCACGGTATATCGCTCCATAGAGTTAAAAGATCTCCCAAGCCGATGCCACCGCTGTGTACGAGAAATTTTGGAGTCCGTGTACCGGGTGTCCTATTTTAAAGGGATGAAAAATATATCGGCTATCCCATTTGAAAGGAATGAACCATATACCCTAGTTTCCTGTTGTAAAATGGATGGAAGAGACGTTTATTCTTCCTTTTTAAATCGATAAGAAATATACCGGGTGTCTCATAGAAAGGACCAAACATATATGTACTGCACAATTTTTAATCGATGACATATATACTGTGTGTCGCATTTTTAAAGAATGAAAACGATACCACGCCTCATATTTCGAAAATATGTAAAACGTATCTGTTCTTCGATTTTCATTAAAAGAATAATATACCGGGTGTCCCATATAAAATAACATTCTAATATACTGGATGTTCTATGTTGTTATAATTTGTTATTCCATTTTAAATCGATGAAAAATATACCAAGTGTCTCATAGAAAGGATCAAACATATACCCAGTGTACAATTTTTAATCTATGACAAATATACTGTGTGTCGCATTTTAAAAGAATGAAAAAGATACCACGTGTCCTATTTCGAAAATATACAAAACGTATCTGTTCTTCGATTTTCATTAAACGAATAATATACCAGGTGTCCCATATAAAAGAATATTCTAATATACCGGGTGTTCAATTTCAAAAGGTTGAAAAACAAATCGAATACAACTTTTTTCCACTTTTTAAAGTAGAGGACGAGAAGTAAAAATATGCCAACTGTTATCAAACCATCAGGAGTGACAATATCGAATTGTCAATCAAAAAACGTCGATTATTACCCGTATAACGAATATGTCAAGCATGCAACCCAATTTGTAAAAAAAAACAGTGTTTTTATACGAACGAAAATTTTATCGAACCGATGAATGATCAAATGATATTTGGAACGACGTCTCGATATTCCATAATGCAGAGAACAGGAAAATGAATGAGTTTGCTCATTAAACTTAAGGAAATGGAATATCGAGTAATCCATTCAAATTTATAATGGCACCTCGGCCGATAACTCCGAGCTCTTCTTATTTCGAGGAAACTGACGGGAGGTCGAAGGAAATCGATTTTCGTCATTTATTTCAACGTCCAACGAAGAAGCGTCGTTCATCTGGCTTATGTCGAAGACCGGTTTTATTAATTCCACTGTATTTATGATTATTCATAAGGAACCCGTCGAGACTGGGGAACAACGTCGATCGTTGCAATATTTATAAATGAAATGTGATTGGTAAAACGATCTCGTATACGAGACCAGAACGAACTATATACGAATCATCGACCAGCGTACATGAACGGTTTGCAAAAGGCAATTACCATTACGTTCCATGCTCGACGAATCGTCGCAGACGGTCATCTCTCACTCGCCATAGCGTTTTACGGCTGATTCTTCGTTCATCGGCACTCGCGTTAAGTAGTCTCGGGACGTTCAATTTAATTGTTTGACTTCAATTATTTTCTTCTTCGCTATTCGACGTGAACGTTTCTGCAGCCTCGTCTCCCTTCCCTCCCTTTTGCCACCAGCCCTTTTCCTTCTTCGTTCCTTCGCTGTGTTCACCGAACGAGACAGAACTCTTCTCTCATTGTGTTCTCTCTATCGCTTCTCGGCTCCTCGGGTCTCGTGTTAAGTCACGCGAGAGAGAATTTCCCACACGGAAACCGTGTTTCACCACGTCTCATTTCTCTCACTAGTTCCTTCGTCGACCTCCTACTGCGAGGAATCCATTCCCGTGGAAATTCCTTTGCGTTTGCCCCTTTCTCGATCCGTTTCCTGCGATATAACGTTCGCGAGAAGAAAAAACGTGTACTAATTGAAAGAGAGAAAAGGAAATATTCGAGCGTGACACATTATACGGTCGAATAAGTCGGATGCATTCTTATTCTTATTTCCTTTTTAGAACAGCTCATTTTCCATACCAAAGAATATCGGACATTTGTCACGTCACACACGTCGTTCAAACGTTTCACAAACTGCGAAAACACAAGTTTTCGAGATGGCTAAACATTTTAATTTCGCGTTTGCAATTTTACGCTCGTTGCTTATGCATCGTAAATTTATTCGAATGGATTACGTGATCATTCTTTATTTTTATCGAGAAACGTGATTATCTTTGTTTTCCAGTCTCGAAAAGTCTTATACATTTATCTCCGAACTGGAAAAAATGTCTTTTTAAACAATACGAACGAACTTTCGTAACGTGTTCGAGGAAATGTCGAACATTTCTTTGAATATTAATTACAACTTATTAATCACAATTTGAAAACATTTTCATATTTTCCCAAGTCGATATTGGCGCTTTTTTCGATCCTCTTATTATTGCTAGTGAGGTAATGAGCTAACACTGACGTAATAGTCAGTCACTCGGGAAAACTCTCGCAGTGCGGCGAGGTGCGAGAGACTGTTGGAAAAAGTTTAACTTTATGAATCACGAGAGACTCACACCTTTTGGCCGCAAGGGATCGCGTCAGAAAAATACACAGAGGGAGAAAGAAGAAAGTGAGGGAAAGAGAGAGAAAGACAGAGAGAGATCGTGAGCACAGACAAGAGAGAAAAGGGAGAGAAATGAAAAGGATGCGAGAGGGTGGTAGCAGCTCGGGTTGAGAGGTAGTTGTGGTCGGAGGTGAAGGCGGCAAGGGGAAAAGATCTTTCCAGCCATGGTAGTGAATTCACCCCACCTATCCTCTACCCCTGAGTCTGTGGGCAGACGTTTCTCGCCGTAGTTCGTCGGGGCTCTTCTTTTCCCCGGCAACTTATACCGCACTATATATACATGCCTCGAAACCTTTATAGAATCCTTCCATCTGGACCTCGAAGTGCGACCTTCCATCGCATCTCGAAGAACACCCGGGTGTGCATAGTACGTGTCATCCACCTTCTGATCTTTCCTAGTCCATTAGTCACTGTCCAGTCCAGCCAGGGACTTGTACGAATTTTAAAATTAACGAGTTTCGGTTTTGCCATAATCGTCATTATCTCGTATAGATCGTTAAAGTTAACGATGAATGCATAAGATTTATGCACGTGGATATATTCTCATATTTTTTAAGTCCTTTTGCAGTGCGCATAAGGCTAGAATAGAATTGTTTTTTATATCAATCTAGCCCTTTCGTATGATAAATAAGGTGGTAATTTTTTTCGAGTTTAGCGAAAGCATTGCCGGGTGTAAGAGACGTGTTGGCGAAAGTTGCGGTTGTGATGCAATGTGTATATATATAATGCAGTCTATATATATAAAGACTGCATATTCACGGTGCCTCTTTTTTCACCTCTGATATTTTTCCGTGTCGCAGGGAAAATATAACGTCGGGGTTGAAAACATTTCAAGGCCGGGAGAATAAAAATATGAAAGAAACGTTCCAAAAGGATGTCGCCAATTATCCCTTTATTCGCATTTATCCTTTAAATAAAAGCGAATAAAAAGTGCAACCGCGACACGAAACAAAAGAAGCTTTATTTGAAGTCGTAATTATTCGCTAGAGGAGATTTTTTCTTGTAACTATCTATATAGAGCGAGTTATGAATTTTAATCGAGCTGTATGAATAAAATAAAGGCTTTTTATCAGCTATATCGTGCTATCTCGAGAATCGAAGGAAACGCGAAACGTTAAGGGAAGATGTAGGGGGTAGTGGAAGGATTTGAAAAAAAATCCTGGAATATTATGATCGATTGGAAAATCAGTGTTCGTAATATTTGAGTTTATTTTTAAAGGTCATATCAATTATCGATAGGGCGTAATTTTTCTTTTATCTCTATTTTTGTACACATTGTTTTTCCTACATTCTCAGAAGTTTTATTCATTCGAATTCTCATCGAAAAACTTTGCTAACATAGGTGGAGGAAAACACATGGGGCAATTGCCAAGGTGGATGGAGGTCGAGGATGTAAAGGGGTAATGGTAGCCTTGGTAAACTGGTCGATATGGGAGAGGAACTGCATCACGCGCATTCTCAGAAATTCTTAAAGGGATTCCTAATTCTTATCTGGGATTGGGGAGGGGGGGGGGGGGGGGGTGCGTGTTATCTCAAAATATCGGGATAACACGCACCCTTAGCAATTCGACTGTAGAAATAGTTTGCTTTACGTCTCTCCTTCAACCGTTAATATATTTATGTCTTCTCGAATTATTACTACTACGAAGATACGTTAGAAATCTTCCGGTATAAACGGAGAACTATCATTCCCCGGCGCAAACGACGAAAAGATAAATGTTGTATGGAAAGTTAAACGGTTCAACAATAGACGTTCTCATTTCTCTCGATGGGTTTACCCCAGCGTTATATCCGATTATGTACACAACCCTGAAGCTCAACCCCATCTACCTTCGATACGATCCTGTGACCTCACCCTGGATCTTATCAGATGTTCGAATATTCCACAAACTTCAAAACCTTCAAAACTTTTTTTTTCTTTTCAACCCCATTTTTCATTCAAAGTGAAGCAAAACTACAACCATTATTCTCAAAATGTAAAAACGACTAAAAATTAATTGAAATTTTTCAATATTTATGAATCCAATTTTCTTAGAGAAACGATAAGTATAAAAGAAATAGCGAGTTAGAAGCTGTCGATGATTAGAAACCAGCAGACAAATTTAATAATTTCCCAAGAACTGCATTTTATGCTTAAGGTATTTCTACCGCAAAATGCTATTCTATACATTCTTTAAAAAATTTAACCATGTATTTGTGAAAGTGATATAATTTCAAAAAAAAAAAAAATTCTAAAGGTTTGACCGTCCAGGATTAGAGATAATTGAATTCAAAGTTTGCTATCTTTACTAGCATTTTACATGTGAATCATACGGAAACGGTACATTTTAATTTTTCATTTCTAAACTATTCTATAGATTTTCTTAAAAAACTATTCCCTGACTGGATTATACATAAAGAATATGCATGTAAATTATTAAAATTATTGATCATGCCGTTTCGTAGATATCGTTACAAAAAGTATTGAATTCTCGGTGCATAATCAGTAAGTGGTGGGGGTAACAGTTACACATGGCATAAGAAACAACAAATTAATATTTTATTATTTTATTTATTTTAAAAATATAGAAAGGGAAACAATTCAATAATCAATACATTTCTGCTACTCATTAATTTACTAAAAATAAATAACATTGACAAAAAACAAAAATAAAAAACAATTTTTTCGAATATTTTGACTGTGTGAACAGCGCTTCGAGTCAAAAATTTTCGGCACATGACATACAGAGCGCCATTACATTTTTCTATGCCCTGATGGAAAATTTTTGTCGCAGACTGTCGCGGTAGAACTACCTTAAGATCGTTATATACTTGTGAAAATAAGTAGTGCACCCCTAGTGATAGATATATGCAAGCCCATCGATGATACAGGAGAATTCTCAACAGTGCACCCGCATATCTCATCTCATTTCGGACGAGCCACTAAGATATATATATATATATATATATATATATATATATATATATATATATATATATATATATATATATATATATATAGGCAATTATAGTCAACCCCGTTGGAACCTACGTCAATTTTCTCAGAGTCGTATATAGCCAATTCATATACATATACATACATACAGTTCAGCAACGCGATGGAACATCGCCACACGCTAGAACTCTCTCCTGCGATCCACTTAATCCAAGCTCGCAATCCCGTTGGCTCAAAGACCGTTTCGGCCTCATGGAAAGGTCCTCTCCTTCTCTCTGTTCTCGCACTTTCTCAGTAAGAAAGAGAGTATATAGACACAGACGAAGCGTAAAGAGCGAGCAAGCAGGCACGCTCACCTCTCTCGTACCTGACCTATACAAATTCTCCTGTTCTGTTCGCATATATATATGTATATGTATATAAGGTTATCCCTTTGCGCGACTGTACTCTATATAGGGGCAGAAGCACCCATACACCGGAACAGGGAAGAAGGACACAAATATATATCCACACGGGCCATTAAACGAGAGCTTTTGCCTTGCAACGCGAGGGCGCGTCCGCTCTTCTGTACTCTACGACGTGGGACATTCGCGTGTACGTATATGTCTGTACATATATGTATATATATATATATATACATATATATTTGCTGGAGAGAAGAGACCATGGATGGCGAGAAACGGCGGTACTCTTGGCGCGAGGGAGAAAGAGGAAGAGAAAGAGAGCCACGGGGTAGAGATGCAGAGGGGGGTCGAGACAGAGTGGTTCGTGCTTTTCGCAAATTGAATCCTGGGGCCTGTTGTACTGCACAAGCACGTGGATCCTTGGGGACGTATACCACCGCGGCGGGGATTAGTAAATCCCTTTATCGTTGCACAGGTTACGACGACGATGAAGATACATACGACACGATGAGAAAAGGCATTAACATAATAGCAAGGTAATATATCTCGAATGTGCATGTATATATTAATTGTAAAGGGTCCTTGTTCCTGACCATGTACCATTTGGCGAACAAAATGTCATCAATCTTGTGTCTGGTAAACAAATGCGCGTCTCCCTTTGAACGGGACGCGGCGGGAGGGGGGGGGGGGGGGCGGTGGTCTCGGATTTAATTATTAATTAGGCTAATTATCGAGTTGCTGACAAAATATGTTTTTGGGGATGTTATATGAAATCTTATTCGAACGTTTCAAAATAGGGGTTGTTCTTACTTTCTAGCCGAATGAATGCTGAAAAAGTTGAAAACGTTGAAAACATCTTGAACATGTATATATTAATTGTAAGGGGTCCTTGTTCCTGACCATGTTCCATTTGGTGAACAAAATGTCATCAATCTTGTGTCTTGTAAACAAATGAGCGTCCCCCCTTAAGCGGGGGGGGGGGGGCAGTGGTCATGGATCTAATTATTAATTAGGCTAATTATATTTCGCGCCTCGTTCTTCGAGATTACAAGGTAGTACGCAAGTCCCGTACGATGTCGCCACTAGTTTAGAGAGAGAAATTGTACCTCCACTCTCCTGCTACTTACTTCGATGCCTCATAGCAATTTTTAGTGCGAAGGACGCCACTGGTTTTTTTTCGACGTGCCGTGTAAAGTAATTAAAATTTTTCAGTTTTTTACCTAATAATCATCAGGATGGGAAAATCTTCGAAAAAGAAAAGAGCACGTAGTTATGAAGAGGAGGAAAATCGGTTAATCAAAAAACTCAGGAGAATACAGGAGAAAAAGATGCGAGATCGATCTTCAAGCGACGTTTCGACACCGGAACGAGAAATCGAAGAAATCAGGAAAAATGAACTACAGAGTAAGTAAATATTGCACGACTGAGCTAACACACGAGGTTAGACATAGTCGATGAAAAGTCTTGGAACGAGCTCGCACACGAGGCGAGACAACCAAGCAAGACCACGAGGCAAGATAACCAAGCAAGACCACGAGGCAAGGCGCGATCGCGAAAAAAAAAAAAAAAAAACGAAAAAAAAAAAAAAAGAGATTCAATGTGTAATACGCAGATCGAGTTCGCTCCTTGAGGCGAAACAAGGATCTAGCATCTCCCGCAACACATCAAATAACAATGCACCCAAGAAGCATAACCTCAAAACCGTCGTTATGGATATCGTACGTTAAAATATCCCCTTTTTTCTGTCGTTAATTTACAGGTGGAAACAACGAGAATGGTGCTGTAGTGAATGAATCCGCGCCAAATATAAACCAAAATCAACGAGATGAGGACATCGAACCAGAAATAGATAACGAGATATTAGAGATTCTCGGAAAAGATCCTTCGGCGGAACAGGCGAAAGAGCATTCAATGCACTCGCAGTTGGTGGCCCGATGGAATACGTGGATAACGGAGGGACTGCCGAGAGAAGAAAAAATGGAAATATTGTCCAAATACTCGCGGAAAGGCTCTTGCAAACTAGAGGCACCGGGGTTAAACCCGGAGGTGGCTGCCTCTATGAATGAGTCCGCTATAAAGCGAGACAAGCATTTTTCGACCCTGCAAAATACGCTGGGATCCGCGATTGCGGCTCTGGGGGCCGGCACAACTCGTCTCATTATTCAAAAGGAAGAGTTGAATGAAAAAATCAAAATATTAGAATATCTCTCTGACGCGGGAAAAATCCTTACTGACTTTCACCACTCAATAACGTTGGCAAGAAAATCGTTTATCTCGCCGGGATTGCCAAAACAGACAAGAGACGTTCTCGAGAACGTAAAAACAGATGTATTCCTTTACGGTGAAAAACTGTCGGAACGTATAAAGGAAAGTCAATCGATCGAAAAAATTGGACAAAACATGAAGCCACAAGAAAATCCAAAAAAGCCCTTTATTCGAAACATAGTTTCTTTAAACCGGGGCGGCCCACCTGCGAGGATGACACAGGCAGCAGCGCAGAGTGGGCCTCGAAAGATACAAACACGGTATCCATTTCAAACAAGAGCGCCGCTCAACAAGACGTCGACTTATCCCAGGAGGAACTCGAGCCCAGCGAGAACTCGGAATTCTTACCAGTCTTACCGCCATCGTCGATAGAGGTAGGCAAAATAGCGGGAAGATTACAAAAATTCATGGAAAATTGGAAAACTATCACGAACGATAAGTTTATACTTCAAACAGTAAAAGGATATATAATTCCGGTAAAATCAAAGATACATCAGGCAATAGTACCATCAGAAATGAAAAGATCGAAAAAGGAAAAAATCGAGATGAAATATGCAATCGAAGAGTTAATTACGAAAGGGGCTATCGAGCCATGCGTACCAGAAGCAGGACAATTCATTTCGAACTGTTTTTTAGTCGACAAGCCCAATGGGAAGAAAAGATTCATACTGAATTTGAAAAAATTTAACGAATTTTTACAAACCAACCATTTTAAAATAGAAGATATCAGGACTGCGGTCAAATTATTAACCCCCGGATGTTTTATGTGTAGCATAGACCTACAGGATGCGTATTTTCTT
The DNA here is from genome assembly GCA_946811545.1 of Netelia fuscicornis. Classification (NCBI taxonomy): domain Eukaryota; kingdom Metazoa; phylum Arthropoda; class Insecta; order Hymenoptera; family Ichneumonidae; genus Netelia; species Netelia fuscicornis. The sequence continues at coordinate 13,332,997 of OX328012.1, forward strand.
ATACCGATTCACTCTAAGAGTAGAAAATATCTAAGATTTCTCTTCGAAGATCAACTTTTTCAGTTTACATGTATGCCTTTCGGGCTTGCTTCATGTCCTTACGTTTTTACAAAAACGATCAAGCCAATTATTGGATGGCTTAGAAATAACGGAAATACATCGACTGCATATTTGGACGATTTTTTAGTTTTCGGGACGACTGAAGAGCTTTGTCGAAAAAACTATAATACAACAACTCAGCTATTAGAATCCCTTGGCTTCATGATAAACAGAGAAAAAGGTAGTAATAAACCAATGACCTCCTGTAAATACCTCGGTTTCATCCTAAATTCGAGAAAATTACAATTGGAAATACCAAAAGATAAAGCAGAAAAACTTATTCAGTTATGTTTGGAGATAGGCAAAAAATCACAGGCAAAAATTCGAGATTTTGCAAAATTAATTGGTTCTTTAGTAGCTGCATGCCCAGCAGTAGAGTATGGATGGATGTATACGAAAAACTTAGAAAGAGAAAAATACCTGGCATTGCTAAGATCGAAAGGAGACTATAATTGCTGGATGAATATTAAAGAATATTTAAGCGAAGATTTACAATGGTGGATCAAGAAATTACCTGGCGGATGCAACCCAATAAGAAAATTCACATTTGAAATAGAAATTTTTACAGACGCCTCACGAACCGGTTGGGGTGCCTTCTGCGAAGGGCGTAAGGCTCGAGGGTTTTGGTCCGATATTGAACAAAATTATCACATAAATTATTTAGAGCTTCTTGCTGTGTCATTCGGATTGAAATGTTTTGCTTCAAAATGCAAAAATTGCGAAATACTTTTAAGAATAGACAATTCGACAGCCGTTTCGTATATAAATAGAATGGGGGGTATTCAGCATGAAAATTTGAACCGATTAGCATCAGAAATTTGGAAATGGAGCGAAAGGAGAAACTTATGGCTTTTTGCGTCATACATACCCTCTAAGGAAAACCGCGAGGCCGATAAATTGTCCAGAGTAATTAATATCGATACCGAATGGGAATTATCCCCAAAAATATACGCATCTATTACGCGTCAATTTGGTCTCCCTACTGTAGATCTTTTCGCGTCTCGATTGAATAAAAAATGTAATTTATACGTTTCCTGGCACGCAGATCCGGAGGCTTTGGCCATAGACGCCTTTACTATCTCATGGAAAAGTTTACGTTTTTATGCTTTTCCACCGTTTGCACTTATTTTAAGAGTTTTACAAAAAATTTTAGTAGATAAAGCAACAGGATTAGTGATTGTACCATATTGGCCTACACAACCATGGTACCCCATGTATAAATCAATGCAAGTGGAAGATTCAATTATTATCGAGCCACATGCACAAATGTTACTTTCTCCTTGTAGGTCAATAGAACATCCTCTGGCGCACAAACTATCGCTAATTGTAAGCAAGCTATCAGGGAAGCATTCAGATTAAAAGGAATACCGGAAAAAGCTACGGACATCATGATTGCATCGCTCGCCGAATCGACGCTCAAACAATACAGTGGATCCATCTGTAACTGGGTAAAATATTGTGAAAATTCGAATGTAAAATGGTTTCAACCAACAACAGAAGAAATTTTGGAATATTTAACGGAAAAATTCCACGAGGGAAACTCTTACGGATCATTAAACTCACACAGATCCGCTATTTCCTTGATCGTCCAACAAGAAATAACAAAAGACGAATCGCTGCGCCGATTTTTCAAGGGAGTCTTCCGATTGCGACCACCGAAGCCGAAATATAACGAGCTGTGGAATGTAGATCCGGTTATTAGCTACTTAAGCACGCTAAATCCCTTATCAGACATTAATTTAGAAAAATTAACGTACAAACTGGTAACCTCTCTGGCGCTAGCCACGGCGCATAGAGTACAAACATTCGCTCTAATAAGCGTTGAAAATATCGCATTTAACTCGGAAGGCGCAAAAATAAAAGTTCCAGAGCTGATAAAAACATCTCGACCCGGTTCATGCCAACCTCTATTAATTATACCATTTTTTGAAAAAAGGAAAGAAATATGCGTAGCTCAAACTTTACAAGAATATATAAAAAGAACGAAATCGATCAGAAAAAATACAAATAAACTGTTTTTGACTATTAAAAAGCCACATAAGGCAGCATCCTCGCAAACAATAAGCAGATGGATAAGGAAAACTCTTGGTCAGAGCGGTATTGATATAAATATTTTTACCGCACACAGTACGAGACATGTGTCTACGTCAACCGCGCATAAGCGAGGCCTAGATTTAAGTGTAATTCGAAACACAGCCAATTGGTCGGAGACGTCAAAAGTCTTCGCAGCCTTTTATAATAGACCATTGGTTGAAGACAGAGCAAGATTCGCCTCAGTCATCTTAGAATAAATATATATGTTATCTGTAAACTGTGTGGAAAAACATTACTGTCCACAGATCATTTGTAGAAAAAAAAAAAACAAAATTCTCTTACCTCTTAACATCTACCTTGTAATCTCGAAGAACGAGGCGCGAAATATAATTAAAAGATCAAACGAACTTACCAAGTGACGTTCGATCTTAATTATATGAAGGGCCTCGTTCGAGATGATTACATCCCACCCAAACAAAAAGTGTTTTTTCTGTTGTTCCCTAAAAATTTTTTTTTTTTCCCCGTAATCATCTAAAGAATTTTATTTTTTGGCACGCTTTAAAAAATATGAGGCATCGAAGTAAGTAGCAGGAGAGTGGAGGTACAATTTCTCTCTCTAAACTAGTGGCGACATCGTACGGGACTTGCGTACTACCTTGTAATCATCTCGAACGAGGCCCTTCATATAATTAAGATCGAACGTCACTTGGTAAGTTCGTTTGATCTTTTAATTATCGAGTTGCTGACAAAATATGTTTTAGGGATATTTCATGAAATCTTATTCGAACGTTTCAAAGTAAGGGTTGTTCTTACTTTCTAGCCGAATGAATGCTGAAAACGTTGAAAAAGTTGAAAACATCTCGAACATGTATATATTAACTCTAAGGGATCCTTATTCCTGACTATTTACCATTTGGGGAAAAAATGTCACCAATCCGGCTCTGGTAAACAAACGAGCGTTTCTCTTAAAGGGGGAAAAAGCTTTGGTCTTGGATCTAATTATCAATTACCCTAATTATCGAGTTGCTGACTAAATATGTTTTTAAGGATGTTTTATGAAATCTCATTCGAACGTTTCAAAGTAGAGCTTGTTCTTACTTTAAACCTGAATGAATGCTGAACAAGTTGAAAACCAATGTGCGAAAATGCAACAAATCGTTAAAGAATTATCAATCTTTTTTTCAAATCGATATTTTCACCTCGTTTCTCCATTGTGGCACCAAGAGGGATTGGCGAGAGAATAAAGAAAAAAGATTGTTGTGCTGACTTTTGCGAAGTACTTTCGAAATGTTCAAAGATAAATTACTTATATATATACGTAAGTAATTTATCGTTGTGTTTCTTATATATATATATATATATATATATATATATATATATATATATATATAACATTTATGTCAGCACATAGTGTGTATAGAATTGCGAGCAGCTTAAACGTTTCCGTTTTCCACTTCCGACGTTGTTATCCCGAAGCATGACCATATACTGTAGTAATAAGGCCATATACCACGTGCTCTTAATGGCAAGAAATTTCTCACCGTTTATCTCCGACAATGCTCATTCGGTTTATAAGCGAATTTCGCCACGCTTCGTGTGCTCGTTTCGAAATAATTTTTCGTTCGTCCAAATCGGTTGTTGCATCAAACATGTATAGCTACGTGATTTGTTCAGACGATGAACAGAAAAATGGCGACATACAATTTTTGTTAAGCTGTTTATCTGACAGCGCAAAATACTTCTTAAAATCGAAGACACTGTATCTCTATCGCGTATTTATCGCTATTGATCTCATCAACGAACTAAACGGTTGACATTTGTTTTTTACTCCCTCCACCGAGTGTACTCGGTGTTTTATTCGCGCCCTGGTTACATACGTGACGTCCCATGACATTCGGCAGACGCGAAATCATAAGGCTTACCCACTGTGCTTTTATGACGTCAATATAAAAAACGCTTCATGAAGTATGATATTCCGCGGTTTTACTGCTTTGTCCCTCTTATTCTTTTTCTTTGATCCTCTCTGTCTGTCTGTCTGTCTCTCTCTCTCCTTCCCTCTCTCTCTCTCTCTCTCTTCGTCTCTCGCTCTGTCTGTCCGTCTGTCTGTCTGTCTATCTATCTGTCTGTCTGTCTGTCCGTCTCTGTCTCTGCCTGTCCGTCTGTCTGTCCGTCTGTGTCTCTGCCTGTCTGTCTGTCTGTCTGTCCGTCTGTGTCTCTGCCTGTCTGTCTGTCTGTCTCTTTCTCTCATCTCATCGTTCTAACGTCATTTGATCCTTGTGCTCTTATTCGTCTATAGAAAACTGGCTATGGCGTATATAAATATATCTATATAATCCTCGTTTCCCGAGTTGCCCTCGAACCTTTCGGCCTTTTATCTTTCTGATATTCGTTATTTCCAATGGATCAAGAAACGATAAAATCTCCTCGTATTCTTCTGCGATCGCTGACCGCTCTCTTTCTATCTCCTATTCCCAACCCGATCGGAACAATGATAAAGAATCACATTCTCGCTAAAGTATCATGATCGTACCCGAGGGTCTGCTTACGAATGCTTTTCGCAGACGTTCGCTGCGAAAAAGGGGTGAGTTGGGAAAAGCGTTCATCCATTGAGTTAACTAAGTAAACGATGGAAATTGGTATTTTTAACTTTTCGATTAACGCGATATTTAGTTCATTATGAAAAGTAATCATTCCTACTCAACATTTTTAATCTAACATTTCGTTCAATGAGTTATTTAAATATTTTATCAAACGATAAAAATCGCACAAAGTTTATCTTTTTGAGTCGCAAGAATAGATTTTCAATTCAATTGGGCGCATGAAAAAAATTGATTCAACAAATATTCCATCATGTAATTTTAATTATAAATTTTGTGAAATTTATTCTGGTAACGAGATATTGAATTTTTACAATTTAACGATACGAGCCTTGAAATTGTTTCAACGGAAATGTCCGTTCATTCAAAGGACATGAAGTCCCTTTGAGAGAAACACAACAATAATTCTTCACTTTGAATTAAACACATCAATCAAGCAAATTTACTTAGCTCTGCGATACTATAACTATATCAACATAATTTCCATAAGTTCAATTTACAAATTCGACTTCAAATTCGAAGAAAATATATTCAGCAAAAAATCTACCTTTGCGTTATTATTATTTATAGTGTGTCAAAGTACGAACAAAGAAACTGGTTGACACTCAATTAAACTCGACGTAAATTAGCTCGTTACTTTTCTACGATATGAAATTTTATTTGTCGTACGTTCGTCATCATTTTTTCTAAAAACAGGCTGAAACTTTGCACCGCTGAATTAACTATTTTAATGTGTTAATCAGCTTTATGTTTAACGAAGTTCATCCTCAAAGAGGCGAATACCTGTATGCCTCAAGAGAACGTACTACAGGAGAAGATCGCCTAATGGTCTTGTGCATGTACATATATTGGTGACGAGGGCAAAGGGCCGTGAAATTAATCGGGCAACGAGCGCTCTCGCTCCTCTCCTCCTGAACAATTAATCGACTAATCGAATAAACCGTCTGCGTTACACGTATACATGCGGTTATAAGTGAGGGAGATTTGAGGGTGTGTCCTTTATATATATATGCCGACCTTGTATCTCGGTTGACTGCCTGTAGACAGGGGGCGCTTCGTTGCTATCGGGTACGTAGGAAGAGACTGTGATGTGCTTATATCGTACACCGTGTACCACTCCTGTGTCTGCTTTGGGCCAAGATCTACTAGCGTAAACCAGCTGTAAATTCGAAAGCCGCTGCTTCTGGCCAACCGATCCGTTGGTTCGGTATAGTTCGCGGAAATAGGAGGTGAACGAGGATGACGCGAGGTCGGACGAGGTTGATCCGTCGATGCGAAAGTACTTGGAAGGCTCTCCGCATCCATGAATACAAACGAACCATTCGGTTTGGTAAAGAAGAATGAGAGAGAGATAGACAGATTGGGGGAGGGGGGTGACTCTGGAGTAGAGATCTCAGGGTGCCAGGTTTACGATCGCAAATGTTACCGATTTTCAAACGATCCGCGGAATAAACAGCGCGATCACAATTACCCACACTCCAGTTGGGTAATTCTATCGCGTATCAAGAGACTCGGCAGCGTCTCGACGATTTCGTGCCTATATGCCTCACATATATGTGGAAACATATATATACTCTTTATGTACTTGGCTCGTTCATCCATTTTACTCAGCCGTCTGAGTAAATGGCGCAGATGGGTAATCAAGGTTTTATTCGACGTTAATTTGCTGATCCTATTTTATGTCATGGTAATAAATAATTGGAAAATGTCGAGGGATTTAACAGCGTAGGTTTTCGAAAATTTGGAGTTTATGGTAATTTTGCGGAGAGCTATATCCATCCTCCATCAATTTTTAGATTCGTTGTATCTACCAAGTGGATTACATATATTTTTATATTACACGTTTGTATTTCCATTTAGGAAAAATTCTGATCGTTTTTCTGGAGGAATGATTTGAAAGTTTTAGTCAAATTCGATAAGTTTAGTTCAGGAAGAAAATCTGCCGCATATTTTTTACATTGAAAATTTCAATATATTTATATTTTTTGTAAAATGAATTAGTTTGTTTGGAATTGACGACGGAATCTCGGGATTAATAGATGATTTTCCTTAATATTATGATTTTAGGGCATTGTTTCCTTGTTTCGACAATTAATAATTAACGACCTTGGTATCTCTTCCTTCCGGTCTTTTTCTCTTCTCGATTTTGACTCATCAGCCGATTGAGTAGGTCGATGACCTGTTTGTCTTCATATTCTTCATACGAAAGCTACAGTTTCGATGACAATGTAAACAAGGCGCTGGCTTCGAGGAATTTCCTTCTTCACGTCACTCTGTTTCTAATCGAACGTGCCATGTCTCTTCTGTATCGGTAGTTCCAAAGATGGATGTCCCTGCTCGACAATTCTCTCTTGGATGTTTCCATCGGACTGCTTTCTCCTGAGAGTTTCCACCTGGCAGCTTATTCCTAGCTCCTCCTGACAGTTTACTCCGAATGTCTACTGATATCTTCTCACCAGTCCTCGAATCGGACCTCACTTGTGTAGTCTCCGGAACAGTTGTCTCTGCAATAGTTATCTCTGAAACAGTAGTCTCGCTGGGCGGTCCTCTTTGTTGTTGATCATGCTCTACACTTCTCCCCAATCTTCAGCATCATACCACTGGCATCACATCGGATCTTGAACAAAAGCTAATCTTTAGTTGATTCCGTCCCATTTCATATCAAAATTTCTGCTTCTTAGCAGAAATTTTGATGTGAAATGGGATATGAAATGGGACTAGAGGACCATCTAGTTTTACACATTTCTCTGTCTTTTCATAGATTCGTGATGTCCAGCCAATCAGCAATTATTTCTTTTGCATTTCTTTTCCACTTTTACCTTGAGACGATATTGTCTTATACACCTTAGCAAAAACCCCCCACCATCGAGAAATCGAACGTCGCAAGTGCACACGGCACGTAGATTCACACGGCATCAACGTCAAAACAGATGATTGGCCCGTCTGAAAATCCTTCGACCTATAGGCAAGCAGCCTAATTAGTATAAAGGGCCGGAAAATCACGATAAATCATCAGTTAATAGCTGGTCATTTACCCGGGTGGGTGCTCTGAAGAAGAGACGAAACCTGGTAAGCGGCATTGAACTCTGAATAAGCGCGAAACGGCGATTTAACGCAAGAATTCTGAAAAAGAATTCTTGCTCGACGAAAAAGACATCGAACGAGCAGTAAAAGTCCTGCCTAAGAGCATCGACCTGTAACCTAAACATAACAATACGCATCGTCAACGGACAGGCGGGGAGAGGAGTGATCACCTGTGTTTACGTCGCCGGACCAGTTGACGAGAGAGGAGAGGAAACGGCGATCGAGACGGTGATCAATGTTTTGGCGGCACACCGACAATCTACAGAGACGGCCAAGCAGAGCGGAAATATCGACCCACGGCTAATAGAATTACATACAAATAATATCCAAACAATTGAATTTCACTTTCATTAAATTTATATAGGAAATAAAGGCGAAGTCGCCCCAACCGAAGAGTCAAAATCTCAGAAACTAAGAGAATAAACGATTTTGTTACCAATACAGAAACAGATCTCAAAGAGAAATTACTTTCCCTCACCAAAAGCCTTCACACACTATATAATCGTCGAGCATCGCACTCAAATAAATTTATTGAAACGTTCTGCCGTTTCAACCTTCTCTTTCGGATCTCCATCCACACAGGAGAAGAACCTGGTGGAGATAAGAGACTTTACACTTCTCAACACTTTATATTACATTTATCATAATATCGGATAATTTTCCAGATCAAAACTCTTAGAAGCTTCATTAATTTATCAAAACCCTAATAGTTAATGAACGAAGTCCTTTGCGAATTTTGATAATTAATCACCTACCATTTCCTAATTAGCGTAGCAATGTCTCAACGTTGGCACGATGAATTATTTTTCCTGGGCTCGACCTCGCTGTCACGGCAATATCCTTGTAGGAATCCCGACATCGTCTAATACCACGTCGTCTCATATTCCTTATGTTCCCCATATACCATCTACCGTATCATCGGTCTGCCCAAAGCGGAGTATTACTACTTACATTAGAGGGTTACGAGGCTCGGGCATATTCGTGTTTATTAGGGAATGCTCTCTGGTACAGGGAGCGTCATCCGTTGGTAATTTCCTGATGATGTTGTACGTTCCCGTGTGCTCGAGGACCATGAGACACGGTAATCGGACGTCTCAGCCGAGTAGCGAGATATCTACATGAGTTTCACTGCGCGCCGCATATAGCGCGAGTATGGTGTAATACATAGGAGCGTTCCCGAAACTCTCGTATAGTTGGCGAATATTCCGATACATATCCGAGCTACTGATGCAACATGTCCGTGGCGAGACGATGTCACTCGTCGCGATGAAATAGAGTTAATCGGAGGTGTGAGCGAGTGAGTGAGACAGAGAGAGCGAGACTGACAGAGAGTGAGACGAGGGACAAACGCGAAATTCAACGTAGGCCATTGTCATGGACAACGTGACATCGTAGTTGACACGAGACGCAGTTATGTAGATGAACAACGACAAGTGCTTGAATATTCAATGAATCTTGGTATTTGGCTTCGGCCTGGGAACCATGGAAATTGCACCGGTCGCTACCTGGGCGGGGTTCCCACGATCCACCTTATTTCGTCCACTCCTTCATATTATCTCCATCGTCACCCGTTCTATTATACAATCGGGCTATACATGCTGATTGTTGCTGTCACGGCTAAAACGGTTGGAGCGACGTGGTTGACAGCTAATGCGACGACGATCGAGCGTTCGTACGTAGGTAAGGTTCGACTTGTCTTCGCGTCAACCTGGCGACTTCCAGGACCTTCTCCTCCTTCCTTCGTGACAATTCGTCAAACTGGCGTTGGCACGAGGAGCTTATTCACGTGTTAACTTTTCGCTCTTCTTATAAAGGATACGATCTGAAAAGTATAGGGGTAAGATATGGGGAGCGATTGAAACGAATTTGTGAAAGAAATGAATCGATGATAGAGCGATTGGAGGAGAGGCGGGATATGGATAATGAAACTGATTGATGTTAGAAATTTCTTCATCGTGATGTTTCTATTGAGTGTCAAGACTGTTTTATTTATCTTTTGGGTTAGCTCGCGATATGCGGGGCAGCATGAACGAAACGTCAGTCACCGGTGTCTGACTTGACGCTTAATGTATTGCCGAAGCTTCTTCAATGCGAAGTCACCTCGTATTTTCGTTTAAATTTTAGGATTAAGTGATGAGGATTAGATTGTGTTGTAATCTTTTTGAAAATGAATACTCAAAATAATTGAGCCGTCGAATTGTGATATTTTATTGGCTCGTATGGGAAAAACCGCGAGGCATAAAAACCCATAGTATGCGACGATATTATTTGCACATATTATTGATATACATATCGCCTTAATATCGAATATTTGCCCGTTTGTTCGCGCCATTGCCGCCTTGCGTATATGATTTGATTGTTTGTTATTAACGTAAATCCTTATCAGAGGATCTTGAGCTGTCGCTGTCCTCTCGATTAAGGGTTTATGGTCAAGGATCAGAGGATCTCGAGCTGATGCTGCCCTCTCGATCCCTGCCAAGAATTGTGATTTTCGTCAACCTCGTATGGTTGGATGTGTATCGGCCGTAGGCCTTAACGTGCGTGTGTGCACTGCTTTCGTCAACCTCGCTTAGTTGGATGTATATCGGCCATAGGCCTTAACGTGCGTGTGTGCACTGCTTTCGTCAACCTCGCTTAGTTGGATGTATATCGGCCCTTAGGCCCCACCGTGCTTGCGTATTCCCGAACCACGCTGTTCGAAGGACGCGTTAGAACTGGTATATGCGCACGCGCCTGCTCACCCGTCACTGCAAGACGTGGCATCGATGCTGACGTAAGTGGCCAGGACGCGGCGTTTGAAACATGGCAATGGCGCGATATTCGAGCGATGATTAGTCACCAAACACTTAACGTATTAACTAAAAAAGAAAACAAGGGTTTCGATGTTGACGACTAATATTTCGTCCGGGTTAAATTTGTTTCGCGTATTTGAGAAATTGTAATGAAATGTTTCATCTTATACATTTGAATCGACGCGCACTTTGCCGGGTCACGTGATTTTCCCCGTTCGGTCGATACTATAGATCAATGCGCAGGTCCATCGATCGAGTGGCGAGTTGCGGATCCATCGATAAGGCTCTGCCTCTTTCGTTCCGGTTCGTCGTACCGCCAACACCGTTGGAACTTCTTCTCATAAACCATAACTGGTCAGACTATTGTTGCAACAATATCGGAGTGGCCACCGGAAAAATTATTAATCTAAGGAGTACCCCGGAAAGGAAGGGCCAACGAGGGATAAAGACATCTAAATGCAAGATAAGGACTTGTATTATTATCTCTATTTGAACCAAAGATAAGGACTTATATTATTATTTTTATTTGACTAGATCGACAATAATCAGATTTAACTATACCTATGGTGCGTGATATAGTGAGTGTGCAGATGTCTGTGTGTATGTATGTTGTTTGAGAGAAATCTAATATCGTTACAAATTGTATTCAATCCTTGTCTATATTGTGCGAGAAAGGCATAATATCATTTTTAATTATATTCAATCATGGACTTTTCTATACGAATATTCGAACTCCGATAAAAACTCATGAACTTGTCAAACATTGTTGAATTATAAAATAACAATTCTCCAAAAAAAGCAGTGTTGTTACAAAATATAATATTAAAAATGAGTTGTATATAGTTTTTTTTAACAAACAAAATAGCGCGAGGGATTATGACTGGGTTTATTGAAATTACAATGTAGAGGGAGAAAATAAGAAAATAATTGAACAGCCATTTCTCTAATAGCCGTAGAGATTCGCGCACTATCGCATCCGAGAAGCTCAAGGAGTCGTCGAAGTTGGGTGGTACTGTAAAAAGAGAGATATGCGCCATATTTCAGAGAATTTTTTTTTTTCTTTAACTTTCTCCATTTGTCAATACGAGTGTGGTTTGGTTTGGTGAAAACGGGGTTACATTGACATTACGGGCAACTTTGGCAGTTTTTGGGGCTGCTTTAATACAGAGGGAAAATAAGATGTAAATGTGTTTGGAACGGTGAGAAATTCGAATATTTATGTAAATAGCAATATATCGAGATGATAATGCTGATATTACTATTGTTCGGGAAATTTCCAATTCCGTAACCTCCAATTGATGCTTTTTTGAAGGAAAAACGAAGTTAACCCTCGGCAGGTGTCGATAGTCCATATTAGTGATTTACTTTCAATTTTTTGGGATGTCCGAAAGGGCAACTTTTTTTTTCAACCAAAATGACTTTGTAGGGTCATTTTAGAATCTGAAATTTCCCACGATATACTATAACTTACGTAAATATTCAGTTTTTCGATGCTAATGATAATATATAAGGTTTTTAATTGTAGAACGTTGTTCGGCCCACGTCCTTCTATATAACTCAAGGAAGGAGGTCCTACATCTGCAAAAGTATTCTGCATACCTGACGTTTGCTATACACTTTAAAACATATATATATAAATTTATATTTATTATTCTTAAACACATCCTTTTCTCGATGTTTTTGTTTCGCCATATATAAAGATGAAGCAGCAATTATTCACGCATTTTGGTCTCCGGGTCTCTGTCTTTGACTCCATACTCGTGAGCACACCTCAAAAGTCCAACGCTAATATCGGCCTGGCACGTTGCTACTCTCGTTCCGCCACGACAAAGCCAAAGATGCATCTCGTTACTGACTTGCCGCGTAGTCAAAGAGAGTGAGAGAGAGTGTGTGGGGCTGGAGGAGGAGGGGGGGGGGGGGGGGGGGGGGTAGTGGCTGTTAGCACGCTACACACAGCTACATACGATGCATCCCCGACATTTTACCTCTCGAGGCATACAATTCTATGCACTTTTTCCTTCTTTCTCACGAGCGTCGAAAGTTGCGAAAATTGCAAAGGCCTTGTAACTTTATTTTTCGTACATTTCACTATGTACATATCCACGCGTCTAACCTTTAGCCACCTCCCTTCATTTTCAAAACTCGCGTTAATCCTTGTCGGATTTCACATTGCCATATTTTATATTACCATTTATATTTTTCATCGTACTACCTGCACATATTCATTTCAATTATCTCGCATGATACAAATCATACAACATTTTTCATAATAAACATCGTTAATTTCAATAATTGTTATTTTGCAAATTCGTAATTATCAATTTCAATAATAAGGATTTTGTATTTTGTAAACGTGTGACATTTTTTTATCAGTGGAATGTTAAAACGCGACGTAGTTTATCACAATTCGTTATTGCAAATTATAAGTCGACGATTATTGATATCGATCGATTTATCGATATTATTTTCATCCAATCGACATAAGCATAATAATAACAATTCTCTCTATTCCCCCATCTCCTCCCTCTCTCACTCTTCCACCCCCATCCACGTTACACGTTTCCTCAACATTCTCGTGATTTCAACTATCAATATCGACGAACGGTATGAAAACAAGAAATGAACATCCGAAGTTTGTAACGAACTCGTTAGAAAAAAGTGCGATAAGCAAATACAACTGGCTTCGTTAATAGAGAAATTCGTTGGAATATTTGTCCCTCCCGGTGTATTATAAATGGTAACACGATAAGAGATATATGCGAAAGAAGGATTTTTGGTCAAGGGTCGAGGGCGTAACTCCGCGTATAGTATACAAAATAGTTCTTTGCTATACGTGAATTCCGACGGGAGAACAATTTGTGCAGGTGCACATTTGCTCTACGTACACATAAATATACATATACATACACGCCCAACGTACGAAGGTATGTTTACGGTATAAAGTGGTTTGGGATTCAGGCACACGGGCAATGTTGTTACTCACTGCTTTGGAGCGTAGAATTAATTAAAATGCATATAAAATGACCCAACGGATAGTGGTGGTGGCACCGCTGTTATAGCGTTATACTACCCGTTATATATATGTTACACACCCATATATATATGTGTATGTGCGAGCGTAACATATATATATATATATATATAATTGTGTCATATATATAGCATTTACATTGGGTAGGTCGGTAGTCCCGGGAGCCAGGGTCGTTTTCCAAATTGAAGCGGACTTATCTCGACGCACCGTCATCCAGCAATATTCCAGGCACCGCTAGATATATATACATATAGGTATATATGCGGTAATGCATATATATATATATATATATATATTTAAGAGTTGCGGGGCATCCTTTAACGTTGCTCGTCCACGCTCAGCATTCTCGTGTCATGTGTGGCTCGGGATATACGCGGTGAATGAAGGTGAGTTGTATTTCGGCTTATATGGAACGAGGAACTTTCCACACAATACATCGCAATGAAAGGATCGTGCGAAAATGCACCTCGTATCATCTAGTTATTTCGAAAAATGTCTATGTTATTCGGGGAATGTTTCGTATGTCGTTTGTAAAAAAAGAGGCATTTTGTTTTGATAAATTGTGGTTTGTAATTTTTGAGGTTTGTTTTCTGTTTGGAAAAGGAGGATTCGCGAAGCGAAATGAAAATATGCCAGGGAAGAAAATTGTCGCTATGAGCTTTACGCGTACGAGGGAATTGTTTTTTTCAATTTTTTTTAAGAAGGATGTGTTTAACGTAGATGAATTCGACAACGTTAACGCCCTAGCTCGTCGGTACAGTGAGATTTCTCTGTTTTTCTCGACTCGCGATGAAGCTTTACGAAAATAGGAAAACATTCTGGCTTATTTTCACGAAGTAAAAGAAAAAGAATTGTAAATTTAGAAAATTATTTCGAAATTAAATCTTCCGGATATTATAAGTTAAAAACAAAAAGTATACGTCGATTGTTCGTTGTTTTAACGAATTCACATTTGTGTTATGACGAAGTGTTTACGATTTATTTACAGGATGAAAATTGTGCCGCCATAAAAATTTATAAATATAAGTCAATAGACGTTAATTCACAATAATTAGATCGTAATCATTCGATCGTGATTTTATTGCATTACATTGCATTACATTTTAATTGCTTTACATTTTATTGAATTAAAAAGTAATTAGAAAATAACTGCGAAATTTAATTATCTGGATATTAAAAGTGAAAAACCAAAAATATATATCGATTTTCGTTAATATAGAAGAATAATATTTTTGTGATCCGATTGTCATTCTAACGAACTGAAATTTATGTTATGAAGTGATTATAATTTATTTACAGGACGAAGATTGTGCCTCACTAATTCACAATAATTAGATCGTAATTATTTGATCGTAGTTTCATTGGATTAAAAAGTATTACAGGACGACTTATTTATGAATTCTCGAAGAATAAAAATAATGATAAGCGTTCGAACCTAATCAACAATTATTTTACGACAAAGTAGTGTCCAATGCATTAAAACGACATCACTAAGGGGACTGTGTCGTACAGGTGAATATACGTTGAGTAAGAAGGATATCCACCTGGAAACTAGAACTTTATAGTGGTTTCTCACTGTACCACCAACGTTGCGATTCGAGAACCGAGAAAATTACGAGGTACGCTCAACAATTCGTGGATTCACCGAGCGAACGAGCACAGTCCGTAGGATATAGAGGCTTATATGCATGTAGCCAGCTAGCTACCTAGTTAGAGAAGGATAGATAGAGAGAAAGCGAAGAGATCGTCGAGCGTAACACACGGGGGTAATACGGCGTCTCTATGGGGGTTGTGAAAGTGCACTCAGCGCCGAAGCTCATGCATAATCATATATTTACAGTGTGCGAGAGCCACGGCAGATAGAGACTCTATATCCTCCTCTTTCTCCATTTCCTCCCTCCCTCTACCCTCCCGAACCACCCTCCGCTTCATCCCCCAACGCACCCTTTAACGCACCACCCACCGACTTGTCCCAGCTTCTCGAATACGTATATATGAAAAATATAGCTATGTACACACCCACCATTGCAAAACAGCGAAGCACGTATGCCACAGTTGCTGTTCATTTATGCTATCATGGTCGGCAGTGTTTCTGCTTTAATTAAATATTTGCATACAGGCATGCGCAGTGACATGTTAAATATCGCAGGGTAGAATGGAACTCGTGTTTTTCCAATATGAAAAAACAAACTAAGACAAAAAAAAAACTCTCGCAATGAACGAATCCAATCGATATAAATATTTTGCGGATTATTGAAAGGAAAATATGGAAATTCAAGTTTATGCTTTTGATCTGACGCTTTTTGGGATTGACATTATTATTCCTACTTTGGGGGAAATCGAGATTACTGTGAGTACGAAAAAATATCTCGTATCGCAACTCGGGCTTTAAGACTGACGTATATATATATCTGCAGTATAAAATAGTCCTCCGACGTGCAATACGAGTAGGGGTTGTAACTTTTAAGACGTAATTTACGAGTTGGGCGTCGAGCAACTCCCTCAAAAATCTCAAAGTTGCATCGTTTCGTCGCCGAAAGCGCCGGCAGTAAAAGTCTGACGAGGTCGATCGCAGCGCCACGCACGCATAACGAACGACTCGCAGTGTAGGAGAGAGAAAAAAGTGTTCCGATTATCCCGAAATCTCTGGATGAACGTGGTTTTAATACACTTTTGTGCACTCGGATTAAATCATTAACGAAATCGTCGAGAGTTATTGTTCGAAGAAAATTAATGTTATAACGTTTTTTTACGGTAAATAATTTTCTGCAGAAGAATACGATTTAATTTTTATAAATTGCATAGTTAGTAAAATCGGCTGGTTAATTTTTTTATTAAAATCATTGGACTTACTTTTAGATAGATAAATAGTTTTTGCGAAACATTTTTATGAATAATTGTTTTTTTCTTTTCGTAATAAGACTTGGAGAGGTATCCACTTACTTTTGGCGGATATGTCACTGAAAAATGATTTTAAGCATGTTAAAAATAGTTAATTAAATTATGCTGGTGTGCATTATCCTCCATCACTTTCACGAGCTCCGTTTTAACAGGCCTTCTACCACTTTGCTCCACTCTAGCTATTCGCCAGAATTAGCCCTTTAATCTTTTGAAATTCTTCGATAAAACTCTGTTCGTTCTATCACGTTTATAAAGGTTGAACTAGCTAACAACAATTTTCGTAGACTCGTGGTTTAAGGCGTAAGGACGATTATTATTAAACTTAACGATGATCGATAAAGTGGTTCAGATTTTGAGATATTGAAATTAATTGAACTTTCGATGGATTTTGTAAAGATAACAAACATTATCTTAAAAATCATGGGATAAAGATCGCCGAAAAGATTCTATTTTTATAAAGTTTGATATAATATTTGAATGAAAATTGCGTAATTTTTTAACTGGAGCGAATCTTAACCAATTCACCATAATTAGAAAAGTACGAAGTTAAATTTACACAATAGTTCCTCGCCGTTTTCCACCATTTATAAATACTTATTTCCGTTTTACAAAGCTAAACTTACGAAACTTACAATAATTTTTTGTTCCAGACTTTCTCGAGTAGTGAAAAATTACAATGAAACAAGGTAGATTTTTCATCATCGCATATTTCTACTATTCTTTCCTTACCGGGCACTTGCTTACTGTTTATCGCAAATATTCACCAAGAAATCGATAGCTTCGTATATAAAGGTAGAAGTTCGCAAACATGCTTGAAGAATTTCTAAATTTCAAGAATATTATTTACATTTGCTTCGATCGAGATTGAATGCGGTCTATCGCAATGTGCATATACCAACGTATGTAGTATACAAAAAGGGTAAAAATGTTTTCCCGAATGACGAGTGGAATTTCCGAAGCTTTTATTCATTTTTTCGTTACGACCCTTACCAATATTAAAGCTTTCATCTCCTTGGTACTCGTCTTATAATACACCTTTCGCGTTCTCGTGTAATAAATCTCCGCTTGACAAGAGCACACTTATCGTTCCAACGTAATACTGAGTAAAGCGGAACAGAGACTGGTGCATTATAACAAAATAAAACAGTTTTTAATAATTTTGTACCTTTAAAAGTATGCATTGTATATGTTATCGACATAAATACGCCGATACGTGTTATTGGAGAGGAAAAAAAGGTTTTTTTTATTCATTACTTATCGAGATTCTTGTGCGTTATTATGAAAAAATTAGCTCGAAGTTCTGTAAGGCTGCCTCGGAAACTTTCTTTTTTTTTTACCAATGCACGAGCCAATAATACAATAAGAAAAAAAAGTAGTCGGTATATTAAAATTTGCAGATTGGTTGCTCGTGGCTCTCGTCCATTGAAAAAAACTCTCTATGCGAGGCTTCTTCGTATAGAGAGGTTTATTAACGGGCCAACCGCGCGAAAAAATATCATGCAAATTTCAATTTGCACGTTATTTCGTTCCAAGTTAACTAATGAATACACGGATCCGTTTTGGAAAATTTGAAGGAAAAATAAATACGTTGAGGAGGATGAAATTTGAACCTGTTAGGCCACTCTGGTAAAACCGGATAGGAAATATATTTGGCCTGTTATCTAATTTCGTTAGAAAGTTTCTGATCTCTCGAACAATTTTCCTGAAATTTTCGATAAACAAACATTCAATCAGAAAAAAGTATTTTTAAAGCTCCCTTAACTTATGTGTGTATGTTTTAGTGTACGAAGTGGAGTTTATTTAGTTGAAAAGCCAAGATTAAAGGCGTAAAATGATTTCGTTGTTTTTCTGAAACTTCTTCTGAAATTTTCAATAAACAAACATTGATTCAGAAAAAAAAACGTATTTCTAAAGCGCCCTTAACTTATGTGTATATGTTTTAGTGTACGAAGTGGAGTTTATTTAGTCGAAAAGCCAAAATTAAAAGCGCAAAACAATTTTGTCGTTTTTCTAAAACTTTTTCTGAAATTTTCGATAAATAAATATTGAATCAGAAAAAAAATATTTAAAAAGCGTCCTAATTTATGCGCATATGTTTTGGTGTACAAAGTGGAGTTTGTTTAGTGGAAAATCCAAGATTAAAATCGTAAATCGATTTTGTTGTTTTTCTGAAACTTCTGAAATTTTTGATAAATAAACATTGAATCAGAAAAACAATATTTCGAAAGCGTCCTAATTTATGCGCATATCTTTTAGTGTACAAAATGGAGTTTATTTAGTCGAAAATCCAACATTAAAAGCGTAAAACGATATTGTCGTTTTTCTGAAACTGCTGAAATTTTCGATAAATAAACATTGAATCAGAAAAAAACATTTAAAAAGCGTCCTAATTTATGTGTTTATGTTTTGGTGTACAAAGTTGAGTTTGTTTAGTCGAAAAACCAACATTAAAAGCGTAAAACGATATTGTCAAGGCTTCTCTTCACTTCTTTCTTAAATATTCAATAAACATACATCTAAGCATCGTGTCCTAATCCATTCGCTATAGTGACGTCAAATCCCATGAATATCTAGTATATCACGACCTTCATCAATTGGATTATAATATCACTCGAGAGAAAAGCCATATACGTTCTTGTACTCCCAAGCTGAGTCGAGCAATCGCCAAATTGAGTACACAAAAAGAAGGAATACACTATTAAAAATACTTCAAATAATTCGTCAAATAAATTCGGTGATTTTGAGAGATTGAGCGACATTCGTGCTCAAATAACACCCCTCTCTCCCCCCGATATGAAATGAAATGATAAAATAATGATCATAATAAATCACTGTCATTGAGTAAATATTTTATTATCATTTTCGGAATTTATCATACTCGCTATAAAATGAATAAAACGAACAAATATTATTAACCATACGGTGCATTAAAATTTGTCCAAACGTTGACCAACCGTTATAAACATTTTCACAAAACTAAGATATAATATTCTTTCTTAAATTGCGCTCAATTAATAATAAAATTAATCGAATAAAATTAATTCCTGTCATTTCATCGGATCGTTAGCTACGCGAGGTATTTATCAAATTTGGCTGCGGTATGCGTTTCTTACAATTAGTACAGTCGACAGCACTTTAATTGATTTCGATACTACCTCCTATTACCCAGGAGGGTATTGTTTATGTGCTCTTGCGCGCGCGCACACACACACACACACACATAAATACGCGCAGCCCTCCTTCACTATACACGCAGACATACAATGTATTCCGTACACGCATCAACAGTATCAAATTTACCCGTCAAGACGTTTGCCTCAGCTCTGCCGGAAACCTCAAAGTTTACTGCACGAACTATTTCGCCATGGCTATATAACGTGTATAACAGCCGAGAAGCTTCTGGACCAAACCTTAGCAACTAATAGTATCGTATACGGTCTAGCTCTCTAGCTCTCTGTCTTGCTGTTTCTCTTTCTCTCTCTGTCTCTCTTCGCTTGTTACTCCAGTTTCCTTTCCTCACCAGAAGCAGATGTTACAACGGGGCTGCACCCTTTGAAGTACTAAAACCACCAAACTGCTTTTCAACCCCCTACTCCGCGGAACTCCGCGCCCGTACGCCAATATACGTTTCTGCTCAATGCACACGGAACCAGCGCAACGAGATTTGCAATTCTCACTCGCGTATCAGACACTCTCCCCCGCGAATACCTTGAGATATAGAAACGTAGGGAGGTGGAGAAATGCCTCACCCACTCCTCCCTCACCCTCGCGCCCTCTCTCACTTTTCAGACTGTGCGGTTTAGACAATCGACGTTTCTATCCCGGCAATTGCATCGGTGTATATGTGTGTACGGGTGTGTGTGTGTGTGTGTGTGTGTGTGTGTGTGTGTGTGTGTGTGTGTGTGTGTGTGTGTGGCCAACACCCTCGAAAGTTTCACCAGAGAACTTGCTCAAGATAACAAAATTCTCCTACAGTTCGAGCAAGAATGATGAATTTATTGCTGGAAAGATGGAATAAGATTGCGTTGTTTATTTTTTTATCTTGGTCTTTTTTATATCGATACTTCACAGTAAAAATTTGCTTCGGAAAAATTTATTCAAATGCGATTAATAAATAATTTGATATTAATAAGAAATGATAAACGAGTATTATTTCCGTACAAAGTAGACAATTATTGGACAGTAAATAATTTGATGAAAATAGACGAATTAGTCGATTGGTTTTTCATAAATTTATTATCAGCAGTCGTTATGACAAGACAAGAATGAAGTATATCGAAATAGGAAATTAAATAAATGCAAAATTCAAAGTTATTTATTAGAAAGCACCAAATTATAAATCATTTATCGTACAATCACAAATCTCCCGAATCATGTAAAAATTATATGGGTTCAATATATTTGTATTTTTCGAGAGATTTATTCGTAATTATTTCGTTATCTGAAGTAAATTTGAAATGTTTTTTCTTTTTTTTTTTATATTCGAACGGTGGCAATCTCTGGTTACGAGATACGCATCCGCTCGCAATGGCGCGAGGATAAAAATTGCTCGACGGTAAAATGAAAATCCACGGGAGAGAGAGCGGGGTCGCGAACTCAATATCGATAGCTCGAGGGTTCGGTTTCACAATTCAAAAACAGAGAAACAATTGTATACTCCCTTATCGACGCAAAACCTCCCGTGTCATAATTCCAATATCAAACAATTTCATTTTGAATTTTCTATTTTTTTCCATTTCCATTTTAATCTTCCAAAAGTATAGATTTGAACCTCGATAATTATTGAAAGAACGTCGAGAGCTGGCAAAAATAATCCACCACATGCCACGTTTCGAGGATTTTATCCAAAAACCTTGAATGACCCTCGAGTACAAACGAAAATTCATTCACGACATGTTTATTTAAAAAAAAAGAAGAAATTCCAAGGGTTTATTCGCATTTTTTTATACAGAGCATCCAATTTTTCCATAAATCGATAAGATTCTCCGATAGAAAAAATATCTCCGACTATATTTGTAATAAATGAGATTTTCGTAGTTCGATGGAACGACATTTTGGAATAATAAATTATTTCACCGAAAACGGAACGTTCTATCGTGAAATAAAGAGAACCAAAGGAGAAAACAGAACTCTCATCGCCCTCTATTTCTATTTTCTACCCGAAATAATTAGACAAATAATTGATTCCACGACGTGTTATATTTTTGTCGATAAACCCCGAGTGTAGCTATTCGAAATGTTTTTCTCGTGTGTCCCCTTTTTACGAGATCTTCTCTTCCGGAAATAATCTGTATTTTAGGATGGTTGAAATAGAAAAAAAATGTATAACTTGTAAATAAAACATCGACGTATATATATACCGTATGTACACAAGCTCGTGGGGCTATGGGCGACGATGGGGAAAAACGTGAAAAAAAATTTTAGCATTGCCCGCTCGTTATTTTCTTACGCACCGTTGGTCCCGTAACACGAACTAATTTGCGGCTCTTGGTTGCTCTCACTGATACGTACGCATACGCGCAATATTCTGTTCGCTAGCGGTGAAATGTTCGTACAGAGTGACTGACGCACGAGAGTGAGAGAACAAATTTTATATACATATAACATATATATTTACATATATATATATATGTGTGTGTGTGTGTGTGTGTATGAATATGCTGGTTGTATATGTAATGTTATATGCACTGGAAGCTCTAAAAGGGAGTAATAGAGCGGTGGCACAAGTTCGCGCAACATCATTTATACATTATTCAGCTGGGAATATTCCAACCACCGGTGCGGGGTGTGAGAGGAAGAGAAGGTGCAGAAGGTGGAGGAGGACGAAGAGTAGACCGGGATACGTATACCTACGGGTTTCTATCGTTTTTCCACTCACACCGTCACCGAGTGAGCTACCTACTGACGCACAGCCTTTATCACATCCAACGCACCAGCCATCAAACGAACTTTTGCCCTCTTATGTTGGCGATCTTTTACATTCTTGAGTGTCGGGCACAACGATCTCCCTTTCTTTCTCTGTTTTTAACCACTGGTTCTCGTTCTCGCTCTTTCTTCGGTTTCTTTCTCTTTTTCTGTAGCTACCCCTCTCGAGCAATTTTCGTCCAATCGCCCAATCAGGTCTTTCTCGGCACTGGAGTTAACTATTTTATTTTTCTACGAACCAGGGATCTTTTTCAACACGGAACCGTTTTTTTTTCATCTCGTATTTCTTAATTGGTTCGAGTTTATGATTGGGGAATTTTTTTTAATTAACAATGGGCATGGGCATGGGCGTTTCACGTTGCCTTATTATTTTTATGAAAACTACCCGGGGACATTTTTTTCGAGATGGGAAATAATTGTTTTTAAGGAGTCGAAATGAAATAGATGTGCCTTACGGATATTTCGTGTTCAGAAATTATTGTCATGAAAACGTATTCGCGTATTGATCCATCGCTTTATTGAAAATATATTTGAGTATTATTATCTTATATTATTACCGTTGGGAATAATTAGTTTTGAGAAATTAGAAATAACATTTAAAAAACATGTAGGATTCGTTTTTAGCTCAACATTATCATCGCAATTTTTCTTAGTGAACATTATTGTTTTCTTTTTCAACGAACGACAAATATAAACAAACTGAATTCGAACTTAAATAATGCGTACGCAAGTGACTCCCTCTTTGTGGCATAGAAATGTAGCTTCAGCATAGACGTTCTTGTAGTTGTTTGCGAACCAATCGATAACCAACAGCGACAGAATTCAGACAATATCGCGCAGACATTGTTCACATAAGTTCGCTTTCTTGACTCTTCCATTATTCTATCGAGCCAATGTTTCGTCCTTCCCTGCTTAAGTGCTTTATCGGTGACTTTTAGTAGAAAAATGCACACTCGTTTCATACAAACAAAAAATACAAACCAACCTGCTTGAAATTTTCCGTTCGAAAGAAAACAGCGTCTTATCTCCCCTCTCCTCCGATTCCAGGATTTTCCTCCGTTTCTTCTAAAAAAATGGAAATTTCTCATCTAAGAAATACTGAAAAAATTGAAATAAATTGATTAAAAATGTTGAAGGACGCTGTAAGGTAAACGGGATTGAAACTCTTCCATTATTCTATCGAATCAATGTTTCGTCCTTCCCTGCTTAAGTGCTTTATTGTTGATTTTTAGTAGAAAAACGAAGATATCGAATTTCCGTTGCTGAATTGTTCATTCGCTGCACACTCATTTCATACAAACAACAAATACAAACATCAACCTGCTTGAAATTTGCATTCGAAAGAAAACAGCGTCTTATCTCCCCTCTCTTCCGCTTCCAGGAGTTCCCTCCGCTTTTTCTAAAAGAAAATGGAAATTTCTCATCTAAAAAATAATGAAAAAATTGAAATAAGTTGATGAAGAATATTCGAGGACGCTGTGAACGAGAGTGAATTAAACGATGAATACCAGCATAAAAGTGACTCGCATTATTCTAGAGTTCGCGTGGAAAACCCCATAGAAAGAGAAAAGAAGAAACGGGAAGAAAAGTAAAAGTCGTCGAAAAAGGGAACAGGTATGGAAAACTGTGGTCGCTTATGCATGCAGCATAAACTAAAACTACCAGTGTCACGGCTGATGTATAGCATGGCCTGCTTCTGGGCGGTGCTACGAGTTTTACCCTCCCTCTCTCTTCCACCCACTTTTGGCCTCTCGCGACCTTTTCCATCGCTGCTGGACCTCGCGACCGGCTAGACGAGAGAGGATGCGCCGGTTTATCGCCGATTTGCATCCTGACTCCTGCATACTCCTTTTCTTTTTCGCTTTTTAGTTATCTCTCTCTTTCTTTCTCTCCTTCGTTCTCTTTCTTTCTCTCTCCCTCTCTCACGCACACACACTCTCAATCATTCGTTCACCGTCTCATTTCTCTCGTAAACGACAGAACCATCGCACACAATCCATAGATCTCTACTATCATGGCCGGCCCCTGTGTACATTACGCTTCCTAAAAAATCCTGCGTATTGAAGATCGACGAAAAAAACCGGAGGAAAATGCATTTATGGAATCTTGTTAATGATTTTTTTTTAATTTAAAAAATCTCTTATGAGATTGTATAAACGTTAAATCGTTCAAGCGACTATTTATTATCATAACAAAATAATTAATTTCCAAATGATTTGAAGATTTCAAAAAGTTTATTAAAAAAATTGCAGAAAAATGTATGTAAACACATTTTTTATGCAGCTAACATGCATCCTAAAAAATCCTGCGTATAAAAAATTGACGAAAAACCGGAGGAAAATGCATTTATGGGATCTTGTTAATGATTTCTATTTAATTTGAAGAATATTTTATGCGATGGTTTAAACGTTAAATCGTTCAAGCGATTACTTATTTCATCACGAAATAACTAATTTTCAAGTGATTTGAAGTTTAATTCACAGTTTATATAAAGAATTATGGAAAAATCGATGTGAACAAATTTATTTATACAGACTTCTATTGTATGCGTCGCAAACCTCTTTTTTCCACC
Organism: Netelia fuscicornis; assembly: GCA_946811545.1. Lineage (NCBI taxonomy): Eukaryota > Metazoa > Arthropoda > Insecta > Hymenoptera > Ichneumonidae > Netelia > Netelia fuscicornis. The sequence continues at coordinate 13,358,032 of OX328012.1, forward strand.
TTCGGTCGTTTTATTTTTTACGTAAATGTATATAATACATGAAAGCCTCAGTGCGCTTTCACCCCTGTGTCTCGTGTGTCGCTTAACTTTTTAACCCTCCAACGTCAACAGTAGATCCGACTTTTCTTTTCCCGCTGTCTCGCTCGCCCGACAAATACTTATACATCCACTATCTAGTTGCTGTATCTTCTACCATATTTTTCTACTCGAAGTTTGAGTGTAGCCCATGCGTCGTCAGGATCGAAGCTGGCTTTTAGTCGAACGTCCGGACACATATTGGTCTCCCCTCTACCAACACACCGAATTTCTTTAGTGTGCATTATGCCTGTTTCTCTCTCGTGCTCTTCATCCGATGTCACTACCCTGTGCTTTATCGCTTTCTCTTCATTCTACCGTTCATTCTCCTCTATCGTATAATGCAACCATCTGGCGCAGGTATTTTCAATAATTCCTCATAGAGCTCCTCTCAGACATTTTACAAACGAGTAAATGGAGTTCGAATGCTTAATTAAAGAAATTTCGTAATTTAAAATATAATTTTTGTAACATAAAAAGACGATCTTCGATTGACAAAGAAAGATTTGTTTTTTTCTAGTTTGTTTCTTTTAATAATTCCAAAACTGGAGTAATTTGTATAAATGCGTTCGTTGAATTACCATAAAAATATTTAAGGTTGACAATCGTCAAGATCGGTATGAACGACATTATAAACGTGGAGTTTTCAATAATTTCTTGTAGAGCTCCTCTCAGAAATTTTACAAACGAGTAAATGGAGTTCGAATGCTTAATTAAAGAAATTTCGTAATTTAAAATATAATTTTTGTAACATAAAAAGACGATCGTCGGTTGACAAAGAAAGATTTGTTTTTTTCTAGTTTGTTTCTTTTGATAAATCCAAAACTGGAGTAATTTTTATAAATACGTTCTTTGAATCACCAAACAAATATTTAAGGTTGACAATTATCAAGATCGGTATGAACGACATTATAAACGTGGCGTTTTCAATAATTTCTTATAGAGCTGCTGTCAGAAATTTTGCAAACGTGTAAATAAAATTCGACTGCTTAATTATAGAGATTACGTAATTTTAAATATAATTTTTGAAACATAAAAAGACGATCGTCAATCGACAAAGAAAAATTTGTTTTTTTCTAGTTTGTTTCTTTTGTTAATTCCAAAACTGGAATAATTTGTATAAACGCGTTCTTTGAATCACCAAAAAATATTTAAGGTTGACAATCATCAAGATCGGTATGAACGACATTATAAATGTGGAGAGGGCGGAGGGAGCGAATCTCTCGTTTATCTCGCGGAAGCTGAAAAGAGATCTAAGGTATATATATATATAACTTAGATCTCTTTTCAGCTTTTCTCAACCCTCATCACCGCAAAAAGTTTTCTCGGCCAGCACTTACTCGACGCTCGAGCAATTTTTCGTTCGTCTCTCTCCATCTCCCTCTGACTCGGTGAAAATTCACTCATGCAAACATTTCAGCCTCGCTCATATTTTATATAATTCGACTCCCTCGTCCAGATTCATTTGCGTCCCGTATATGCGAGTATAAATATGAAGAGAGTGAGAGAGAAGAAGAGAGTATAGCTACGAGTGGAAGCGTACAACCCTCAGTGGTTGAGTATCCACGTGGATGTTCATGAATCATTGTTGGAAGGGATGGGTAACACGAGATGAGAATTGTGCGAATCAGAGGCTGACACCGGACAGCGTGAGTGCGGTTCTGCATTATTGTCGATGTACCTTGAATATCGAAGCACGAAAATATTCATTGATGGACCGATCACTCTTGTCATTCCCTCGTCAATCATTCGAGCTACACGCGAATGTGTGTATGCATATAACATACTATCGGGCACAATGCTGATCGTAAGTGCTCTCGTGGTCGTATCAGCAAGCAAACGCGAATAAAAACCCTGAATTTCTAGAAATACGCTGCCAAATGGAATATCGAATCAGTTATCGTGCTAGGATTTATCAAATATGTAGTTCCGCCAATATAGACGTGTATACATAACGCATGGCATGTTCAAATAGCAGAATACGTAACCAACTATCAATGAATCAATATTTTCGAATCAAATGGATGTTAACAAAATTATATCCCTTCAGGGCTTACGCATCTCTCAGAGCTTATGGGTTTTGATCAGTTCCTTGTTCATTTATCTCTCATGATCGGCAGAACAACGAAACGTTCCGGACATAAAACTGATTTTAATTAAAATCGATGGATGCGTTTCGTTATCAACGTTGACATGAATTCACAATGATCTACTATCTACAGGTATGTCATTCGTGGAAAGTTTGCAGTATTTTGTATCACAGACTCGTGTAAAAAATTGAAACATTTTATTGGATAAATTGGTGATGGTAAAATGCTGGTAATTTTACACTTTACCCTGGCTGGCACCCTATGGGTTTATGAAAAAAAAGATTTTTTTTTGTTGATTTCTTGATACTTCGAAATCTTGCAACAATATTATGAAAAAATGTATTCCAAAGTCCTGAGAATTAATCAAGTTGCAAGCATTGAGGTACTTTTTTCCGATTGTAAAAGTGATCTTCTTTCTAAAAAAAAATGATTTTTCTCACGAAAAAAAGTGACATACAATGAAATGAACGATCAAGATATTCAAGATCTTCGAGGAATAAAAAAACTGTAAATGTAAGTCGACTCAAATTTGAATATATAGCGTAAAAATCCGCCCTCAAAATAAACGATTTTTTTCCAAAACTATTTTTCGGCTGGAAAGAAAAAGATTGTGACGTCATATTTTTCAAAATATCAAGAATTCTGGGAGATAAATGCAAAAAAATAAAAACACAGTTTTTATTCACGACCTCGATAAATACTCAAAAATAAAAAACAAGATTTTCTTATTACAGAGAAAATTTCCGATCGGTGATGGTCTTTGAGGCTTGAGAAATCAACGATGATACGACAATGTTGACAAAACGTCTTTGTCCTTCGCCGTCTCGCCAAGTCTGGCCTTGAACATAGGAGTTGTCAAATATCCGATCACACGACAAAAGTGACAAACTGCTATTACTGTCGGACACGTGAACAAGACGATCGATATTCATTGCTTTTATCCAACGCCTCGTGACACGTCTAATCTATTTACCGTATCATCTTTTTTTCACACTGCCTGATCATTACAGCCTCAGCCTTCTGGCATTTTTAATTTACATTGTCACGATTCGTACAAATGCAAAGAACGTGATTACGTATTAATGCATGCCAGTTTTTTGGTATAAAAGAACGATAGACTCAACAATGCCGAGAGTCCATTATGACGAGACCAATCAACCCCCTCCCCCCCCCCCCCCCTTATTGTGCCATTTATACTATACAGAAGTGTCTACCTGTCTAGTTCTCGCTTTCGCTGGTAACAGGACTATATTTAAATGGAAAGTTTGTTATCATTCCGTATGATAATTTTGGCAGAATGTCTCCTAGCGAAAGTAACCTTGGCCATGGACGGTTTCGTCCATCGATTGTACACACCCACATACACGTATGGAGTAGGCATAGAAACATGAAACCGGATTTTTTTTTATAAAAATGACACGTCTATTGTTTAAAGATGATAAAAAATATTTCAAACGAATGGAGACGGCTTCCTGCGTCACATTCAATTCATCCGGGAGTTCTTGTTGAGTTTGGCTTACAATTCGTTGTCTGCGAACTTTTTCGGTGGTTTCCCACGCTCTTCGTTTCCCATGGAAAAATCACGATAAGCTTTCGATGCGATTGTGTAGCAGTTTTCTTCAAATGATAGCAAGAAATCAATGTTGTCCGAAAATCGTAGTTCGTAGTCGCAAAAGTCAACATATTTAAGGTTATAGAAAAATGTACCGGTGTATGGAACTTGAGTTGTTGTGTGTTGCAGATCTTCGTCAACTGTTAGAGGGAGATGGCGGCGTTGCAGAAGCAGTCTTACGGTCCCTAAATTGATGGCTAGCACCATCTATAGGCAAATTCCGGTTTCATACTTCTACACCTGGTATACTGTAACGGCATTCAATTTTCCACAACAGAGATGCAAAATTTGCAGACGACAGTCAATGAGGGTCTTCTACACCCAGAATTTTTCAATCATTGTAACGCCCAAAATGTGAAATTTTGCTTCAGTTGATACGACCCGTCGACAGGAAAAACATTAATCACAAGCTAATTAGAAATTGTTACCAATTAATCATTAAATTTTTGTAAAATAAACAAGCTTAACCCTCCATTCACACACATGATGTCCATCCCATTTTTATAAATCACTAGTTCTCAATCTGTTTCCATTAAATAATAATAATAAAATTTAATTTTTCTCCAACACCCAAAGCACCCTCTCTTTCTACAGATCTCAAACTACTCCCCTGAAATTTTTCAAATTTTTAAATCAAATTTAAGTATGATAAAAAAAACAGTGGGAGAGCATAGACCCAAGTGTATCCAGAGAAGTGCGCAAGTTATAGTGTGAATAGGAATGGTTAAACTCATTAATCAATTACTCGTCCAACATTCCTTCGCACCTTCCAAAGTTCCCTAATCCAAAACTACGTAGGTGAAAATACGATAGCCTGTAATTCCGCGACTAACGAATATCCGTTCGAGAGTTGGGAATAGACAAAACGCGTTCTAAAATGAATATAGCTTTATATATATTATAGTTTACGGTACGTACTGCAGTAACATTCGTACAGGTGCACGAGAGACCGTAAATTCGTATCATCTTCCTCTCGGTTTTGTCACTGCTCCATGAACCATGTCAATATATAGTCGTTTATCGAGATAGCATCACCCGCGATGGTACACTGGAATCGCATGTAAAGTGATATTCTTATCGTGTACGAACGGAATGACAGTTCCTTCTAACGCGCGGTTCAACATACCAACCGCGATATCAATTTGCTCATGTACTATACGTTATATAGTACGTATACAATATAGCTTCATGGTGTCGACGGCCGTGGTATATGGAACTTGAATATCGTAGGGATAGGCATGTATATACAGGGTGAATCACATAAAGTGTCGCACAGCGAATTCTGAGGTAGATGAGGCCATTAGAAACAAAAGTTGCAAATAAACATTAGGGATAATGTTAATAATTTACGAGATAAAATTTTTTTAAATCGGTCTAATCAGAGCGCGCCGAGAAGCGTTGAAGTCGCCCACCCCCACCCTAGATATAGCATAGATTAGGGCGTTACATTTGGTTTGCAAAATTCAGAGCAGTCAATTTTATTGATTGTATTAGTACGCAGTCATTTTTTGTTCGCGGTCATTGGTTGCTCTGAATTTTGCCCAGTGTGCCAATAAGCGTTGAAGTCACCCACTCCCCGCCTAAATTCAGAAAGGCCAATGCCCGAGAAAAAAAATGACTGCGGAAAAATACAAGCAATCTAATTGACTCCTCTGAATTTTGCAAACCCAAATGTAACGCCCTAATCTATGCTATATCTACGGCTAGGGTGGGGGTGGGCGGCTTCAAAACTTCTCGGCGCGCTCTGATTGGACCGATTTAAAAAATGTATATCTCGTAAATTATTAACAATATCCCTAATGTTTATTTGCAACTTTTGTTTGTAATGAGCCCATCTACCTTGAAATACCGCCCGGCACCCCTTACGCAATTCACCCTGTATACAGGGTGAGGCACATGAAGTGTTAGAGAGCAATAGCACTCAAATAAGTGATCGTATCCAAAAATGTTCCAGACCAAATTTTCAATGTTCGAGAAGACTGTCATACTGGATTATCCTATTTTTTCATCAAGGTCACGTCTACTTTTTTAAACTGAATGATAGATTTTTTTCCAATTTCTTATAGAGCACTTCAAACCGCGTAAAAACATTAAGGGGTCAAAGTCGCTCAAGGTCATTCAAGGTCAGTATCTATAATACAAACTACATATCTCAGATCATTACTAAATATTTGGTAGTTTTATAAAGACGTCACAAAATAATGTTCTAAACAAAAGTTGTACTGTGTAGAGGGGGGCAGTAAATGTCACCGATATTTTTATTTCGTGGAGGCGTTGGCACAAAGTGAAAGTCATGTTTACTTTATTAAAAAAATGTGTCATTCCATTAAGAAAGTGGATTTGACCTTGATGTAACTTCAACGCCCCCACCGATCAAAAATAGGATAGTCCTGTATGACGGTCTTCTCGAACACTGAAACTTTTTTGGATATGATCAATAGTTCGAGTGTTATTGTTCTGTAACACTTTATGTGCCTCACCCTGTACATAGAAGCCCGATCATAAAGGGCTTAAACCAGGATCACGCACGTTGATGATAATTCTGAGATAACGCAAATTGTGAAGGATTGATAGGGACTTTTTCCTTTGTTACACGCAGCGAAATATACGCGTATAGAAACCGTCAGGAGGTCAGATCGTATAACAGAGATAATTTAACTCCGCACCGGGGGTTCGCAAAAGTTACGCGATGATCAAAAAAGCTCACGCAATTCTCCATGGGCCGTACGTTTCCTTTACTTTCCGACGTCACTCATCCTTCTTTTCTTTCATTCCAAATTGATTCATTTACAATGTTTTCTTTTTCGCAAGTGGTGGTTTGGTACGCGACGCACGAAATGGCTTTCGAGTACACGACCTTCGCTGCTAGAACATGACTTTTCGATACGATAAAAAAAATATGTTGGCACTGACCATAGTGGCAACGAGGGTAAACATACAGAATAGAGAAAGAGAGGAAGACAGAGAGAGAGAGAGAGAGAGAGAGAGAGAGAGAGAGAGAGAGAGAGAGAGAGAGAGAGAGAGAGAGAGAGAGAGAGAAAGTACGTCAGTGAGGGATAGAGAGAAAACTGAGAAGGAGAATAGCAGAGAGCCCACCGAGAGAGCTTCCGGCGAACCCGAAGTTTTGTCCCGGTGCTTTGCAACCGACGGGATACAAAGAGCCACCCCGTGTTTTCAGGACGACGGGAGCCATATTGCTGTTACGGTGTATAGTGTAGCATGTACCGGTGGTGCTTCTGTCGCTGGACGCAACCATGTTTACCACTCTTCTGCCACTCCGTGTTAACACAGCACTTTTACACCTAGCGGTAGAGTTTAAAAAAAAAAATAAAACGAAAAAAAACAAAAAACAACGAAAATCAGAGACGCTAACTCTCCACTATTTTGTCCTGTATTCCGTTTTTCGTCGCTTCGAAACTCTGTTTCTCTGCAACCCTTTTTCATGGACGAGCTGTACTGCGTACTACACACATACACGCATGTAAAGGAGTGGGTGGACGCATACACACATTTACACAAGGCAGTTCTGTCGAAAGACTTTGGACGGATTTACGTACAAGGAGAAAAGTAGGAAAATATTACGACAGCCCTTCCGGGCTGAAAGTCCGGGCGGGTTGTAAAACGAAAGAGAAGTTTTCGTGTAACGACGGTCGAACATGCAACATCGCACTCGCGACAAATCGGACCTAGTTTCTTCAAAGTCGTACAAAATTCGTGGAAGGTTTTAAAAGCTCACTACGGTGGGAAAATGTTCGTTTTCTGCATAATAACGAATTAGTTTTCTTTTTTAAATCGACAATAGTTCATTCGTTATTGGAAAACTAAAATTAATCAATAGTTTAGTTGTATTTGTTGTTTTTTTTATTGGAACGATTTCGATGAAACAGGTTGATTTTTTTTTAAATTTAAGGTATAAACGCATTCGCAATTGCTCTCTACGAACTCATAATAGTTTCAGCTATCTTGTCTCTTGAGACAAATATGCGAGAAAGTCGCAGTACAATATTTCAACATGAAAATGATATTAAAAGTATTAAATTGCTCGGCGGAAGTTATCACTGTCCTATATTAAGACTGTTGCGTCATAAATAATGACCGCATAAACATAAATGCATTTATCTATACCTATACATACATATGCAGCTGGTAAAAACACACTTTGGGTTCAACTCCAATTTCCCAAATATTCCAAGCTACCATAATTCTATTGTTTTTAACCCAATAAACGTTTGATTCCATTTCGTTATATTCGTCTTGGTCTGACAATTATAGGTCGCTTTGTAAAACGACAATAACGACCTTCACACGACCTCGAGATCCCAAACTAAAAAAAACTCAATATGGGCACTATGTGTCCTACTCGCGACCATACATTGGGTTCGTGGGAAATTTTTTTTTCGTTTCGTCTCATTTCCTCGACTTATTGCTATGGCTAAATTGAAATATACGTAAATATATATGAATATTGCGTGTTACGGAAATTTTCTTTCTCGAATATATAAACAATAGTCTGTGCAAGAATCCACATTCCTCTGGGTACGTACGAGAATACGAGACTTCTTGTGCGACTCAACTCAGCCCTCGTCTGCTTGTTTTCGCTCTGTGCTGTTACTGCCACCCTCCGCACGCAGTTTCTTATCGTTCGTAGGCAATAAAGTCGTGTTGGGGAATATTGCGCCGGAGGCACTTCTCGCACAAACAAATCTCGCACTCTTCCCTCTCTGTATATATCGTTTTCCTTGGGCTGTCTGTCGTTTCTCCAATTTCCCGCCCCCTAGCCTGCCCCCCTGCCCCTTCACCCGCGAATCCTCCACACAGTCCCTCGACACTCGTCCTCTCTCTCTCCCTCTCTCTCCTCGCTCTTTCTCTATTTATTTATACATATATCTCTCGCGTTCCGTAGGTCAACACCGGAATAGAATTCGCCGAAGGCGAGTATAATACATGGCTGAGATATTCGTCGTTGTGACACTCATGAGGGTAACACGACGAGTGACCCGGGGAATGAGATTGAGGAGTAAAAGAAAACCGAGGAAAATTGCAATAGCCAAAGTCAACGCTTCGTACATATATATGCGTATATCTATTTATACATTTATTACGCGAGTGGATAAATGAGTGAATTTCACTCTTATATACTCAGAATCATCGTGTTGGGACACATATTTGTATTTTTATTTTTATTATTATATATTTATATTTGTTATATATATATATATATTATATAATATGTAATATATAATATAATATAATATAATATAATATAATATAATATAATATAATATAATATAATATAATATAATATAATATAATATAATATAATATAATATAATATAATATAATATAATATAATATAATATAATATAATATAATATAATATAATATAATATAATATAATATAATATAATATAATATAATATAATATAATATAATATAATATAATATAATATAATATAATATAATATAATATAATATAATATAATATAATATAATATAATATAATATAATATAATATAATATAATATAATATAATATAATATAATATAATATAATATAATATAATGTTACGTACGGGAACCGTCGTAATGTATTTATTATTTCGTATTTATTTATAGTCGAGCGTCAGGTACTCGACTTGTGGGTTCTTGTCAGTGTTAAAGCGGTGTAACGCACCTCACCTGGTTTAGTTGTTCGTGTGTGTTTCCGTGTGTTTATCGCTCTGTCGTCGTCGGCAGATTCCTGTGAAGGTCGGGTATGACGGCAGCCTTGGCCGTGGAGATAATACACACAATTACACTTAAAACTTTATTCGGCTTTCGTACAGAGTTGATCGTGTGGTTCACACTGACGCGTTCGTATGCGACACTACCACTACGATCTCGGTGTCTTCGCTGAGTCGACAGGAAGGACGAGCGTTTGGAACGCGATACGCCTCGCTCGACTCTAACGCTCTTGGTTTAATAGGAATACGGTTTGATTTGAGAATTTTATACTCGCAATACTTTGACGCGTAATGCCGCTCGGGTAATTAACGCGGTACAAGAGTATTACGAGGGGCGTGAAGTGCCGTTCTGGTTAACTTACACGCAAAGAGTTCTAAAGGGTTTTGATTCGATTTTCCGCACTCAATGTTACACTCGCGAGACTCTCGGTACGCGAGATGTACTTGCCCTCAGGTATGAGTACGCCGATCGTTGGATACGTCTGTTAAGACGGAGGTACCAATTTAGACTGACGATTAGTTCGTCGATCAGAATGCTCATTACCGTGGGGCGAGGGTGTTGGAGGAGTCTCGCGGGGGCAACAGGAAGTATCGGATTTCCTATTGAGAGTTTGATTCGTTGTTGCGAGCATTCTCAGAAATGTGTAAATTGCTGATTGAGTAGCGCGTGGAGTTTGGAAATTTCCATCGCGGGTCGGTGCATTTAGGTAAAGTGATGACAAAGCCGCGCGTGCATCGATGGATCGTTCGGTCAGGTTGTTGCTAGGCTGATCGGTCCGTAACAGCCCTCCCTTCTTAGACGGAACGTGGTACCCATGGTCCGCGCTTCCGCACGTCGGTATGTCAGGTGCACTCCTATAGGTTTATCTTGGAAAGAGGAAAATGTTGAATAAGCGAGTAAGAAATGAGAAAAGGAAAAATAGTATGAATAGTATGATGTCATTGAATGTTGCCGTGTTGTCCATCTGTTGGTATTTTCGTGGGGCTGGTCCTCTGGCGTTTCTTATAAGTGAAGATGGCCGCGACGAAAATCACGAGGAAGCGTTGTCCAATTAATCTGAAGTGATTCCAGTTGTTGTCGGTTTCAGTTTTTTTTTGTTCTCGTCTTCGCGTTATTGCTTAGTAGCTCGTTAGGTCTCTTAGGTATGTTGTTGTCGTTGCCCCCATTTTCTCCGATGCTGTTGTGTTCTCTAATGTTGGAGCGGGTCTTGTTGGCTCGCTCGTAGTTTCTTCATTCAGGTGGATGGGGTGCGAGATTGTTCTCAATCTCTCCTGGTGTTGGACGGTCTTTTTTTTTTTTTTTTTTTTTTTTTTTTTTTTTTTTTTTTTTTTTTATTATTTCCATGCTGGTTTGGGTTTTTGGGGTCGGCCACGTTTTTTGGGCGGGACCGGTACTGATGGGTTTTCGGCGTCCATATGGGCAGGTTTGATTTTGTCCATGTGGGTTAGGCTTAGTAGTCCATGTCCCTTATCGATTAACGCGGTGTTACCGTCCAGGGTTTTTACAATGCGATACGGGCCGTTGTAGTAGGGGTCGAATTTCCCCTGCTTCGGCTCGCGGAGCGCATAAATGGCGTCTCCTGGTCGGTACGGTACCGCATTTAGTTTCTTATCATGGCGAGTTTTTGCTGATTCTTTACTTTTGTTTAAATTGTTACCGCCTACTTCGGCTAATTCGTCGAGTCTTTTTATGATGCTTGACACGTATCTTGTGGTAGTGGGCAGGTCTTCTTTTAGAGGCGGTGTGGATGGTGTCTTCATGAGCTTGCCGTATGCCATCTCGTACGGTGTGAATCCTGTTGATTCGTGGATTGCAGCGTTATGTGACTGCATGGCGTATGGTAAGATGTTGTCCCATTCTGTCTCTCTTTTGATATAGTGTTTCACGTAGTCAGCAACTCCTTGGTGACTGCGCTCTAATGTCCCGTTGCTTTGTGGGTGGTACGTTGTCGCCTTGACATGGTGTATATTCTTTTCTTTTAGGAAATTTTCCATACGGCTGCTGACGAAGCATTTGCCGTTGTCGCTCAAGATGCACAGTGGAGTCCCGTGTACGGTGAAATATTCTTGGTCTAGCGTTTTGATGATTGTTTGGCTTTTCATATCCGGTAAAGCGAACGCTCGGGCGAATTTCGTCAGCAAGTCGATGGTTGTTAAGACGAAACGATTTTTGCGTTTAGTTAAAGGCAATGGACCAAGTATGTCGAGGGCGATCTTTTCCCATGCTGCCACAGGTGTGTCAGTGATCACCATTGGTTCTCTGGTCTTTATTCGGACCAATTTGTGTTGCTGGCAACTGTGACAGCATCGTACAATATTTTGTACGTCGTTTTTCATACCTTTCCAGTAGTATCGTTGTCGTAGCCTTTCGTAGGTTTTCCTTGCTCCCTTGTGACCTCCGATGTGGTCGCTATGCCATTCCGTGATGAGCGCCTTGCGTTCTTCTTCTGGCGGTGTTTCTATCTTATTGGTGCAGATGGTAACCTTGCAGCTGACTTGGGAGAGAGCGCGCTCGAGTATCCGTTGGAACGTTGGTAATGGTAATTCATCGTGCCCGTCTCCATCGGAGGCGATGCGGAATTCGTAGTTCCTGCATTCTGTGATCGATTGCCTTAGATTCTCGAGAGCGGTTTCGAGGTCGTCGAGAGTAATTTTGTCAAAATAATTTTTAGCGGTTGTGAGGCTCAAGGTTTCTTGTTTCTTACTTGTTGATTTTAGTACGTTCTCTAGTTTTGATCGTCGCATTAGGTTGTCAGCGTCGATGTAGCCAAGGTCGCGTAATTGATTTCCTATTGGAGTTGTAACGATTCCGTCCTTGGGGATGAAGTGAAGAATTGTTCCCCGGCCGGTTGTTAATTGGTCGGGTTTTATTTTGATTTGACACAATTTGGTAGAGTTGTCTTCGAGGTTGGGGTGGTCCTCGTCGGAGTCGATACTGGAGTTGTCGCTGGAACTCGCGGCGAGCTCGTCCTCTTCGGATGATGATGATGACGACGATGATGATAATGATGATGATGATGATGATGATGATGATGGCATCGATGATCCACTGGTTATTGGTTTTTGATTTTTCTCTTCCACGGCTGGTTGATCTTTGTTAGGTTCGGTAGATGCTGATGAAAATCGTACCTTACGTGGTGTCGAGCCGCATGCAGGTTTTTCTCCCTTGGTTGGAGTTGGCATCATTGATATTCGAGTTGATGCTCGTACTTCCTGCTGCCGGGTAGGGCAGTTTCCGCTGATCTGGCTGGCGTTTCGGTTTTCGGAAGTCTGCGTTGCGGTTGTCGCATCAGTGGTGAGTGACGATTTCCTGAGGAGGCTGATTAGCTTTCGCGACGTTTCTGGGCTATCTCCGAGTTCTTTTTCGATGATTTCTTGTTGCTTCGGCGTTAGGTCGGAGTTACTGCAGATTGAGTCGTCGTTGAGTACCGAGCTCGTCTCCATTGGGACCGCTCGGTACCCTGGTAGACTGCCGGACAGTCGCCGTAGTCGTCCCTTCGCCTCATTCAAGGTCAATTGGTTGGTGCCGTGTTGCAGGGCGACTGACGTGTCGAATCGGTATCCGTGGGGGTCAGATTGAGTGGATGTATCGATTTCTGCGGTGGTATCGGCAGATTCGTTAATGTCGTCGAGGTTTGGTGTTGGCAGTATGCTGTGACGTCGGCCTTCTTCGATGGTTTCGTCATCGCTTGGCGGTTCTTGGAAGCTTGTTTCGTCGTAAGCAGCGGTGGTGGCTGCTCGACCACGGTCGCGAATTCGGCTGGCAATGGTGCTCTCGTTGGGGTTTCGTCGTAATATTCCTTTGACCTTGAATTCGTCGTCGTCGCGAGGGGTCACTGGCAATGTTGTTGCCGGATTCCTTGAAAGGGCGTCGGCGTTGAGATTCGTCTTTCCCTTTTTGTACAGGACCTCGTACTCGTACTCCTCGAGTTGCAATCTCCATCGCACGAGTCTCGAGGAGGGATCTTTAACCGAGTGTAGCCAGACGAGAGGTTGATGGTCAGTTACGAGCGTGAATTTCCGGCCGTACAGATAAGGTCGGAAATATTTTACGGCGTAAACCATCGCCAGACATTCCTTTTCTGTTGTGGAATAATTCTTTTCCGCCGAGTTCAGCACTCTGCTGGCGTATTGTATGGGTAGATCTTGACCTACCTTTTCTCCCTGACTCAGCACAGCTCCGATTGCCACGTCCGATGCGTCGGTCGTTAGGATGAATGTTTTTTTGAAATCTGGATATTGTAATAGGGGAGCTGTGCATAGAGAATCGCGGAGGTTTTCGAAACTCGATTGCGTCTGTTCTGTCCATACGAATTTCGTTGTTTTTCTGGTAAGGTCAGAAAGTGGTTTTGCTCTACCCGAAAAATTGGGGATGAATTTCCGATAATAGCCAGCGAGACCGAGGAATTCTCGCACGTTTTTCGGGGTTTTTGGTATCGGAAAATTCTTGACTGCTGTTAATTTTTTTATGTCCGGTCGAACTCCGTTCTTATTGAGGATATGCCCGAGATAATTGACTTCTTTACGTAAGAATTCACATTTATCTACTTGGAGGGTCAGTCCGTTTTTTCGCAGGCGTTGGAAAAGCCTGTTGACCTTGGCACGATGTTCTTGGAGGGACGACGAAAAGATGACTATGTCGTCCAGATATACAAATAGTTCAGTGCCCGTGAGACCCGATAAGACGCTATCCATAAGTCGTTGAAAAGTTGTCGGGGCATTTTTTAAGCCGAAGGGCATTCGGGCAAATTCGTAATGACCTCGGGGGGTCGTGAATGCCGTTTTCGGTTGGTCCGTTTCAGCTACTTTAATTTGGTGAAATCCGCTAGCTAGGTCGAATACTGAGAAATATTTGGCTCCTCCAAGTCGGTCCAATATTTCGGTAATATTAGGCAGCGGATAGCTGTCGCCGATCGTTTTTTCGTTAAGTTGTCGGTAATCGATTACCATTCTCCACCGTTTATTACCGTGTGAATCCGCCTTTTTAGGGACGATCCACAACGGTGAATTGTACGGGGAGTGGGACGGCTTGATAATTTTATTGTCGAGCAGTCCTTTTATTTGGTTTTCGATTTCGTTTTGGTGTATTACCGGATATCGATATTGTTTCGTATGTACCGGTTTGTTGTCTATTGTCGGAATTTCGTGCTCGACGATAGTTGAGCCCTTTAATGCGTCTCCCGGTAAGTGAAATAGATCCGAGTTATGTTTGATTAATTCATGCACGTGTTGGCGCTCGATGCGATTTAAGTGGTCGAGATGCAGCGTCTGCAAAATCGTACTTACTCGAGCGCGGGTTGTCCTCGTCGGTGTGTCGCTCGCGGCCAGCTGATCGTCGTCGCCGTCGGAGAGCGGCCCGGATCCGATGACGTACGGCTCGAGTTCTTGTGCTGGTATGTCGAGCTCTATTGCATCGTTGTGTGTGTTGGTGGCGATAGCGTAGCAGAAGCCATCGTGATTTTTCACCACCGCTTCACCGAGGTGTACGTGTGATCCGAGGTCGATGCGCTTCAGGTATCCGTCGTAGACGTTGCTGTTGCGTAATTTTAGGGCGATTTGTTTCCTACTGCGTCCTTCTAGATGTATTTTGGCGGTTTCTAGTTCATCTAGGACGGGTTCTATTTCTTCCCGATTCGAGAATGGGATCGGTGTGATTGGTTCTGTTGCTGTGACGAGCGTCCGATGCTGGTAAGAAATCTCAGCTTGCTGGTCATGAAGGAAGGGCGCTCCGAGGAGACCGTCAGCTCGTGATAGTCGTTCACCATCGAAGACGTGGAAAACCACGTCAGCTTTTCGAATGGTGAGAGCGACTGTTCCGAGGGTACGAATTGTTGTTGGAATTATTCCTCGGATTTTCCGTGTGTCGGTGGCGTCGATTTTCTTGGGCTCGGTTAAGGCGGTCACGTGTATGAGGTTGATGGAGGATCCGCCGTCCAGGACGAACTCTGCGTAGCCTTCTCGGAAGTCCGCCGATTTGATCTTGATTCTTGCGGGCGGTATTTCCTTGAGAAGGCATTGCGTTCCACGTTCGGTGGAAATCGCACCGTCTTGCTCGGTTCCTCCCTTCTTGGTGGAAACCTCTGGGTGTTTTCTGGGGCGCTCGACCAGGTGAGGGCTGGGCGAGCGCCTCGCGAGTTTAAATGTTCTTCGGACTCGCAGGAAGAGGCTCGTGAAAATTCACGAGGCGATGGTGACCTCCATCGATATCGTTCTTTCGGGGTCTCCGACGGGCGTTTACGGCAGCACGCACAGTGCTGGTCCGCCTCGCAGTTCCAATATTTTGGGGAGCGAGGCTCGTACTCTCGCCGGTGGTAGTTCGCCTCGAGGGCGTAGACTTTCCCGTGCCTTCGGCCGTCGTCTGAAGACGGGAAGTTACTGGTTGTGGAGTCTTCGCTATCGGAAGATGACGAAGAGCTGCTCGATGAGCGGTTACGTCGATTTGGTTTTTTCTTCCGGCGCGAGCTTTTCCGATGGGAGGATTTCCGTTTCGATTTTCCCAGGACACGTCGCCGATTGTGTCTCTCGCGGTCCTCCTCGATCACCAGGTCAAACGCTTGGTCGAGGGTGGTTGGATTTTCATGTTTGATTGAGAAGAAAATTTCATCTGGCAATCCCCTCAAGAAATTGCTGATCGCCATTTTCTCGAGATCCTCGAGTGCTACTCTAACTTGCGCGGCAGGTCGATCTCCGCGGGTGGCAGCTCGCGCTCTTTTTACTAATTTCGCTGTGCGCGCGATATATTCTCGGGGGGATTCGTTTTTCTTTATATTTAGCCGATTTATCTCGGTCAGGTACGAGGTCGCGTTTCTGCCCGGCGCGAATTTGCCTTTTAAATGTTTTATTAATGCACTGATGGTCTCTATCGTTCTACCATCGAGGGAATCCCAGGCAGCTCCGGTTAGCTTGCCCTTAACTCCTTTTAAAAAATTTGGCTCGTCGGTGGCATCGAGCATCTCGAACTCATCGACGATCCTTCGGAGGAACGTCGTGAGGGATTTTGACGCGCCATCGTATTCAGGGAGGGAACGTACTGCCTCCCGAATTTCTCTTCGGCGATTATCGAGTGTAGTCTGCTCGAGGAGCGACGTTAGTAGTTCTGCCATTTTTTTATTATGTGGTAATTATTAGTTATGCAAAAGAATTTAGTTGGTGAGTTGGTAGACAGAATCCCACTTCTGACACCAGTTGTTACGTACGGGAACCGTCGTAATGTATTTATTATTTCGTATTTATTTATAGTCGAGCGTCAGGTACTCGACTTGTGGGTTCTTGTCAGTGTTAAAGCGGTGTAACGCACCTCACCTGGTTTAGTTGTTCGTGTGTGTTTCCGTGTGTTTATCGCTCTGTCGTCGTCGGCAGATTCCTGTGAAGGTCGGGTATGACGGCAGCCTTGGCCGTGGAGATAATACACACAATTACACTTAAAACTTTATTCGGCTTTCGTACAGAGTTGATCGTGTGGTTCACACTGACGCGTTCGTATGCGACACTACCACTACGATCTCGGTGTCTTCGCTGAGTCGACAGGAAGGACGAGCGTTTGGAACGCGATACGCCTCGCTCGACTCTAACGCTCTTGGTTTAATAGGAATACGGTTTGATTTGAGAATTTTATACTCGCAATACTTTGACGCGTAATGCCGCTCGGGTAATTAACGCGGTACAAGAGTATTACGAGGGGCGTGAAGTGCCGTTCTGGTTAACTTACACGCAAAGAGTTCTAAAGGGTTTTGATTCGATTTTCCGCACTCAATGTTACACTCGCGAGACTCTCGGTACGCGAGATGTACTTGCCCTCAGGTATGAGTACGCCGATCGTTGGATACGTCTGTTAAGACGGAGGTACCAATTTAGACTGACGATTAGTTCGTCGATCAGAATGCTCATTACCGTGGGGCGAGGGTGTTGGAGGAGTCTCGCGGGGGCAACAGGAAGTATCGGATTTCCTATTGAGAGTTTGATTCGTTGTTGCGAGCATTCTCAGAAATGTGTAAATTGCTGATTGAGTAGCGCGTGGAGTTTGGAAATTTCCATCGCGGGTCGGTGCATTTAGGTAAAGTGATGACAAAGCCGCGCGTGCATCGATGGATCGTTCGGTCAGGTTGTTGCTAGGCTGATCGGTCCGTAACAATAATATAATATAATATAATATAATATAATATAATATAATATAATATAATATAATATAATATAATATAATATAATATAATATAATATAATATAATATAATATAATATAATATAATATAATATAATATAATATAATATAATATAATATAATATAATATAATATAATATAATATAATATATTGTAATGTAATATAATATAATATAATATAATATAATATAATATAATATAATATAATATAATATAATATAATATAATATAATATAATATAATATAATGTAATGTAATGTAATATAATATAATATAATATAATATAATATAATATAATATAATATAATATAATATAATATAATATAATATAATATAATGTAATGTAATGTAATGTAATATAATATAATATAATATAATATAATATAATTATAATATAATATAATATAATATATTGTAATGTAATATAATATAATATAATATAATATAATATAATACCCAAAATCATAATGAGGACAAAATATAATATGTATTTTGTATATTAATATAAAAATAAATTAGGTATAATATGTGCTCCAACATCATGATTCTGGGTATATACCCCTGAAATTCATACATATATACATATATGCACACACACACATACACACAGGCCTCGGAGTTTACGAGATAATCAGATAGATAGCTCTCCGTCGCGAGAGAAAATCGGTGAAGCGAGCTTGCGGTCAGTCGCATTGGCTGCACCGAGCAAGACACAGTGAGAGAAAGAGAGAAAGAGTGAGGGAGAGAGTTGTTTAATGCACCCGGCAGCGGCACGTAACGTTCCTCTAAGTGAGATTGACGCGGTCGGAGCGTGTTAGTGTGAGAACGACGAGGAGAGCTTGGCGGGTACGGTTAATATGGGCAGGGGCGGCACGGGAGGGGATCGAAACGAGCGTGCGCCAGCTAACGGGGTAGCCAGTGTGGGTGGTCAAGGGAGGGTTAATTCGCGTTCGCTCGACCTCTCACCGCACACCAGTGCCGTTAACATCTCCAACCTCTCTCTCTCTCACTCTCTCTCCCCCTGTCTCTTTCTCTCTCTCTCCCACACCCATTCCTTCTGTCTCGCTCGGTCTCTTTTTCTCGTTCAGCTACTGGTAACGTAGAATAGAGCAAGGGGCGGGGAGGGGGGCAGGATGGTTAGTATAGTATATATTAATGAATTGGTTCTTTCTGGCAAAACGTGTATTCCCGGCAGTTGCTCTCCTCGTCCGCTCGTAACGAACGCTAACGAACCGGCTCGCCCTCGTGCCGATCTGCGGCGATGCCGCTACCTCGGGATGAAACGCACGCGACACGAAATCTCTGTCTCTATATTCCTCTTCCTCCCACGCTAGATCACCCCCCCCCTCCCCTGCCCACCCCTTGTCCCCGCCCAACCCGCCGAGCTTTTACCAACGTTCAAGCCTCCCCTCGCTATGTCATTTACGAGTTTGTTACGCTTTTCCGGATTTCGCCGATAACCGAGTACCGCATTGGGACAAAAGAGACGCGCGTGACATCCGCTGATGATTTGTCGTCGGTGCAAATTCGTATTTCATATTTAGGTGCAAAAAACCGCGAAGCACTTGCGCCGTTGGAGATGTCGATTAATAACGTTAAGAGGAGAAAAGAGGTCGATTTTTTCTCGAGAAGATATAATTATCGTGCAATGGATTGAATCTTTTTTTCTTTTTCTTTAAATCGCAACGGAAATTGCGAGAGTCGAGAGGTTTTTTCGTTTCGAGAATTTCACGTTTCTTTCTCGTCCCGTTATCTTTTATAATTACGAACGTTAATAGAAACGCCCTCGTGCTTGTCTCAAAATGTTAAGCTTCTTTTTGTTTTTTTTTCTTCGGCGCTTCTCTCACCGGTTTTCTTTTTTCAACCCTTGAGAAACCCCTATACCCCCCGTACACCCAAAAAGACTCGCTCTTATCTTTATAATTCGCGTTATCCGCCCAGTTTCCTCTCTCCCTATCTGCTTTCGCACTCTTCCGATCTTCCGAGGTCCTCGTTCCTTTATTCTCAAGTTAACGTTAAAGTCTGATACGTGTTCCCTCGAGGATACTTCACTCGACGCACTGGCTTTTAGCCAGGAATACTCGTCCAATTCTTTACCTTATTTATTGCTCTTACAAACTATTTTTTTTCTCTCGTTTAATTTCTATCAATTGATACAGTTTCTTCGTTAAACAGCTTAATCAATCAATGTACGTGGTGTATGTTCACATTCTTGCATTCAAAATATTTCTCGAGTCCTATACTCCGCTAGCCCTGTCAAAAATTGTGCTGTTGGTTCGCCTTTAGAAGTCTCGGGCGCATTTCTCTCGTATCGCCTCGTTACAGAGCGGATGATATTTCTAACCACGACGATATCAGCGAACGAAAAGCAATTTCCGCGATGTCCTTTCTGCTTCGTCTTTCTTCGTATCATATATAACTATACATAGATATACATATATACGTATATAGTCGCGTTTCAAATCTTAACCTGTCGTTCGTCTCGCTTAAATCCCGTGAATCGGATCACGCCAATATATATATATATATATTCTGGCTTGTACATATATGTACCTTGTACACGTTCTGAACGATGTTTCAGCCATAAAAGATACGCAACGAGCTCTCCGGGCTCTGAACAGTGAAGTGACAAACGCCGCTCTCTCTGGCGTACGATATTATCAACTCCACATTTACTCTCTATCTTTCTCTTTCCACTTGAGCGTCAAAGAATCTCCATCACGTTCAACCCTGACGATCGCAGAAAATAACGAGATTCTTGTCTCCCGTTAATTGCTGATGAAAAACGAGAATGGCGAATGTGTAGGAGATACGAGAGCGAGACTCGGGCGGAAAAGCGATCTCTCGGTAGAAAATAGTAATACGCAGCTACCGTGAAGACCCTTCACTTCTTCGTAGGGACGATAATTAATTCAAAGAACATCGACAAGAGGAGGGAGAGCACCCTCTCGAGTTTGCTCGAGATATATGTATATATATTGTTCCGCTAGTACAGAGGACCCCCCTCCCCTCCTGCCTCACCCCACAAGCCCGTCCGACCTCTTATTGCCATCACGACGCAGAATTTCGGATGCCAAAAAGTTTTTTTTAATTACATTTTGTAACATTGCACGCTTCATAAATCGACGAAAAAAGAAAAGATCGGAAATGATTATCGTTGCCAAGTTTTAATAAGCAAATGTGACATATACATCTGATAAAAAACATTAGAAAAATCGTAGTTCGCCAGCTTTTTAGTTAATGAGCTTCGTGATGCAATATTCCTATAAAATTAATTACCCTGAGCTAATATTCAATTCATGAAATAAGCTCACGATGCCGGTCTACGCGCCATGAAAATTACTTTCAGCTCATTGAAAATATCGTCGTAACATTTCAAGAATGCCTTCTTGATTTTTATTGTGTCCACGATTTCATAGAAAGTTTAAATCAGCTTTAAACCCTAGGCCGTTAGTGATAATAATAATAATAATAATAAATAATAATAATAATTAATATTATTATTATGTAATATACTATATAATATATAATATTAATAATAATAATTATTATTATTATTGTTATTATTATTATATAATATTTTATATAACATATAATATTATTAATAATAATAATAATAATCCTTATTATCATTATAAGTAATTTCAACCAAAACTACCAAAAATATATAATATACGACCCGAAAATAAAAATAATAATAATGATAATAAGAACCTACGTGACACGAAACTTTAGTAACCCGTCCAATATTAATCTCTGTGTAAGAACACATCAACATTTCCCATTCTGTTGTACACGTTCAATTTTGTTTAGGCATATTTTAGCGATATTTATTTTTTCGGCTCTCATGCACTGGACATTGAAATATAAAATTATTGCACCGTATAGACGAGGGTTGATAGAATCTGGAATATTCCTTGTATAACTGAGGAGTTGCTCTCCAATCTCCTTTTCAGCTGCGACCAACCAATGTACCTGTCCCCCCTCCATCCTTCCAGATGCCTCCACTGGTAACGGAGCGAAGGAGCGCGCGCGCCCTCTCGCGGTCGAGAATTGTACGAGACAAGTTGGAATCAGTCGATTTTGAATAGTTTGACGAACTTGTTCCATTAAATAATTGACAAATCGAACGTTGCACCGTATAGTGCAGTTCTTTAATTAAAAAAAACGATCAACAATCAGAAAACGATCAGAAAAAAGAAAGAAGCTGCGAAGAAACGAAAAACATGGTTGCGTTTGGTAAAGTGCGACAAAGTCCAGGGCATTATTCGTATTATGTATGGATTATCGCATGTGTTTATAATTGCAAAAAAAACCTTACTCATGCTGAAGATAGGGAATAACCGTGATTAATAACGTCTCTCTACAGCAGACTATCCATACGTTACGAAAGACAAAAAACGAGAATCGTTAGTCGGCGAGATGTTTCTACTGTATATCGATAGACATCGCGTCTCTGGTGGACATACGCGTGTTAAATTTACGCGTTAACCGAACTCGTCGTAGATTCGTGGCAAGAGCTCTTCCCGATGTTTTGCTCCGTTCCTCGCTAACGTTTGGCGAATAAAACTAGGTCGGTCGGATGAGCAACGTTAAAGACCGCAAAGGAAAACATCGTCGTAAAATTCAAAGGCTCTCCTCGTCGCGAGAAAAATGTATACAACATGCAAAACCAAATTCCAGCGTGAATAATTTATAACTCATAAATTTTGTCTTATCTCGCCATTTGATCTTTCGAAAAGTACGACATCGTGTCACGGTAACTTAACGCTCGTGCGTTGTAAATTAACCGAAAAATTCTCGAAGCAACTAAAATCGTCGCGTGATCACGCTCATGGGACTAGCTTTGTTTCAGTGCGTTATCGAAAAAGTTGCCACCGACGATACCACGATATTTTTTCGCGCACTTTCTCGAAAATCTCGACATACTTGATTTTTTTGTGTGTTTGGTGTGAAATCGAAAGAACAACGATCTTTGCAAGATATTGGATCTCACATAGTTGTACGATCTCTGTTCCCCTAAATCGAAGTGGATTGACAATGATCTTTATGTTTACAAATTATATACCTATATTTGTGCAACGTATGTACGAGTAAAATTGAATTCTGACGTGAATAATGTACGACCTATGAATGTCTTTCACGCTATCAAATAAATTAACTGACCCCTTGTTACTTCTATTGTATATGTATGTATCGAGAAGAAGAGGGAGGGAGAGACAGAGAGTGAGAGAGAGAGAAAGAGACAGAGAGAGTGGGAGAGGGAAATAGACAGGAAGGGTTTGCACACAACATTATGCATACATATATATATACGTATATACATCTGTATGTATAAGATATACAATGTAATTCAGCGTACATAGTGGTACACGTGGAGGAGAGTGGTTTTGCGTCCACCGAATAGCAAACAAAGTTCTCATATCTAAATTATGTATATGCATGTATATTCCGATTAGATCCTTGCATCTGTAAACAGATATCTCGCTGCAAACGAGTATTACTAGAAAACGAGTCACAGAATATGGGATGAGAGTTATTTCTTCATACTTCGCTTTCTCTTCATCTCTCCTTGTATTTCAACCTTATTAACTGATGTCAATATTAACCAGCTGATAAATTTGAGAGCTTACCTAAATTCGCGACTGTTTATTATAATCTAATCTTCGTAAAAGCGAATCGTTCACCTCGTTCTTAATTGATCGAGGCCATACGCGTGTCTATAAATACATTCCCGCAATTATCATCGGAGACGCGTGATAAAAAAAACCGAAATTATTCGTACGCCAGAACGCAAGGAGAATTGATCCAAGAATATTCGCGAAAATAAATTTTCAAATAAGATAAATCAGAGGGTGACTTGAAAGGGTGGAAAGGGGGATGAAGCGGGAAGAGAGTGAGCTTTTCGGGCGAGAGATCTAAAATCCCGGGTAACACGTCACCGTGCAGCGGATCTGCGACGTGGGCGAGGACGGTGAAATGGCACTATATATGTATACACGTGTGCATGTTATATATATATATATGTATATATGTATATATTCAGGATAGCGAAAGAGGAACGAAGGTGGGGCAGAGCAATGCGATAACTTAGCCTCAGCCTGGGTTAATCGTTGTAATGCCTTGATTTAATACCTCAGAGCCGGCCGAGACACATATATATGCACCCAACCACCCACCCACCCACCCCCACACACACGCATACACACATACACCCACATATATAAATTCATATATATATATATAGAACAAATACGGTTACATCAGAAACGTAAATTAATGTAGAGACGCACTTTGCATCTATGAAGGAAAAAATATACGAGGCTTATGGCACCTACAAAAGATCGTCACTATATAGATATATACCTGTCCACATATATATGAATGCTGTGTGTGTGAGTGAAAGACTCCCCTCCGCCTCTCCTTTAACCGGCACGTGGTCCCCCGCTCTTTACTCCCATTTCCACGTTGATTTACTGCTCGTTAGATATTATCTAGATCGCCATGAATGCTTTCGTCGGGTCTTTATTAGAAGAGAAGTGAAAGAGAGAGAAGGAGGAGTGAAGCGCGGCGGGAGGGGGGGGGATAAAAGAGCAAAGAAAAAAGAACCATAGCGAACCCTTTTAACGACTCTATTTTCCCTTTGTTAATTCACCCGGGCGAAAAACGAGACTAGCTGTAACTTATTCCGAGAGCGATATATCTATGTGTGTATATATATATGTATATATATTTATAGAAATATGACAGGGAAATTTAGATCGGCTCATATCTACAGAAGGAAATTAAGAATATAATGAAAAAAATGTATTGGCTTGGTCTACGAATTTTAAGAATGTTTCATATTATTCTAACGATTGTGAAGAATTCCGGAATAAAAAAATGGAATATTCATTTTAAGAGACTAAATGATGCCATAATGGTATTGTTTATTTATAAAAACTTGAGAATACTGTAGGCTTTATATGTGAATTATTATACTAAGAAATTTGGCTTATTAAAAAAAACATACGTTTTTAAAATAAACGGATTTACTCGTCCTAAACAGATATAGTCTGTTCTATAATGTGAACAACTATTAATATTATATTAATATTTGAAATTGAATAATATATTAATATAACGATACAATAATATAATAATATATTAATATTTGAATAATCTGTTGATGTAATAATATATTAATATATTAATATTTGAAATTGAATAATATGTTAATATAATAATATATTAATATATGAAATTGAAAAATATATTAATATACTAATATTTGAAACGTCCATTCTACTATTTTCTCAAATTACGCCGGACTACGTTCCAGAAGAAAAATGAACAATATAGTTATATAATGAACGAATTGCATGCGTAGTGAAGGTAAAGAAAATCGAGATGTTTGACTAAAAATGTAAACGCAAAAAACCTTCGACGTTGTTAACGAACGGATTATATGAAGCGAAAAAAAGTAAAGTTTCTGGGATCGTGGAAAACCCTATTTGGCGGAATGTGAAAAAAGTATCCCATCGTCCAAGCGCTTGTGTTCATACATATATACCTATGTTTATATACATACATATGTAGATGTACAGTAAAGTTATACGTATATGTATAACATATATGACGTACAATCGACGACGTACCAATAATAACGCAACGACAGATCGCATGCGACACGTTTTCCTCCTTCTCCCTGTCTCTCCCTCTCTCCATCTGGCTGTCTGGCAAGAGAAAGAGCGAAAGAATGGGCAAGAGAAAGAGAGAGAGAGAGAGAGAGAGAGAGTCTGGCGAGAGAAAGAGAGAAAGAAAGGGCGAGAGAGAGAGAGAGAGAAAGAGGGAGGAAGACGATGGCCGCGAGGGCGCCTCGTTAACTTCCGCAAAGTCGGTGCGCGTGGGACGATCGTTCGAACGGATTGAACCATTGCCCATAAAACACATATACGTACGTGTATACCTATGGTCATATTTACGGTGTGGTACGGGAGCGAGAATACTCGGTTGGACTCGCCTTATACTCCACTATCAATCAGGCGTGCTGTGAAAAATCGAAGTCCAACGAGGGACCAACTTTTTAACGAGTTCGACACGTTCGGTCTCTTTCGACTTAATAGCCATCGACCACGCTGCCGCGAGGTCTAAACTCTCCTTCCCTTTTTCCTTTCTCTCTCTCTCTCTCTCTCTCTCTCTCGCCACTCCTTCCCTCTCTTTGTTACTTCAGGGACGGGAAAACCAGTGGAAAAGAGACCAAGAGCGTGTTATACACATAAAGGGGTTGCGCCAGAAAGAAAAAGGTAGAACGTTAAGCCTATGGGCTCTGATTCAAACAAGGGATGAGAGAGAGAGAGAAGGAGTTAGCAGTAAAAAAGAATTTCAGCTCGGCAACGATTTAATCCTAGTGAAAAAAAACAACAAGTCAGACAGAAGGAGAGAGAAACAGGCATGTGCATGACTACTCGAGAAGGGGTAGTTTTTCTTCAGCCCGTTTTGTCCCATACGGTCAAGTCATCACTAGCAGGAGGAAATATTCCCGTCGACATTTACGGATGGAGTGAAGAATTATGTGCATGCGTGTGCATTATATCAAATTTCACCAGGGTGGGGTGGATGAGGGTTGAAACTAGAGGGCACGTGGCTTGTTACCTTAGACTCGTATGTACTAACTACAGCTATGTACTTTAGTAGGCAAAGCGAGAGAGCCACCGGGCATAATAACGCGAGGATGTGAGCTAAAGAGTACTCTCGTTTCATATGGAACACAATGGAGACTGAAAAACAATGTGTTTGCTATATACACCGTTTTCGCCAGTCTTTGTCCTTTTGCTTTTCTTGTGGCTTACCTCGCATGTGCCCTTTCTTCCCTCTCTCTCTCTTTCTCTCTCTCTCTCTCTCTCTCTCTCTCTCTTGTCATTATTCTTTGTCTTCATTCGGTTTCTCACTTCCTCGTACCGTTCCTAACTGCCATCCCTTCCCGCCCCTCTCTCCATTCCACTCTGCCATTATACAGATCGTATTCCCAGACAGTCCAAGCGAGAGTCCAATTCGACCACTTAATATCTTGGTCGTGTTCACTTGCCGAGGCTGGAAGTGCGGTATATAGAGCGAAAGCTTGGAGATATTTGCTGGTATAATCGTACAGGATAGAAACGGTCTATGTCGAAGTCACGCGAAAGTGTACAAGGTTAGGATGATATGTGTTATACGTACGACTTGATGAAATTGTCGCTCACTCGATACGGCACAGAGACATCGGAATTTCGCCGCGGGGTTGAAACAAATAGTGAACTATATCGTTTCATCTTTTTTTGCAGTCATAAAAATAAAATTTTTATTTGCCGACTCGAAATTTTTACTATTCTTCTCAATCACCCGGAGAGTGTGTTTTGTTTGTAGCGCTCAAGCAGAGACCCCTCCACTCAATGTCAGCGCCAGCCAGGTCGAATCGGGTGTCATCAAGGACCCATCCTCCCCAATCCGTTCTCGATTCCATGTTCAAAAAATACGAACCTCCAGAGCCCACTCTTGATTCCAACTATGCCTGGGGAGTTTTCCCAATTTGTTCTCGATCCAAACATTGTCCCGAGTGTAGGTACGTAATCGTTATTTGGACTTGAACAGAAGTGAGCATGTTTCCATTAAGAAAACCCACTCAAAATTGCTTATTGGTTCTATTTCATACTTGAAAAATCGATTCTTAGAAAAATTGGTCGCCAGAGGATCGATACGAAAAATGAAATTTTCTCGTATAAAAGCTCGATTTTCCTGAAGATCAATTCAGAATCGAACATCCCTAGTACAGCAGGAATATCAGATATATAATCGGACGGGGAGATTCCATTAGACCCTTTGTACTCTTCGCTCGATCGAAATGTAAAGTTACTACCATTTTCGAGCGTCAGCAGAGGGTCTGTATATATCGTCTATTATACGTCGGAATCCATCCTCGATCCTCGACACTCGGCTCGAAGCGCCCGAAAATTTCAATTCGGGATTTTCTATCTCTTTTCACATTTCGATTTTTCTCACTTTTCAATGATGCCAACGTTTTCCGCTGTTATATTTTCGATCCTATGTCAACATCGATGACAAATATAAATTTTTATAACTTGTTTTTGATCCAGCTTTCAATATTTATATTTTTATTTGTAAACATGAATACATTTTATTTATTTATTTATTTTTTTCTATACTTTTTATTACTCGATTTTACCACTTTGTTCTTTCTGTTCGTTGGAACATTGGCGCGTAAAAAGTACCTATTACGAATGTTTATTCGTATGCCCATGGGGGTGTTTTAATAAATGCATGCATAATGACCTTGTAATGAGATAATAGTTGTACCTTGTCACATTGCGCAATTTCACATTCCGTATACAACACTATGCTGGACGCACACGAAGAAATTACCAATCGTTAGGACGATCGTCATTGTTTCACAACATCAAGGAGAATGGGCCATACGACGAATTTACAGGTAGCAATTATGGTAGATGCGTGAGAACGATTAGACCCGAGGGCGGGCAGAGAGAGAGAGGAAAAATGTATAAAAGAAAATAGAATGTCGCGTGTGTTCTTCGTGCCGACCATCAACCGGCGTCTACATACATATACAGGGTGTTCCATTTGAAAGAAAACGTCCTAATAATATTTGATGGAAGCAAGAAACAACAAAATAGTTTATATAATTAAGTTGAAGGGTTCGAATGGGGAAAGTCTATGCCGAGGGAATCTAGATTTCCACGTCTTACGTCTTTATGTTGCGAACATAAATTTTTTTTTCAAATTGTAACAACATTTTTGACCTTACGAAAGTTGCGCATCCTGATGAGACGAATTTAACCATACCAGATTTTATGATAACGTCATCGATTTATCATGAAGTATCGTACAAAAATGTAATAATCTTGATCGAAGTTTTCTTGTCACATCACTTCCGTCTCGCTCGTGTCTTATTTAAATTTGACAACTCCGGTTGGTAAACGGATCAACGGAACGGAAGGGGAAAAGCGGGGGTTGAATTCGTCTTGTCAGGATGTACAATTTTCGTCAGGTCAAAAATGTTGTTGCCATTTGAAAAAAAACAAGTTCATGTTCGTAGTATAAAAACATAAGATGTGGGAACCTAGAGATCGTCAGCATCGAGTTTCAGTCGTGGAACTTTGGAAATTTTATATAAACTATTTTGATGTTTCTCGCTTCCATGAAGAGTTATTCAGTCGCGCTCGTTGAAATGGTACACCCTGTATATATGTAATACATCGGGTGTTAATGTAGTGACCGCCACTGCTCGATCGCGGATCACGTCCCCGAGGGGCTTCCCCGTCGCGATAATAATTTGTGGAAAATCATGTCGCGTCCGTCAGGGCGACACGCCAAGCTCCCCAACGCGTATTAACGCAGTACATGGTTTGTCTACACATATATAGGCGACACACGTTTTTTTTCGCGTTATTAAACGGGTAAGGGCGATTCAAATCGGGGTCAATAACACGTTGCTAAACTCGCAATAAAAATGTACGAGAAGCACGAAATTACCTCTCGTGTGGTCAAGGAAAAAAAAGAGCCGGAAACTCTCGGCTTAATTACCACAGTGATTGGTCGATAAAATCCGAATGTATGTGAAATACATTACTAACGGTGTTGATCGCCGTTTGGGAAATGCGCATTCGATATGATTTCATAACGAAATTTAATGAAGCTTGCAACATTTTTCTTTTCATCCTATCGAATCAAATTTAACAGGTGCATTTAATGGAGTTTAATGATGGCATTGCTCCCGTGTCGGGTTGCTGCATCCCGCATCGGGCGCCTCCCCAGGTGGCGGATAGGGGGACGCCCTCCAGATATGGAGGGTACCGAGAATCTCGGGGTGGACCAAAAACACATTACACGCACACACACACAGACACGTACACAAACACGCTCGAGAGACACTGGGGATGTAAATGATCAGGAACCCTATAAACGGGGCCCTGAGAAAGTGAGTGGCCGGAGCCTCTATAAACGGGGCTCACCGGAAAGCGAATGACTGGGATCCCTATAAACGGGCTCTCCCGAGGAGTGAATGTACCTGTCTCTCATATGGGCACTCATACCCACGCACACACCACAAATAGGGAACACCACACACAGGGGGGGACACAAACCGCAGGGTGCGGGAGGGTGTAAAAACCCTTCTCGTCGGGAAGTGACGACCCCGTGGACACCCAGTAAGTCTAGGTGAACTGAAGTCGGGCATATACCCGATGGAGGCCCACCTAGGCGAACACAAATAACGAAACAAACATGAACGGACATGGACAAAACAAACTACCCCAGGTGGTAACCCCTACACAGGGGGAATCCACCCTGAGTTCCGATCGGGTGCAAGCCCCGGTGGCTCAAGGCAGCAGCACGGATTCTGGGGGCTGCAGAACATGCCACACAACAAACTCGGACGGACAAAAGACGAACGAGAAAAAGACGGTCACAGGACAAACTAAACAACAGTTTGGCGCAGGGAGGGCGAGGCTCAACAGCGCACCAAGCGTTGCGGCTTTCGTCAGCTACAGGACCGCTATTGACAAAGGACAACCCACGGACGCGATCACGAAACCGGAACAAACAGACCTGCGAATCATTGACGAGCTCAGGAATCAATTAACGAGAATCCTCGAGCGCGTCAGGATGATGCAGGAAAAGACAGGCATACAGAAAAACGTGAACAAAGAGACAAAGGACGGCATTAAAATTGTTTTGGAGGCTGCTGAGGTCGCTCTGAGTAACTGCGGAAAACTGAGAAACCTAAGAACAGTCAGACACAACGAAAAAACATCCACGGACCAGAACTCGAAACGAAAACGCGACACAGCCAGCATTAGCCCTCCGCAGCAAGCAGCAAAAAAACCGACAGTGACCGAAAACGTACAACGGACAGATACGCTGCAGCGAGAGGGAGGCTGGCAAACACAGACGAATAAAAAGAAACGGAAACAAGGAAACCAACAGACAGACACGGCGAAACGGACAAACGAAAACAAGGAACTGCAGAAACGAGACAGACAGCGCCCCGCGCCTCGGGGGACGGCTGTCCTCGTCAAACCCCAACAAGGGAAGACGTACGCCGACCTAGTCCGACAGATGAAGTCAAAGGTAGACCCCGCGACGGACAACGTGACGGTCAGGGGATACCGTAAGACAAAGGACGGAGGACTGCTGCTCCAACTACAGACGGGACCTGAGGAGAGCCAAAGCTTCCAGCGCTCCCTCCAGAGCGCTATCGGACAGGAGGGACGCGTCCGGGCCCTGATACCCAGTACCTCGCTGGAGATCATGGATCTGGACTGCATCGCGACTGCCGAGGAGGTTGCGGCTGCCCTCGAACAAGAAACTGGACAGAAAGGGGACACGAAAGTACATGTTTTCGGCCCAAACAGGACAGGACAGTGCATGGCAGTGTGCCAACTGGACGCACACAAGGCCAAAGCACTACTTGACAAAGGACGAATAAAGATCGGGTGGGTAAATTGCCGCGTCAGACTAAGGACGACGGTTACAAGGTGCTACCGGTGCCTTGGCTACGGCCACACGAGACGAGACTGCAAGGGACCAGACAGGACGAACTCTTGTTGGAAGTGTGGACACACGGGCCACGCCGGCAAGACGTGTAACGACCGACTGACTTGCTTCCTATGCGTGGAGGCTGAAAGGCCGGAGGCGGCGCACAAACCGGGCACCGGGCTGTGCGCCGTATTCAGGGAAGCGCTGGAGGAGGCCAAGAAAAGGACTAAGACATGACAAAGGTACTACAGGGAAACCTGAACCGGAGTCAAACGGCACAGATGCTACTACCCCAAGTAGCCGACGAACTTGACGCTACGGTACTGATACTCTCAGAATACTATAGACAAATGACAACCCCGGCGTGGCTCTCAAACAACCGAGGCACTTCCGCCATCTGGGTCAGAGGGCAGGCCGCTTCCCGGTTATCGTCTCGCGGTGTGGCAGACGATTTCGTCTGGGCTAGGGTGGACGATGTCACTTATGTCAGCGTCTACCTGACGCCAAACTGCACCGCTGAGGAGTACGGGCGGAGGCTTTCCGTTCTCGAGGATCACCTCAGACAGACGACGGGACACATAGTTGTTGCGGGGGATTTCAACGCTAGAGCGATCGAGTGGGGAATGACCATGACGAACAAACGAGGACGGTTACTGCTGGAGATGGCCGCAAGGCTCGATCTAGCAGTCGCCAACACCGGAAAAACGCCGACATATAGAAGACCGGGCTTTGGAGACTCCATCCCAGACGTAACGCTGACGTCCGAAGGTATCCTCCCACGGATTGGGCGGTGGCGGGTGGTCGAGGACTATAATGCCAGCGACCATCAGTACATTGCCTTTGAAGTGGAGGAGAAAACCAAAACGCGACCGCAACAGACGCGGCGGCTCCTGCGGTGGAACCTCCGAAAACTCGACGAGGACAGGTTCGCAAAGGAACTGATGGCAGCACCAGCTCCGCTGAGAACCATACCTGACGAACTTACTGGAAGACAAAAGGCCGAAAGGCTAATCGACGAGACGACGAAACTGGTACAGCAACTGTGCAAAAACACAATGCCGAAAAAACGCTACGGATGTAATCGAAAACAACAATACTGGTGGACAGACGAGATAGCAGATCTGAGGAAAGCCTGCTTTGCCTGCAGGAGGAAACTCACTCGGGCAAAGGGAGGACCGGAGTCGGAGATGCTTAGAACAGCCTACAGGACGGCAAGGAAAAAACTGACGACGACAATCAAAGCCAGTAAACAAAGGTGCTGGAGAGGGCTTTGCGACGAGGTGGATAGAGACCCATGGGGTACCGGGTACAAGATTGTGACCGGTAGACTCGGGTCCCGAACTCCGCCCGGCGTAATGGACCCTCAAACAACACAGACAATTATCGACGGACTCTTTCCGACACACGAGAACAGGACAGAAACAGAGGACGAAGAACACCCAGGGGAGATACCGCTCTTCACCGAGACCGAGCTCTTAAGGGCAACCGCCTCGATGAAGGCCGGGAAGGCCCCGGGACCAGACGGCACGCCGGGAGAAATCCTGCGGATGATGGGCAACCTGAGGCCGCAGATTCTCCTAGACATGTACAACACATGCTTGACGACAGGGACTTTCGGCGAGCGGTGGAAGGTGGCTAGGCTGGTTCTCATTCCTAAAGGAAAGGGGGACCCTCACTCGCCATCGGCCTATCGCCCGCTTAGCCTACTCGACACGACAGGAAAGCTGTATGAACAGCTACTGAGACCGAGACTGACGAGTGCAATCACAGAAGCTGGAGGACTATCGGACAGACAGTATGGCTTTCGGAAAGGACGATCGACGATTGGCGCGATACAAGACGTGGTGGCGGCTTTCAACCAGCTTGAAAGCCAATGCCACGGGGCTCGCTCGATCGTATTACTGGTGACACTGGACGTACAAAATGCCTTTAACTCGGCAAGGTGGACTGACATCCTAAAAGCTCTCAAAGGAGACTTCGCGGTACCGAAGTATTTGATGAGAGTGATGACCGACTACCTACGAGACAGACGGCTCACATACGAAACAACAAAAGGACCCAGGACCCGGAGGACCACGGCGGGGGTCGCTCAAGGATCAATACTGGGACCGGACTTTTGGAACGGAATGTATGACAGCCTGCTGCGGCTGGAGATGCCGCTGGGGACTTTCTTGGTCGCTTACGCTGACGACGTGGCGGCCGTGATCGTCGAAAGCGATACATCTCTGGCCCAGCTCCGACTAAACCAGGTGATGAGACGGGTAGAAGGATGGATGACGGACCACCGACTCCGACTGGCTACACACAAAACGGAACTGATGATTTTGTCGAGGAAACGGATACCGACGATCATTCCTATGACAGTTGGGACACAAACGACGACGACCAGGGGGGAAATCAAGTACTTAGGGGTCACCCTAGATACGAAGATGACCTTCTGGCCTCACATAAAACGGACGGCCGAAAGGGCGGCTGAAAGGGTAGCAGCTTTGAGCCGCCTGATGGCAAATACAAATGGACCGAGGCCGAGTAAACGCAGACTATTAATGTCGACGACTCACTCGATCCTTCTATACGGGGCAGAAATATGGGCGGACACACTGAACGTCAAAAAGTACAGAACCGCAATGACAACGGTACAGAGACGCGGGGCACTCAGGATTGCGTGCGCCTACAGGACCGTCTCCGCAGGAGCGGTCCTGGTTGTGGCGGGCGTGGTCCCGATAGACCTTCTTGCGCGCGAGCGTAAGAGGATCTATGCCCGAAGCAGGACGGACGGACGGGCGGACGCGGCAATAAGGGAAAGGGACATGACCATCCAAGAATGGCAAACACGATGGACAAACGAGACGACCGGAGCATGGACAAGACGATTGATACCGGAACTAAAACCGTGGATTGGAAGGAGAGGCGGGGAGGTAAATTTTTACCTTACGCAGTTCCTGACGGGACACGGATACTTCAGACGTTACCTACACAAAATGGGGAGGGTACGGACTGCAGACTGCAAGTACTGTGGACACGACCAAGACGACGTGGAGCACACGTTTTTCACATGTGACCGATGGACACAGACGAGACGAAGACTAGAGGCGACGGTGGGAACCATCACGCCAGACAACATTGTTAGCGTGATGGCCCAAAATGACGAACGGTGGACCCTTGTGGCCACCTACATCGAAACTGTTCTTAGGAGCAAAAATGTAGACGGATGCTTGAATGATTGAGCAAACGAGAGGGTGACTCTTCAGCAGCCTAGACCCGACAAGAGACCACGTAACAGACAAATTTGACTTGGACAGGACTACCCGACGGACGCATGCGAAAGCAGTACACGGACGGGAAGCGGACGGAAGTGGATTTCTCTCGCCTGATCAACGGTCAGGGGAGGGAGGGTTTAGCTGGTAGGCATCTTACTCCATCGGATCGAGAGGGGGCTACCATCCCTCCGCTCTGCCCAGTGGAGCGGGATGAGAGTCCAGCACACGGGCGCGGACGCTCCTCCTGGAATTGGAGGGCAACCCCCAACTTCGGGCGTAGCGGAAACGCCTACGGTCTATAAAAGATTTTCCCTATGTTTTTACCACGATAAAAAAAAAAAAAAAAAAAAAAAAAAAATGATGGCATTGCTAATTATAAGGGAAGATCAAAATTTCAACTACCAATTATGGAATGTACTATATTGCTTTATTCGTTAATTGCTAAATGCAAATAATAACGAGAATATGTAATTTATTTACGAATCGGATGGTTCAATTAAAAATGACTGCATTAACTGAAAATTCAGAATGTGTCATTGTCGTCAAAAGGAGGTTGACTCGAGTTAAAACGTTCTCGCTGCTTAAAATTTATGAAGCTTGCGAATTCTTCCTTGCGTGTGAAAGAAACGAATTTAATAACGAGCACTTGAAATTATAAAGATCTCAGAAACTTCCTCCTGTAGAAATAAAAAAAGTATACTGTCTTTTATCCATATTCCTTAATTATGATTCATATATATACATATTCGTATTGATTAATAATTCTGTACCTATATATAAATAATAACTATATATATATATAAGTATAATAATATTATATATTATGATATAATGATATAGCATAATAATATAATATATGATACTATCATTATATTATTATTAATATTATTATATTATTATTAATATTATTATAGGTATTATTATATTGTTATATTATTATATTATTATATTATTATATTATTATATTATTATATTATTATATTATTATATTATTATATTATTATATTATTATATTATTATATTATTATATTATTATATTATTATATTATTATATTATTATATTATTATATTATTATATTATTATATTATTATATTATTATATTATTATATTATTATATTATTATATTATTATATTATTATATTATTATATTATTATATTATTATATTATTATATTATTATATTATTATATTATTATATTATTATATTATTATATTATTATATTATTATATTATTATATTATTATATTATTATATTATTATATTATTATATTATTATATTATTATATTATTATATTATTATATTATTATATTATTATATTATTATATTATTATATTTTTATATTATTATATTATTATATTTTTATATTATTATATTATTATATTATTATGATATTATTATTATATGTTACTATATATATATATATATGATATAATAATATAAAATTGTTGTATTGATATATTATAATATATCAATATTATAATATATATATATAAGAATAACAAATTACAACGTCTTTTTAAATTTTCAATACTCATCACCGTCGATTAGCCAATTTTCTCTTACTCGCGAATCGATTAGATCAATTGAAAACGAGTGTATTAACTGGGACGAATTCGTCGTTACCCTCCAAAGGGGCTAATGATGAATTAATGCGCTCGTTATCGTACGTTGCTCCTGCGACCGCCTCTTCTCTCTCTCACACTCCCTCTTTCCTCTCTTGCTCTCTCTCTCTCTCTCTCTCTCTCTCTCTGTTTGTCTCTCTCTCCCTCTCCCTCTTTCTACCAAACATATACCTCCACCTCTACATACACAAGGCACTAACTTGAATAGGAACGAGGATATGGGCGCTCGGCTAGCTTCGGTTGAACATATATCGGCTTCTATATGGTTGGACACTGCGGGTGAATGACGTGCGACCCCTTATTAATCATCGCTTTGTCAGAGGAGGCGGTGGCGAAGGCTCTCTCGGAAGCGCGAGAACGCTCACGGACTCTCTCGTTGGCGTTGCCGCTGGTGGTGACCATCGCTCGGTCATAGACGACGCCCGAACAAGTCGACGAGTGAACCGAGTCGTCGATTAGGGTGTGAGGAGGAATGGAGAGCGAGTCCTGGTGTGGGCGGCCTGTTACTACCCTCTCACACCCCCGTACCCCGTATCGTATCGAATGACTCTTCAGTTATCCGGGTCGTTTCCTTCGAGGACGCGTGCGCTCGATCGTGCGACAAAGGGAACGCGGCGCGCACTCACGCGACCCGATAACAAAGCACTTTTTTCTCTCCTCGGTCGACGTCAAATTTTACATACGTACCTATAATTTCAAAATTGGACAAACGAATCCAGTCAAAGTGATTCTTCTATTTAATAATAATCAATAATTGTCCTAATAAAGATGAAACTATCATTTCTTTTTACATCACATACGATCTTGTATAATTTGCCTCGTGAATTTCTTCCGTATAATTTATCCGTGAGATAGACAAGGTAATATTTGATGAGAATTTAAATTCGCGAATTGATTCGATTCCTTTATCGGGAACTTTAGGAAGGGAAAGGCACGACAGACGCCGCCTTTTGTGTCGACTGCTCTCTCCCGGTAGCTGTCATCCCTCTCACTCTCTCTCTCTCTCTCTCCCTCGCGCTTTTCTTGAATCTCCTCTCTATGGTCCTTATCTATATATATATATATATACACATGTATATGTATATATACATATGTGCTATATAGAGTCTCGAGATGCTCATTGAGCGCGAAACTTGGTCGGCGGGGAATTAATCGCCCGAACAACTATCCACGAACGTGAGTAATTGCAGTTTCAGATTGCCCCGGGGATCTCGTTATATTCAACGGTGGGACCTATATAGATATTTTCCACGAGAATTCGGAGATGTAAAAAGGTTTTTCGTTAATTGGATAAGAATATATATCTGCATGTAGAAACATATTGGATGAGGTAGGGAAATATCGGCGATCGAAATATTTCCACGTACAATGTAACTACCATTGGGGTTGAAATGATTCTTGACGGACGAACGATTCATTTTCAGCGATAGAATTTACAAACCTCTGTGGTTGATATTTTTTTAAGGATTTTTTTTTAAATTCATTTTTTGATTCACCTTTCGGAATTTCTACGATATTTTTTTTATGTCATTCAATTAAACAAATATTTATTCGGTTCGTTTTATGGAATGCAATTGAACGTGAACACACGTTACAAGAATATCAATGTTTTCCGTTGGTGCATCCGCGAAGAGGGCCACGATCACGGTTTTGAATTTTTCTAATTTATTTACTTTTTAACGTGTTTAAATCTTGTTTTTTGCACTTTTTAGTTACTTTAGTGATGAAAGAACATAAATATACAGTCTAATTGGCATAATTGCTTATAATATAAGAATTATAAATAAACAAATTAAACAATTCACGTTTGTTTCGGAATAATTAATTTTTCAAGAATTTATCGAAGGAAACACCACGATGTTTAATGACTGTGGGTTTTTGGGATCACTGATTTGAATTACGTGAATCTGACATTCTCTTCCTAATCACTGATCCCGAAATCTCCTGAGCAAACACTTTTGTGGACATTCTCAAAGATTTAAAATTTCGGTGTCCGCCATCTTGAATTTCGTGAACCTAATAGCGGATTCGTAATCAGGAACCCCAAAAATCCTCGAGTAAGAATTTCCACGATCATACGATCATTTAAAAAATGTATGCTTCAAACTGTTAAATAACATTTTTGTAATTGGAATTTTTACTAACAATAAGTCATTTAACGATTTAATATTATATACGATTTTAAATTGTCAAAACTCTACATTTCAATCTGGACGAAAGCTGACTGGCTAAATAGTAAAAAGGCCTACCCAATCCATCATTGTGTTTGGCAAGAATCTGATATTGGAAATTAAATCGTCTTAAAACGTTAATATCACGAAGTCTCGAATCGTTTTTAAATACATTAAGGATATTTTTTTGCACGGTGTTGATATTTTTGAAATGCAAGTGCGAGTGAACAAAGCGAAGCATCGTGTACAAAGAAAAGGCGGAACAAATTCCATTGGGAGTTTAAGACGCTATTTGCCAGGATATAGGAAGCAAAAGCTCTTCGAGGAACTCGCGCAGTCTGACAATCAACGGAACATCGAAGCTTCGACTGCGTGTTGAGAGCTTTTCCCTAGTTCTCGCTCTCCCTCTCTCTCTTTCTCGAGTTGTCGCTTTATTCGTTTGTATCTGTCGTTGAATGTACATACTCGCCTCTCTCCTTCATCGTTGAATTCAAACCACATTGTACTTCGTTGTCTCAGGCGTTGTTCTCTATTTCTTGGTTTTAACATTGAAAGGTGAGAGGGAGAGAAAGGAAGGGAGGGAAAGAGAGAGAGAGAGAGAGAGAGAGAGAGAGAGAGAGAGAGAGAGAGAACGAAAGGGCGATGAAGAATATATAGAGAAGAGGTCTAACGCGATGCACAGAAGTCGCGAGGAACCAGTCACTGAAACTAAAACTAACTCTAACGTCGTAACTGGTATAACTGCATTACAGTGTACCACTTGTATAAATTAACCGGGAATCTCAAGAAGTAAGTACCCGAAGAGCAAAAGCGCTAGTTGACTTGCTAATGCTATTTACTACCATCGCAGTGACGTAGCACATGGGCGGGGCAAAAACGTAGCCAACTATCGCTCCCATCGTTCAATGTTTCGTGTCATGCCCCTTCACACCATCACTTTTATACCCTTTGAACATTTTCATGCCAGACCATCAAAATTATCGAATATTCATGCAGTAATTATTCAAATTTCGTATTGCGTTAATAGCTAATAATTCTTTAGGCAAAAGGATCGTTTTCTCTTTCATTTTTAATAAAAAGTCATTCCTTTTTATTGCATCGAATTATTTCTCATTTCGAGGCAAACTGTGTCACTGAAACGATGAAACATTGCGAGAATTATATTTTTGCTTATTGTTCGTTTCATTCGTATTGGAATTCAAATTTATTCTAATATTTTCGATGATATACGTATATATCTGTGTATATATATATATATCTGTGTATATGTATTGATAACGGTGAAGTGCTTTTCGCGCCTCAAATCAAATCTCATCCAGCCCCTCGCTTGCCACGGCACTGCCATCCGAGAAAGGTTGACACTCGTCGTGGATTCTCTCTTATTTAAATGGCTTGGCGCTTGAGTATGGTAGGGGAAGTGCGCATAAATATGCAACGGTGGAGAGAAAGAGAGAGAGGAAAAGAGTTTGTCCGAGAGAAAGGGAGAAAGAGAGAGTGTGTAGGAGGAAAGGGTGGACGGTGCACGTAGCACACTACGCCACGACTGTTTTCGTCCCAATTTTCAAGATTGATTCAAGGCAATTTGCCTACGAGTCGGCGAACGAAGCGATTGCATGCCATGCTGTACATATATACTTGTTACATACCTACCTATATACGTATATATCATGTATAAAAATCAGTCCCGGTTTTTTTAATGCTCGTACGAATATTTGACTAGTCCACTTTCGAGCCTTTTGTATAACGCATGATAAATAGGATGTATCAGGACACTTCGTCCATTGTAACAAGAACGATTATAAATTAACGTGATAAAATTTCATGAGTTATACAGGGTGAGGCATCGAAAGTGTGGCGTTTCATAATGAAACGAAGCGAGATATCGAAAATTGTTTCAGACAAACGTTGTAGGATATCGAGGGGGACAAAAGATGACGTAAATGAATTGTCCCCTGAATGCACGAATTAAGGTTATTTGGAGGTCAACTTTGCTTTTTCAAATAGGATGGTCAACTGTTTTTGCCAGAAATCGAAAGAGTGTTCAATTTCGGGTATAAAAGTACTACTACACTAATTTCCTAAAATTGTTAGGTTATGAGATGTTTTGTATAATAGTTATAACGTATGAGAGATCTTGCACCTGGATAGGACGTAGAGGATCGGTCAACTGGCTCGCCCGATCTTCGGATTTTACTCCGTTAGATTTTTTTTATGGGGATACGATAAAGACAAAGTGTATCAGGAGGTGCCGACCACATCTGAAAATATGAAGGAAAGGATCATTGCTGCATGCGCGAGTGTACGCGACGAAACGTTTCTCAAAGTTCAGCGATTCAAATTGTAAGTACACTCCAAATAACGAAGAGAACTCATACGTTATAACTATTATATTATAAGAGACGAATAAATCGTCTCTTTACGTTTACTTTCGAAAGAGGATCTTAAGGTAGCCTTATTGGTACAGCGGTCCGTTAGATTTCACTGAGAATGTTCTTTGATGTCATATGTACATGTGTGTAAAATTTCAAGTGTGTTTATCGACTCGAAAATCACGATATTTATTCTTGAAAATCGTCATTTTGCGCAATCTTTCATAAGAGCCCGTATTACATATCGCAACATTATACAATGAGTATGTCGATCATTTGGTCGATGAAGCGTGTTGACAATTCGCACACATTTTTATATGACATCAAAGAAATAAAATTTTTATAACAAATCTTAGGGAAAAAATTCATAATTTTGTTTATTCTATGAAAAACGAACTTTACGTAAGATCAATTTGAATTTTGAGTATGTTGTTCTTTAGTCGATTTGCAACAACTTTTCTTCATGAACTTAAACGCTCGGTCCACTTGGAATGTGAGAAAACACGGGAATAAATTTTTAACCCCTCTCCCTAAATAGAGCACCTAAGGTTAAGCTTAGTATAACCGGTGTACCTTGGGGTGTATTTGAGCCTACCCTATTTTTTCCAGTTGATTTTCTCCGACAACTATAAAACGTGACCTATATAATATATATGTAACTTAAACGCTTTTTCAATAGTCATTATTGCCATTATTTTGTATCGCCTCATCTACCACCTCTCTTTCTGTCTCGTTGTTTCAAGTGGCTATCCACGTGCATTTGCGATTCAGCATAGCATCACCAGAGGCTCTCGACTACTTTCAGCCTTACCAGTCGCTCTCGCGAGTATCGTTGGTGTACTTATTACGTGCAAAATTTATGCGAACTGTGGTGTGGTATAGCACCACACGAGGGTGGCACCGTATTATCGCACCCTTCTGTAGCACATCCACTTTGGTATCGTAGATATGTATATATATATAGTGAATTTCCACATATAATCCCCCTGGTATATATGTCTTTGTATATTATATATAAACTATATAAGCTACATCCTCGAGTGAATATCGCACGGAATAGACATGGGATAATGTTTCAGCTGATGTAGAGCACTCTAATGGTTCTCAGGATAATGTTCTTCCTTCATTCTCTTTGTCGATACTTCTACTATTTTTTTATTCGTCGTCATCGACATGTCCGATAGGATTAGGGAAGTGTTTGCCTAAGAAACCATTAAAAACATTTATGAATGGAACACTTGGAGCAAAGCTATGTCAGGTGTAACCTACACGTCACTTCAACCATGCTCTACTTGCTTAACGATAAATACAATCACATATATATATCCTATATATTTTCCATTAGAAAAAAAATATGTATATTAATATATATGTAATATAATATATTATAATATAATATATAATATAATATAATATATAATATATAATATAATATATAATATATAATATAATATAATATATAATATAATATATAATATATAATATAATATATAATATAAT
Source organism: Netelia fuscicornis (assembly GCA_946811545.1). Lineage (NCBI taxonomy): Eukaryota > Metazoa > Arthropoda > Insecta > Hymenoptera > Ichneumonidae > Netelia > Netelia fuscicornis. The sequence continues at coordinate 13,400,141 of OX328012.1, forward strand.
ATAATATAATATATATATATTATATTATATTATAGTATATATATAATAAATAAAGCAATATGTATATTATATTTTTTTCCTAATTGAAAATATATGTGATTATATACATATATATGGAGTTTAACTATATATACTATATATATACTTAAAGGATTGTATAGCTATGCAGTAGGTTGGCCAAAAGGAAATTGCGCTTTCTTCTAACGGACACACGTGTACCTCCATGTATTAGAAACGCAATGACTTGTTGGCCAACACCATATAGTGAATGTATACGTACATTGTATCCATATCAATAGTTCGAAGTATCAGAGTGGTGAAAAAATGCTTTTTTACATATGTATAATTCAGGGAAAGATAATAGGAGCTCGAAGAAAAGGGATATCGATTGCGGCTCGGTGTCAGGGACACGAGCGATCGCGCCTATCCGCCCACTTTATGATAATAAGAATCCCGAGCGAAGAGGCATCAACGTACGTTTTCTAGGATAAGTGTTCCGAGTTATAGGTATAGACTCGTTTAATATTCAAGCGTATATTCGCACGTTACTACGTTTCTTTCCTGGGAAAAACCGTCCATAGACTAACGAGAATTTCCGAAACTTTTTTCGCTCGCTTTCATTCTCCGATTCATCCCTTCATCACCTCCTGAAAAAAAGCAAATTTATTTCATCCTTTTTGCTAGCAATTCTTCCGTCCTTTTTTTTTTTAACGTTGTTTGTAGAAAGTCGAGAACGAGTTTGCATCGTTAAAATCGGCAAGGAAAAACAGAAGTCGTCGTGACGAATAGGCGGAACGAAAAACAGGAGAAGTCGATTCCCATGGGGACGCATATCCTCGAAACGATTCACTCCTGTCGTCCTTCTATCGTTCATTCTTCTCGTCTACTTCGTCTCCTACCACTTCGCGTATTTCGTTTACTCTCGTTTCTCTGCCAGTTGCAGGGAACACGAGAGATACGTACGTGTAACACTTACGAGGGTGATGCGAGGATGCACTCCCGTCCCAACGTGCGTTCACCCATTTTCCCCGGCGAGAAACCGACGTCCGAGATCCACCCCGTGAGTGACGCGCCGCATTTTAGCCCGGCCGTCGCTTTCGTTCGTTTTCCTCCCCGTCTCTTGCCTCGCCTAACTTTTCCGTTCTCGGTGAAACTTCAATCTCAACTTTTCACTGCACTCTCGCCGGCTCAACTCTATAGATATATATCTACATTATATTATTTATATATATAAATGAGGGCTGTTTTTCACCTCGCGTGCACTCTCTCCCTTTCGCTCGCGTCTCTCACAGGCAGCCGCGAATTTTTACCATTTTCTCTCCGTGAATCTCCCGCGAGAAAACTTCGTGGCTCTTTTTACACTGGCGTAACGGGTTTTGAAGCCTCGTTGAAGCTACAAGAAGGTGTTTTCCACGTGCCTTCTCGCACTATTCGACGGGCCTGTGTATGTAACTCTACCTTCCTCGTGTTATATCGTATATATACTTACCTTCCCACCTCAGACCACGTTTACCGTTGGTATTGCTTTGCATTTTGGATGAAACCGCAGACGCGAAATATCTCTTCTACGTAATCTCACGCCTTATTCCCTCGCTATCTTTTTTTCTTCGTAGTCCTTGTTCTTAGTTCGTAATTGGGAAAATTTTAATAATAAAATGACCATTATTTTTCGCTGATGAAAATGTGGTAAATTTAACGAGCTAATTTTTGAGATATGTTATTTCGTGACTTTCTTCAGCCGGATGAGACCTTCAATTGTAGCTTTTAAGCTACATCGAAGATACTTTAGTATTAATCGTAAAACGGTGTTATTTTCAATCTGTATGAATTCGAAATATTTAATACAGGAGTAAATATTTTTTTATTTATTGTATTCACTGAAATCAATGTTTGATTAATGATCCAAATATTCGTCGATATTAATTAATCATTCTACAAATTCAATCAACAAATTATTGTCAACATTCGTTTGTAATTTATTGTCCTATATTATATATATTTCAGAATGATTCTTTATAAATTTATTAAATTTCCATCTCCTCTAAAAAAATTCATAAGAAAATCATTTCTCAAAATTGTCACCAGTCACAAAATTTGCATGACAATAAAACAGAAACAATCAATAACAAATTACAAATAATTTTACTATTTTTTCCTGTATAAAAATAATAACATAGGATTCCGAACAATCTCAAAGTTAAGATGAAACGTGCGGAAAGTACGATAGAGTAGGTAAAAAAACAAACTAGCGATCGGAAAATGTAAATGAGAGAATGCACGAGGATATATGGTCTATATATTCCCCTGCGTATGGAACCCATCGTTGTCAGTGTTGCCCGAGGTCCGGTAGGTCGTTAGTCATGATAAATCGAGAGTCGTTGGACGTCCGAGGATGTAGGCAGCAGAAAACGTCGCTCGACTCTGACACGATTTTCCCACAATTTCACGCGACGAGTCTCAGCACCAGGGTTGCCTACCCTCCCCGTCCTTTCCTCCTTACGCTTATTCACCTCGTCATGCGGTATAATATTTCTCGGTATAATATATAAGCTTGCAATTCTTACTACTTTCGTTTCCTATATACGTACCAGTCTTTACATTCTTCACGATTTGTGCTATACCTACTTACCAAAGAGGGTCTTCGATATATGTTAAAGCCAAACGACGCCGATCGATGCGTACGAGAGAAGTACGTTCGTTTCAAATATTCATGATAATTCTAGACGACCGTCCAGGTGTCCGCTAAACACACAAGCCGCTCATCTTACAGCGTCATCATCGATCGTGCGATTAACCCGCACCAACGACAATGGTTCTCGTCTTGTCGTCCAAGTGTCTCGTCGTTTTGCTCAACTTCGTCGTCTCATCGTCGATGGAATCCAAGCTTCATCGGTAAAACACGTGGACTGAAACGAGCGCCTCGTAGTAAACTTGCTCGATACGACAGGATCCGTACGATAATTTGCTTCGTTAACGATCTTTTCGACCTTCGCCAAGTATTATGTAACTAAACATGTCTCACGTGGCTTGTAAAAATTTCTCGACGAGACACCGATTGTTCAGTATTGAACTGAAACGATTTTTTCTTATCGAGGAAAGTAGCTTTCGACAAGTGTCATCGGTGTCTCGTTCGTCGATTTGCTTATTGTATGAAACAACTGGACGGTTAAAGGAATAATCATAGAATGGTTTGATACGTCGAGATCAAAATAATAAATTTCCGGCGATGAGAGACTCAAGAATTGTTCATTAATTATTTTATATTAAAGATAATATGAATTATTTATTATTTTCTATTATTTGTTCATTTTAATTTACGTTGGTTATTTTATTTTAATTCGAATATTCATAGAATTTAAGGTATCTTCTAGTTATTACCTTCCATTCCATTTAAAATCGAGAAATTTTAGTTTTTTCGTATTGAAAAAGATAAAAAAAAGGAATTCTTGAAGAAGAAAAGAAAATCCATCCAACGATGGATTGGATGTCTGAAGAAGGAGAGTCGTTGGGGATTCTCGTGAATATCGGACGGAATTTCGATGAGAACACGTTAGCAATGATACCACGAAGACCTAGTTGGCTATTCGTGGTCAGTGGTGATTCTGCGAAAGAGAAATCAGCCTAGTTCCATTCGTCATTGTTCGTACGTAACTGTCACGTGTGTAGCACACGTACAAGAAGGCACACACGTTGTATTTTCGGAACAAGGTTCGCACACGAGTTGGAACGACCCTTTTGGCTTCCCAAGCAGAGCTCGGTCGTATAGCCAAAGGGAGCTTCGGTTCATTTGGCATTTCCCACGTGTGTAACTCGGTACCAATGCGTGGGCTAGATTCACCGTACAGAGTATGGACAAATGTCGACGGAATGGCGTGAATTGTCATCAACTACCATACAAGGGTTGGAACTGGTAGCCCTGGCCGCATCTGCAATTCGGGACAGAATTATGGAGTTATAATGCCTGGATGGTTCGTAATCATATATAGGAGTTGGAAGGGGTTTGAGTCCACGGACAGGGTTTACGATGAAGTAGGGGGATGCGCATAGGTGAACCGATACCGTGTCTATGGGCATCGATGTGTCGTAGCGAGACGAGGTGGTTAGTGGTGGTGCAGTTGAATGAGGTACGAGGAAAAGGAAGGATAGATGGAGGGAGAAGAAGAGAAGTAGGTGGAGGCGACGGCAATGGGGACAGAGTGAACGGAGGTGGCCTTAACAACCCCAGAGACGCTTTTGGCGCATAGAATAATGGCAGACGCAAGGGAGGGGTTTGGTTAGTCCCTGTTAGCTAGATGAGGGTTCACAATGTATGCAAACACTGTAACGCCCGAAGATCCCTCGGGAATTCTCGAATTACCGCACTTCTCCTCTCCTCGCTATTCACACCCCCGGGGACGTATAGTCTAGTTCCTTGCGCTTCTTGTACCCGCCTTCGCGAAGCATCAGACACAACGATGGAAACGGGCTTGGGTACCTACTTTGATTAATTGATTCCTCGACGATTCGACAAAAGGTCCTTCGGACAAACGAAACTTCCTCCGGAAATTTGAAGAACAATGAAAATTCTGACGAATCTCTTCGTACCAACGTTGAATTTATTTGCTCGACGAGTTATCGACAAAGGATTCGGCTTAACGTCACTCATCATCGATAAAATGGATTAATGTCATGAACTCGAACATTTATTGGTCGACGTACGTGAATGCATCGAATGGATCACTCGGGGATTCATATCGGGAAACTATGGGGTGGATTATTTCAGTCGGTCGTCGAACATTCTCTCTCGTAAGGGGAGAATGGGCGAAGGTCGGCGAACCGGTAAACGATAAAGTAGCCACTTTCCGTAAGGGTATTCGTGTCACGTAGCCGCGGAATTTCCGAGGCTTTCGTGAGAGTATTGTGCCCATTCCGCTTCTTCCTCGCGTTCGCTCTCTCAACCACCACCCTCCGCGTACACGCTTTATCCATATATGTATATATTATAGTGCTTTTTCTTCGATCTACGAAGAGGAAGGTCGAACGTGCACATACATAGAACTACATACACGTACCATTGTACACCACTCTGTATATGTATATAAGGGATGAAAGAAGTCGTCGAGAAGCAAAAGAGGATGAAGACGTTACTGGAAAACAGACGAAATTGCATTCGCATTTATTTCTTCGTATATCTTTGAGTTAATATCTTACACAAGGTTATGAAATGTTGCACGATACATCCTTTTCATTAACTTTTTATCATTGTGTGTGTGTGTGTGTGTGTGTATTTGTGTGGTTAGCATTTTTTCGTCATTCTCACCTTTCATTTATTTCCTCAAACATATGCTGCGAACTAAATTCGGACTATCGGTTTGTTCCTTATTTCTATATATACGTAATCTAAAGACGAAGTTTCTTGTCACATATTTACAATGTAGTGTATGAATCGTTTGTACAAAAAATGGATTTTCTTGTCTCAATGATGTCTGCGCATGCGCGTCCGCACGTGTTGAGTGTGCACGCTCGCACGTGTCCATTTGTGTGCGTTTTTCTGTGTGTATCGATGTTCGCACGCTTGTGTGCGTGCGCACACGTGTTTTGTTAGAAAGTTGACGAGCACGTCGAGTTGTATTGGCGAAGCTCGTGGTGCCCGTCGATTATCGAGAACTGAGAATTCGGGAAAAAACTCGTGAACGAGAGTAAGAGAGAGAGAGAGAGTGAAAGAGAGGAAGAACGAAAACGCGCGTATAGCAAGATGTTGCAAGAACGTTCTTTCTTACGGGGCTTACAACTATCGCTAAAGTTTCATCCCTCGCCCCGTATACATACGGTGGTTGTTTCCGAGACGCTCGACCGCTCGAGCCAGTCCGTCGATCGATTCGCAAGTCGACCTCTCTTTTTTTCGTCCTTTTTCTACTTTCCTTCCCTCTCTTTTTTATTTCTTCTCCCGGCATTATCCCTCGGGTCTCGATATCTCTTATCCCCTCATCCCTTTGCCTTCGGGACTCTTCAACTTCGTTCTTCCATCGTACATCGGTATCTTCGATGTTGTATTTTTCCATCCCTCCGACCATCTACCTCTCTCCCTTCCTCTCGCACGAGACTCCTAAGCATGACCGATCTTTCTTCGTTTTTTTTTCATTTCGAATACGAAAATATTAGTTAAATTAATGCAGAGCCATCTCGATTCCGCGAGCAACATTCTCCGCTCGCAATTAATTGTCTTAAAAAGTAATAGGCTTTATTATCTGGCCGCGTTAGTTTGTACAATGAACGAATAAAGATTTTTTTATTTTATCTTTGTTTTTTTTTTAATTGTCCTAGCGAATTCACTTTAAATCTTTTCGGACAAAGTTCATTCCCCTTTTGACGCGAAAAGATTATTTTATTTTTTTGTAGTTGTTATTGTTGTTGTTGTTTTTTTTTTTTTTTTAATATATATTTTTAAACATACACGTATCTTCCTTAATGCTATTAGACCAACTGATAGTCTGTATAATTGTGTTAGTTTGTACAATTGGTTTCTCTTGAGTTATTTTACTCGCTTCTTTTCTTACGACGACAAATAAAACATCCGGTACAGTTTTTTTGTCCTCTCACCTTCGGCATTTATAATACATGACACGTGGTCGCGGTCGCTCCGTTTTCAGAACGAAACATGTTCGATGAAGGTTGTTTAGTGCCGTCGAATCCTCGAAACGTCCAAAATTCGTTCGTCCTTCAGTCGACCTTCGCAGAAGTGATTCTTTTTTTTTCTTTTTCGTTTTCCCTTTTATATACAACTCTCCTGTATTCTGTTGGAGCGCGTGACCACTTCCGGTTGGTGGAATTTTCCATGTGCCGAGAGGGACGAGGATACTGGCCTCTGTGGAATCGACGAGAGACCCTTTCCCGACCTCTGAAGACTGTAATACACCTGAAAAGAAATCGGAAAGAGACAATCTATTATGCAAAAAAAAATCATCCGAAAGGTCATAATACACCTTTTCCCTCGGACACTTTTTTGTAGACTTTATATCACTTTCTGGCGTAAATCCTATCTGAAATGTTTTTACCTATCTTTTTCTGGGAAGACAAAAAAGTCAATGAATAAATGATGAAATTTCAAACTGTGAAAATTCCATGAAACGATATCAAATATTCACTCACACAAAGAAACTCCATTCCACATTTGACTCGTTCTTTCGTTTCTCATGTGTCTTTGTTCACAGTTGAGAAGCTCAAGGTTCAAATATCGAGAAAAACAAAAAAAAAGGGAAGAATAAAAGAAAGAGAGAGAGAAAAACGAAAGTGATGGGTCAAGTCGAGTCACGCGCATCCAAACTGGCCGCCTGGCTCCTCCTATCTGTTTTCAACGTTCATCAGCCTCTCACACTCAATTCCACTCCCTCTCTCTCTCTCTCCATTCCGCCCTCCCTTTCTCTCCAACCCTCGCCCCTACCTTTTCCCCAATCTCTTACCTACTCTTTCTCTCTTAGCTCACTGCGAATTATCGAGAAAACTTTGGGTAATTAAACTCGCGAGAGTGCAGATAACCCAAAGTCCGTGCTAAACCGGAAAAGTTTAAGTGGCTGACTTTCGTGTATTAAATCGCAGCTATATATGCCAGGGTACTATCGCGTGTTTTTCTTCCCAGCTTTTCGCCAGCCAGTAAAAAAAAAAGACACGAAGAGGGAGAGAAAAAATATATCTATAGCCATATTATGCGAGAGAATGATAGCTTACAGAAGAATATTTTCATAAGATTCTTACTGCGAGTGGGGGTGGGTGAGTGAGAGGGGAGAGGGGCAAGTGAAATGTTTATTTCCTCCAATACGATGAAACGTGTCGCAGCTGATGGTGAAAATGTCGAGGGGCAACATTGGTCGTCCCTCGCGCCGTTTTCTCCCCATATATATGTATGTGCACACATAAGTAGATATACAGATGGTGAAATATCGATATATAGAATTTTTATACGAGCACGTGCGCCCGTCTGAGAAAATAGAGGGATGAAAAGCTACAGACGGGGAGAAAAACACAAAAAACACGTCACGAGCCTATTTGAACAAATGAAACCACAATTTCGTTGGAGGGGAAGTCGACCCCAAAATGGGCAGTATGTGGTATCACAACAAATGACGATCAATTCTCAGTCGAGCCAAGAGGCTCCTTATCTCTTCATTGACTCGCGATAGGGAGGTCGATTTTTCGTTTACACTTTACCTCCTTCGTTCGTGATTCCATTTTCGTCGCAATGTTCAGCAAATCTCTTTTGCGAAAATCTTTCTTATTTCGTTGTGCCTCGAATATGACAAAGTTTCTTTTGAATAAATGTATTATATGTAATTTGTAAATGGTACTCACGTTTTGGTTATTTCGCTGATTGTACGCATCCATCGCCATTTGCTTGAAATCCGCCATCGTTGGTGGATGGACGTATGGATTTTGTTGCATCGCGTGATTTTGAGAATAATTCAACGTCGGCGATGGGGAACAATCAACGAGTCGTGGATCCGGATGTAGATCGAGACTGGATTGAACGATTGGTTTCTTCTCGAGCGACGTTGCATCCTCGATACACTGATCCTTGCGTCGTCTTTGAGGTGGCGTTTTGTATACGGGGGTGTACGTTAAAGGTCTTCGTTCTGGGAAATAGATTCAACGAAGCCATATCGGATTGATGAGCGCATCGGGCTAATTCGATTATATCGATGATTAAACGAGGCGAGAGAAAGATAGGAGATTTATCGAGATATATATAGGGTGATCCACGTAACGTGAGCACCGTTATAATTTCCGAGGTATTCGGTACACGAAAAAATGTTATATAGGTACAAAAATTACATGGTTTAAAAGGATGCATCAATTTTTTTATAGGTCGAGGCATTTCGAAGGTTTGAAGGACAACTTTGTTTTTTAATCCTTAGTAGTCACACTTACAGTTAGCTAGAATCACGTTATAGTTATACTGGGTCCATGGGACCGAGACTTTTTAAATTGTTATAAATAATGAAATAATGCATTGAGCGATATGAAAAAAATTGTGAGCTATAATTTGAACCTTGTTTAATACAAGGAGATTGGTGAGAAATCAAAAATTAAACTTTAAATATGCAACAAAAATTATGCAAAGATAAATCGTGAAAAATGACTTTTTTTTACAAAAATTGCTGTAACTCTTGTAATTGTTGACAAAAAAAGGTTTTATAATCTGGAAACAATGTATTCTGACATAGACATAGCGGTTTCTGTGGACTTTTCAAAAAGTATATTTATTTCATCCAACGCAGGTGCGATTTAGAAGGAAAGAATGAAATGGAAATCCGACTAACAGTCCGATTTTAAATCTATCTTCTCGGTACTGAAGTTGAAGATCCTAACAATCGTTAGATGGCGCCACAAAACCCAATTGATGGATTTTAATGAGCAGTGTTCCAGGTCAAAAAAGGGCCTAGGTCCTGTGGACCCAGTGTGACTATTAAAGGTTAAATAGAACGTTATAATTGTATAGCAAAATATGGTAGACAATCGAATCCTGAGTAAAAAAGCATCGATTTTTATTAGCCCTAAACCTAATAGCTAACGAGTAATTTCACTTTATTACTTAACAATTTTCTTCTCATAAAAACACAAAGTTTTCCTTCAAATCTTCGAAACGCCTCAACTTATACAAAAATATTGATGCGCTACGTAGTGCATCCTTTTAAACTATGTAACTTTTGTATATAACATTTTTTCGTGCAACGTATACTTTGAAAGTTATAACGGTGCACACGTTGCGTGGACCACCCTGTATATACGCTCGTTGCAAATCGCTATTGTCGGAGCTTACTTTTTCCCTCTTTGTCATCTCTTTGATCATCGATTCGCTCCGAGTATTTTCTACCATAAATACTAGACTTCAGTTAATTGGAGTTGAATTTACGATTCTGTTAATTCTTGCACAATGTTGAAATTTGATTATAATTATATAATCAAATTAATATAATCAACTATATTAATAGTATCTTCGATTTTACTTGATCTTAATGAAACAATAAAACGTAAAGACTAAGAAATATTATGGAAATGTAATATATTCAAGTGGTTTAATCCTTTGAGACCTGAGTACTTTCAAGCTTATGTGGTCCGCAGACGCATAGGCTGACGCATATATGCGTCTTTAGAGCTCAAAGGGTTAAAGATAAAATTGGATAATTTCATTTTATTCGCGATAAGATAAAATAGGTAGGGAATAAATCTTTTTCGAGGGGTGTAGAAACAATTTCAAGTGTAGAAGTATGAAACCGGAATTTCCCTATAGATAGTATTAGTCATCAGTTTACGAACCGCAAGACCGCTTCCGCAGCGCTATTATCTCCCTCTAAAAGCTGACGAAGATTTTCAACCCACAACAAATCAAGTTCCATACACCAGTATATTTTTCTATAACCTTAAATATGTCATGTTTTGCGCCTACGAACTACGATTTGTTAACAGCATTGGTTTTTTTGTTATCGCTTGAAAAAAACTGCTGCAGAATCGCATCGAACACTTGTCGAAGGTTACGGTGAACATGCTCTTGATAAAACACAATGTTTCGAGTGGTTCAAAAAATTGAAAAGTCGGAATTTCGACGTAACAAACGAAGAGCATGGGAAACCATAAAAAAGTTCACAGACAACGAATTGCAAGCCAAACTCAACAAAAACTCGCGGATCAATTGAATGTGACATAGAAAGCTGTTTCCATTCGTTTGAAACATTTTGTATCATTTTTAAACAACAGACGTATAATTTTTCCAAAAAATTGCGTTTTCATACTTCTACACATGGTTAATACCGTTTTATGAAATCAGCATGGGAAATATATCTTCAGACTTTCGTGTCTACGTCGAAGAAATTGTTTGAAGATATTGGATCACTCACCATACTCGTTCGGTATGATGTCAGGATCGATGTCATCGACCGCCTGTTTCGTTTGAGGATGAACCGGTGTCGTCGAGCCGGCATTTGGTGGCTCGCAGACGATCGGTGCGTGTTTCGGACTTCCACCGTGTCTACCCACGTGCTTCCGATACAGAGCAGCTAAAATTCCAGCAACGGCGAGTGCCAAAAGTGTCGCAGTCGCTGCTAGCCCAAGTAGCAACGGACTCAATACAGACGCGTTTGTATTTCCTAATCCAACGAAACACATGAAAAAGAAAAAGAGAAATCATTTTTTAAATTCTTCGGATTTGAAAATTAATCGAGAAATTTGGCAAACAAATTGAACAAATCTAGCATCAAAATTTTTCCAAATTTTCGAAAGATTCCAAAAAAAATCCAAGTTTTTCGACATATAAAAAATTAATAAATAAATTGGGAAGATAACAACCCATTAGCAAGTTAAGTCATACACGAAGTGTTTCATTTCAGCCAGATTGCTTTGTGTTAGAATAAAAAGAATTAGGAAAAGTGAAAATATAACAAGAGAAACGAAGAGGAAAAAGCGTAAAGTGTGGTTTACACAAAATTATATCACTACTTTGGTAAATATATATATATGGACTCGTATAACAGGTTGACCTCAGTTATATACGTAAGTCGTAACTTGGGAGAGTAATATATATCCGACGAGTGCCCGAAATTCAGCGAGGCCATAAACTAAGTCTCTCGTCTCCTCGTTATCCACGTGGCACATTATCTCTATTCTGTTTCAGTTTTGGGCTTCCCACGAGCAGCGACTAGCTACAACAGTAGCTCAATCTCCCTATCTCTGTCTATGTTCATGACATGTGTGGAGGGTGCTGCTCGCTTCTCGTTTTCCTTGGTCAGCTCTCACTCCTAGTGGCCTCATCGTGAGGTAAGTACAGCCGTTTGGATCGTTTCACACTAGCCATAAGGGTAGTGTGCACCCACATACAAACCTACCCACACATACATACATATATACATGGACCTCGGGTCAGAGATAGTACGCAGGGAGACTACGGGAACAACTGCACCTCGATATCGTTCCTCGGTGGTCGTGTACCCGGAGCTTAATAAGCACGACAATAATTAACGAAGCTATGTCTATTACGCAGCTATTACGGTCTCACGGGGAGTCGACGTTATATATAAATAGATGTGTGTCCTGTTGCACGACCACAATATGCTTTGAATATCTCTTGGTCAGCGAGGTGATGTGCATGCAAGTTCCAGCTTCCGCTTCAACACCCCTCTGGTATTTGCGATAATATTTGTTGCTTCCTAATATATATATATATATATATATATATATATATATATATATATATATATATATATATATATATATATTAGGACACATGTATATATACATATATGTATGTATGTGTGTAAGACACATAGCACTGCGTTTGCGCAGCTCATAGTTTATACCGGATCCATCTACGAATGTACAGTGTACACCCAGAATATAATTACGTCAACTAGCTCATACCCTCGAAGCTATCCATAGTCTACGTGCAATCATATATATCGTTCAGACTATGGTAGAATACGCATTCGAGGTCGAAGCTGGATCTATATATGGTGCGTTGAAGCTATGTGACCTCTATACAATCACCACTGTCGTCATTGTTTTAGAAACTACTCGCTTCGTGAGGGTACATATCGATCACCCCTTTTATGTCATAGGAAAGCGTACGCAGGTTTCGCATATTCTACTTTCATTGTCGGGCTGCTTCGTAGGTTATAGACGTCTCGACATCTTGGGTACAACTATCTGGTTGTCTACCTCGTAGTTTCTCTAGATTCGTTTATGTCACCACAACCACTAGGGTAGTTTTCAAACATTTTTTCTTACTGATGTTAGCAGGAAAAATTTTGTATAATTTTTGTATAATTTGATTTCGTTAATTTAGAGTAGGAAAGGAGTAAGAAATTGGTTATGTTCAATTGTCAAATATATGAATGATTTGTATACAAAAATTTGAAATAATTGTTTTAATAATTGTTTATAATAATGTCTTTGTTATATGATTTTGCAATTGCTCATAATAAACTGTATATGTTTTAGGTTCACATATTTCAATCGTAAGTTGAAATCGAAAAGGGTTTTTATCGTAACGACGTTCCAACGTGAGCCGTGTATTTCTCGCCAGATTTACGATCACGTCATTGGAACGCTCGATTTTATTATGCGCTGGAATTTAGAGCCGAGGGACAAATATTTCAAAGTACCAGAGACCATGCGTGTTATCGATCGTTTTACAACGTTAGATTCTTTTTTTTCCCATTACCTCATGAACGCTCGATTGGATTACGAGTGTTAATCCACTTGCGTACCGTACGAGGGTCTCCTTTTCAAACCACGCGAGCGTATAATGCACTTGAGTTAATGGAAATTAGAGTTCTGTTATTAAGCGTTTAAAAGTGCGGCTAGGTTGTAATTTGCCAATAATAGAGGTATTTACTGGAAAACGTGGTTCCACGTTTTATGGTTGGGCAATACGGAGCCATCCTCATGGTGAGAGAATATTTCGTTCGTGGCGTGATTGATTATCGATAGTAGACGATATATCTATCGTTGATGGGGAGAATAATTAAACGTCCAATCGTCAGAGCTTTCACATTATCAGGAACAAAAAGGTTTGGGCTTAGTAGGGAGAAAAAAAATGGTCGTGGAGGGAATTTCGAGGGTGAGCGAGAAAAACGATATGATCGAGAGGTCGGGTTCGTTGGCGTATAGCACTTGATCATCCCTCGCGAGATACAGAAAAGATAGCGATAAACGAGCGCGTTCACCAAATCATGCGGCATCGCAGCCATAGAGGAAGAAAAACCGCTCGATCCCCGAGAATATAGGGAATTTGAGTGAGTGAATGAACGCGAGGGGAAGCTGAGCTCTCCCAAGAGCGTCCCCAATAATCGAATCTCAATCTACACAAACGGGACTATAGAAACACTGTAAAGGTACTTTATATACGGGAAAACGCACATCTCGGCAAAAATGCTTTTATCGTGATTTTGTGTTGGAAACAATTTTTGTAACTATTTTTTATCGAGACTTGATAAACGCTCGGTTTTTGGAAATTTTTTACGTGATAGGAAAATTGACATTTTTCAAGTTTTATCGATTTTTGACTGGGTAATTTTCTGATTGGATAGAGTTATAGACCGTTGAAAAGGAATAAGTAAATTAGATTTAACTTATTATTATTGATTTTACAAAAATGTGAAAATATTGAACTTTTAATGGATCGTGACGTTACTTCTCTTGGATGGATTTTGATATAACATAAATTTTTTAAAAGCTGATGCAGGAATTAAGAAAATGGCGTTAGGTTCATTCTGATATGCCAATTTTTGCAGCTATGATAAGATTTTGAAAAACACGAATAACATTTTCACCGATGACAATAATTTTCATTGGCTCCACTTTTTACATTTGCCAAAAATAAAAAAATAATCGCGACTGCCTACAAAATTATGTGAACTTTCTAATCAGACGAGAAATCAAAATGAGGTAGGTATAACTTCTTTGCCCCCTCTTGAGACTAAAATTTTCAATGCAAACAATAAATTTTCCATCCGTTTCAATGACAGCCAAAAAATTCATTGTTATCACTATTCAAGTTCATACAATTTTAATTCTCACCGAGCAATTAAGTTTGCAATTCTACGTAATTAATAGGTAATCGTAAAAATTACCAAGTAACGTCTGGTTCGTCCGGGGGAGATCAATTTTCATGCGATTTCAATTCATAATATCAAATTTTTGAGATTTTCGACATGTTATCACATCCGACCTAATTGAGAGATCGAAATGAACCTAGCCTCGTTCTCCGAATATACTTGCAGGTGACACGTAACAACCGATAGAAATGTTGTTATTTAAAAATTATCAAAATTCATCGAAAAGTCAGAACAATTGTTTTTTCACTTTTGCGAACATTTGAACAAAGTTTAAAAATGTGAAATTTATGAAGTTTGTTCATGTATTCTTATTTTTCAATTATTATAATTTGTCTGAAATTTTGAAATGTTTCAATCGAATGATAACAACAGATCGTAAATTTCCTAATAAAAATGCCTAATACTCAAAATCCTCGAAGACTTCCGGCGACGAACAGTTACATACGATAGTAATATCTTTTTTTCGCAGGTGTACGACGTTATTCAGCTTCTTGCCTCCGAATTTTCGCACCGTAGCGAGATTTTTGTGAAAGAAATTCGAAAATTCATGGATCCTTTCACATTTCGGGATAAGAATCTATGCTTTACCATTTCGATTTGACTGAACAAATCGAAGGTAAAAGTGTCAGGACGAGGAAAAGTGTGGCCTGTGACAAAACTACTCTTAATCTTCGTACGACTCTATCTCTTTCGATAGCGGGCGGCGAGAGGTTCGAAAGGGGGTCGGGGGTCGTCTTTATTCTATGGTTTGTTGGAAAAGCGACGGCTTTTCGAGAGCCCAACTCAATGCCGATGTGCGATCGCAGGGGTTCGCAAGAGAGCGCGTGCAAGCGCCCGAGCAATTCGCCCTAAATCGAGGCCAATCCCGCGGAAACCCGGAACCAATTTCGAAAGAATTGCATTCTAAAACCATCCGCGTAGATGTTCCTGGCTACATGTATATATATATATATATATTGTGTGTGTATAGGTTTATATGAATTTATATGTGTAGAGAAGTTCGTGGAGCAAGAAGCTACTCGTGAGAGCTGAGCTGATAGCCAGCGAGGGAAAGAGAGAGAGGAAGAGAGAGAGAGACTCTTCTCGTATATGGACAAAGAGGGTGGATTGAAGTAGTCGAGAAGTCGATACAGGAAAACGGTCCTAACTCTTTCCATACTCGCTTTTCCACATATACGTCTTTTTCCAAGGATAGTAGTTGCGTTTGCATTCATAGGGTGAATTTTTCTTCTCTCAAAGGACGTTACGTCAGTCTCTTTGCTCTTCCACCCTCTTCCCTTCTTTCCCCTCCACAGTATTCATAGAAATACTGCACAAAATCATGTTTACCAGACGTCCAAGCCGGCAAACAGAACTTACGTGCAACTTCGTTTTTCCAATCTCACCATGACGTATTCTCTTCGATCCCGCACATGTTCATGTTTTTATTCTTGTCTATGCTTCTTATTTATTTTGGACATGGAAAGTGAGAAGATTTTGCCGGAACGTTGATGAAATGAAAATCGAGAGAAAAACAAACATTTCATGATGTATTTTTTGTTCCATTCAGCTTTCATTGAATTGTCTCTGTAGGTCTCGGGAAAGAGAGATTTTTCACCACTCTACGAAATCAGAGGAAACTTGGGATTTGAAAAGGTGCCGGAACTCTCCTTTTTTGCACGTTACGACTCTCATACTCCCTTATCCTTCTCTTTCTCTCCGTCTGTCTCCATCATTATACACGTCAGGCTGGAGTTGAGCAAAAAAGTATTTTCATCGTCGTGGCGTTTTCTATTCTGGTGATTTCTCACAGAGACCAGCCGAGCAGTACCTTCTGTGACTGTTTTGTATGAGACCAACCTTTTTGCATCTCACCCTTCGTTACATCCTTTCCATATCTATGTGCAAGCATTATCTTTCTTTGGAATCCGTGACCCATATCCGTCTGTTTGCGAAGCATTACAAATAATAAAACAATATGGCGACCAGTACTCGAAACAATCTCTATATTTCTAACAGAAAATTATTCATTAAGATAATTAAAAAGGACTTTATACACAATTACAGGCAACTTTCAAAATTATATAGAAAAATAATTTGCTTAATTTATTTAAACATTTAGTTTATAAAGACGAGATATTTGAGAATACGTTGCAATGAAAACTCCGAAATATCGAAGGACTTGATATTATCGCTAGATGATCTTCTTTCCACCAAATTAAACAAGTCGTAGAACGTTCGTCATTATCATCACCCGGAAAATTGCCGTCTCGTGATGAGCGAACGAGCAAAGCGTCGAATGACGAAAAGAAAAAGTGCGAGATCGGTTGGAGTCGAGGGAAAAAATCACGCCAGCAAATTGCCACGGACGAAAAAGTGTTACAGGGAAGAAAAAGCTTTCGCGAACTGGAACGTGGCCGAGTGAAAGACGTGATGGATGACCGTTCGAGGGCGAATATCGACGATTGAAAGTGCGCAAACGCACACCCAAAAACACAGTTATCAACAAAAGTAGCTCATTTTTTATCAAAATCGAAAATGAAACAAAACGATAAATTGTTATAAAATAATAATAATAAATTCGTCATAAATTATCAACATAGCAATAATAATTTCGTCATCGATTATGACAATAATAACAATATTAATTTCATTTATACGTTTCAGATCGTATGAAATATTATCCTCGCGTCTTGCCCACAAATTTCGGATTCAAAATGGTGTTCTCGTGGGAATTACGTGGTTTTGGTACCCGGGCTGTTCGCGTTTCGACGAATATAAATAATACAAGGAAAAGATTCCGGAGTCATCGAAATCGGGGCACGAGGTAAATTCACATTCAGCATTCGAACTGCCTTCTCCTGTCGTTGGCATGAAAAAGTCAACTGCCTTCCTGGCAAATAAGGGAGTAACCTACGGGTTGCTCACACACATGCGCGCGCACATACATACATATATGTAACGTAATAGTCCAAGAGTGTGATGTGCTCTTCAAGTCTTATTCGACCTTCTCGTCAAATCAATATTTGCCCTTCGCAATCGTACGGGGTAGCTTTCAACCGACCCACCTGCGACTGCGGTTATACCACATATCTATAAATACGTATATCTCTCCGAATCTCGCACGAAGGTGTGAAAACGATGGAAAGAGAGATGGTCAATATGTGGAAAAGCTTTAAGCGATACGTGGTGTGTATGGTTGGATCGAAGCCTCGGAAAGGGACGGTTGCGACGCGCGTATATCATTCGGCGAGGAGACGAATCGGTGTTACCATTCCATGAAATGCTTTTGGAAAATGGTACGAGAGGTGGGCGAGACAGAAATTGAACGATGTCACACTTGGTCCTGATAGCGTTCGCGCCGTGATATGCGGTTGGATCTCGCGTATCTCACGTGGACTGTGAAGGGACTTATTGAATGGTCATATATGCTTTCGAATACATCCATACGTATACATACGTGTGTATGTATTTAGTTTGTATGTATTTATGGAAGTGAATGAAAGGGAATGGGAATGCTGAGAGTCGACGACGGGATCGGTTCGCGCGACCGCGTTGAAAATCGCGCCGGTAAACTGAATTAACCTCCGTTGTTGACCCGCAATCCCGTATGTTACCAATGACTTTCCATTATGTAGTCCCGGTGCAGCCTCACGAGTCCATTATAGTCGGGATTCGCGCCGGCTTTCGGCTACGTACGTCTGTACACACACATATATATATATATGTCTGTGTGTATGTGTGTGATAACTATGAACATCTACATATGCCTTCTGGTGTTGCTGATACCGAGACTGCGTGAATGTTCAACGAAGGGTGTGGGAGCTTAAGCTCTTGCATTGAGAGAGAGAGAGAGAGAGAGAAAGAGGAGAGATATGTATGTATGTGTAGGTATGGAAGAGATGGTACGCGACGACGAAGTCTACCTCCCAGGCACGAACGCCAGATATTACACGCATCTATATCCTCACACGTGGCTGATAATATTTAAATTTATGCATTCGTACATTTAAATTTATACATCCGTGCATAGCCAAAGTACGAATTCATAGTTATTATTATTATTAATGGTATTACCATTTTGGGTATTATTATTCGAGCTGACAAAGTTTCTGAAGAGCTTCTTAAAAAACACTTATTTAACTGGACGCGGATTCTGTCGATGGAGATTTTATCGTTGTTGAATCGACTCGATGGCTTACTGTCGAGTGATCTTATTTTTTGGAATTGTATAGATCAGGCTGGATGTTACTTTATTTATTGAAAAGTTATTCTTAACATTGTCGAAATATCGATTTTTAAGAATCCATATGACTGTCATCGTGTTTGTTTAAACCACTCTTCGCGTATTTTCAAGATACATATTCGAGGATCGAGCCATTCGTAACGTTTCCTATATTCTTGAACCCAAAATTCTCTTTTTGTTTCGGATCGATTGTACGAACTACCGAAGTTCTAAACGAAATGTATATATCGTATATTTTCGTGATGTTGATGCACAGCCCACGATCACAATCATGAACAGCAAAATTATTTTTAATAACGTTGAATTATCGATTTTTAAGAATTGATCTGACTGTCATCGTGTTTGTTTAAACCACTCTTCGTGTATTTTCAAGATACATATTCGAGGATCGAGCCATTCGTAACGTTCCCATATTCTTGAACCCAAAATTCTCTTTTTGTTTCGGATCGATCGTACGAACTACCGAAGTTCTAAGCGAAATGTATATGTCGTATATTTTCGTGATGTTGACGCAGAGCCCACGACCACCATCATGAGCAGTAGGACCGGAGCAGCGGTAGCATACAAAATCACAATCTGAATGGTCGCTCGTTGATCGAGAGTAATCTGTTTTGTTAATTGCAAGCTCCGCAGAGTCCGATAGTTGCGGTTGCGTCGCGCTGCGTTCAGCACTAGTACGTCCTGGGGACACCAACCTCATGCCGCATCTCTCCGCTGCTGCTGTTGCTGCTGCTCTCAACCACTACTCGCACCAGTTTCCCAATCGGTTCAAAGTGTGTGCTAGCGTGTGTATGTTCTCTCGTCGCGTCCCTTCGCCACTTTACCTCGACGGAGAAACTTCCCCCGCGACTGAGCAGCCATTGACCGTGTGTATGTGTGTCCGGCGGGGCGGGAGGAGGAGGCGGTTAACCGAGTAATTGCAATACTGACGCGTCCGTTCCGACTATTTGTGCAATTGCGATTATACCCCGGTTCGAAACTGCGACCTTGCTGGCTGTTCTGTACAACGCTTACCTGTATTCTCAATCGGGCAATAAAGTCAGTCCGGTGTTACACGCGTTTCGTCACCATCGGACATTCCAAGACGGCGACGTGTCAAATGATTTATTTTCGATACTTTTTTTTCACCGAATCCAACGAGATCGTAAAATTGTAGGTAATAATATATACGGGATTAAAATTGTATCAATTCAATAGTTTGAAGTTGGAGAAATATGATCTATGCTGTTTTTATACGTCATTCTTGGATAATTAAAATTTTAGCATTGATTTTTAAGCGACCAGCAAAAATTTAATTTTTTAATTTTTTTCATTCTTAATTTTTGTTATTAGCCAAAAAGAGAGCGAGAGATTGACTTTGATGACGTCTAAGTACGATATCAAATAACAACAACAAATTCGGCCGACAATATGACGCTAAATCTTTACATGTAGCAAATTGGACGAAGTAATTCATACATCGTTGGTTCGCAAAAATGCGCACGGTAGTCACGTGAATTGGCGATTCGTCAAATCCAACAAAAAAATCTGCAGTGTAAACGTGGCGGTCGTTTTTTCCCTTTCACAAAACAAAAAACACAACAAAGTCTACCAACGTATTTTGTTTTATTCGCGAGTGCAAGGGATGAAAAGATTAAAAACGATTCGACCGTCATTACCAGCTTCGAGTAAATAAACCGAAATGAATTTATCGGCGGAAAGTCCGGGGGGTAGGGCCCTGGTATGTGCATCGTTCGGAGAACACTGTGAATTGGCTTTTTCCAGGGCAAGTTTTTGACACGGCCATCGAGCTATTTATTGTCCTATATTATTGACAGTTTTGTACAAGTACCAGCGTTTCGGGTTCGTTCACAAGCGTGCACAAATCAACGCGGGGTAATTTTTCATCCGGCACACCGACACGACAGCAGCCCCATGCCCGATCGTTAAATATCGATATATCGTCGTGCGTGTTTCGACCGATTTTTCTTTTTTTCACCCCTCCTACCAACCCTCACTCTAGCCACCTATTTCTCGCCCCTCTTTCTCGTTTTCATCCAGCTCCATACCACTAGTTGTTTTTTTTCTTTTTTTTTTTACGTATCCGAGCAAATATGGCGTCACTAATCGCACAGGATCAACGCACCGTGTTCCCCACAGTCATGCGAACGCCCCGAATTCAATAAAGAAAAGAAAGCGTTCCGGAGTTCGTTGGCAATTGAAAAACTGATGAAAACGGAAACTCATTCTCGAATAGCTCTTTTCCACTGGCAATTTGTTCGCCGCGCTTGCCACTCTTCGTGCTCCTCGTACTTTCAACGAACACGAAACCACTTGACCCAATTAAATGTCAAGAAAGCTCAGCGAAAGCTTGCGACAAGGCGAGAGGGAACGAGCAGGCGTGAGCAAAGTCAAATAAATGTAATTTGCGTGATTAAAATTGCAATTACAGTGACAAGAACATTCTTCGTACAGCGTGCGATGAAAATATAGTCATGAAGCCTCTTGAAGTAAACGTAAAGAAAAAAAGAGGAGAGAAGAAAATTGGACTAACCGGTCGTGTACATAGCTGCGCCTTTGAGGGTCACCGGTTCGAGAACCGCTGGTTCGCTTCTTCCTTTGGCGTTAATCGCATATAGATATAGCCTGTAGCTCCTTCCGGCAGCCAAACCGGACACTTCGAAGATCGGACCGTTCGCACCAGCAGCGATCGTTCTGTTGCGCAATATCGGACCTTCGCTCTCATCGTCCACGACCTCGAGCTGATAACTGTGTATCGGCAAACCACCGTCATAACCCTCGATACACCGCACGGTTAAGCCAGAGCCCGACTTGGCCACGTACTCATCGCCCATTTCCAATGGACTGGACATCTCGGTCGCTGTGCAATTGTGCAACGCGTACGGTCGTCCAGCCGCTATAACCTGAAGTTACGTATTTAAAAAAATTATGACACACTTTCATTTATGGGACATCGATATTTTCACACTATTCCTACACGATTCGTTTCATTTTTACGCCGATTTAAAATTCATTGCAACGAACGTTTTCTCTTTTCGAGGAATGGACGGTTTTTTGTATTAAAATGCCATCAATTCATTTATAGGATATCAATAGTCGAAGGTACTTCATTTTTACTCTTTCGTTTTATTTTTGCATTTATCGAAAATTCCTTTCACACAACATTTCCCTCGGGAAATGAAAAATTGTATATCGTATAAAATTGTGTATAAACATATTTTTCGTCAGTTTCATACAAAAAAACGTGTATTTTCTATACAAAGTTTTCGGTTTTGTGTAGGTATCTGGTAAGCTGTCACACATTCATTTATATAGTCCATTTAGGTTTTTGTATCATATTTGGTCGTTTCGTTTCATTTTTGCCTCGAACAAAAATTCTTTGTGAACACACATTTATATGCGAGAAATGATTGATTTCGTTACTCGATTGCCAGCAATAGATTCATGGGTCAGTGACATTTTCACCCAACATTCAGCGATTCGTTTCATTTCTGCAGCGATAAAAAATTCTCCATTTTAGGCAAAAAAACCCAATTTTTTTGGCTAAAATCGATGAATTTTTATACCCAAACGCTATAAGAATTTACTTTTACAACACATCGGGGCGAACGAGGTTGTTGCTTGAGAAAAAAAGAAGTACACCCCTCGAGTACGCTGCTACTCTGTGAGTTCAACGAGAGGTGGAAATACATTCGGAAGAGTCGAGGGGTGAATGGGGGAAGTGAGTGTGTACTACTTTCGTAGATTCGAATGAAAATCAGGAAGCAGGAAAATAAAAGGAATAAAAGAAACGATGAGGAATATTAGAACGGGAGAGAGGGAATTGATCTTGTGTATATACACCTATTTATACATATATATGTATGTAGAGGTTGTACAGAGAGTTAAAAGTATAGGGAAATGTATACTTGCCTGAAAAAGGCAGGGTGTTCGTTGCCTGCCGACCTGGTTGGTAGCCCAGCACGCCACCGTTCCGTAATCCATTTCCGTAGTCGGTGTGTAGTTCAGTCTCGAGCCGTGAAACTGCTGGTACTCTTTCAAACTCTCGGCAGCGGTAGGAGTTCCAACTGGTTGTACGTGAGAGTATCGAGACTGCGGCACCTCGACCAATTCACCGGAGTTGTTGAACGTCCAGTGAAAGGTCAACGGTTGAGGATGACTCTCGACCGCGCACATGAGCGAAACCGTTTCTTGCTTCAGAGCACCTACCACAACCTCACTTTTGCCTTCTTTGCAGACTGGCGTATCTGCAATACAGAATGGAACATCCAGTGGCTAAAAGTTTCCGCTCGAGTTTATTTTCTCTGTCTACGTTGGATCGTTCGGTCCAGACCAAGCTACGAATTTCCGTAGACTTTGCGGTCTTTCCCTTTTTTTTAAATTTTTTTTATGACTCCCAACGCATCTTTCAGGAAGTCTTCGCCATGTTACCAGCTATACAAAATTCAGGTGCAGTTTTCGTCGCTGATAAAGTGTCTACAGACATTCGACTAAATTTTACGTAATCTGTTTTATGTTAATTGTGAATGGCGGAATTTTGTTAAGTTTAATTGGGCTCAAAATTAAGCAAATGTCCAACTGTCTTGTGATAATTGAGGGCAAAAGTTTGTCCATTGTAAGTGTCGTCATGTTCATCCAGTGATTTTTGTTTTCTCATGCTTCTTCTTCTCTTTTCTGTCACTGACAAGAATCCTGAGGAAATACCATTGCACTTTTCGATATTCTTCATTTTCCAATTGGCAATTATCAATATTTTTTTGAGTCTTACAATTAATCGAACTATAGACAATTTGTTTGGCAGTAAGTAGTACGATTAAAAATAATGCACCATCGCTTGTCGACAGACTCTGCGCGAGAGCGTAAAATAAGATCATGTATCGCGTGCGAACCATACTTCGAATTCTCTCCAGCGTTTCTTCTCCGTGATTCATAAGTACCCGCGAAAGAGCGGTGAAAAATTTAAGCCGGCACTGCTGGAATGCTTAGCAGGGGGATGGATGGGTGAGAAAGCGTGGGGGCCGAGAAGAGACACCGATGATTCCTGAGTGCTCGTGACAGTTTACGGGCTCTCGAGGGTCCTCGGACGAGCGTTGAGGGTGCTAGTAACGCCTGCCACGGTATGTCGAGAACACGTATACGTCTACACTATAGGCGCCATACGGCCAAACCAGCCTGAACATGTGTTCTCGCGCTCGATCTCGTAGATCGAAAACCCGAACGAAGTCTTAGGGTAATGGAATCTCGGTTGTGTGTTGATCGGTGTGTATTTTTTTCACCCTTTTAACATCTTGACGCGACTATAAATCTGCTTGACGTACGGTAATCAAATTGAACATGCGAAAGGGGTCCCATCAGTTTTAAGTGGAAACAAGTGTGGTAGGGGAGAAGAAATTCTCAATATGGATTATACGTGTGTGTGTGTGTGTGTGTGTGTGTGTGTGGGTGGGTGGGAATAACGTATTCGTAGCATTCGAGCGCTTGGCTTCCCCCTCATCTCTCCTCGAACTTCTGTACACGATGGAACTGACGTTGGCAACGATGCGATATTTTTAGTATATGCGGAGAATGGACAGTGGAAAGACTGGATTATTGGATTCCTCTAATGATTGCCCTCGTTTGTTGAAAAATTTAATGACGCGACTACAAGCTTGCCACTGGCCGCAAACTCCAAATCTCTACAAACGTGCGAGTGCGCACAAACTTGTGAATACGTCACAAGCGCTTACGACAAATTCCCTTTGATTTGTGACAAAAACCGACACTCGATCGAATCGGCTACAAGTATTTGCAAACCTACGCAAACCAAGCCAAACACTCTATCCAACCGTTTGAATTTGTGACGACTTGTTGAGGGTGGCAAGGCGTACGGTCGCGGCTAATTTGATTTCATTTCGAATGTTCACACATTTTTCTTCTAAGAATGAAACTAGAAGTATTTGCAAGCCTACGCAAACCAAGCCAAACACTCTATCCAACCGTTTGAATTTGTGACGACTTGTTGAGGGTGGCAAGGCGTACGGTCGCGGCTAATTTGATTTCATTTCGAATGTTCACACACTTTTCTTCTAAGAATGAAACTAGAAGTATTAGCAAACCTACGCAAACCAAACCCAAACACTCTATCCAACCGTTTGAATTTGTGACGACGTGTTGAGGGTGGCCAAGCGTACGGTCGCGGCTAATTTGATTTCATTTCGAATGTTCACACTTTTTTCTTCTAAGAATGAAACTAGATATATTGGCAAACCTACACAAACCAAGCCAAACACTCTATTCAACCATTTGAATTTGTGACGACTTGTTGAGGGTTACCAAGCGTACGGTCGCGGCTAATTTGATTTCATTTCGAATGTTCGCATATTTTTCTTCTAAAAATGAAACTAGAAGTATTTGCAAACCTACGCAAACCAAGCCAAACACTCTATCCAACCGTTTGAATTTGTGACGACTTGTTGAGGGTTACCAAGCGTATGGTCGCGGCTAATTTGATTTCATTTCGAATGTTCACACACTTTTCTTCTAAGAATGAAACTAGATATATTTGAAAACCTACGCAAACCAAACCAAACACTCTATCCCACCGTTTGAATTTGTGCCAACTTGTTGAGGGTGGCCAAGTGTACGGTCGCGGCTAATTTGAGTTAATTTCGAATGTTCGCACATTTTTCTTCTAAGAATGAAACTAGATATATTGGCAAACCTACGCAAACCAAACCAAACACTCTATCCACCCGTTTAAATTTGTGACGATTTGTTGAGGGTGGCCAAGCGTACGGTCGAGGCTAATTTGATTTCATTTGGAATGTTCACACACTTTTCTTCTAAGAATGAAACTAGAAGAAGTGGATTGTGAATAGTTTATGCAACGAATTTATAAATTAGATTTCTACATACATACCTACGTTTATAAAGTATTGACGAACCGATGGGATAATTAATTATGTCAGTCTATGGAAAATATATTTGTTCGACTAATGGAACTCCTTCCACATTCGTGAATCAGATATTCAGTTGTCAATTGAAAAAAACAGAATAAATATTTAATTGAAATTTAAGATTTAAGTAATAAATTTCAACTTACACGACGATTGAATTATTCGCGAACTTTTCCGAATTCTGGTTCATTTACAAATTCCCGTAAGTCTCGACTTCGTCCTTTATTCATCCGTGTCTCTACGATGGTTTTCAACGAGTGGTGTTTCGTCGAATACGAACGGTTTCTCGAGACGGTTTTCCATCCGGGGAAAGCCCTTCGAGACTAATTTACTCTCGGTCTTTTCACAGCTCCGATTTCCACGAATCTTCGTATTCCTGTAGGTAGATGTGTGTACACTTGATACAAACACAGCGAACTGAGAGCTTCGTGTCGGAAAGATCCTTATCCACGGTACAACTGATATTGGTTCTCCTCGAGGATACGTTTTCAGGCTGCTCTTTTGGTGTTACAAGGGGCGTAGAGCGATGAACGAGAGCTGATGACCACACACTGCAGAGACGAAACCCGTTACGCGAAACGACCGGTCGACCTTCTCTTCTTCCACCCAGACAGCCGCATTCAATCTCGCGCTAATCCAATCTAATCTCAACCCAGGGTGAGGTCGATGGAGAAGGGATTCTCGGTCTCTCAAGAGGATTCCTTTAATTTGAATCTACTCTCATTTTTCTTTCGTTTCAAGTGAGGACTGCCGAATTTTAAGGACGGTTATCCGGGTCAGACAGGAAACGAGAACGTGTCGTGTGGTGACGGATCGTACGGATCGTCCTATGTTATATATCTATATGTAAAACGTTAAATTCCCGATCAGATTTAGAGAGGAAGAGAACGAAACCAGAATGGAAAACATGCGGACAGAAGCGCCTGTGGTTCTGCGCGAGGCGAACATTGTTTTCGGGAGGGTCACCGCCCCGGTAGATATTCAGCGGTCGATTGCTCTCAATCAGGATATTTCCTATATCCAGTCTATTTTATATGCATGCATGTATGCGAAATTCAAACACGCATGAGTAGGGATATTTCATCAAATAGGATATTCACCCCTCACCTTCAATCCTTCGATCCCTCCGGCATCGAGGGAAGCTATCTCCCGCGATAGTTCCCGTCATCGTATTTTACTTTGGCCCGTAGACTCGCGAAATTCCTCGTCCCTTCGCTCTACCAGGGCGCGTATAGTATACACGAACAAAAACCTCGTAGTCCTGACACGGTTCGCTAATAGTTTACGAGTGATAGTGTAGAATAACCGTACGCTTACGGCGCATTGGGAAAAACTGGATGTGCGTATCCCAAAACGTTTCCGTGTGCCCGAATTTTTGCAAAGTAATGGAAAAAAAGGAAAAACAAATATATTGAAACGATTGCGTTCGCATTTTTATGCTTGATTGTTCGCTTTACAAAAAAATGCAGCGATAGTCAACACAATTTGCAAATTCCGGGAAATTCTGACGTGAAAAATGCGAACGTGATATTTTTGCCTCTCGATTGTTTTTGCAGGCAATTTATGGTCGTCGCTCGTCTATCGCCATTCGCGAATACAAATACGCAATTATTTTTACCAACTCGAAAATTTCTGGCGTAGATAACCCAAAAATTGAACATGCTTTTTACAATATGGAAATATTAAATTTTTCTGCATTGTAGTAAGTTAATTAATTAACGGTACGCTTTTTCATTCTCGTTTATTTCGAATATATTGATAAATAGGGCGTGTTCGACCTCGATAACGAATAAAAAAATATTACTATGTTCCAGCCAATTTCAATAATGTCCTCGTGATCGTCCCAAATAACATAGACACATTAATTTCACGTCGGTAATATTAAAATTTTCGTAATTACTCAGAGGTTAAAGCGCGATCATTAACTTCCGTCAAAAGTTCAAAGTTCGCTCATTACCTTACGAAATCATAGCAATAACAAGAGGTGTACGTTTGAATTAGTGAAATGTTGTGCTCGACTCGACGATTGCCACTCGAAAGTCTGTATAATCTCGTCGTCGGTTCGTAGTTGTCGTGAGCCATTGTCGTCGAGAACACTCGACGAGGGAACAAAATATCGTGACAGATCCTCGTGTTTGGCCCGGCATTCCGCAGTCGCATCGTACTCTCGCACATGAACACGCCTATCGTCGCCACCCTCGACGAGAGAGTAGCCCGGCTTAGCACATTGCTCCTGGCGTTCCTGGCGCCTCTTCTCTATATACACGTATAAGCCATACCGCCCTTCTCGGCATCCCCCTCATTTCCCTCTTCTTCCCGTTGTACGCGCACCCACACATGAATATTCAGCCAACGGCGCGCTTTACATACATTGAATATGCATCGCGAGTCCTTCCTTCCCTCTTAGGTCATTTACAAGATGCAGATATGCGGCGCCTATGCTCCTATGTGCTTGTGCCACGCTTCCTGTACCGTACCGTACACGCCTACAGCGTCTATATAACTGTGTATATCATTTATAAATATATATATAAATATATATGTATATATATATATATATATATATATATATATATATATATATATATATATGTATATATATATATTATGTATATACATACGACCTCATCGTTGAGAACGAAGATCTCGAGACCAAGAGCTCGCGCACGATCATTCTAATGGAATAAGCCGCGTGTTCGCGTTTGCCGAGTTTTCATTCCGAAATCAGCCGCGCTTTGTTCCACTTTGCACCGATCATGCCGTCGGATCTCACGGTCTCATTTGGCTTTTGACTGCCTCTCGTTCGCGACGCTGAAAACCCTCCCTTGAGAGCACAACCACCACGCCTCCAACCCTCTTTGTGCGTGTGTACCTACTGTGCCCCACGCCCCTAAGGGCACGCATATACGACGACTCACTCTACGGCGTGCCATCGATTACGTAATTGTGTCAAACCTAACATTTCGCCACCGCTCGCACTTGGAAAAATTATGCTTTATTAATGACCTTGCACGATAACCATCGTTGTTTTCAACATTCGTTTTAAATAACTTTGCGTGCGTTGAAAATGACTGAGTTTCTGATTTTGTTAACGGATATCTTTAGACTCGTTTCGAATACAGGAGAGCGAGAGTGAGAAGTGGAGAAAATTTGTATCGCATGTATCGAGAGAAAAAGTGGTATTTTTTTTTAAGTTACAAGGCTGCTTGGATAATTTCAGGGCGTCGCGAAACGTGAAGTTTGTCGTCCGTCACTACGATGAATTCTAGGCGTTATATGCGCATGAATTTGTGTCGATGTACGAATGTCTCTTCGTGTACACATTTTTGTTTTCACTGTGGTAAATTATACCTTTGGTATACCCACTTTAGTCGCACGAGGGCGGGAGAAAAAAAGGGAGACACAAACAAAAAAGTATAGCAGAAACTTACACATGATTCGAAGTGGCACCGAATTACTGCCAGTTTTTCCCTCGCTGTTGGCGGCCAGACAAGTGTACTCTCCCGCCGAGCTTCTCGTAACACGCTGAAGCACCAGGGAACGATCGCTGAGAACTATACCAGCCGTCGCGTTATTCTTCAGTTCTCTTCCCTGGAAAAAAAGAGAATGAAAAAAAAGACTAAATTGATCGAAATGCGTTTTTGTTCCCATCCCAAGTAATTTATTCTTCAGCCTCGCCTCTGTCCCTCTGTTTTATCTTGTATTTTGCGCAGGATGGAAGAGAAATAAAAAGGGAACTAGGAGCTAGGCGATGAAACAAAAACATAGAAGAGCCACAAGGAAAATTCGACTCACGTCTTTGAACCAAGCGAGCTTGTACGCTTTTGGATTTGCTCCTACGATGCACTCGAAGTAAACGTCGTCGCCTTCCTTGATGCCATCAGGATTGAGGTTGATTCCCATCTGAAGTCTAACTATCGGCTGATAGTGCACGTCCAGTCGCCATTTGTCCTCGAGCGCGCTGTCCGGGATCGACGGATTCTCAGCACGACACGTGAGATACTTGCCGTCGTCATCGATGCCCGGCACGAATTTCAGAATGCTGATGCTCTGATTGTTCTCCGATGGATCCTGCAACGATCGTGATAAACAAGATAAGGACAAGGGCTCATTAGCCACAGGATTAATTAAAAAATCAAATTTGACGAAACTCGTTTTAGAATAGAGAGCACGAAAATAATTAATAAAAGCAATCGAGAAAATTATTAGTAGCTTAAAGTTTGTAAAATTGGGGTGGATAGCCGAAGGGATATTTTTTAGGCATAAATGTAGCCGGATCCCTGAATACCTGCAAGAACTATCGATATAATTAAATTAAAAATTTGGAACATTTTCGAAAGAAGAATATCCAAAAAAGTCGATCCGACGTTTAAATGACTTTTTAATTACAAAAATTCAAGTTTGTAAAATTGAGGTGGATAGCCGAAGGGACATTGCTAAGCATATGCAATTTTGTAGCCTGATCCTTAAATACCCGGAGGACGTATCAATATAATTAAATAAAAAATTTAAAACATTTTCGAAAGAAGAATATCCAAAAAACTCATCCAACGCTTAAATAACGTTAAAATAATTTTTTTTAATTACTAAGATACATAACGAACAAAAAGAAATAAAAATTGTTACCCACATTATTATAATTTTCACTCATTCATAAATTTTGTATTTCAACCCAAGTAGTTTGATTCGCGATTCCAATTTCGTTTTTACCTAAAAGTAACATTTCAGCGCTCTTGTAACCGATGTTGATAAAAAAAAAATGCATGCACAAGTGACATTTATTATTTGCACGGTTAACGAAGGATATTCGCGTATAGTTGGACGCACACATCCCTTGCTCGGATTTCAAAATGACATTTCGGGGACAGTGGATTTTAAGCTCACTCGGAACAGCGTTGATGCTATTGCTATTTATATTTACACCTACGCACACTCTCGCACACCCATGGATAGATCAATGTCGTAGTATGCAAGCCGCAAGGGAAGCAAACGCATCGCTATCGATATCTCGCGCCCGATACACGCTGAATGGAAGGTATCCGACAGGATGGATGTCGCTTGACGCCACCGGTCCAGTTTTTTTTTCCCTCTCTGGTTCCAGGACTGGGTATACTGCAGCGTCGGCTCAAAACGTGCCGGGCGTTTTCGCTCCGCACCTGCACCACCGAGAACGCAATTCTGTTGTTTCGACATTCACCCATGAGAGAATGGGAGTGAGGCTGTGTGTGAGAAAGAGCGAGAGGGTGAACACGAAGGGAGTGCTTGCGCTCTCGGAAAACTAATCGCAGCCACCGATAAAAACTCCGGTCTCGACGGGTTTCAACGCCAGCCGACCCACATGTCGATCTTTAAAAATACGCATTCTACCGATAAAAATCACTTTTCGTATACAAGAAACCGGAAATAACAGTATTTGATTTTTTTTTGTTCGGTAATTTGAGGATCGTTATTTATATTCAATATACGAATGTAACTTGATAATTAGGGCTTGTTAGGATGCAGTTGAGCCATAACTTATAATGAATTAACTAACTGATAATTAATAACTTAGTTGGAACGACCAATTTAATAAGAAGGGTAGCTTATATAGGGGTAGTTCACCCCTATACCTATATATCGTTATATACTTATAGATCGTTGCTCTTAGTTACCGTCGACTC
The DNA here is from genome assembly GCA_946811545.1 of Netelia fuscicornis. Lineage (NCBI taxonomy): Eukaryota > Metazoa > Arthropoda > Insecta > Hymenoptera > Ichneumonidae > Netelia > Netelia fuscicornis. The sequence continues at coordinate 13,431,543 of OX328012.1, forward strand.
GAGTCCATACTTCGCGGAAAAGAAGTTCCATTAACGGATCATAAAAAAATACGAAACAATATTAAGAAAACCGTTGTTAAACGCGATCTCATCCCACCCACCAAAAGAAGCGAAGCGTAAAAGGAGAACGGTTGATATATTTTATAAGACGCGAAGATGCGGAGGCTCTTGTCTAATTTTAATACTTTTTTTCAGACCGAAAGTGATCTTGTGCGAAACGTCTGGGGCGATTTCCTGTATTGTGCGGATTCAGGAGGTAGCTATTTGCGAGAGTAGAGGAATATTCCCGAAGGATGAGGGAGATGAGCGCGTGGCTTATACTAACGCGGGATGAGCGGACGGAAAAGTTGTAAAGAAATGAGAGAGAGAGAGAGAGAGAAACAGGAATGAACGAGAATGATTTTTCTCCCTTTCATGGCCACGCCGTTAGATGGCGGTGAAGGCAAGGAAAATACGCGAGCGTGAGCCAATTACGGGAGTTTGCACTCGAATATGAAAATGTCGCCAAGATTTTTTGCGAAGGATTGACGAGGAGTTCCGCGCGAAAGCGCAACGAGCGTTCTCTCCTTTCTCTCTTTCGCTATTTTTCTGTCACCCTTTCACGCGCGCGAGTTGTGGCACGCGTCCCAAAGCTTTCCGAACCGCCTTGTGTACTTTCGCAGCGTCATATCTTCCTCTCTCTCTCTCTCTCTTTCTTTCTTCATCTCGCTCGCTCATCCTCTTTCCCACTTTCGCGAATTCGTTTCTCCGCGATGGGTATGTGCTACCTTCAATCCTCCAGCCCCTCCCCGACTCACTCACCTCCGACCTTCCAACATCCCTACCACCACCACCATCAGCCCTACGTTATGACTACGAGGAAGGACGAACGTGCTTTGCCTTAAATGGGAAAAGTAAGCGGACATTGGAAGTTTGTCGCAGAAGTTTGAAGATTCGCAGTGAGATCGTGGGAAAACTTCCGTAAGACGCGCGCTCTCGAGCTCGTCACCTCTACGTCTGGGCGAATGGGCGGCTTTATATGACGCGGGGGGATGCCTCCGTGAGAAGTTACCGGCTGTACGATGCTGGTTAGGCTCTCTTTGGGAATACGAGGTTGAAAACTCGACTCGCTCTTCTCACTTCCTCTCTCTCGCTTCCACTCTCGTGCTTTTCGTTCTCTCGTATTATATGCTCTACAACTTTTCGAGACACGAAACTACTAGTACGCGTTAATAAGGAACAAGAGTTGTAAAGAGTGGGCACACGATATACATGCGAGAAAGTCAAACAAAATTTTGTGACATCACACACGTCCAAATTATGAGAATTTACAAACTCTGTTCTACACGATACATACTTTGTAGATGATATCGTAGGTGTCACACACCATGTACGTACGTAATATGGATACTTTATCAGTCGACATTCATCTGTCACGATTTCATAGTTTTCGACGAAAGGGAGGAATATTTGGCTTCTTCGTTTCATTCGTCATGCAGATATTAATTATATTTTATCCGGATGTATTGGGGAATTATAGATTATATATGTGACAACCATTGGCTACGAGAATTGCGAGGAGTTGATGTGATAGAAAGTTCGAACAGAAAAAAAAATAAATGGGAGATAAAAACGATTGGTTATAGTCACGTATACAATATAAATATATATATGTATATATTTAGATCGAGACTCGGGGGGTGTACTATTGGTGCACTTCGTGAGTGCATCAGCAGTAGGATCGGCAGAAATCGAAGCCCGTTTGTCTAGTCGTCCCAGCCCATTCGCTATACGTACGGTTGATTGATTACGATTTCGACAAAAATATCGAATAGAAAAGGGAGCTTATAGCCAACCTTCCATGGTTCCATTGCCAAACGTACATGTATATAAATATACGAGGGTTCGATAAGTTAGAGAAAGATAGAAAAGTGTACGTGTAGTGGAAGAAAGTGATAACACGAGAGAGGGAGAATAAATGAGAAGGAAGGGATGAAACGAGAGTGCGAAAGAGTGAAGGGATGAAACTGTACAGAGGAGGGAGGGAGGGGGGATAGAGGTGCGGTAGAAAGGAATGGAAGAGTCAGAGTGTTTGACGAGCAACCATCCCCTACGAGGGTTTACCAGCCAAGTGCATTAGTGGGATAAAATGGAGTTTCTCTCCACACGTCGGAGTAGGAGATAGGGCGAGATAGAGCGAAAGAGGGACACGGTTATACGGCGAGAGGAAAGGAGGGGAGGAGTTGCCATAGCATTGCCCGTGGATTTACTTCGGTGCTTTAACTCAATGCGGATTATCATTCCCTCTTGGAAAATGCGGCAAGCCTTTTGGCCTGATAATGGGAAGGGGGAGAGACTGCACGAAGGAGTGGAGTACAGCGTTGACGGGGTTGAATAAAGTATACGCGAGGTTAAGGAAACGTTTATAGGATTTGGAAACATTTCGTCGTAACTTAGGGAACTATTTAAATAACATCGATCTTGTCGAGACGATCGATCGTACGTGACACGAAGAGAATTAAAGAAATTAGCAGATTTTTTATCGATGCGAGGTGAAAAAAGAAAATGATAATAACAATAACATTTTCATAAAGACAAATATGCCTGGCTTTTCAATTGGCAGTTACATTTGAACTCTTAATACAACTCTCCCACTTTTTTCTTAATACAACCCTCTCCATCTACATTCCAGAGTTGGAAAAAAAGTCGAAAAACATCCCCTGTATCGATAAAACGTCATACAGCTGGAACGTGACAAAGTTCGAAGTGACACTTAGGATTGTTCGTCGTCGATGTTGATCTAATTCGATATATCAGAATGAAGTAAAAAAAACTGTGCTAATAATAATTTTCCAAATTTCCCCAACTTTTTAATTGAAATCAATTTGTCTAGGAAAAAGAATATACTCACAGTCTGCACCGACTGCTTTATCTGCTTGTTGGCTTTCCACCACGTGATGACAGCATCCGGCCGGGAACCGGTTGTTCGACACTCGACTTCATATTTTTTGTCGGCCAGAACCCTTGGCTCTTTCGTCAGAATCTGTACTACCAGCGGCTTGACTGAAATTTTTCAAAAAGAAAAAAATGTGACTGATAAATCAATAACGTCATTTCATTCGTTAATTCAAGAAAATCGTGGCTTATCCGAGCAGAGAGGACGATCGAATATCGTCGAGAACATTGTAATATATTTTATTTATCGCTATAAATCGGTGTTTAATCGTGGTGTGTGAAGTTGGAGCTACTCGAGACGTTTTACGACCAACGCAAAGAGGACTCGACAACCACCGGCTCGTCACGAGAAGGGCGAAAGTTTGAGGTCCGCTTTTACCCTTACCGTGGAAGCGTACACCGTCGTGGTCGTCGTCGTCATGGTCGGCGTCTCGTAGAAGTACATCGCACTTGTCGAGCGAGAGAGAGACGGATGAGGAGAGAAGAAGAAGAGCACCTCTTAAAATAATCTCAGCACGACACGGCGATAAATCTTAATTACTTAATTTCTAGGTTAGAGAACAACGGAGGAAGATTTGAGTAACTTAGACCCCCCCGAAAGGGTTGCGGAAGGTGTAAGAAGGAGGCAACAGTGTAGGCGAACCAAGGATGCGGGGGTGGGTGGTGGGGGTTGGCGCTAAAGGTTCATGCTTTGCTCGCAAAAGCTTCGAGTCACGACCAACATATATATAAATATGTATATATATATACGACTATTGCGCCTCGGAACTTTCTCATTTACGAGTATGCTACCTCCATCACCGACGGTCACGCAGACTTCCGGTGTATTATTCGACCAACCGCGGCGAGGCTCGCTTGGTCGATTCAAAGGGTAAATCACCCAAATATCTTGAGTAAACCGATCATCTCGGCACATATGCAATCGACGTGTGCCCACTTTTTTTATGCGAGGTAGTCAAGATAATAATAATAATAAGATAACCTGCGACCCTACCTTTTATCACTAATCTAGGCTTATCTTCAACGGTGCAATTGCTTTGTAAATAACCGAAGCAAATTCGAGCTGTATGAATAAGCCGCGCAGTTGCAGGAACAACGGTGGTGTGTTTCGGTTCAATCGTTTAGTCCTTTTTGTTCCGCCGCAAGATGGAATAGCGGATAATTTTCATATTTGAGAATTTCTTGTTTTTTAATCCAGTCATTATTGGAGAAATGCATTTTTTGTCGCGACATCTGTGAAACCAATGCTACAGACGGTATTTGAAACAAAATTTGAAATATGTTTTTATCTTCTGGTTTATGAGATTTTGATTTCGGGGATTTTGTCATCCTTTAACTCCTTAACCTACAATGATGGGCATAGCCCACGTACGATGTTTGGGCCAAATGTAAATATTACGGGGATAGCCCGCGTACGATGATCGGGCCAGAAGTAAATATTACGGGCATAGCCCGCGTACAATGATCGGGCCAAACTAATTACGATTGCCCGGATTAGCGTGTTACACAAGTCGTGCGAATGTCCCGAACGCTGCGCGAGCTTGTATACAGTTTCGGCCCAACATCTCCGAATCTAAATCGTAGGTTAAGGGGTTAAGGAGGTTCATTGTTTACACGTTTGACAGGGGGATGTTTTACGATCGGAGAAGCTGGAGTGTTCGCTGCCCATCCTTCTATGGTACTTTTTTTTAATTAGACAATCGAATGATCGGTTCTAGCCCTTTTTACTCTTAACTTATAAGAAATACTTGAAACTTTCTCCTTCCTTATCAGGGACAGAGGGCAAGCGTTATTCAATCAATCGCGACACGGGACATCTCTGCGATTTTGTTTAAGTTCACATTCTCGACATTTAAAATTATTCAAACTAGATTCCTTGCACTAGCGTGAAACTGTTCTTTTAATTACGTCTCATTTTTTATGGGGGATTTCATATCTCATAGTGTCGGATATCGCTCGAACGATATTCTAGATCAGGATTTACGAGTCTGGTCGATTTCCGAAAATAGTCGTACCATGAACGTGAACGAAGCCCTATTTATATGTAAATATCTCGTTGACCGAAAAGTAATTGCGTTTTAGCAGGTGACCACGTGTGTCAGTTTGTTAGAAAAAAACACAATTACATGTTGAGAAATATATGCTGTGTGGATCGGAGTTGTTGGACGTCTATAAAGCTTTGACCACTCCATAGGGACTTGTTACCTCGTCGATTCGTGGAATGAATGAATCAACTACTTTCGCGATCCATCCACTGTTTATTGAGCAGGCTATGAGTGCATTATGATAATATGTCGTCTCTATTATAGATGGATGAATCGATACACTCCGTGACATTTGCAGTTGCACATGTCACGTAGTAGTACAGAAAATATTTGGTATACATGCAGTGGATGCATTTTTGTGTACGTTTCTCAATCTTCAAAGTATCGTTTTTTTCTAAGGAAAATTATCTTCGTTGTACTGTGGAAAACTAGGTCGAGTGGAAAAGGCTTTAGACGAGTAAGCACTTTGCTTCTTGGAAAATTATGGACTATATTTCTCATTTATCTTTTTCAAGATTTGGAAATTATATATATTACATATAATATATTATATATATTATATATTATATATTATATATTATATATTATATATTATATATTATATATTATATATTATATATTATATATTATATATTATATATTATATATTATATATTATATATTATATATTATATATTATATATTATATATTATATATTATATATTATATATTATATATTATATATTATATATTATATTTTATATATTATATGTTATATATATATCATATATTATAAATTATATATTATATATATGATATATGATATATTATATATATTATTTCCTGATCCATAATTATATGTGTGTGTGTTGGAAGACCATATTTCAAGAAATTATTATTGTTTGTTCAAACACGAGTATAAAAATTAATTCTCGAAGCATTCTACGAAAAGTTCTCGATATCGTTGTGGAAGTTCAGAAAAATACGATATCTATCTCGTTAAAAAAACAAAAGTCCCGATGCAAAGTATGTTTCAACTCGATCGAACCTGTACGAAAGGGTTTTTTTATTTAATTTTTTTTTTCTTTTTTAATACAGTACGTGTCGAGTTATTATCCTCTACGTTCGAATATTATCTACATCCTTCGTTTTTTTATTATTAAATATATATCCAACCGACAGCCTCTCCGGCGTCATATTATTAAGTTACCCGGTATTTTAAAATTTTTTATTTGCTCGACATCGAGGCGAACGTGAGTCAAACGTACATATACATTGCCTATCTCCCGCAGGATATCGCGAGACCCCCGAGAGCAAGAGTACAGGGTACGAAATCGATGGACGAGCGGGTTTCTCTCCGTTCCTCTCGCTTCCCATTTCTTCTCTCTCTCTCCCTCCCTCTCCTTCTCCTTCTCTCTCTCTCTCTCTCTCTCTCTCTCTCACTCTCTCTGTCTGCCTATATTTCTCTGAAGGTGCGTGCGTGCTACAGGAGTTATCCGATGGTGGATCCGAAGACCCCAGAGCGGTAGTACACAAGGTGGCGAGCGCGCGAGCGCTCTAATGGTTCTACGCGTGTTTACATTAACGTTATCGAGGATTCGAGGCATACGCGCCGCTTCGTGTGTTTCTGGTCCTTGACGTATGTGGCACATGCATGTATTGAAAATTATATATATATACAAACGAGTGTGAAGGAAATGTGTGGGTAAACCCGTAGCGAGTTCCGTTGGGTATACGCAAAACCTGCCTTGCGGCGTCAACCCGAGACTTCCTCCCATCTTCCTTACATAAATCCTACCGCTCGCTGTTTAGTTTTGCTAATAATCTACGGAGAGCAGCACACTTCAGCTTTCTATCGCGATATACAAGCTGTATATGTTCTCCTTGTATCCGTGGAATATTCAGCCGGGACTCGAATCTTCCACTCAACGCGCAAGAAATATTTTACGTGGCAGTCTGAAGTTGAATTAATATTGTTGAATATAAATCGGGAAAAGAAGACATTTTTATTTTGCAACTCTATTTAGTTTAATACATTGGCAATTGGATATTGTTGCCCAGCAAGAGATAAATAATTCAATAAATTTAAGGGAGTTTAAAAGACAATTTAAAAAAAAAACATGAATTTTTCATTCATTTTTTTTTTCATGAATTTTTTTACTTACTTAATGGTTTTTTGGGCTCGATTAAAGATATGTTATTCTGGGATATTGAAGTAGATTCAAGCAAAGTTTTATTGAACAAAAAGCAATAGTTGAAGTTCAATAAATGTGTTTCAAATCCACGTTTTTTGAATTGGTTTAAACGACAACTCGAGCAATAATAGTCGGATGTGCAAAACTTTAGCACCGATTTTTTTGTAAATGCAATAGCATTTTCATTCAAGATGTCTTAAGAAATCCTACTTAAAAAAAACGGCTACACTCAACGATAATTATCACAATTTTGCGAAAATCCTTGCAACATTATCCGAATTTCGATTCTGCTCTATTATGCAACGAACTAAAAAAAACGTTCAAATTCCCGTTTAAACGTATAATGTAAATATCGGAAATGATCGTATCTCGGGAAGAAAAATTGCGTGTCAAACAGTTGAAAGAACACCGGTGAACGATATAGGCGTTTTGCCGAGTAACATTTGAGGCTTCTATGTACATATATTTATATTTAACGTGTCGCGCATGTTCGCAATAGAGCGTATGGCTCTTAGAGCTAAGCACATGTACGTACCGGAGCCTAGAGTGTTGCGGAGTGATGTCGAGTCATGGACACCAGCAGACATATATATGTTTACAACACGCATAAATTCATATATACATGTGTTACATATGTATGTATACATATGTTTGTAAGCAACGGTGGGGAATTGAAGTGCAGGAAATATGCCGAGCACGCAATCCACTGATCCGTCTTGCGAGAGGCGTTACCGCTATCTGCCATGAGCAATCTGGTGCTATAGACCTAACAGGTTCAGCAGCAGCAGTAGTAAGGAGCATTAGAGGACCGGCACGTGAACACCTTTTGCCACACCGCTCGAGGTGTCAGGGGTGCTTGCTCCTTCTCACTGGAGCAGAACTATATATATATACTCGTATATACATATATATATATATATATATATATAGCTTGGAAGCTTCTGTATACATGTAGGTATGACCGGAGAGTAGTGAACACGCGAAAAGGGTGCCGGAGAGGTAAGCGTACGTCCATACGCAGGTTCGCCAGCCCATATTCCAGAAGAGGGCACGAGATCACGAAAGAGAGTGAGGAGCGGGAGGAGAGTAAGGGAGAGAGAGAGAGAGAGAGGCTAGAGTATATACATATATAGAAAGAGAGTTTCGTATATTCCTCTTGGCTTTGAAGAACGGGTGTGAAACATGCCTGGCAAAGTCTCGAGCACGAGGCAAGACTCTCAAGAGGGATTAAGGGAGCGCCGGAGCAAAGGGGTAAAGTGGATATTGCCGAGGTGCAAGCGTTAGGAAGTGACGGACGAGATGGCGAACGGGAGAAAGAGGGAAGAGTGGCAACTTTGTTCGTAGTTCACGCATACAACCACGAACATGTACGAACGCACATGAATATACACGGTGTCAACGTGCGCGCCAGACTGACGCATCATCTCGTGGCGCAATGGGAAAACGTGTGGCTCTTACGCGTTCACCAACATCCCCCCACCCCACCTCCGCTTTCTCGCTCAACCCAACATTCACCATTTCGTTCTTTCTCTTTGAGTGATTTCTCCCCAGGGCACGGCTGAAGAGATCAACCCCTCTCTCGTACCACGGACGAATTCTTGCGTCAGTCTACGACGGACTTACGGTTTCGAAAATTATGTGGCAATGGGGAATTTTTGGTGAAGATATATAGAGGCTGACAGGCATGAGAAAAGGGGAGAATCGTCCGGTGAGGGAGAATATGTAATCGAAAGAAAATTCAGGGAGTAAACGGGAACAAAACGGAAGGATGTATATATATATATGTATATATATATACATATATTTGTGTGTGTGTGTGTGTGAGAGAGAGTAGACGCTACATAATATATTGTATCACGAATAGAAGCGAGATATGACCCTCTCTCGAAATGATAAAATGAGTCGAGGGATGAACGTTATTTGTAGACAGCCAATCAACCCCGTTATTTTTCAAATGCCGTGACCAAGCCGTATTTTTAGTGTCTTCCGCGTCTGATCGATCGAGCTGGATTTATAATCATTACGTAGCTACTTATAGGTACAGTTTATATGAGCGACATTCAAAGCCAAATCGGACACCATTCAGTATTTGCAATTCCTATTTTTTTACATTTGTTTTCAATTTTTTTTATCAATTGATTCAAGAGATATTTATTTTTGGGAAATTATGTTGATTTGTTTAATGCTCGTAACTCGGCAAATAAGCGGCCAAATTGCAATTTTCTTTTTTCAAAATTTTCGTTTTAAACGTATCTACTTTTTATAATAAATATTGATTTTTTTTAACGAGTATTATTATGCGATTGTCAAATTAAAAAAATTAATCGTAATTTTTAACAATGTATGTACTAATACATTTTTTCAACATTATTTGTATAAAAATTGTTATTAATGTAATAAATTTTAAACCCAGTCGGATAATGGATAAACGATAGAAACTATTGTTTCGATTTTCATTTTTCATGTTTTTAGTTATCCGCGTTGAAAAATATCTGAAAAACACATTTTATATTCAGGAGATATTATCAATAATTATTGTAGTGACATCTAGTGATTAATAATTATTACAGAGTTATTTAAGAAAAAAATAGACAGACAAAACAAAGCACGTATTATGTTTGTATGTAACAGGTTAAATTTAAATTTGTTAAATTAATAACAGGTTTTTATACGATATTTTGAAAAAAATCGATCAGTACATACATACATGCCTACATTGTTTAAAATAACAATTCTTTTTTGAAAAATTTGAAAACCTCATAACAATATCATTCTTAATCAAAATTCAACATTTGTTTTATGAAATGTGGGTTTAAAAATGGAAATAGAAATTGAATGGATCGATAAAAAAAAATGAAAAAAATCATGGATGTTAGTCTCAACCAGTACTAAAAGAAAAAAAGAAAAATCTTTGAAATACCAAACTTAAATGGAGCCTGATTGGACGTGGAATGTCCCATATGAAAATAAGGAATTATCTAAGATTACTCACGATTAACGTCGAGGATGAGTAGCCTACTCTGTGGCTCAACGAGGTTCGTGTTGCTCGCCTGACAGATAAGCCGGGCTTTAAGATGCTGTCGACCGATTTTGGGATACGACAGATAGTTTACCGTCACCCCGGTTTCGGGATCGTAGATATGCGAATCGTCTATAACGCTGTTCTCGAGATACCAAGTCAAACGCGGTGGTGGCCTACCACCCCGTGATTCGCAGATCAAATTTACATCACTTCCCTCGTTGTATCGTTCCTCGAGCCTCGGTATTCGTTTCGTATTATCCAATATAATTGGTTTTCCAGGTGGAACTGGAATTTCGATTGAAAGCATTCGTTATCTCGAATGAAAGAAATGAAAATCATTATCGCATTTTATCACTGACCTATTACGGTGAGATTAATCTTCTGATTGGTCGTCGGTGAATTTTCAAAATCGATCCGACATCGATAAATCCCTTCGTCCCTCAGATCTAATCGATCGATGCTGAGATGCGCGTTTCTCGAAGCTGTAATGAAAAACGCCCGGGGACCAAGACCCGTAGGAGACGACCATAGAACCGCGTCGGAAAACAGTAGTCCACCTCGTACATCAAAGCTGCAACGATAAAAAAGAACAAAACATGAGGATATTTATTCGAACAATACGTATGTTTGAAAAAATTCGCTAGCGTTCTATAAAAAACGACGAGTATTCCTGAAAACGTTTTTTTCCGACGAAAACGGGATTCTTCCTTAATACCCTGGTTCTTGGAGTCAGCGATCAAATCTATCCTGTCCGTTGGTTCAAGTTTAATTGAACATTACTATCCTCTTCCACGAAACCTGAACCTTCGCTCTGTATATAGTTCTGACCCCGAGGGATAAACATGCATATTCGAAAGTTCGATACGATCGTAGGGTCCGCAAGTTTACGGTGTCTCTCCGTCGTCACGTCCTGTAGAGTCAACGAAACTCCAAGCGATATGTACGATCCTAGATTCGATGAGATCCGAAGAGTGTCCCAGGTCATACACCCAGGGACACCCTCCTCTTTCCTGTTTGATTGCATATTAAGCATCCGTAGTGACGCCGGAAAGTGAAGAGGGACGTGTACGGTGGCTGAGGAGGTCACGAAAATGTATATATATCTATAGAGGTATACATATTATAAAACCGGCTTGAATCGACGACGTTTGCACTGCGCAGAACAGCCAAGACGAGAAAAGGGCTCGTAAAGTGAAGCAGAGATCCATTGAACGAGATCGTGAACCAAGAGTCCGGGCGATATTCTTCCTTCCATCCCGCTCCCTCCCACTCCTCTCGCAGCTTTCTCTACTCTTCCTTGTCGACTAAACTCCACGTCGTCGGCTAAAAGTTAAATTGCATTTCGTCACGGAGACCCAACCTCGCGCTCCTGAGACCGCCTCAACGATAGTTCCAGATTTCCAGTCGCCCAACTACGACTATTCCCGGATGTAACGCCACTTTTACGAGAAACTGCGTGTCGAGACGCTGAAATACGAATTTAACTCTTTCGTCTCGCTGACTCTTCACATTGGTTATCCGCGGATGTCTTTAAATTCTTGTTATTACTCATTATATCAGATTTGTACAGATTTCTCGTTCATTTAATGCGAGTAAAAAGCGGAAGTTTATTCGGTCGTACGAATTTTTGGATCTTTCATTCTAAAGTTCTATAAGGCTATCTTCTTAAATGTAAATTTAACGTAAATAATATCTACGACGGATTCAATGACGTTTTTTTTTATAAACCCCTCAAGTAGTCTCAACACTTTGCTCTTTTTTGGTACCTCAAAATCAGGATTTCTTATTTAACAACGTCGACAAACATGCCCAAAGTTCTAAAAATTGACGAGTAACAATGGTACGGTACTTTTCAAAGCCTTTGCAATATCTTTTTTATCTTTATTTGCAAGTTTTGATTCAAAATCTCGAACAATTTATAAAAATTTCCCTAAAAACTTGAGTAAAATATCATTTTACCACATATCATTGTTTTCTCAGGCCTATAATTATTCATGTACATCAACTCGAATGAAATCCACTATTATCAATAAATAAAAAATGAATCCCACAGTGTTTTTATTCTTTTTTGATTAGATAATATCAATTATATTTCCTACTCACCCAAATTTTGTTAAATAAGTCGACTTAAAACTAACTGCAATATTGTTAAAACATCCAAAACGATTCTGTTTTTAAGTCCGTACTGCGAAGTTGAAAGTTGGGAAAAAAAACATGAAAAGTTTTCAAGCAACTTTTCAAGTGGTCATAAAGATGGTTTGACACGTGTACGTTCCCTTGTACGCGTGTCTAGCTACTGAAAAAGCGTGCAGTTCTCGAGGCTATATGGATCCACGAGTACTGACCACCTCTTACACCTTATTACACTTCTTAAATAGAACCCATCGGAATCCTCGACTCGGATCGTTGCGTGCTACAGGAGCCCATCCCGGGAAAGGTCCCAGTCCCGACGTCGAGAGGTGGAAAGGTCGCAGTCTCGTTCTATATGAAAATTTCACGGTTCTCGGAAGCGGAAAGCTCGCGAACGAAAACGGCTCCGAGGACGTGGTGTGCGAAAGGTAGAAGTGCCAAGGTATACCACACAGTGAGAGTCGCGCCCCTGCGGATACAAAGAGGCGAGGAGAGGGGCGGGGCTTTGCAAAAAAGAATAACGCGAACGGGTGAGCGCGCGCGGATGAGCAAATGGACTTTCTGGACGCTCATGCTCGTGAAAGCCGTCCGGAATTCCGCGAGGAATTTTTCTCCGTGGCATCGCATGCGCTGGTTTTTTAAATTTATTTTTTATACCCAGCGAAAAACTCGCTTCTCGCTACCCGCCTCTTGCCGCTGTCTCTTTATTTTCCGATTCCGCGAAACTCCGCGAGCACCGAACCGATTATTCGAAATAGAAGCCGCTAACGGCGCTCGATTATTCTCAATGAAATTGTTATGCCGCAGGGAAGATATATATACACCTATTTATTCTATAGCTACAAAGATTAATGGCACGAAGAATTGCCAGAGAGGACAAAGAACAATTTTCAAGAACAATTTTCGCGTCGTTAACTTCTCACCTGTAAATTGGTTTGCTCTCGTCATTCCTGAACCACAAAACCGTGTTCACTCGATCGTCCTTCGCCGCTTGAATGTCACACGGTAGCTTGACTTTATTCCCCGCTACTCCTGCAACTTTCAGGATCGGTACTGCAACAGAAAATGATCAACAAGTTTATTAATTTGCACGATAATAAGTTCAACTGTTTAATCAAAAAAATTCTTCTTTCATCGGAATAAAACTCAATGTTAGAAAAATCGAACAGTTATTTTCCTCATGGTTTGCCCATCGGATAAAACGACAGGGTTAATATGAAGAAGAAAAAAAACGCTGATGGCATAGTTCAGAGTTTGTTGGAACTCGCGTTTATCAAGAGACAGCGTTTTTGTTCGCATCGCTCGGTTGGAGGAGAGTGAGAAGAAGGTGAAAGAATCGAAAGCGGACGGGAGCCAGCTGGAAATCAAGTCGTTGTACGTGACTACTCAAGGCAACACGCTCGCAAGATTTCCGCAGTGCAAAGAGTGCAGCTCGCCAAGATGAGAGCGAAGCCCGCGGGAGGGCTTCTCTCTTTCGTTACTCTCCCTCCTCGTACTCTCTTTCGAATAAGCTTTTGCCTACGTCCCTTTGCCACTTTTCGACAAGCTCCCTCGTACAGTCTCTGTATGATACCTTGCTGCGTTACATATAACGATCCAGGCTGTACCTATACCACAAAGTAGTTGGGGGTGTAATAGCTTGGTGGATGGTAAACGGAAGAAGTGGGTTGGGGCCATGGGGCCGAGTTCGAAATCTTCATCGTTTCTGTGGTATGGCAGATCGGATTAACATGTAGATGGGGTTATCAAGATTTAATGAGATTTTCACACGACGTAGCTCGGCCTCTGGATCCTGCATTCCAGAATCATCCCTGATCATCTTCGTTCATCAGCCACGGATGTTGCATACATAGATCGGATTTTCATAAAATCTGTACTCATTTTCCATAAAAGCTCTCGATCATTCCTAGCATACCAGGGATGATAAAATTGTTTTATTTCATCCCTCGTTATAAATCAATTTAATTTGTTTTTCGCGTCTGTCTCCAGGCTATAAAATAATTCTCGCTGAATTCTCATTTTTCTTCAAATTCAAGCGTCGCTTTAAGGAAAAAAAGAAACGGGGCAACTGCAAGTATTACAAAAGTTTTGTCGAGAGCACAAAGGCTAGTGAGATCGGAAGTAGAAGTTTCGAAATGCCCGGAACAGTCTCAACGAGGGTGGAAAATGGGACGAGGAGGTGTGAGCAACGGCCTCAAAAGCGAGGAGACTGCGCAAAAATTTCATTTATCGAGAGAAAAATAGCGGTTAAACTGGGTGAGGAAGCGTGCCATAAAGTTTTGCAGCGTTAAAGGTAGTAGATGTATATCTATATACTTGTAGACGTGTACATATATCCGTATACCACAAGGGTAGTTTGTCGTCTAGGAGGTGATGTGTGGTAAGGGTGAAATTCTATACGGGTTTGCTCCTTGAAAAATCGTGCGAGGCGTTGCAGGTGTGGTTGCTGTGGTCTCTGCGGGGAGGCGGAACAGGGGGTAGAGGCCAGCGGGGTGGCGTCGTCGAAGAGAAAAGGTCGCTGTCTGGCAGCAATTGCGTTGAACGACGAGAGAAAATGAGTGGAGAGAATAAGAAAATAACGAAAGAGCGAGCGAGAGAGAGGTATATGCCAGATGCACACAGTACCAGAAAGGTCGAGACCTCATAACGCCTTTCATTGTCACGGGTGTGAGCGAGAGAATGAGAAACGGCTTTCTTTCGGTGAATTTCTTGTCATCCGCGTGAAAAGAACGATCGGATTCTGGGATGAATTAACGGGAAACTGGGTTGACCATTTTCGAAGCTTTCGATATCGAAAGCATTATCAACAGACGTCTGCGAAGAAACGTTTTGCAGACAAGTTGGAAAGCTTGCGATTCGATGATCGCGATATATCCGAGTGTATCGATTTGACATTTCTATCACGTATCTACTCTCGAGTTTTTTTTTAAGACGCGAGGATAATTCGTTCGTGATAATTGTATAGATACCACGATATACGAACTAGAATAAATTGTTGATTTAGTACGCCAGACGATTCCAGGAAAATCTCAAAAATATTTGAAATATTTCGATCAAACGTCGCCTAAGAAAAATGTGTTTCGATTTGACATTTCTATTACGTATCTACCCTTGAATTTTGTACGGCACACGGGTAATTAGTTCGTGATAATTTTACATATACGACGATGGACGAACTAAAATAATTTGTTAAGTTAGTTCGATAAACAATTCCAGAATAATCTCAAAAATATTTGAAATATTTCGATCAAACATCGCCTAAGAAAAATATGTTTCGATTTGACATTTCTATTACGTATCTACCCTCGAATTTTGTACGGCACACGGGTAATTAGTTCGTGATAATTTTACATATACGACGATGGACGAACTAAAATAATTTGTTAAGTTAGTTCGATAAACAATTCCAGAATAATCTCAAAAATATTTGAAATATTTCGATCAAGCGTCGCCTAAGAAAAATATGTTTCGATTTGACATTTCTATTACGTATCTACCCTCGAATTTTGTACGGCACACGGATAATTCGTTCGTGTTAATTGTACATATACGACGATAGACGAACTAAAATAATTTGTTAAGTTAGTTCGATAGACAATTTCGGGATAACATCAAAAATATTTGAAATATTTCGATCAAATATCGCCTAAGAAAAATGCGTTTCGATTTGACATTTCTATTACGTATCTACCCTTGAATTTTGTACGGCACACGGATAATTAGTTCGTGATAATTTTACATATACGACGATGAACAAACTAAAATAATTTGTTAAGATAGTTCGATAAACAATTCCAGAATAATCTCAAAAATATTTGAAATATTCCGATCAAACATCGCCTAAGAAAAATATGTTTCTATTTGACATTTCTATTACGTATCTACCCTCAAATTGTTTACGAAACAATAATAATTCGATCCTGATAATTGTAGAGATACCACGATATACGACCTAGAATAAATTGTTGAGTTAGTACGCCATACAATTTCAGAATAATCTCAAAAATGTTTGAAATATTTCGATCAAGCATCGCCTAAGAAAAATTGTTTATCTTTAAATTTTAAAGTTCGTATATATCAGCCGATGTATCTAGATACTTCATTAGATAACCTACTACTCGTATGTACATAGAAGTAGACTAGGATCCTGAGTAAACTGGATGCAATCTAAAAACTATTTCATTTCTTATGTTGTTCAGCAATTCTTTAAAAAAATATTCTTCCTTTCGATTAATTTAAAGTAATTCCCATTTACAGTGCAATTTATCAGAATATCATTGCAAAGGGAAAATGTGTGCATATAAATGAAACGTAAACGATTCGACCAACCTATATTTTACTATCGACAACATTTTCGACTTATCGCATTATTGATATCGATTATCAATAGCGAATTACTCAGCATAAATTCCAAAAAAATTTGGAATGTTTATTTTATATCAATAACTGATAATTAATCGACATAAATTATACATACACAGCAGACCAAATGCTCGATATTAACTGAAATCTGTTAAACGCGTTTTATGTTCGAGAATCGTCCACCGATCGGTTAATTTATACCGGACGTTCGAATGTTCGACGAAAAGGGAGAGAGACGTTATAAACTGACACATACGTATAGAGTCGTGACCTCAACGAGTGAACTTTTCGCACCTGGCGATGATGAAACTAGCGTGATGTTGGGGGTGCACCAACTGCTTCAAAGCGCTACTCTAACCTCGTCTCTCGATGAGTGTCAACTTGCCAGTAGCGAGGAGCACTCTCTGGTTAACAGGGCGCAGCGGCTTGGCTTTCACATCTCACCCTCTCTTCTCGTTTCGCTTCACAGTCCACCCATGCGAATCACAACTCTCTCGTTAGCTCGTTCATCCGATCCTGAAAGCATGCTGGTAACAGGACCACCTGGTATAAAAGGAACCGGAAATATATCCGTGAAAAAGGAAACGTCAAGAGCAGAGGGTGTGATATCGCCGATGGTACGGCTTAAGACGTATACGCCAAGAGTTCCTTTATGTGGCATTGACGTCGCGTACTTTACGGGATATACAGCACGGAAATCTCTTATATCTGTACGGAATGATTATTATTTACTGCGGCGTATTCTTCCCGAACAGAACTCACTACGTATAATGACATCCGATCGATGCTCCCGTTTTATCTGAAAGCTTCGCTCATCGTTGAAAATGATGCTCTGTCGTTACGGCCGTTCTCTGCAACGATAAACGTATCCTAGAGTCTCAAATAAAAGCTGACGAATTCGTGATGCGAGCGCACGAGCTTGTACGAGTGTCTGAGAAATTTCTCTTTCAACTAAGATGCGAGGGTGACGATTGAAAAGTCCCGTCACTCCGGGTGGAAAATATCAAAGTAAACGAGCGACGTTCTTCCAAGAATACACGATTTTTTAAGTTTTTCTTGTATTTTTTTAAAGACCAATCGCGTGGGTACGACTATCCTACGATCTTTATACGACGACTAGAGCCACGAGCTAAATATTTCTCCTCGTAAAACGTCGTGTCTTCTTAAAAAGGGAACGTGGTGATGTTTAATTACGAATGTTTCTAAAAGAGAAAAATTAATATCAGCGAATTACGACGTAACGTCTGTTTCGTTTTTATATTTATCTGGATACTCGGTATGCTAGAAAATATGTGAAAGCTTTGGAATTCGGGGATGGTCGGGGTTAATGAAACGCGATATAGGAATAATGGGGGTGAGTCTTTGCAGCAGTCGATTTCAACGTACTGTGCGATGTAAATGTGTGTGTGTACGTGTGTACGATTTCGATGTTCGTTGTTTCTGCCGTGCTCACTCGTTTGCATAGACATGCGTATAACGCGCCTCATCGGCACAAACCCCCCAGGTTGAATGCTGAAAACGGGATAATTTCTGGACTGATTATTCGACGCTAATTACACGCGGAGCGAATTATTAACCGCGCTCGGCATACGGACGCTGGCGTGTTGGCGTGCTCCATATATAGCGAGGGCGCTTGGTCTCTAACTTCGCGTGCTCTCTGTTGGACTCGTTCACTATTGCCACTCTCTCTCTCTCTCTCTCTCTGTCTCTCTCTTTCTCTCGCTCTTCCTCATGCGCGAATGAACTTGCAAGCCTTCGAGTGGTTCGAGCTCTCTCAAACTCACGAGCTTCATTCGCCTTTCGACCGGGAGAATTCACCCATGTCGAGACTTAATTACATGCAGACGTACCTATACAAACAAGCGAATACACCTCGATTTAGACTGTTGTGAAAACGTAAGGGGAATAATAGAGGAAACGAACTATGAAATGCGTCTAATCAATTATTTCGTTAAGATAACCTTTGTAACAATCTTAATTCAACGTCAATGTACAAATTTGCCGAAAATTTTCCATCGAGATAAAAGAAAGTCCGACTAGCGCGTTCTTATCGAAGCATTAATTAAATTCCGATCCGTTCGTCACGAAACTCGCATAATCGATACACCATCGATAGTTACAGCACACTCGTTCGAGTTGCTGTAACTATCGAGCAATGTTGGATAAATACGGTTTTTCGAAATTCTGTAATAATTCGACAACGATTGATACCGCGCGACGATTGATAACACACAAACACGCGAATGTACCTCGATCCAGACACTTCGGGAAACGTAAGCGGAATAATAGAGGAAACGAACTATGAATTGCGTCTAATCAATTGTTTCGTTCAGATAACCTTTGTAACAATCTTAATTCAACGTCAATGTACAAATTTGCCGAAAATTTTCCATCGAGATAAAAGAAAGTCCGACTAGCGCGTTCTTATCGAAGCAATTAAATTTCGATCCGTTCGTCACGAAACTCGCATAATCGATACACCATCGATAGTTACAGCACACTCGTTCGATCAATGTTGAATAAATACGGTTTCTCGAAATTCCGTAATAATTCGACAACGATTGATACCGCGCGACGATTGATAACACACAAACGCGTGAATGTACCTCGATCCAAACAGTTGTGAACACGTAAGCGGAATAATAGAGGAAACGAACTATGAAATGCGTCTAATTAATTGTTTCGTTAAGATAAACCTTTGTAACAATATTAATTCGACGTCGATGTACAAATTTGCCGAAAATTTTGCATCGAGATAAAAGAAAGTCCGACTAGCGTGTACTTATCGAAGCATTAATTAAATTCCGATCCGTTCGTCACGAAACTCGCATAATCGATGCACCATCGATAGTTAGAGCACACTCGTTCGACCAACGTCGAATAAACACAGTTTCTCGAAATCCCGTAATAATTCGACGACGTTATCGGAATGAACATAAATTCCTTCTCTCTCCCGTTCATCATACGTATTAAACCCTCACGATGAATCGATCCTGCGTTCTATATATCCATTCACTAAAAACGAGAAGCTCGTGAAACGGTTGCATCGAGCGTGCATGGTATATAACGGCACGGGGACGTTGGAGGTTGTTTTCTATAACAAACAAGAGGTATACGACAGCCAAAGTACCCTCGAGTTGTTCCCTCCCGGGCTAGCGCCAGTATCAACTACCCCGTAGATTCCCGTTCAACGAGCCCAAGCACGGCTTAATTTACGATCCGTCGCGTATTTACTTGCCTGTAATTGCGGCGGCAATTACAACGCGATTTATTGTAATTACAACTTTTACTAGCCACGTGACTCGAGTCACCTCGTCCTTTTCCACCCTTGCAATCGACCATAGAGTGTGCTGCAACGACTACCCGAGAAGGATTGGATAGTCCACTATCGCGCCAACATGCACACCATGACGAAGTTTCTCTCAACGGCCGAGTATGACCGGTAACCGTTTGGGAATTGGTATTGGTGTACACGCGTTTTCTGCTACCTACGTCGTTGTTGTGTTGTCCTGCCATCCAAACGGCTCTCGCTGGTGACGTTAATCCCGCTTATGAGTTATGATACCTGCACTTCATGGAGCCGTCACGGTTTTACTGCTTGCCTTTGAACGTGATATGATGAAAAAAATGTTGAGTACCGGCGTGAGAGTGTGCCCCGTCGAGAAAGAACGGAATGAAAAAAGGTTCGTGAGGAGAGAGAGGGATGAGGAACGGGATGGAAAAGGGGGGGGGGGGGAGGTTGAGCAAGGAAACGACTTAGACAGCAGCAAATGAAAGGTTAAAACGAATCCTGGCGTTACCGTGTACTGCACACGCTCCGTCGAATAATAAAAGGAAGAAGTAAAAAAGAAAAAAAAAATTACAAAAAAGAAATGGAAAATAAAAATAAAACGTACCCTCTGTAATCTTAAAGTACCGAGAGCGAGCGTACCGAGTCGCTAAACATTATTCGCGAACTAATAGGAAGCCTCTGGTATATACGTGTATATAATGGAGTGTCTCGGTCGAGGCGTACTCAATTTCTCTCTTCCTTGCACGATAAGGATCGTCCCGGGAAGAGTGTCGGTAATAGAAATTTTTCGCAGCGCTAAAAGTGCCCTGTAACAATAAAGCAACGCGATATACGTCGTATGTTCCAAATGAAATATACGACTTGTACAGAGGCGAATATATCGATGAATTATGTTCGAAACGATCTTTTTTCTTGTCTGGCAAGGACGACTCCGATTACGACCACGTCGTCTTTGTACACTCGCCGCGCGCCCATTTGCATTTCGTATCTGTATTTTTCTTCTTTCTTTTCATTACTTCGTTTTCCTTTTGTTCTTTCCTGCTTGAACTTTTTTCCTAGGTACTTTAGTATCCGCGAATAACAGAGTTCAAGGCACTCAGACGATGTATATAGCTTTGCTTGGCGCGCTCTCGATTACAACCTGTGCGCGCGCACTCCGATGAGAGCATCGCTACGTCTCCGGGGAAATAATTTGTAGAGCCTTAATTTACGGTTTGCGAGAGATGCAGAATCGCTTTTCACAAGAGTACCGAGACGAGAACTTCACCTTCGGGATTTATCGAATACTTTGGCGTTCCGGCGATTATGCTCGCATATACGTGTGCGTGTGTATATACGCAAAGATGAGGAGAAATATGTAGTGGTAGGTCATTGTGAAATTGATCGTCTGGATGTATTCGTGATACTTTGGTATGATAATATCTTTACAATGATCGTCGAATGAATCTCGAATGAGTGGATCTCGTGCTATAAACGAATGTACAGAAAGACATAAATTCCTTATGTATGTAAAAGATAGAAGATTCCACGTTTGATCCATTTTTAAAAATTGATATAACCAAGATACTAGCGTATGGTCAACGAAGATACAAAGATATATTAGATTTTATATCACGTGAAACAGGTGACATATTTTTCTTATTTTTAAGAATCAGAATTCATCGACGATGTTTGAATAAAAAAATTATCGAAGTTGTCAAAATTCGACGATCGTTTCTTGGATTTATCTTTTATTTGTGTACTGAGGTAATCAAGTTTACACGAAATTATAATTAACTTAAGAAACATGGAGGAGCAGCTTTCTTTCATCGACCCTGCAATTTTTCATACGTAGATAAATATTGCTTGTGATTTATGATTACACATATCGTATGAAAAAAAAAATTCCTGGGCAATTGCCACGTTCTCAAAACAAAAAGAAGAAGCTTCATTGGCACGCAGCTCAAAATTTCACATGACCGATTCTCGGAACGACGTAATTTTTATCGGTATATATAGATTGTTCTGACTTACAGACGAAGAGCAAATACGAAATACATCCTTGAGATAAATTGTTCGGTACGTATCCAAAACCGTTATGCGTCAGACGTATTTATCTTGCATAGTATGAAAAAAGTAACTTCTCGATCGAGAAATGCTGGTATAATATAGGCGGAGGGATAATTCGTTTTGAATGAGAGAGTCGAGCTCACCGACCAGCGGCAAGGCCAGTCATTACGACTCAATGCGTAATCATAATGAGGTACCAAGAGTCTCGATAAATCACTCTCCGGATTATACACTCGTACACCTACGCTCTCGTTCGTATACGCAGTCTCGTTCTATCGGTGTATTCAAGGCGGTATATTTTATGTACACAAGATCTTATTTCCTTTTAGCATTATAAACAACGTAAGAAGTCTTTACAAGATCAGCCCTTCCTTTCAGTAACTCCCGGGACGCGCAACAATAGGCCCATTTTGAGAATGATTCTTCCCTGAATGGATCGTTTACGAGTTACTTTGACGATTGTCGACATGCGACAATAGCTACTTGAGTTTCTGTCTCATTCAACGACGCGTAGGAATTTTGGAGAATTAAATTTCGTATTACTGGTAAATTTGCTCGACAGACGTGAAAGGAGAGGGGGTAAGGGTGGCGGGAAAGGATGGAAAAAGAAAGAAACGAAAGCTGGCACTGCAGGAAGACGAGGGTCTTGGTTCTCCCATTCGGGGAAAGAAATACCTCTCGCACTGGCTTGGAACACTCTCGCAATTTTAACGTGTGTCCCGTGGTCTCGTATTCCAGACACGTGCCAAGTTTTGCTGCTCTTCGCGCGCATATACCTTCAACTTTATCCCACCTTTTCACCTTCTCTCATACATTTCTCATTCCTTCTTTGTCCCCGTCTACGGTCCCTAATACTTTTTGGTTGGCTCCAGCCTCGCTCGAGGCTTTTTCTCAATTTTCTCGCTGCTTCTCTCTTTCTCTCTCTCTCTCTCGCTTTATATGGCTGAATCTCTTGACACTACTGATTCTCTTTACGTTCGACCGCACTCTGCTATATTTTCTTACTGGATCGAGAAAACGAAGATTCTCGATTGTCAATATGTCATGACATGCTATACTTTAACTTTACTTTAAGCTTCGAAGATAGATTCCACGCTCGAGCGTTTGACAAATATTGATCCAAGTTGGCAGCTGACCTTGAGATCACACTTATGCGTGCGTTAGAATTTATAACGTTTAAATTAAAATTTAAGATCGCATTCGCACTTGCCCTTGAGTTTTTAAGCTTCTATCTATTATTAAATTGATCAAACATGTCAATTAATTCCAATTAATTACTAAATTGGTCAAATTCAAACTTAAGATAAAACTCGAGCTTAAACTTGATGTTCATCTCGAGTTTGATTTTAATTACGAACGTGATTTCTTCCTCGATTTTACAATACGATGCGATTTAAAATTCACTCTTAAATATTATCGACATTTAATTGGAGCTTCGTTTAAAAAACCGCTCATCAAAAAATCGTCGTAGCTCGTGGCATTTGTTAAGAAGATTTTTTTCAATGAATAAATTATAGCTGGATCTTTACTTTCTCAGCATCGTTACAAATGTATGGTAATATAGATTTGAATATAATAAAAATTTCTTTCATACAATTATACAGAGAAGACCTAAACGATGAAAGGAATGTTTATCAAACGCTGCGTAAGAGCGTTGATTGGATAACTGATGTGTCCGGGAATCTCGTCGGTTACAAGAGCTACTTGACCGTACAGATGGCCACTCATTCAAGTACCCGCCCATCCACATTCTCCCATACACGAACACAATTGCGAATAGCTTTTGAACGACATGTGCTTCTCGCAAACCCTACATACACTTCCAAGCTCCAAGCGGCATGCGTCCATTCATCTCCGTTTTTATCTGGTATCTTTCTCGGGCTGAGACACGCGAGAATGATCGTCGGAGAGTTCCAAGACAGGCGTTTAAGCTAGATTTCTCGAGGCCCGGGGAAAGAACTCCTTACTTTCTCTCTCACGTATCCGTCGGATTTTCACGATAATTGCGATAATCACGCTTCTTAGCAGGACGTGTAATGATGATTAATACGTTTTTTGCCTCTTCTTTCTAGTCGAGACCGGATGTACGCTCGATCTCCTGGCAATTACCAAGGATTATATATACGATACAGTCCCATATAACAGTGATGACGTATACCTACGTGTATATAAGAAAGGATCGGATGTTATTAGGAAATTGTGAAAACCACCCGAGAGAGAAAGAGATATCTGCACAATTTGGACCAACGACTGGAGAAAAGATAGATAAAGCGAGCAAGAGAGAGATAGAGAATGAGAGATACGACTTCTTGTCTCTGACGAAGTGTGGAAAACGATGAGAGTCGTACCAAGCTACCGAAGCACTCCCATGGCGCAAGAATGTTCCGAGTAATAACGTCGTTGGAGAAGTACTAACGTCTCTTTTTCTCACCCCCGTCCAGCAAGCATATCTGTATATCCATATATATATATATATATATATCTGTAAGGGATGGAAGCTAGCCTTCTACCCTTAGCGATCTCTTTGGCTCGCGTGTGTATCTTCCGCAGACTCTCGTCTCGTTCCAACCATCCCCACCAACTCTTTTCACCACCAGGACGAAAGATTACGAGGCAATCGCTCCGACCGTTGTTTCGTTTCGTTTAGCTCCCCGTTCTACGCTTTTGTACCGAGGCCTTGATGTACGTGTACTATAACGCTCTATCCATAAAGCTCCAAGTTTCACGTGCCCCCGCGAACACCGGATGCACGGGAGAACCTACTATACCAAAAACTATACAATATACTGCATATGTATATATGTATATATATTTATGTACAGATATACGAATTGTATGTACTGAACAGAAACGAAACTTGGAGAGACATGAAACGGTTCCCGCTATCTGCAGTAAAGCGTCGGGGTAACTCTCCCTCTCTTTCTCTATCTCCTCTTTCTCTGGGTTCGTTTTCTTTATTTTTGTTGCTTCGCTCCTCCTGCTTCCTTCCCAACGAGAGGAGCAGTATCATCCCCTCTTCCGAATGCTCGCGTTTTCTCAACGGGGAAGCTCTGAACGGAAACCTTCTCGTAAATATGCAGCGAAGAAGAAGAACGATTCTGTAAATATATATATATGTATATTTATAGAAGTAAATATATATATAGAAGTAGTACCAAGGGTCGTATAAGTGGGAATGGCGTAAATACGGTCGAGTGATGCCGCCTCGTTTATTGGTCCAAAATAACGGCTTCGAAGAAAAGAATAAATGCGTATAAAGAACGAAACCAGCACGTTTGCGCGGGGTTCTTACCAAGAAGGGGAGTCGCGCATACGTGTGTATACGCAAGAGTGAACATTATCCGGAAGGGTTGAAGGAGAAAGAAGCATCGACGAATCGACGAACTTGAAGATACTGGGGACCTTTGTACTTTTCCTTTTTTCGAGCTTGCATCTGTTACGCAGTCGGAAAAAGGTTCTCTCATGCGTCCGATTTTTGAAATCCAGCGAGGCAAAAGATTCTTGCAGAGTTTCTACCCCTTTTTTTCTCCCCTTTTGAAAATAAGCAATGCTGAAGAGGCAACTGATGTAAGACGTGGAAGAACGTGTCGCGTGTTGTGTAAAATATTTTACGCGTCTATATGTAAGGAGGATGTTTATATGTTTCGAGCGATAGTGCCATGCCCAAGAATGTATGGCCCTGTTAGTTTCTCCGCACTTCGATGCACGTTGCCCACGCTGCAAAGTGCATTGCACGAGGGACCAGTCGTTCATCCCATCGAAAACTTTCTACCAGACTTGCATTCTTGGAAGTTGTGCGGAGACCAAAACTGGAGCCTCGCACGAAGGTATGCGCTTGCATATGTTCTAGTAAACTTATGTATGTGTATATGGCATATAGTAGTTGTGTATGTCTTCGTTCCCTTTGCACGTTGCATCTGTATGCATACCCACTTGTTCGTGAAGTATGTCTATAGAGGATGTACAGAACTTGGCTACGAGGGGAGAACTCTTGCCATCACTCCATCACTTTTCTCGAATCTTCCATAGCACTTGTTTTCAATTCCGTGTATAAGTACATCCCTTCGTCCTTCCCAGATTCCAAGATATGAACACACGAATATAGTTGCTTAAACCTCCTTATACACACTATAATTTACGCACCTCCCTAGAGTACACTTGGGTCTAAGCTCTCCCACCGTTTTTTTATCATACTTAGACTTGTTCGAAAAATCTGAAAACAATTCCGGAGAGTAGTTTGGGATCTATAGAAAGAGAGTGTGCATTGGGTGATGGATAATAATTAATTTGTATTATTGTCATTTAATGGAAACCGATTAAGATAAGCGATCTATAGAAACGGGCTGGACAGTATAGACCCATGTGTGTCAACGGAGGGGCAATTAGCTGAGGACGAGTTGGGAGTTGTGAATGGTCCGTAAATTAGCGATTCGAGTGTAACGCCCGAATTAGGGTTGACAATTGTAACTACAGAAGGAATTGGCAGAACTTGCTAATTGGGTGTAGATTTTTATTCGATGTGTGGTGGACAAATTGATTCTGGTGTCTAGGAGAAGAAAATTGCGGTTGCTAGTCGCCGTGCGTGCAGGGTGTACAATTTATTAAACAAAAAACATGAATTTATATTATTGATCGTTAACAGATGCCGATATTTTCACTTTTCCTTTTTATCTATACGAAATTATCGATTACCTCGTGTCAGCTGTGCAAGTTTGTACTCTAGCCAAAATGGCGATGATTGAGTTCCTTAGCCTCCTCTTGCAGGCTGGACCTACATCACCAGGTACACAAATTACCTGAACAACGTCAAACAACCTCAGTGAAGCATAAATCTTCCTTAGCTGAGGGCTAGTCGACCGTGAGACATAAAATCTTATGTACAGATGTCAGAGCTTGCAAGCTTCGTCACATTTGATTTCCCTTTTTGTTCAATAACAGTGTTGTCGTCTTCTGTCTACAACAATAATATTTGAAGAATGGACGATTTTGAAGGGCCCTTTGAAGGGCCCTCTTTGTTCAATAACAGTGTTATCGTCATCTGTCTACAACAATAATATTTGAATAATGGGCGATTTTGAAGGGCATACTGATGTATGAGAGAAGACTTCCAAGAACATTGGCTACATGTTTGTTTTGTTTCGGTCAAAGGAACATTTCGTACATTTTTGGGGTGGAATATCGAAACTGCTGACTATCGATCCGAGTCATCGCTTCTGTTAACTCTGTAGCTGTAATCTCTTCGCTCCAAGTGCTGTATGTTGTTATCATCGCCTCGAGCGGACGACGAACATCACATTCAGGAACATGGGACTGAGGGAAGGGGATTTAGGGACGAGGACTTGCACGAGCCGATGGCTCGTTTCCGAAATTGGAAACCTGTAATTTATGACGCGCTAGAGGACTTCTATTATAGAGAAGGGACATAATGTCCTCTTAATGAACATAACTCGGTCATTATACGTCCACGCAATATTCTATGCGTTCATTATGTAGTTAATAAGAATACGTGGGTCGCTCAGCGTTTACTTAGAAATATTAATAATAGACACATTGTCGAATAATTTTGAATCCTTCTATCATAGATTGTATATTTAACGCCGAAGAACTCCAATTTGACAAAATGTTTTTGTATTTTCGTTTTTACCGATATACATACATGGCAATCGCCATTACGCAATTACTTCTTGGCCAATCTAATCGTTCAATTTAATTGAATTAGCTTTTTATAAATCAGCAGGTGTACAAAGGACCTGTTTTTGATTGAATTTTAATGGATGATGACACTTCCGTGTTGTAGAAATTGAAGTTTTTAAGTTGAAAGTTAAAACTCAGATAAACAACGAATTTCATTCTTGAATTTTACGTCCCACAACTTTATAAATTCTATAAAAGCGTATAGAGGAAATGCCAGCTTTCTTTCTAAATTATTTGGCTTAATTACTTGATAGATGATCCAGTATAAGAATTTCATTATAACATTCAAACCTGCGATAACCTTTGAATCCAGAAATATAAATTAAATTGTTGTACAAATACTCCGGGAGACAATTTTGAGTGAGATTGAAGTGTAAATACGGATTCACATGCCATTTGATATTAATAACGAAATTCCATATGAAAATTATTGAAATTCTTCTCTTTCTGCAGCATGGAGTTAGAACGTTGTCAATCTCAATGTGGTTTTAAACCGGATTTCTGTACCAACCTGCATGACCCCATGCGCAGTGCATATGCACATTTTCGAAAATGTAATAACACGTATATTACAAAAACGAGTATAGAAATGATGACCTTAACGATACTCCGTTGACGCGAAAAAAGCAGTTTGGATTATTTACGGCCTAAAGGGAGTTGGCTGTTACGGGAGTCGTTGCTCGCTGGGAAATGAGGCCTGCAAGGCTACAGTCCCATCGTAATGAAGGTTTCCAGAGCACACACTAGTTTATAGATGTATATAGATACATCCAAATACAAGCGGACACAAACTCCCACGCGCGCTCGAACATGAATATACTATAAGTCACCGCGGGCCAACCCATGCCGGGGTTTACAGTGAGCTGTTCCTCCATAAAGGACACGTTATACGCCGGCTAATGTATCCTCTCCCGTTGTGAAGCTCCCCGGGGGAGAAATAACGTTGGTCAGTCTTTCCCAGGCGTGTGTCTGGGATATATTTTTTTTTATCTTTTTTGTCGTTTCTTTAGACTTCCATCCAGCGTTGGCTCTCTTTGTCTTCTTGGGACGAGAAGCCTTCCCCGAAAGGGATTCCCCCACGTGGTTAAATCCGCGGTGCCCAGTGAATGGCAAATGGAGAGCGGAGAAATAAAAAAAAGGCAGAAGGGAGAAAAATAAAATGCTAAGAAGGCTTTAATCCTGAGTGAACGAGTCAGATTTTTACACTATCATCGTAAAGAAGATTTGGTCGGTTTACGCACGGTAACTATGCTAGAGTTCATAGTACATATTTAAAACCAGAGAGGGCGTGTTGTAGCTCGATGAAAAAAAAAGTCGTTCGCGGTGGCAAAGGATTTCTCCCCGTTGTTTTTTCTCCTGAAATCTCTGCCCGTGGTGGACCGGGGCCGTAACCAGGGTGGAACGGTGGATGACGGTACTTGTGAAAGCAGCGAACCGGGGATTTTAGTTTATACGCGCGGTAGAAAATCATGTGCACGAAATCACCTTTGGTGCAGCGGTGTACGGTACGTGCACACACACCGTTGCATATATATATATATGATATATAGTTATTATAGTGTACCATAGAGCTTTATAGCAGCGGAAAAGTATAAGCTCCGGTGGTGTCGCCACCACCGCCGCTATGTGTTTCGTGCTCGAAACGCGGGATAAAACACGGATGGTGAGTGGAGAGGGAGAGATGAGAAGATTTACGTTGTGACGGGTATTACGGACAGGTATTAGCATGGAAGCAAGTTTCGGGTTATTTACGATCGATAGTTCGCCCAGGCACCGCGTTGACGAAGGGAGTATCCCAACCCCTGGCGTAATTTCGTTCCCTGGTGGGTACTCGACTCGCTACCGCACCTACGGTCAAGACCTTGGGTCTATGGGGTGCGAAAGGGCGAGACGATATAGCGAAGGAATTGAGAAGGTGTAGAACAGTCACAGCTCGCTAAGGGACTTCATTCACCAACCCCTAAAGTGATTTCGTAAGTGTATATCGTGGGGTGTTTCAAGAGGGTGTCAAAATACTCAACTTTGCATGAGTTGGAGGTGCGCGACAAAGTCCAACGTCGGGCACTTTGATTTTTCATTGGTGAAACGCGTTGACACTCCGGTGATGGTCGAAAAGATTTATGAAGACTCGAGTTTGCTAGTTTTAGTATATCGGTAAAAAGTTTGACTCGACATTTGGATCCTTCAAAGAATCGAATATTTATTCTTCACTCCGGTCATGGAAAGTTTCCGGGTTCGGGCCCCTTGTGCCTCTCCGTGAGAAAGGATAGAATGGAATTATATATAGGGAAGGGAGAAAAACAAAGATTGTACGGGACGCAATGACAGCTGGGGGGTGACCACGTCGGCCGAAGCAACGACCCACGTAACCCATCGTGGTCTTGATCCATATACTGGTATTCACAGTAGAATCTAGACACGACAGCTACCTATCGGCCTTAGTTCCATTCGATCGCAGGGACGCAGAGATCTGGCAACATGTGGAGAAGGGTTGGTTGGTTGGTCGGTTGGTTGGCTGGGTGGATCGACGTAGTCTCTGTAAACCAGACGGATTCACCATCGACGAAAACCCCTAAGCACACACGTGCATACACACTCACACTGATTCACACAGCCAGCCCTACGGGAGATCGCCTTCAACGTACAAAGTCTCTCCCTCGGGGTAGGATTAAGTTCTTCGACGTAAATCAATTCTCTGTCGACAAATCCTCGTGGACGTAGCAACGACGGCGTCACGACTATACGCTCCAGATATTTCATTGACTTTCACCGTCTGAATTTTCCTTTATGCTTCGTCATCCTGACTTCCGAATTTTCACTCAACCCTCATAGAATATCCCGCTGTATAAACTAGCCGAGGGATTCCGGGTGTCTCTGGTTTCCGATTTTTCCAGTCCCATGCGCAACTCCGAAAGGAATATTTGCAGTTGGAGAAATTTTCAGTGATAAACGAGAAGAACGGTCTGGCAAGATTGAAAGTTATGTTGGAGAAAATATATCGAAGGGGCATTAGTGCAACGTTCGAAGATAGGGTTGTGAATATCGCACATGCGCAGTCGCGGAATCTCTAGATGCTTTCCCGTGCGTATACCAACGTAGCAACGATTTATATCGGCGCTCCGCTATACAATTACTTCTATCGATAAATTGTTACGAATGGCCGGCAACCTTTTCATTCTCGACCGATCAGTTGGACCTGAATGGGGCGGACGATATACGCGGAGGAAGCGAACGAAAGCAAATAAAGTATACGAAAGGAAAGGAGGAAAGAAGGAAGGAAGAAAAAGGAAGAGGTAGCTACGAAGCACGGCCAACGAAAAATGGCGATAAAAAGCCTAAAGAAAACTGTGAGGGAAGGATCGTAAGAAATTCTTCTCCCACTTTCTCGTTATTATTATTTTATCCCGGGCCACATAAATTCTGGGGTGGTTTCTTCGGGTCGCGCGCTACGTCCCCGAATGGAAGCGGCGGACAGAAAGAGAGGAAAAGAGAGAGAAAGGATGCGACAGAGTGAGTGAAAGACGTGAAAGAGGCGAACGACGATTCCACGCCATTTTCCTCGCGAAATTTATCGTTGAAATAATGCGAAAATAGTGAGATCCTAGTGGGGGTGGATAGGGCGAACGCGGAGTGCTACCATTCGATTTTCTGCTGGTTTCCTTGGTTCGAAACTCACGCGCGAACCAATATATGAAAAGATGTGCCCAACGGTCAAAAAAAGACCGGAAAGAAAGTGAAGGTCCCGGAAAATGGGGTTGAAATTGTCCAGGCACGTCTAGACTTCTCGGTCGTATTCTGGACACAATCACTGCAAGAGGGAGACTGGATCGAGAACCGTTACCCTCGGCAGATTACTTTTCGAACATTCGCTATATATAAAAATCTACGTTAACACAAATAGACATAAGTACCGGGTAGTTCAAGGGGGGTGCGAAAAGTGGCATATTCGACATTTTAGAAAAGTACACCCCCTCGCGTGTTCATCGAACGATCTATTAGCCTCGAGTAAATATTGCGAAAGCCATCAATCGCGAGAATCGTGAGTCCCGTACATAAAAAGAACGAATAAAAAATTAAAGAGGGTGGTTTTTTTTCCTCGCGACAAAGTTCCAACGAGAACCTCGCATCGTCATTTATCCTAATAACCCAGACGTCATAGAGAGAGAGAGAGAGAGAGAATGAGGTAGAGACGGTGAGAATCGAAGTTTACACCGGAAACGAGCTCGTCAAATAACTTTCCTGTTTACACGCGTTAGGTCGGTGGAAAGGAACAGTCAACTATTTCGCGGGAGTCTCGTGAAATACGCGGCTACCTATACAGTCATGAAGCATCAGTTAATGTTTAACGAACAACGTGCCAACCGGTTGAAGGGTATACGCGGATTTCTTCAACGCTGAGATGGAATAGAAATCAGCCTTGAAGAAGAGCTCCTGACGGGGCTGAAATGTTACCGCCGGGGTTGTTGCGCTAAGCCCTATACCCCTTCACTCGTCGTGCGCCTCGTCCCGGTACGGCTGTCCGTTGAGCATATTAAAACGAAGTTTCGACGGAAGCCAAGGTAATGGAGAAGTCAGTCAAACCCGGCAAGTTACACATGGACTGATGAAGGGGAAGAGAAGGATTATTGGAAGCGTAGTGCTATTCAGGAAATTATATCTATGTAGATGTTTGTTGTGTACGTATACGTATATTTACTCTATTTGAGCTTGATGTTGTTCCCTCTCGCCCCGTCACCTTTGAACTGGTTTGAACTCATCACGGTAGACTGTTTTTTTTTCTTCTTAATGCAATGTGACAATGTATATTTATAACTTATCCTTACGGCAATGACGCAATTACGTTGTTAGACGAAGGAGGCTCAAAGGTGTTGCGTGCTGTGGCCGATAAATTAAGTTTTCCATCGAGATTTATTACAACCTCGAGATTGTCTTTTTTCCCCAGCTTTTACTTCTCGAACTAAGGAATACTCGTTCTCCACTTACTGGTCTTTCGAAACGATCAAAGGGCAATCGCCGAGTTGGGAAGGTGAGAGGTGACTTCGTTGTTAATTAATTAACCAGACTGGAGTGGGCGAGTTCTGTGAAATAAGAGGAGGAGAGGGAGGGACAGAGAGACAGTGATAGAGCAATATAATAAGCTGTGCAAGTTGAGCAAAGTCTCGAGCTTCCCACTTCGACGAGCTCGAAAGGGAATAGACGGATCTCAATTTATATGTTACGATACTCATTCGTTCCATCTATCTTCTTTCACGACTCGAATCGTTTTTAATTTACGTAATATGTCAGGGCAACGATGTTATTAAACGTCGCCCGAGGACTTAACTCTCGATTTCAAGGACTTAAAGTCGAATATGAAATAGTTACTCGTTTGCACAAAAGTCTTAAGAAGGAAAAGAGTGAGTGAGACTGTTACGTCCACTGCCATCAAATGGTTATATTTTTGATTACGTATCTTACCCGCTTACCTCATCGCAATGAACTCAATTCCGAGATTGCTTTTCGAAGGAAAAAAAATTCTAGGGGTCGTTCAAGACGTCATGATAAAGAATCTCGATTATTTGAAACTAGAATTTTCGCAAGTGTCCTCATACTTAGATGGAGAAAAATACTTTAGAATTTTTTTTATGCCGAAGTACGACTATATTGGCACTCCAAACTTCTAAGAAGCACACTCACACATACATTATATACATATATATATATATTTTATTTTAGCAATCGAATATACTTTTTCATCGAGAGTTTTGAAGTATTTTTCTTCAACAAAGTGCAAGGACACTTTCACATAATGTAATTTCGAATGATCGTACTTTGTCATCTTTATATATAACAAATATATAACGATACAAAATAAGGAAAGCTCGCACGTTTAAAGTAAACACGTCCACCCCCATCACGAGTAAATGGCGAATGAAATAATAATTTTGTCAAAATGTAAATATCGCATCGTTTGCGAATAACACTTTGAGCGTAAAAGGACGTATAATATATCTGAAAAGGGCAGAGGGTGGAGGAAGGAAGGAAACGAAAAAATTCCATCGAGACTGAGCTTGATCTTTATCGCGCAACGTGGAGAGTAGAACGTACACGCAACTTTTTCGCCCGATGCACACTGTGTGTATACGACGCGAAATTGCCAGACAGTTTTCAACCAGCCAGACACGCGAGACTCTTCTGCGTTTCTTTCCATTTGTTTCCTTCGTTTCATTTCCCTCCTTTTTTCTTCACTTTCATTTCGAAACTTCTCAAGGGGCGAAGGATGTTTCTTTTATACGCGCGAAGCATTGTTCCTAAGTCGGGATACGAATGAATTTGTCGAGGTACGAGAGTAAATATGACTGCGAGTTTCGAGAATGGAAGTGCCAGACGAGTTTTTATAATCCGAAGCCAGATGAAGGGGATAATAATGAGCAATTAATATTCATCGGATAAAACGCGAATTTCATAACATCGCGTATTGCGGAATTCGGTTATAACGAGATATGAAAGATAGAACGGTATTCTCGGTCTCGTGACTTAATAAACGAGACGGCGTGACTGCTTTGATTGTCTTTGGCTCGAAGTCTTGAATCTCGAGTCTCGAGCTCGAGACTGTCTTGGCCGGAAATAAAAGAACGATTTTATTACGGAATTTCTTAGAACTCCGTTAGTCGGTAAATGACGTGACTCGTTATGTCGTTTACGTATAAAACGAAGAAAATTGTCCTAAGTTCGATCAGGGTGGATGTTAGGAAGGAATCATCAAAGAGTTGTTCGAGTAAAAAACGACTATCGCGAAGATAATCTTCCAAAGACCAATTTTCTCACTCTCAAATACATTTTGCCTTTGAACGTTGAAAATAAAGTAAAAAAAAAGGAAGTTTAAACCACCGCAGCCGAAGTTCCCTTTGAACGTAATCCGAAGAACTCGGTAGATTGCTTTCGACCACCGGGTTCTTCTTTATTTATTTTTTCTTCATCGCGCGTTTCCTCTACCGCCCATGCAACGCATGCGAAAAAGATTGTGCGGTCTTACGGTGGACCACACCGTGGAAATACGAGGCTAAAATTAATAGACCTCGGGAGGGTGGTCTTCCCAGTGGAAGGTGAAAGAGTCTTGATAAACAGCCCTTGCCGGCTGGCTCGTTCTCTCTTCCTGGCTCGCTCTCCCTCCATCGTCGTCGTCGTCGGCGTTGTCGTCGTCGACCGATATCGCCCGGCCAGGCCACACACCGGTGGCGAGCGCGCCCTTGCGCCCGAACAGACACGCCATAGAATTTATGTTTGCCACACGGCCTTTCGCTCGCGGCGATTTTTCATCGGTTCACCCTGCGTCCGAGGGTGAACGAGGGTGAGAGGAAGGAGTGAAGTACGAGGAAACGCGTAAAGGGGGATAAGGGGGTTGGGGGAGACAGGAAAGAAAACGACGAGAGTTTTTCTATATACGAGAGAAAAAAAGCGTGAACCACGAGAGGGCAGTCTTTTCCTTACAGAAATCTGTGCAATTGCAGGCGTACCGGAGCCACGAGGTATATATAGCGCACCAAGGGTGGTAACCACGTACAGTGATTGGTCCAAAAACCGAACGGAGCCAGTACAGTTATTGGCAAAGACTGATTATATCACACACGAGCATCGGCAATGCGCTGGTACTGGTGTTGCTGCACTGGCGCCACGGGCGATCGATCTTTCGATTTAGAACGAAAACACCCCCTCTTGCGTTCTTATACCGGGCGTTTTGCACACCACAAAACGTAGCATCGGTTAATTTTCGGTGAATACCGAGGCAGCGTCCTCTCTGTGGATACCTACTCTTGGAAAATTCATGTACGTCGCTCTTAAGATCATTGACCCGTGTATGCGTTTATTCCGAACGAGATTGAATTTTTCTAAGCCATCTCCTTCGCTTAAATGGTTCAAACCTATATTATATCGATAAGCTTGAAGCGTTAGTACCAGCGTAAAATATCCGGCACGTACCTATATCGTGTGTGTTTCCATTAACATTGAAAGCAAATTCACGATTACGGAAAGGAAGTTTAATAATACGACCCGAGACGTTTAGCATATCCCCAAAAATTCTCCCAACTGTCAACTCGGTCATTCCCTATGGGCCCTCTCGTAATAAGTCTCAACTCCGACCCGTTTGTCGGACCGGGAAAATAAAGGGGAGGGAAAAGGAAAAAAGTGGGGTGACTGATCCCGAAAGACAGTCGCTGAGATAACTGTCGAGCCAAAGTGACTACTACGGGGCAGCGAGGGGGAGGGTGCGGAAGAGAATGCTCGCATTCATGGGGAAGCTGCTTGTGGGATTCGCGCGAGACCGTTGGTGCCAGGAGAGTTATCAGAGATGACGAAGCGCTCCCAGGGTGGTCCTTACCATTTTCCACCGTCGCTCTATATCCCACGATTTCGCGTTTCTACGCGACTGTGCGCCCGGAGTCGCGTGTTCCAGAACGACAGAGTTTGAAACCACGTCGTTTCGAGACTCTTGCCTCGGTCTCCGGTCGCGTACCACCGCAGCGAGAGCACTGAGAACGCCCCGAATGGTCCTCGACCGTCGTTCTCGTCTCTGACCGACAATCACGACTTTTCATTTTCTTATACCCGGTCCTATATAACGACCGCGTATAAATATATTTTTACGAGCTCCACTCTTCTCGAGATGAAAAAAGAAAAATTTCATAGTTGAAACTTCAGCATCGACGAAACTTTATATATATTTTTTTTGTTGCAAATAATAAGGTCGTTTCGAACGATGATAATAATAATAATTAAAAATTCCGCTTACTCTTCTCACGAGAGAATATCGTTTTAATGTCGAGTACTAATATATGCTACTGACCTATTTTCCAATATTGTCAGAATCATTTTGTCCCATATTGCGAAGTGATTCAGCCGATGCAGGCATAACATCGAGTTAGGAATCGGTTTGCAGAATAAATGCCATTAGTACAGCTCCGACATATATTAATCGAAGGAAAACCGTTCCACTAGTCCAACAAACCGATAGTTTGGCTCGATGCCAGGATAAGATGGAATCATGCAAGCCCGAAACGATTAACAGGACAAACTTATGGGCAAGTTAATAAGAGACGAATTAGTCTTTAATCCAGCAGGTGTTAACAGGACTGACACTATAGTTTATAAGCAGCTAGGTGGTACGAGAATTACGATCGGGCGATCTATCAAGGAGAATCAACGTTGAACAAGAACTAATATATCATAGCTTCAACGAAGCAATCCTCGACCGCGAGAGCGTGATAGAGGGCGAGTGATCGAACAAGGATATGGGAAGCTGCATCCTCTTGGGATAAACAACTTGGCTAAAGTGACTAACCTTCTGACGTAGGAGGCATGCGAGGACGAGACGTTAGTGCTGGAAGGATAGAGACGAGAGGGATGGAACTATATGGTTTGTTAGTTGGCAGAATGCCTAGCTCCCTCCTCTTTTCCACCCTCCATAGTAGCTGCTCCTTCAACTCTTACTTCATCTCTACTCATCCCTCTTGCTCTGTCAAGAAGAGAGAGAGAGAGACAGAGAACGGGAGAGAAAAAGAAAGAGAGAAGTGCGAGTCTTGGCCACGGACGAGGTTAAGGCTCTTGTGCATCCCTCCACCCCTTTGCTTCTCGTTATCCCCTCATTCCTCGGTTCTGTTCGTTGTGTTACAACATCGGTAAAAGTCTGCCCTCGGCTTAGATAGAACGGGAGGTGCACACCACGAGGGGAAGAACGAGCGAGATAGAGGGATGGAGAAAGGTCTTGCGAGAGGGCCAGCAGAAACCGGAAACCGACCTCTCAGCCGCAAGGAGCCAACTCTCTGGGAGAGAACCACCAACTGAGGCACTAATAAGCAACCTCTTCAAGAACATCATTTACCGTGGCGGCGAGAAGGAAGGATACAACCCTCCCCAGCAACACCACGTGCAACATCTTCCGGCGAACTAGCCTTACAACTGAGAAAGGGGGTGAGATAGTATGACGATGCTTTCTCAACGGCTCGCTACTTTAACGGCGAAAGGATGAAGAACGCCAAGTTCCGGGAGATAGAGAGAGAGAGAGAGAGAGAGACTCGGGCGGATGGTGATAAAACGAGGAAAAGGGAGAGAACCGTTGCAGATTCATTCTCCGACCCTCTCCCCACTCCTCACAGCTAGAGTCTAATCGCGAGTTATCATCGCAGTTGGGTATATAGACCGTTGCGAGTGGTGCGGTATATAATGCGAGCTCTTTTTGGTAATTCATCATTCTGATGGACGGGCGCCTCGGTTGCCCACATCCTGGCATACCCCGCAGAGTGGCGGAATTTACCGGGGGTACGCTATACAGCGCACTACAGTGTTACGTACATGCACATCGCATTGGTTATATATAGATAAGCCATAACGTTGGCTCCATTAACTTTCATCTCAGTTCGTGGGCGCGAGCTAATCGTACGAAAAATCTCATAACCCTTGGAATTTCTGTTGGCCATTATATCGGAGGTGGGGATGAGGGACTCGAGATAAACCTTGTAACATTTTTTTTTGCCATCGCACGTTCAAATGGTCCTGGAAACGAAATAAACTTGGAGTAATACACGTGTTATATCGAATCTGTGTCTGATGAATGGATTCGAGACGACACATCTATCTGCATGCTACATCTTCAATATCTATATACGAGCTTGTACATATCGTAGCACTCGGATTTTCCGTCTCGAAGTCGTATATCTCGCTTTCCTATCGATACGATACAGACATATAACGTGCTATATGGAATAGAGAGAATGAAAGAGCTGCCGAGAATTGATATACCACCCTTGATATAGGTTTTTTCCTGGGATTCCTATTGCCTGGCGAGCATCATGCATCCAGTGTCTTAAAGGCATTCGTTCGTTCCTGTTTCGTGGAGAAAGGAGTGTGAGTAGGAGGGAAAGAGAGAGAAAGAGAGAATTGTCGAATAGCGACTGGAGGGCAAACATAGCACAATGCAGTTGCTATAGAGCTCCTTTCCGTTTTCTCTCGCCTTTAGCCGGTTGGTGGTGTCGAGGAGGAAAATGGCGTGCCAGCTGTACGTGCGGTAATCTTTCTCCGATCTTTCATTGCGGTTTGGTGCAGCATGCTGCGCTTGATTCTTGGCTGCTCTCCGCTATGCGCTTGTCCCGCAGTGTACGGGGGTTGGCACAGTCACATACTTTAGTGTGCAGCTATCGCCAACACCTACATACCTGAAGTCACTCTAATACACCCTATGAGCACACGTGTCCAGACATAAGTTGGATGTCTTGGTATAAAGCGAAGGAATCCAACGAGAAAAAGAAGTTTCTCGAAGGATCACTATCATTCCTGTATAACCTGCATGATTTTACACGTAAATTGCACACTTCCACATGTGCCGAAGGCAACCGGGCTACGATAGCGTAAAATCGGGGGCTGGAAAACTTGTAAAGCCGCGTGCGGCCTCTGGCCTTTCGAAGCCACTTTCTACGCGCGCTTCTTCGCTGCCACATCACGGACGAGGCAAGAAGAGAGAGGGAGAGAAAGAGAGATAGAGAGAGAGAGAGAGAGAAATAGAGTAACTAACATCAATAGCTTCAGACTGGAGCGTAGAATCCCTCGCACACACATTGAGTCTCTGGCTTTCGCAACAGGGCTATTTATGGGCTCTGCGTGCAAGGCATACGTGCTCAGTCACTCTTACCTCCTTCTACCTACTCCCTTACACAGCACGACACACGATGTATAACATATACATATAACGTACAGAAGCGCCAGGCCAATGTGGGAGATGCAAAGGAGCGCGAGGAGGGTTGACACGCGATCGGGTGCTCGGCCACGCGACTCTATACTCGACTCATATTCTCGCCTCTCCTGTCGTACACGTTTCATCTTTTTTCCTCCTCTCTCTTTCTCT
Organism: Netelia fuscicornis; assembly: GCA_946811545.1. NCBI lineage: Eukaryota > Metazoa > Arthropoda > Insecta > Hymenoptera > Ichneumonidae > Netelia > Netelia fuscicornis. The sequence goes on from OX328012.1 coordinate 13,471,121, forward strand.
TTCTCTCTCCTCTCTCTTTACCTCTTTGTGTTCAAACGAAATCACGCATGTTATATAGATGTCGGTAATGAGATCGATTTTCATCATCGTGACATTTCCCTGTGGCGAAACGGTCAGTTTGTATCAAGGAAATGGCTTCATGCAATATTGCTCTCCTCTATGAAGAAAATTCCATAGTCCTTAATTGCATTCCAATGAAAGTTTTGCAATACTGATGATATTAGGGTTGATAATAGAGTTAATAAAACATAGGAATAAACGAACGGAAAAATTTCATCAAACAGTCACGAGATGAAATGTTTATCGATCCCCAGATGCATCGAGGAACGAGACCAAGAGAGATCTTTCTCAAGTCGAAAAAGCTTTCGAAAGAGTTATGATATAGCATGAAATGAAAAGTCCCGGAAGCGTGCGAACACATCTAGCATTTCGAAGGACCCTGGGGGCGCTTCGTTGCAAATCCAAATCCCACAGTGGGATCGTAGATCGGGGGTAGTATGTGCGAGAGGGAGAGATAGAGGGTGAGAGTTCGACAAGGCGAAGGGGCTGTCGGAGAGAGGCTTTCGGATCTCGCCGAAGCTTCTCGTAGTGCCTCGAGGGTTTGAGGGAGAGGTCGAACACCACGCTCACGTCCAGATCGTGCATCATCCACCAGACCGGTAACCACGAGTCACTAGACCTTCACGAGGGCGATATATCGTTGGCACCCCGGGCCGTCCTGGTTATTCATGGCCAACGCGCCACAGCATCGCACCGTCACCTTCTCTCTATATACGTGTACGAACTGCTCGCGGCACACATGCACATTCTCTCTTCTCGGGTGGAATGCGCCTACCACCAGCGGAAGGTGAACCACCAGCCGCTTCGGTCCCTCATCGCCGGACGTTATATCAAATATACACCCGTTATCCTTAGTTTGAAAATTGCTCACGCTTCTACATCTTTATATTGAATTTCTTCTGGCAAATTTTATCCTCGAAACGATCGGGAGGACGACGCGGACCAAAGTGAGCGACCTTTTTCCTTCCTTGTTTCGGACCGTTTCTCCATGATAATCGCGAGCCAATATATATACACAGATCGAAGAAACGGCGTACAGGATCATGGATAAAAAAAGATATAACGAATACTCTACATTTCGGAGTTATCCGCTTTCACAGTAGCTTCGTGAAAATCCCGGAACGTTTTTTTCCCTTCCACATTCTCAACGAATTTACGATATTCCAAGTGGGTCTTGGAAAGGTCGAGAAAATATCACCCAACCTCCACCACTTTTCTACACGTATATATGATATAGTAGGGACACTTTCGGGTGGGCGAGGTGGATGGAAGAAGTGGTAGAAGGGAGAGGGACATACAATCGAGACTGGCTGATCTCATATTCACATTTCTATTCTTTCTTTTCTCATTTCGTTTGAGTAAACGATATATGTGTACGTGTATCCACACATGTTTCGCGCGTGTATTCTATTGGCGTTGAGCTAACGTATATCTCACACCGGTTGAGCTTATTGCGATGACGACGTCTCGAAGAATACGAGCTTTCACAGTCTGCGAATCGCTTATGGTAGAGGATAAGAGATCCATGCTCTCTTCTATATATATGTTTCAGTCGTGGGTGGTATGAAATATCCCTCACGAATTCTTCCCCACAATTTTTTTGCCTTCTCGCAGGAAAATTCCTCTCGGTTGTATTCCATGCCTTTTTTCGTCCCTGTCTTTTTTTTTTTTTACTAGAAATCATCAGGCTCTTGGACTTCTTTTCGCAACTCTCATTTCTTCTCTCTCTTTTTCTTGATGGCAATTCTTTCCGAACATATTAGATCGATATTTTCTCTCTCGAAAGGAGACATTACCGTTGTGTATCTACGAAATATCATTATAGATTTTACGATCGATTTCGCGTAGAGTAATTCTGAACGAAGTACATCCCTCTCTTTTTTTCTATTCTCAATCAACGGATATACCCCAACTATAATCGGCTGAGTCCACGATTGGATCTTTCCGGTTCAAATTTCAACTAAACTCGCGAGAACCACGCGCATCCAACATAGTAAGTATATATATATATATATATGTGCGTGTGTGTGTAAGGGTGTGTATATACGAAAGTTGAAAACCTTCTATTGCCTATGCTTTCCTCACAGCCCACCCCTATATATCGCGTCTTTTCACTCCAACTCTCTTCCTCAATGTCTGTTCAAAACCCTCTACCCTTCCCGAGATTCATACTCTTCCTCCCTCTCACATGTTCTGCCTCTCTCTCCCTCTCCCTCTCTCCCTCGCTTTCGCTCTTCTCCAGGATTCGATGTAGCGTGTCTACAGAACCAAAGGATAGCAGCGTGTTGCCAGCGTAACGATAGCGAGCGAGGCCGCAATTTCGTTTCATAGTTACCCAGAAAGGAAGAAGTAGAGCTCAGTGGAGTTTGCTCTAGACATCTATACACATACACTACGTTCCATGCATAGTACGTGGTAAAATCACCTCTAACCTCTTTTCTCATTCTCCGCAAAAGCTCCAGACTAAACCATTCTCCTCTTCGCTCCTCTTATTTTTACCCTTCGTTTTTTGACTACGACGTAACGATATATACACGACGAGACCAGAAATAGGAAGGTGTGCAAACCAAATAGTCGATGAGATATTATTTTTTTTTTGAACCTCAAATACCACGCGATAGTCCGAACGAAAGCTCGAGCGGAGAGATTAAACGATAAAAAAAAACCACTTTGTCTCTAGAACATTCTCTATGTGAAAAAAAATAGTTTCGAATGAAGAGTTCGGTCGTTGGGCCTATCAGCGCGAGAGCTTACAGATCCAAATGAGACTTAGGGCGGGGTTGTGGAACGCGTTGGTGAGCTTTTGGTAGATCGAATATACAAATCAATGAGCCCTGTTTCCATACCGCACAGCTGTATGCATCCGTGTATATGTATGCGCTAATGCCGCCCAACATTTCTCGTTGTCTGCCTCATGAATTGGATCACGCGCTTTGCACGCGGATAACGAGAGCACGAACCGTCGAATCGTTGTCCGCGACTACCGTACACTGAACACCTGTAATCCATTTAGGAGAGATGGTCAGCCGTATAAGTATGTGTGCGTCGGCGTGTGGATTTGCAACGTGGCGATCCAGCTTGAAACACGGTTCGCAGTTCGATTTCCGTAGTAACGCACGCGATCCGACATCCTAGTGAGCGTGAAATTTTCCCGAGGCTTCCACCAAAACATTCTCTATATCCCTCGATTCGTTCGTCCCACCGATTCACTCATTGCGTCGAAACTCTCGTGCTCGCTAACGATTACCGGAAATCCCTTCCCAGTTCTGTCTTCTTTTTTTTGGAAACGACGTCATGATACAAGCGGGCATGTACACGTCCCTTTGCAATTTTGTTTGGGATTATAATTGACTATTCGAAAAATATAACGACATGAGATTCGCGGGTCGAGATTGAAAACATTTGGGCTGATACGAGCTGTAGGCTCTAGTATTTGACTTGTCGAAGGGTTGAATATTGGGAGATTTAGTTAGACTTTTATATCGATTGTTCTATTTAGAATTTCGGGATATTGCCCTCACGATTCATTCTCTCGTCTAGTTATTTTTAGGAATTCAATTTTTGACGTACATCAGACGTTCTTTTATCAGATCCAGTCTCGACTATGATCGCTTCGGTGATAATAGTGCTACGCGACGTTGGTCTATTCTAAAATTGTTGCCGCTGTTAAGTCGATATTGCTATTTTCAACATTGTACAATTCTTTTCTACTCGATGCCTTTTTCACTCGGTCTATTTCGATCCGTCTGATTGATTATATATTTAACAACATGCAATATTTAATGTTGATAAATGTTGCATCGATACTTACGAAGCGATTAGCCTTGAAATGTTACTCGATCAAACTAAGGTGTATTCCTGAATCGAGATTTTTTGAGAGATCGAGAATCGGCGGCATTGAGTGGATTGGTGAGGATCGTCGCAAGGGTCCAACGTACACTAGACGGTATATACGCCGTCCTTGTAGACCCTCCAAAATGGCGAAAACTTTACATTCTGATTGAGCGGAGGGTGCTAGAGGGTTCATGGAACCTCCCATAACTGCCTCGCCAGGCAGAGTTGGTATCAAGAGCGGGCTCACGGAGGGCGGAATTTTTCGAACTTGGCAGTGACAGCGGAGTCCCGGAGGGTCCGTGATCCCCCAGATTCAAGCTGGAGGGCACGTTGGCATTGGGTGGAGGCTAGCGGCTTGTGCACTCCAAAGGAAATGGGCCCTGGGAGATTGAGACAAGCAGTACAAATTTCGACTCGATTGTAGCATTCAGGGTTAAGCAATTTTGGGTGTATTATTTCAATTTTTCATAGGACTATAATCGACTCCATGTTTGCAAATTAACGCGATCAATCAGGACAAACGCTTTATCAAATTCTATTAAGTCTGATAATCTTTTCTATAATTAAATTCTGATCTCGAAGCGATTCGATCATGTGCGTATTATCACGGTTATAAGCATGAGGGTCTTGATGAAAGATTGACCCGGGAGTCTTACGAAGGAACAGATGGGAATAAGTTCATGTATATGGTACGGGAAAGTAAGAGAGAGGGAGGGTTATTCTGCTTGCAAGGATCTCTGCAGCGACTTTTCACGGGGCTTTAAGAACCATTTCACGGAGCGTTGGGCTCCATCAGCGAAGAGTCTCCATACACATACCTCCCTTCCAAATACACACACATACACCCATATCTATGTACTCCTATAGCGAACTAGAAATGTGAAAAGTCTTATCGACTACAGCATTTCGCTGCTACTAGCTAGTGAAACGCGTTGGAATTCTTTCCATCATCCTGGCAAAGTGCTCATGATGTCGCTGCAGATATATCACACATATGACATTGGAGATCTCCCCAAGGTAATCCGGTAGATATTCTTACAATCGGCAAATATAACGAATAATTAACAATAAATAAAAATCCAAATTGTATGTCATTAAGCCATCTGCCACATAAATTACGTTTCTAATAGCTCATGCTGAATGCACATAATCTCATTTATCCTCAAACTCAGACGAACAATAACGGAAGTTGGGTGGAGTTTGGGGTTTATCGTGATGCGTTTGATGCAATTAACAATGAACTCTAAGAGGAAGCTTTTGCTTTAGGTGCTGACGATGTGTGGTGTGCGTGTGGCGGACACCCGATACTTCTCTATTGGTAGCTCTGGTATACACACATACAGAGCTGAGCCCAAGCGCATTAAAAGCAGTGCCGGCAGTAAAGGGATTGACTTCCCACGTCATGGAGGAAACTTTGACCTAGCACGCGAAAGCCTAATTATCGCGGGTGATGCTCGTCATCCGTTGACACAGGCTATGTAATACTATGACGTTAATAACGTGAGATACATATAGATGCGATACATGACACGTAGATATCCGAATATCCATAGAAATTCGTCGCTTACAAAGCGGGTATGCGCAACGAAGAGAATGAAATATTGGCGTATCGATATGGACAAGTGTGTGCGCACTTCATAGGACGAAGATCTGGGAAAGCATTGGAAAGCATCGGTTTATGTTGGAAAATCATGCACGAGAGCAAACCGGATCACCGGAACTGATAGCTATTAGTCCCGGCTGTATTCTCCTGCCATAATCTCGTTGAGCAGCAAAAGGATCATGCGTATTGCGTGCTTCTCCATCCCAACTATCGCTCTTCAACCCGAATCAACGATGCGCTCAGTTCACAAGCATATCGGTCATGAGTTGCACCCAAGGTTTTCATTGTCGTGGAAAAAAAGGAAGAAGAATACAAAAAAATGCAAGGCCCCGGTGAACGAACGAGAGCCAATTCAGGGAGTAAAAAGATACTGGAATCGTGCCAGTTGCGTCTCTTCAACTTAACCCGCGAATCCCGGTGCCTCTTTTATTCCGCGGAATATAGTTAGAGGTCGTACAATCGGGCTCGGCCGAGCGCGATGATGACGCTGTTGAAAACTGGTTGAAATGTTTCTAGAGAGGCTTCGATATACGAACAAACACAGAGGGTAACTAGGACTGCGAGCGAGAATGAGAGAGAATTTCGAGGGGATGGAAGCACGGCTATAGAGATTCGTAGAGAACGAGAGGGATAGTATAATTTCTAGAGCGCTCGTGACATCGAACAAAAACGGATATAATGATATAATTCCAAAAATCAATCGACGCACGTCACTCACGCTCTTGTTTCGATGTATTCGTGCATGGATAAAGTTTGTTTCATGTTCATAGATAAAAAATGGAATAAAGGTTTGTTACAAAGTGTAAAAATTTACGAATTATTTGATAACAAAATTTTATGGCTATAAAATTTTGTTATCAATTTTATGACTATAAAATTTTGTTATCAAATAATTCGTAAATTTTTACACTTTGTAACAAACCTTTATTCCATTTTATATATATTTTGTTTAATTAAACAAAATTTTATGACCATTGTTATCAAATTGTTATCAAATAATTCGTTCGATTGTAATTTATATAGTAATTACTATATAAGATTGTAATTTTCGTTTGTAAAATAATTTTTAAAAAAATACTGACGCTCACGATGACATCGTTTGGTTGCCTTATAATTATGATCATCCTGATTAAAGTATCAAGGATATTATGTCTCGAATGTGTTGTCTCTCTACACGACGTTATTTCCAGGAGCCTCTCCACGAGAGTTTTATAGAACCCTTTATAGAGATTATTTTACCTTTAGACTAACGAACCTGGACCCACCCTCGAGCAGCTTCCCGTGTCGAATTCCACGAGGATATATAGGTATACATTGTTGCTTGGTAATTTTCTTCTGCCTTTGATTCCTGCCGATCCGTACCTCTCATCTGCCCCTACTATTTTTAATTTATTTTATGATAAAAAAGCGAGGGAATAACGCGCTTGCACCCGTAAAAAATCTCCCTGAAAATTTCATCGGTAAAGCGTACAATACTCTATGTATATTAGAGACATTGCTGGGCAGTGACATGCTGGGAGTACCGAATGACGAATACGAATCTAATTACAATTTCTTGGTGCTATTTTCTTTAATACGCCGAGTGGTGCAACACTCTTTGTGCAGATATATTATTCTGTATTATTATACAATAACACTCTGCAATATTTGTTCTAATATCCTATAGTAAAGCCAAATTAATTGTATTAGCAATTATAAACGACATGTACGTAAATTTGATTAACTTCAATTTAGACAAATTTCACGAAATATAAAGGTTAATTCATGATATGGCAATAGATTGATATAAAAAATAACGAGGATTGGATGAAGTACGCTGGAATCATAAGTAAAATTAGTCGTCTATCGAGCTTCGAAGGCCAATAAAAAGCTAGCAACATTCTACAATATTCATTCTGATATCCCAAAGTAGAGCCAAATTAATTGTATTAGCAATTATAAACTACGTGTAAGTAAATTTAATTAACTTCAATTTAGACAAATTTCATGAAATATAAAAGTTAATTTATGATATGGCAATAGATTGATATAAAAAATAACGAGGATTGGATGAAGTACGCTGGAATCATAAGTAAAATTAGTGGTCTATCGAGCTTCGAAAGCCAATAAAAAGCTAGCAACATTCTACAATATTCATTCTGACATCCCAAAGTAGAGCCAAATTAATTGTATTAGCAATTATAAACTACATGTAAGTAAATTTAATTAACTTCAAAGTAGACAAATTTCATGAAATATAAAAGTTAATTTATGATATGGCAACAGATTGATATACAAAATAACGAGGGTTAGATTTAGTACCTATGCGTAGAATCAAAAATAAGATTGCTCGTTTATTAAGATTCGAAGGCTAATAAAAAGCTAGTAACGGCGCACCCTCCACGGTACGGAGCCCGGCTCTGGGCTACGACCCTCCCGAGGAATATACGTACCCCAGGAGACTATTTGACCTTTATCAATACCACCCGTGTATAGCTAATACGAAATGGTACATTTTTTACGCACTATTCACACCAAGTTAATGCACAGGAATATTTTCGTAATTATGAGCTATCGTTTAGGTCGTGCAGTACCAATTCCCTTTAGAACGTGTCTATTTTATTAAAACACGTACATATATGCTTATATATAATTAATAACATTCAAACTTTCAGTAGATGTAGATGCCGAGTCGAAGTTTTAAGTACATTTCATTTACATCAACGTGTAAAGTTTCCCCCAGCGGTATTAGACGCAGAGTAGAATCGATCGAACGTTTATTCAACTACGAGCACGTTGCCGTAGTTCAAGGTATGATATATATATATATATACATATAAATGAAAGGGTGCAGAGCGAATAATAATAAGACCCGAAGCGACACCGGTGACCCTCGTAATTTGGAATAATTTCTTCTTAATTAGTAGCTCGTGGTATAAGCTATGAAACGAAGGTTGGGTCAGAAGGGTTCGGAGATCACAGGTTGCCAGGGTCATCATTCCTCTATACATATACATACGTATAATATATAACGAGGAACGAAGGGAATCCAGAAGCACGTTCCGAGTTTCGAGGGATCGTGACGCGGTCTCTTGATATCCCTGCGCGATACTTCAAAGCGATCACAATTGTGCGACGAGTTTTTAGAAAATGATTGGTTTTTTTTACAAATGACGAGGATATTTTTTTGTTGCCGTGTGAAATTTTTTTAATTTGGGAAATATGAAAGTGTGAACACTATTATGGAAGGTCTAATCGTGAAATCTATTTCTGTGCCCTGGACTTTACCACTGGATACAACCCTATATTCATCAAACATGCGACAACCTCTGTGCGTGGACCAGCCCGAGGCTGGAATATCGTTACCAATTGTAGCTGCCTCGAGAGCCATGACTTCCCCGGGAGTTCTGCATTTACAGAACTAATTGCGAACCTTTACGCTTGACGATCTATCACAATTATGCCATGATACATAGCGCCTAGTTGATTTATACTTCTCACCGCGATGTTGGCGTTACAGGGAGGGCGCGTGTTTAACGGATATCCAACACCCTTCTCGTCTCCCATACCCTGCCAACCACTGGCGTTACGTTGGAGCTGCGAATGGTGCTGCTGGTGTTGCTGGTTCTATATGATCTCGCATTATACAATATATATGCTCAGTCACGGAGAGTGAGAGAATCACCAGAGCGAGAAACCCTGTTTCGAGGGCGTGAGAGTCCAAGTTGATTCTCTTCTCATCCCTTTCTAGCTCTGTCCTGATTTCTATCTTCTTATTGCTCTCCCTCTCTCTCCCTCTTACTCTCTCTCTCTCTTTCTCCCTCTCTCTCATTCTTTCTCTCCCTTTCTCCTTTCCGACTTCATTCATCATATTTGTGCGAATTATTTCTACTTTCGCTTATTTTCGCGCAGGCATGCAAAACATGTTGAAGTTTTCTACACCGACGTATGAAATTCAGATCATTGATTCGAAAATCCGATACGGAAGATCGGGTATCACGCTGTGATGCCCGAAACGGAGATCGTATATCGAGAGAATCTCCGGCGTTTGATATGCAACACTCTCGGGGATTGGATAACCTTGCATCGGTCTACCTTCTCGTTGAGACAGAACGTCTCACCTGAAGAGAATTGCGATCTACGTGAGATTGTTATATTAATGAGATATACATATACGTATGATTAAAAACATTCGAAGATATGATCACGTTTCGAGTATGAATAAAAAATATTGTAAGTAGTAAACGAAGAACAAACAAAAATCAGCAATTGCGACAAAGCTAAAAATCATATTCTTATCCAATTATTAAATATTATAATTTATAATTATTTTTGAAAAATCAATCATAATATAAAATTAATTAAATATATTCATCATCAATACAACTCACTATCATCGATATATATATTTTAGGTCCGTGAAAAAGACGAATCTGTATGAAGAAAATAAACAGACCCGCGTTCCAGTAGAAAAGGTATATAGTGATCAGACACAAATATTACATAAACACGACAGTTACCTTCTCGACTTATTGTTGGCATAAAAATTACATATTACAGTAACTATAAAGTATATGAATACTTATTCCTCCTGGCTTTTGTAACGAATACATCCATCTATATAACAGAGTATAAATATATGGTGGTAAATATCACAGCTTTACACATTTAACCAATTATTAAATTATTAAATTCTTTTTGAAAAATCAATCATAATATGAAATTAATTAAACATATTCACACCAATATAATTCACTATCATCGATATATCTTTTAGGTCCATGAAAAAGACGAAACCGTATAAAGAGAAAAAAGAGACAAACGCTCTAGTAGAAAAGGTACGTAGTGATCAGACATTGATATTACATAGACACGACACTTACGTTCTCGACTTATTGTTAGTATGAAAATTGCATATTACAGTAACTACAATGCTTCGGGACACTTATCCCTCCTCGTCTTTGTGACAAATACATCCGTATATATAATACGGTATAAATATATGGTGGCATGTATCCCACCTATATAGCACATAATATAGTTTGTACAAACGTACACATAACATATATACGATAGCATAACGAGCCGCAGCATCAACGTGCTCCACCCAGCAGCTTGTGCATAATACCGATGCAACAGAATCTCCCTTTTCGATCCCACAATTAGATCATTAACGCACTCAACGATGCTTCCAATTAGTACACCACAGCCACAGGCAAGTGGCGTATATGCACACGACCACAGGAATTGATAACGATCGATCATTCATCCGAGATCTATGATTTCAACGTCATGAATAACCGTGGTACACCCGAACTACGCACGAAGAAATTTTATTCTCGATATTACGAACGAACTTGAGTACGAAAAATTAAAAAAAAAAGTAGTCCAAAAAGGAAAACCTATAGGAGCGCGAAGCGTTCAATTATCGTGAAGGTATTTAAAAAAAAACGCACGCAAACGTGATGACAGTGTAAAAACAGAAGCAGACAAAATATGTATAAGAGAAAGATATAAACTAGCCGAGACTCTTTCGACTCGAAATTATTATTATTTATTCTCAGTGCCGCAGGATATATACCTATATACATCATACAGTCAGTGGAAGAAAAATACTGCGCGTAATTTTCACGGAACGGAAAACTGAAACCACCTCTGTCTCTCATTCGCGAATCTTCAGGCAACTTTTTCTCTGTCTATCTCTTTCTCTCTTTCTCTTTCATCGTCTCTCACTCAACATACCGCGCGACACACATACCCACCCACACCCTTTCCGCGTGATAGCCCTCCGGCGTAAAAGAGATCCGGCGCGTTCAACCCCCTCTGAGTGCATTCCCCAGTATGCCAATCACTCTTGCTCGTGTGCATGAAGAAATGGCACGGAAGACAAAGAAGAAAGGGGAGAAACAAAATGATGAGAAAAAAAGAAACGTTGCAACCGCCCGGGAAAACAAGAGATAATGAGGGAAAAGGTAATATACGCGAGACTTCTCTCTGTATCATTCGTCTCCGTCGAGAAAATCTGAGAGAAGACAGACATCAACGTTCGTAAAAGGGGGTGAGAGTATAAATAATGCGAAATATATGGATAACGAATTGTTGCGTGCGTGGTCGAATGAAAATAATTGAACGAAGATAATGAGTAAGAGTCAAAAAAGAAACGATAAATTAACAAACGCTTGTACAAATAGATTGGAAATTGATTTCCTATTTCTTCACTTCCCATTTATAAAGCAAACATTAATGGCTTTTTATATTAAGCGAGTAAAAGTAAAAAATTGATAACACAATAAAAAAAAATCGATGTATGGAGATAATTGTATAGAAGGTATCTACTCGGACGAGAAAATGAAAATATATTTGCATATTACTAACGATAATTAAAATTTGATTGATTTATGCTTTCCCTTACATTCGGACATATCAACGATATTACAATTTTCTACATACACGTTAAATCAGATCGATAAAATGTCAAATTTGTTCGTCCAATTCTTCTCTCCGCATCTGAATTTTGCAGGAATCATTATATCATACGTAAATCCAACAAATATGCAATACCAAAAACCTTCCCGATCACTTTTTGCCAGGAGTATCACTATTTTATTCCTCTACAAATTTGTAGATTATCCAATCGGTGTATTAGGTGCAATAATCCCTTGTAGCGCGTGGCATTGCCAAGGGGAATGTCAAAAATAAGAGTGGATTGGCTAGAGAGCACCGGCAGGCAAGAGAAATACGTGCGGAGCATGTATGTTCATCCTATTTTTTCTTTTCATCTTTGGCAGACTAGAAAGGAAAGAGCGAGAATACGAGAGAGAGAGAGAGAGAGAGATTCGAACCAAAAGTTTTCACCCGATCGCTCGAAGGCGCGTAACTGCTAACCCGATCCCCAAGGGATTACGAGTAATCTACGATAAGCTCCAAGCCCCCAGACCAGTTTTCTTCTACTTCTCTTCCTCTCTCTCTCTCTCTCTCTCTCTCTCTCTCTCTCTCTCTCTCTCTCTCTTTCTCTCGCTATGGCTGTTCTCTGCCTTCTCGTGCCAAAAAAAGAAGAGAGTCTTTTCAACCAAAGTCCACGACAAGCGTAGGTACAACCTGTTTCGTATACTGTTTAGATCCTAGTAGAGCGGACAAGCAACCGTTTTCTATCGAAAGCGGTGTAGCGTGCTTAACTAAAACGACGATGAGTCTCTCTGGCTACGTCTACACTTTTCTCCATCTTTTTTTCACTTTTTCTTTAGTCTCTCTCTATCTTTCCCATGCCTGTGATCTCAATTACAAACGATGATTAGTAAAGTTCCGCAGGTTCTCAGCGAATGCTCGTGGGTGTTAACCAACATTGACATTCGAATGTCTGTCGTACCGTCAAAGAGGACTACTTTGACAGGTTTTGGAAGTTGTTTGTATGTAACTTTTATTTAACATCCTAAATCTCAATTGTTTCTTTTCCAATGCACCAATGTGGTCTTTGCCTATCAAATGTATAAGAACGTCAAGCTCCCCCCCCCCCCCCCCCCCCCCGACTATTTTTTATATATTTTTTAAAAAGTGCCAAAGTATCCTCGGTGTGGGGCATCTTTGACAAGGCATTAAAATGCAATTTGTATCGAAGATTCAAAGCGTAATGGTTACGTTTGATATCATTTTGATAACAAAGTTAATATTTTATGCATTCTACATAAACTTAAATGAAAAACAATAATTTTTTCCTATCAAATTATCATCTTTATTAATGAAACATATTATATAAAAATACGAAGTACCTAGGGTGCTATTATAGGCATTTAATCAACCTTATTATTTTTATTGAGATCAGCCTTATATTATAAGTCTTGCAAGTTTTATATTATCAGTCTTACATTATGTATTATCACTGAGATCAAAATCGAGTTTAACAACATTAAAATCAACTTTATAATAAACTGAAACAATGAATTGAAAACAATAGAAACATGTTTAAAAAGAATTATTGTGTATTTTCGTACACCCCACATTCATAGGTAGGATTGGTCGCATGCATTTAACGCTGCGTCAAAGTAGCCCCAAAATCTGTCAAAGTTACCCACAATGTCAAAGTAGCCCTCTTAGACGGTACGTCAATATGGTGAAACGAGTTCCTCCAGTTAATCGAATGGCCCTGTTTCTCACAGCAATCCCCTTATTTACCAAAATTCATTTTTGATACAACCAAAGTTTGACATCAATTTGACATAAAAAAAATTGTTAAATCGAGAATAATTATCACACAGAGAAACCGAGATTTGCGTTATGCCGAAATCTTTAACGCTGACCTCATTCTTATTATAATATCCCAACGTACAATTTCTCGCTGATATTAGATCCATCCGTCGAATCGTAACGATGATTTAATGCTTTGGACGATAAATTACGTTAATGTCATGCGATTTGCCTGTAGCACATACACACGAGCTACGTATTACCTGTATGTATGTATGTATGTACGAGGGTTTTATCGTTTTTACGAAGACGCCGTTCAATCCATACATTCGGCTCGGAAATTCCCATCGCCAAAAGCATACATCCCATTATATATTTTATTACCAAGCGTAATCGTCGACATTAAGCCAGCACTTTGATAGTTCGATAAAGTTTCTATAATTGTGATCGTGAATCGAAAGCCCTCGCGATGAGTGGTGTGCTGTAGAGGAGAAAGCTACATACACCCCCACATACACACATACGATCCACCTTATGTATGTATATGTATATATATATACTTATATACGCTCGATTCTACCACGCTGTTATGCATAATATAACAAGATACGACTCTCTGGCAGCTCTCCAACTATAGAATAAAATAGATTTTTTTTTATCTTACGTATTATACGTGCAACCGCTTTCATGGCAATCGCCTAATTATATACCAGTCGCGATGGTTATACTTTCCCAACGAGCCGGAGCTCCTTGATAACTCCTACGTACGGATTTTTTCATCGTTCTTAATGATCTTTTTTCACGTACGAAATCTCGAGACATCGTAGCTCAAATTGCTCGAGCGATAATAGCTTCGAGTCGTATTTAAGGTTTCGGTTTCTTTGATTTACGAAGAATATGCTGACGTAAAATAAAACAAGGTCTCGATGTTTGATTTTTTATTAGACTGGATGAAATAAGATCCCGTTAAAAATGGATTATGTCTGCCCGTGGTGTAAGGAGGAGAGAGAGAGAGGGAGGAAGAGACAGACAGAGAAATGAAATAAAAAAGGGAGTAACAAAAAATTGACGTCATCGCAGTAGCCACTAATGTCACACGAAGCTTGGATTAATGTCGGAATGACGTGCAATGTCGAAAGAGCACAGGGGGCTGTTGTACTCTATCTTGGCGTGGGGGGTGGCTCGATGTGTCCGTGAGTGTGTAAATGTGTTCGGCCACGATAGTTTGCAGTGACTCTGCCGGCTGGCTTGGTTGACGTACGCACACACGCCATTGTGTGCCCGGTGCGCTCTTCGGGCGAGAGAATAAAAAGACCCGCCGGAAACGTTGGGTCGTTGTCGATGGAGTGGTTGTTCCGGTAGTTCTATAGTTATAGGGAGATCACAATGCTACAGAAAGAAAGAGGATGGGAAGGAGACAGAGGGAGAAAGAGAGGGAGAGAGACCCGGACGAAAAGAAGAGAGAATGGACTGCGCGTGATTCTGTGAGCCACGAGAGAGAGAGATGGACAAATGTGCGAGTGCGAAAAAAACAAAATGACTGGTGGAACAATACGAGAATTCGAGTGTGTGAGAATCGTTGTTATTGTTTAGGGGGGTGTGAGAAACGCGGTATGGAGAAAACCATTCGGAGAAAGCAAGGGAGACCAAAAAACAGAGTGCGAATCTCGGGCAGTTGGATGTTTGAATTTTCTACACGTAGATATAGATGGGCGCTTAGTCTTTTGGGGGGTTGTATGAGTTGGGAGGTAGGGGGGACCAGCAGGTCTCAAGTATGATAAATCGTCGGCCATTAAGTCGATTTCGTGGTTATCCGCGAGAAGAACTCTTCTCTGGCTCTTCGATATAACACACACACACACACACACACACACACACACACACACACACACACACACAGGCGAACACACACAGAAACAGGGACGATTTTTCTCTCTACCGTTGGTTCCCAGCCCAATCTATCGTCGTCGCATGCAAAAAGGTAATTATCCTTCCTCGGCCCGGAGATGACCAGGAAGAGCGGCGACCGGCGATGAGACCCGAGAGCGCATTTCCGAGTGATCTTTCTCTCTTTCTCTTCCTCTCTCTTTTCAGCCCGTATTCTTCCTTCAGACTGTTCGCTTCGCAAAAGACACAATGGTGTCGTCGGTAGGAGTCTCGCACGATAAGAGTCGCTCGAAACGCTTCGAGCTGCGTCTGCAGAGGCTGACGGTGGTTCTTATTCGCTATCCTCAACCCCTCAAAATTCATTTAACTCTCGCACCAGTTCGACAACTTTTAATTCTCTGGTGGATAATAAAACAAAAATTCTAAAACGAAATTTCATTGATGGAATAAACATTTCATCAAACTAGCTGTGTAATAAAGAATATTTACGATCGCTATGTATCTATACGTCAGCCACCAGAAATTCCGTACCCTACTAGTTTAAATGTTTTTTTACTCATTACAAAAAAAAAATCCTTTTTTTTTGCTCCCTCTGCGAGTATTCGCGGAATTGGAACAATAAATAAAGAGTCATCGAGAGTAATTTGATTTTCCAAAGCCGAAACCAGCGCTTGGTATCGAGCGTATATACTCGCGGAAGGCCATCGCGATGGCCGGGCTCAACGAACGACCACCGAGGGTAGTGTGTAAGAGGGGTGGTATGTATTAAAAAACGGACATAGAGGTGTATAGGAATGGAAAGAGGATGGGAAAAGGAGAAAGAGAGAGAGGGAGTGAGAGGATGGTGAAATAGCGAGAAATTCGGAAGGATGGGGGTGCACAGGGAGACATGGTAATTGCGTTTGTAACGGTGGGACCAATAATATCGAACGTTTACGTTTACCAGTGCAAACATATTCATGTATCCAGAGCAAACGCCAGCATGGCTTGGTCTCTATCGCGAAAGAGAGTAAAACAGAGGGAGACAGGGAGAGGAAGAGAGACAGAGCAAGGGGGGGGGGCGATATTTGCCCACGTTGTACCATTGATTTTGTACCAGCAATCCCAGTAACATACATGTCGTCAACACAAACAGCATTGAAATTGCGATAGTGAATCGTCAAAAATGTCAACAAAAATTATTCAAATCAAGAAAATACGACAGATTATTATTCCACATTGCAAAATCGTGACAAAAAATTAAATCAACATTTCGTTCTGTTTTAATACATTCGTATTTCACGAAAATAAATAATTCCGATTCTCAACCCTCCGAGCAATAATTAACGCTTTGCGATACAGCGATATCAACAGTTATTCACTTTTTAAATAAAACTTGTCATATTTCAACCACGTGCTTATCTCAACCTGTTATAGTAGTTGCCATACTTTCTTTTCCTTCATTCCTTGCCTCACCATTTTCTCTAATGAACAGGCTGAATACGATCGTAAGGTTCGATACGTACTAACGAACGATAAATGCTTCATTGTCGCATCTATCAGTTCCGATGTCTCATTCTAACGTTGGGAGGCTAATACACGTTCTTTCTATTCGGGTGACGTTCTTTTTTTAACGAGTATCAAACTGCGGGTGTCGGAACGTCTAGCAATCGATCTAACCAGCAGTGCGCTCGCGCGCGATGTACACCTTTTTATCGAGTGAATCGGCATTTATGACAGCGTGATTGAGGGATTGGTAAGAATTTCCATAACATTGTGACACGTGCGTTTCCTCACGGCTGTATAGATTGAGTCTTCTATTTTGTGAACCGACTTTTTTGGACTACTGATGAGCAGGCACATGTACTACGGTGTATGTGTCTCTCTCTCCCTCTCTCTTTACATATATACAGGGTGAATTTTATAAGGTTTAACAGGCTTTATTCTGAGATAGATGGGATCATTACAAACAAAAGTTGCCAATATACATTGGGGATATTTTTAATAGTTTACGAGATATAAATTTTTGAAGTTGGTCCAATCAGAGCGCGCCGAGAAGCGTTGGAGCCGCCCACTCCCGCCCTAGCCGTAGAGATAACACAGTGTAGGGCGTTACATATGGGTTTGCAAAATTTAGAGCAGCCAATTTTTGTATTACATTATTACGCAGTCATTTTTCGGCGCGACTGGCAAAATTCAGAGCAGTCAAAGTCCGAGAAATAAAAATGACTGCGTAATAATGTAATAAATAAAATTGACTACTCTAAATTTTGAAACGCTAAATGTAACGCCCTACACTGTGCTATCTCTACGGCTAGGGCGGGAGTGGGCGGCTCCAACATTTCTCGGCGCGCTCTGATTGGACCAATTTAAACAATTTATATCTCGTAAACTATGAAAAATATCCCCATTGTATATTTGCAATTTTTGTTTGTAATGATCCCATCTACCTTAGAATAAAGCCTGATAAACCTTATGAAATTCATCCTGTATATATATATATATAGACGGATCATATATTACTGCCAAGATAGCGTGTTTTCGTTCAGGAGGCAGCAGCAATCGTCTTCAAAGCACGTCGGCCACGAAGCAGGCAGGTTCGAGTCCCTTGGCCATCGAGGGTATCAGGCGGCACGGTTCTCACTCTTCTTCTCTCTCTCTCTCTCTCTTATTTAATACGTTATCCACGGGGCCCAGCAATAAATTGAAGAGGGGATCAGTATGGCGGTTTAATTAAACTCTACCGGTCGTCGGTACACGAACAAAATGCGAGGTAGGGAAGCCAACGAACGAACACCGTTGTATTTTCGTTTTCTCTTTTTTTTAATTTCTTTTTTATCGCGCTCGATCCATTCGCGATCGAATATGTCGAGTCGTTTATTTTTCCGTGCGCGCCATCTAGAGGTTACAGTCGATATACGCACGAGCGCATGAGTTTGCGGAATTCGAATTTTCATGTTCATTTGGACGTGCAACGAAATTCTTCATTTTGTTTGCACATTTTTTCATTTTTTTAAACCTAACAACAGATACTGGTGCTTGCTATAAACTTGAATTCTATATCTGTGTATTCCAAGAATATTTTATTTATACGTATGTATATTTATTTATTAACGTATTTCTATTTGTATGGTTTTGGAGTAGGTGGGGCGAAGCCCAATTGTATTCACGATACTCGTGAAATGTTCCACCAAAATTGCACTACGTGTATTGTTTTTCACTGGCCCATCTCCCTCCTCCCTCGCCCATTGACCTCTGATCGGTCAGTTTTAATTAAAGTAAACACTCCCTGTTTCATTCGATAGTCGAGATGTCGAATTCGTTCTCGTTACACACAGACACACACACAAACGCGGATGCACGAACATTCTATCTCGTCAATTTTTATGTCCGTACATGCGTATGTAAACTTTTACCACATTTACGCCCGATACATGGTCGTTGAGATTTAACGAGTAGAGGAAAATTGTAGCATGGCGAAAGGTCCGTCGTGGTTTGCCAAGATTCAATAAACGTGAATAATAATCCACAGTTTCAACAAATATTTTGATTCGATTTAATTTTATGTATCTACGTTATTTATTTCGAACCAACTTAGTAATAATTGAAAATCGGGATATTTTGATAACACGAATATTCCAAGCGGATTCGTAATAAATCGAAGAATAATAATAAAAATCAGGATATTTTGATAACGCGAATATATCAAGTGGATTCGTGATAAATCGAAGAATCTTAAAAATAATTAAAAATCGTTTAATAATCGAAGTATCTGAAAGGTTGACCGCGAGGCTATTACTAATTGCAAGACTTTCGACAAATATTTTTTGTTATCTCTAATTATTATTACTCTTTGATAATTCAGCGATGAAACTTGGGAATATTTATTGATATCAATAATATAGTCATGAAACGAGAAATTGACCGATAATTGCAATCGATTTAACGCGCAACCAGAGCTTAATTGGCACGTTTCGAGATGATTAGTTTCAGCTTACTGATATAACGTATCACTTGTTATATAGTAGATAGTACATATATATCGACATATATGTATGTATAAAGTTGTAGCGGAATTAGATACAAATGGACGGTAGCATCCTCGAGGATCTTCGACATTTACGAGGGCCCGAGTGGCTGCGGCGGTGGTTGCGTTGAGTAATACGTTTACCAACGCGGTATACACGATTAATTAACATAACCACCTGGACTGGGTCCCGGACCGGTTCTGATGGCATCTCCAGCAGGGCAATCGAAATAACGCATATTTTATTTCTATCGTGTATATATTTATATCTGTCGTAAAATCGTATCATTCTTTAATATTATTTTTCATAATTCCACCATTCGTTACACCTGAAAATGTCGATGGTATTAAATTAAATGCCATCAGTTTACGAGTTGCTGAAAAGCCAGTGACTAACGTAAATGCTCGGGACTGTACTCTTGCCGCATAGTTTCGTATGTACGCTGAGTTATGGGATCCCGCATATATTCATACAGTGCTTAATGCTATTTGTATAGAAGCTCGCCCGTGCTAGGCAGTATTAATGTTCGCTCCCGGTCTTAATTCAAATTTGGTTAAGCGAATTCAAGGAGAAGCATGGAATAGTTTGTTAATTTTGGTCAAATAACGCCGCTATGTATCACCGAGTAATCGTGTATTAGATATATTTTTGAGAGTATGAATGAGTATCGTTTATCACACTTCGTATAATATCGCACTTGCATATTTACTTATGTTTAGAAAGATAAAAACTCTGGTCAAAAATGTGAGAAAAAGATTCTTGTGTATTGAAAATCTTCGAGGGTGAAATTTCAAGCTTGATTAATTTAATCGCAGTATTTGTACTCGCGAAGAGTCTTAAATTTTGGCGTTGGATCCATTCTCATATTTTAGTTCGCGAGCTTGTTATGACAATTTGAAAATTCCCAAGGGCGTGAAGAAATTATCAAAAATCAATGTTTACGCTTAAGAAACGTTTTTAAAAAATTACAAATAATGGCAGGTGCACGAGCCCACCATTATTTGGAAGTTTACACAGTAACGAGTCGAATACGTGGAGCACAGAGTAAAAATTACAATAAAAATCAAGTTTTTTTTAGTTTGGGTGAAATAATTATTGCAATGTCAATCGTATGAAACACACGAGGACGAATTACAAAGTCTTGGCACGACAGGATTCTTCAGAAACTCCCGTATCTCTTCTTATCGAGGGAAAAATTAAACACCCGATATGATAGTTGGTTCATTTGACCCCGGTCTACCTGAAACGGCCATAAAAGCCCGAGCCGCACGTAACCGTGTTATATATATTTAAATATATACGTATACGAACATCAAAACGAAGAGTGTTAATAAATCTCGCTATTTCTCGAACCTGTGTCGGAGCTAATATGCATAACGTACCGATAAAGGGCCATCAAAAACGCCCAAGTGATTCGGAGAGCGAATAATAAAAGTTAATGAAATTATTTTTAATTTAATCCCGTGAATATCCGGGCAACGTTAATTCCCGATAAAATTATCATTGCTTGAAAATCGTTTTTCCATCGGACGAACGTTTTACAATAGCCTATATCCGCGCGATGCAATTAGTGGTGTATGAATACCACCGAGAAACGAATAATAGAAGTTAATGAATTGTTTGTAATTTAGCCAATAAGCCAGTTAACCGAAATATCTCTATAAAATTATCATTTTCTGAAAATCGTTTTATGAAGCAATGTGAATGATCTGACGATGATTATGCAATGACGCGAATCAGTGATTATCGTTAGATACTAGGAATGATTATGATATGACTTCATTGCTCTCTATCTTAACATCTTAATTGTTCCCAATATGTATACAAATTATTCCATCACCCCTGGATATTATACGTGATCTATCAGTTTTATATTCCCACATGTACGTGTCAATGTGTGAAATATATATACATATTCCACACATATATCATTATTAATATAATATTATTATTATTATATATATTAGTAAGTAATATAATAACAACAATAATAATAATAATATAATATAATATATATTGTATTGATATAATAATATAATATATTATAATATATATTGTATTGATATAATAATAATATAATATATTATAATATATTATATTGATATAATAATATAATATATATTATTGTTATATTATATATATTATATTATATTATATATACAAGCGATACCCGGCATGCGTTGCAATGCCGTTTTGGTGTCATAATTCATTTGACATACAATATTTTTTGTTTTTCTCTCCATGTGTGAAGCATGAACTTTCTAAATATTATATAATCTATACTATACATAATTTTAGCGATTGTCCCCGTGCTTCGTTGATGAACATTGCAAATGCGAGTCGCACTGGAAACTACAAACGTTTGAAATCGAATGGCATATATTTTGGTATCATTGGGATACGTGACAACAGTAAATGGTCTTTTCCTTCAAATTTTCTATTTTAAATTGTAGTTTCGCTGATATTGTTCATCATATTTTTCCCTGGAAGCCCAGTACCGTTGCAAAGTCGTGGTGGATTGATGTTTCGTAAAAGTATGATAGGCATACCCATTTTCAATGTTACAGCGTGCAGTGCTATGCCTGGCAAATGAAACGAACTTAGGAATTTAGTTGGATAATTAACAACTTGTTTTTGATTAATAAAAGCAACAATCGACTTGTACGTTTTAGTTTCTCATGATATTTTCTTTTGAATCGTGAAATTTATATAATTGACATCGGTGTTTTTGCTGCTAATATAGTATGTTCCCTTGTCCACTTATGTTTTTGCAGTTATGTAAAATGTTTTCAAAAACTTTGTGAATCAATTCGTCTGTTATTGCTGTTATTTTACGAAAGTTTGTACTTCGTCGTACATACTCTAATGGTTTTCAGTCTTTCTTCTCGGTGCTCATCCGTTCCTGAAACTCGTAATATATGTCTCCTTTTTGATTGAGGTGTAGATCTTTCAATCGCTTCCCGATTTAGAGTCACGATTAATTTGTCATTCGGTGCGAAATGAATTATGCAAGTAATATATAATATCGACTCGATCGAGTCGTTAAAACAAATGAGTGTCTTTTATTTCGCTTGTCATTTTAGTAGCATATTTGACAGGTATCAAATAATCTATGTATATAGATATACATAAATGCTAATTTTGTTTAGCCCCGTACGCGTTTATTTTGGTAAATAAAATTATTCTACTAACCCAGAAACCTTCTTGGGAGTGCGGATTACAATTCACCAAATTTTCATCGCAATCGGATGAATGGTATAGGAGCTTACTCGTGACAAACAAAACAAACAAACAAACAAACATTCTTCCATCTTTATATATAAGATTATATTATATTATATATTATATATTATATATTATATATAATATATTATATATATTATATATTATATATTATATATTATATATTATATATATTATATATTATATATATTATATATATTATATATATTATATATATTATATATTATATATTGTACATTATATAATATATTATATTATATAATATATTATATAATATAAAAAGTGTGTGTATATACGTGTATGACAAACAAAACAAACAAACAAACAAACATTCTTCCATTTTGATATATAAGATTATATTATATTATATGTTATATTATATAATATATAATATATACGTGGGTGTGTGTGTATATATACGTGTATCCTTACTAATTTAGTTTCGAGCTCCAAACTATACGTGATCTATCAGTTTTATATTCGCATATGTATAGGCGTACCTACCTATGTGTGGAAGTGTATGCATTGAACCCAACACACACACACACATATATATATCGATATATAAGCCAATCGACTAAATTGGAATACATGTATACGTACATATGTATATAACTATGTAGAGGAAGTGAGGGAGAGAATAAAGTAAGTAGGAGCATGTAACTCACTTGGTTTATCCAGATCGGATATCTCCACCTCCGAGTACACTGCGGCAACCCCCAACACCGTAACCATTGTCGCGACACTCCACCACATTTTGCGCCCGTACCCTTGCCACCCGCGCACTCCAGGAACACAGATGAACCCCCCGCGGCGGCTACGAACCGCTCGCACGCGCGCGCGCGCGCCACCCTCCCCTCCTCCTTCTCTTGCCCGTGCTGCAAACACGCGCGCACACACACGTACACGGACGAACGCACACTCGAACAATACTACGTACCACAATGACACGAGAGAGAGCAGCAACCCCTACGTTCCGGTTCTTCGCTCCCGCTCTTTCTCTCCAGTCTTTCTCTCTCTCACTCTCTCTCTCGCGCGCGCGCCCGCTGTTTCTCTTTCGTGTAATAGCGTCACTCGTCTCGCTCAGTCGTTCATACTGGCGCGATGAACCCTCACTAATTGCTGCATTGCACGCGTGCGCGTGCGCGCGCTCACATACACGAGGGGCGAGCAAAGCTTTTGCCGTGAGCGAGAACCTCGCGTCTGCACGTCTCGCCCCTTGGAGCTTTTCTCCTTTTTTTTTTGTATTTTGTTTTTTCTTTCTTTTCCTCGATGGCTGTTTCTCTCTCTTTCTTTCACTTCCTCCCTCCCCGTCTCTCGCTCTCTCTCCGTTTCTCTCTGTTCACCTCTCGTCTAGCCGGTCCTCGATGTTACGAGCGTTGGGGGGGGGGGCTGCAAGACGAGAAGCCAGAGTCAAAAAAAGAATGAAATAAAAATTAGATCTCCGACACCCGTAGATTCCTCGCACGTTGAGAATGAAACAAAATAATTGAGAAAATAACCAAGTGTCTGCGTGTGCGCGAGAGAGCGAGAGAGAGAAAATAACCAAGACAAAATTGTCGGGAAACGCGGTGATTCTCGTTTTACCCAACGAGCTCGCTCTATATATTTACGTCGAGACGAGGTTCGAGGAACGATCTCGCGTGTTGCCAGTCGGACCGATAGGTGGCGTTAATGTTTTTTTGATTTTTTCTCCCGTCCTGTTTTTTTATTCACAAGAGTCTCTTCCTATTGCAAAATCCCTCTCGAATTTCCCGTGACACAATCTTGTCGCGACGCGATACGTTTCAGCCGTATGTACTTTGGTTTACTGTCTCTCCTTCTCCATCCCTCTCTCATTCACACTATCTATCCATTCTCGTTGGCGTTGAATCGAAATTTTTACGAGTGACAGACTCCGATATCTCGTTATCATGCCGAGCCGTTCGATGCAAGCAACGTATCGATTCGTAAATAATACTTTAATTTGCTTTAATAAACGCCAGTTTCAGCCACGCGAGAGCCAACACGTTTTTTTTTTCCTTTTTATTTTCGTATCCTCTTTCCCTTCCTTCCTTCCACCCTTGCTCTTCCACCGTTTCTCTAACTATGCACAGTATCGCCCAATTCGCGAATTTTTTATTTTCTCGTTTTGGATTCGGTCTGGTTTTTTTCGGTCCCTCGGTCGTTCACGATCACGTCACGCCTCTGTATATAGGAATTTATCGGAACAGAGATTGAACCAATTGATCGACATGGTGCTCCGGTTCGACCATATACGTATACGTCGTACTATACATATCTATATTATACACTCTACCATATATACATATATATATATATATATATGTATGGTGTATGCACAACGCTCCACTATGTTTCGAGCTCTCGCTGATATTTTCCGTCAATTCTTCATGAATTCGCTCGGGGGTTTGAGTGTTGTTTTCAATGACTCTTTTTTCCTCTCGTTTCTTTTGAAATATTTTTCCGTCCCACGATACACCACGAAATTGCGGAACGTATTTCGAATTCCTACGGTACAGAGGAACGATTTTTTTTATAGTATTATTATCATTGTTATCATTATTATTATTTTATTTCTTTTGACACGAAAAACGTGATTTGAATCTCGTTCGTTAGCTTCTCCTGTATCTTCTCTTTCATTCCGTTTTCTCACGATTGTCATCGATTTTCCAGTTTGACATTTTTCCTTACCGATTCCGAGAGTCTTTTATTAAGGATTGTTTTCCTTTTTTTCAATCGAATCGGTTCATTTTCGTTTTTTTTTTTTGTATTTTTCGTTTCGTAACTCAACGCGATGCACGTGCGACGACGTATTCGTTCGTATGCGCGAGGGTGTCTGTGCGACAGTAGATATAGTACTACGAGAGATTCTACGATGGGGTTTCGATTATCGAGTTGATCCTCCTGGTTTCGGTATACACAGGCAGTCGTTGGCACGATCGCGTTTCGGCAAACTGGCGAACTGAATTTATGTAGGATAGCATATAGACGCGTGTGGGGAGGGGGTCGAGGGTGAGACCAAACCAGAGAGAGATGGAGATAGAGAGAAAGGGTGCAAGCGAGGGCGTATGCACACACGCGACGAGATTGGCCAGTCGTCGGTTGCCGTTTAATTATCCGGCGTCGATGCAATTAAATTGCAACGTTCCCCGATTTCCCTCTCGACTGCCGTCATTCGATACCGTGACTTTGTGTGTGACTATCTCTCTCTCACCCTCTCACGGCTCACTATGACGACACTGCCACCGCAAACAGTTTTATTAGCGGGTCACGCCAGACGATCGCTCTGTACACACAAGCATACACACGCATATGCACACACATATATATATATACATATATATATATATATATGCAAAAATGTTTATCAAGGACGTAATTATGCGGAATCACATATGATCCCGTTACGCACACCCATCGACCCCTTTTCTCGTTTCAATTTACGATTGCATACCCTCCACTGTACTTTAACAACGAAACGGATTTTAATAAATCGTCCATCGTTTAATTAATATTATAGGTAACGTATAGGAATTTATTCTTTATCGATGTTCGATGAAATTATTTCACGGATGAGAATGTTTCTTTATCGATGTTTGATGAAATTATGTCACGGATGAGAATTTTTGTCGTTTACGACGGAATTGGTTGGAGCCGATTTCTGGTACGTCGTTCTTCTTGAGGGTAATCCTTGATTCGAGTGTCTTCGTACATTTCAATGCAACCGATCGTTGCAAGACAGTTGTTCAGGTTGATGGACGAGGACTCGAGGTAACGAGCGATTTGTGTACGGAGAGTTGCAAGGGACGTGAGTCCGAAATACGAGGGAACGTACGAACGCGAGACGATCCAGTTGCTACGTAATCACGCGAATCTGCATTTCCGTTTCGCATTGAGGATCCTCGTACGGTCGTCAAGTCTACGATGGACGAGATGCGCACAGAAGGATTGTATTGTCTCAATCCTGTTGGATTAAAAGCGTATTATCCTTGGACCTTGAACGTGCACCACAGGGACGATGATTGGAAATTCGACAATTTCGGAAACGACTGATCCGTTATCAATCGATTTATTTACATTTTTGTAAAATATTATTTCACGGATTGGAATTGTCGAATGGGAATAAAAAATTCAGTTTTTGACGTTGATTTTCATTTTATTGTTATAATTGTCCTGTGATGAAAAGATCGTTGGACGACGTTGTATTGTAGAAAGTGTCATGAATACGAGGTGAGATATTCGTCGCGTGTTACACGTACGATAAAATATATATAAGTTTGTAAAAGACGAAAAACTCGTGTTAAACGACAACGAGAGCGATACCCACGTCGAGTCCTGACCCGTCGCGGCTCGGTACTGAATTTCTGAAGCCATTGAATAGCGCGAGAGGCGCTCGCGAGCCGGCTCGCGTCGCCGCTTCGGCTAAATCCGTCGAGCTTCGTCGATACTCGGCAAGGCGCGCGCTCTCTGCTCTTCGCTATGATTTACTACTACCGTGGCGGCTTTGCCGAGAATGAGAGAACGTTAGAGAGGGAGGGTATAGGTTGTCGTGTCTAGGATAGGAAAGAGACCCGAGTAAGCGAACGAGTGAGAGAGAGAGAATGACAGATACAGAGAGAGAGAGAGAGAGAGAGAGAGAGAGAGAGAGAGAGAGAGAGAGAGAGAGAAAACGATCCCGCAGGCATTTGCGCCGGTCTATGGAGACAGCTAATGAGCCACCCGCAATTGGACCATCAGCCAGGTAAGATTGTATATATATATAATATAGGATATATACACCATTATCTTATACGTAAACGCGAGATGGAAGAGAAATTGATCGGGGAAATGGAGAGGAGACTCCGCGAATCTCAAGTTCCGATCAACATCCATTCCTCTCTTGGGCTCTTCCTTCCCGATCTACCACCCAAATATACCTGCGATAGATCGGAGGTTCGCCTATATTAGGCTTCCAGTTGCAATCGAACATTGCACCACCGAAACAGGAGATTCATCGCCGGACAACACCCACGGACGTGACTGGATTATTGTTCGATATATGCGAAGGCGATATAGGTACGTATATCACTAAATCCTGTATTATCTAGGAACACCGACATCTGTCCGAGGAATTGAAACAATTGTCATCGAGCAATTCGATCGTTATCGAATCCTAGATATTTCCGCTATTTGGAGATTGCATAATTCGTGGAAATCTTCCTCGGTGTTACAAATTATAATCGTATTTGTTCCTTCCGAATGAGCAATTAATTATATCGTTTGAAGAATTTTTATACGATAATTACTCGTTAATTAAACAATGTTTCAATAATCCTCGTAGTGTGTTTCAATCTTAGCTCGACGATGGAGAATTTAAGAAATGGAAAATATTATTTATTTGAGAAAATATTTCACGTCGATTACTAAAAAACACCGACGCCTGTCCGAGGAATTGAAAGAATTATTATCGAGTAATTCGATCGTTATCGAATCCTACATATTTCCGCTATTTGGAGACGGCACGATTCGTGGAAATCTTCCTCGATGTTGCCAACTATAATCGTGTTCGTTCCTTCCGAATGAGCCACTAATTATATCACTTAAACAATTTTTATACGATGATTACTTGCTAATTAGACAATGTTTTAATAACCCTCGTAGCTTGTTTCGATCATAGCTCAGCGATGAAAAACAACAAACAAAAATGAAAAATATTATAGATTTGAGAAAATATTTCCCGTCGATTACCAAAGCTAATTAAAAATTAGGAACTCAATACTAATTATCGGCCAACAAATCAGCCACGATCGTACGAACTGTTGTTGTCCTTCATTTTGGGTAAATATCGTAGTTGTCGTCGGACACGCCGTTCGTACAAAATTTCAAGCACTATCACAGACGATACGGTCTTTCGATTTAGTCTTTGAACGGAAACGTCGCGAATTTCAGTTCTCTTGTGCATTCTCTGTGTGATGCTGAGCTTGCGACTCTCGTACAGTCTCGCTTTGTCGATCTCTCGCGCGATAGCCCTGCTGAGCTTGCAATTGCCATCGTTGGCTCGTTCTCGCGAGCGCTCGTGTACCTCCGTGTGCACGAGCGTATCCGAGCTTTGTATCGATGTCTGCACGCTTCTCCCTCTCCCAAATTCAGCTCTCGATCTATATACAACACTATATATATTCCAACAGAGATTTTCGATCTTCCCGAATCAGCAATTATTGCGTCCAAATCAGCGGCCACTCCGATGTACGAAAGCTTTGGGCAATGGTCAAGCCAAGTCTCGCCATCCTCGTCGCCGATAGTATTACGCCCGATACATATATCTGGCTAATATATAATACTCATTCTCGGCACCGCGCGCGGACGACGACGTTATAAAGATCGATCGTTTCCCGAGCACCGGGTGCGTGTTCGAGATAACGACGGTCCTACTTCGAGAACTCTCCTCGTTCCGATCGAGATAAATTTCGGACTCTCTGCTCGCGTTTACGTTACCTCCACACTATGTAGATATATATATATATATATATATATATATATATATATATAGAATTCCCAGTCTCTATGCTCCCTCGGTCGTTATCGGTCATCGCTTGCAAATCATTCGCTAATCCTTACGGGCGCGTGCCTCCCTCGTCCTTTCCCGCGGTGCGGTAACGTTGAGAAGCTCCCCAATGGTAGTTCTAGCGAATCTCACGACGGTGAGTCGAAGCTTTCGGGCATAGAGTTTCAATGGCGAAGCCCACTTTGTAGGAGTTTTGCGAGAGTACTTACTTACAAGCCGTTTATGAACGAGATTACTTTACGATTATTCGTATACGCGAACGAATCGTGAAAATCGTGTATAAATCAATGGCGAATGAAGAATTAAGAGGGAAGACGTTTTTATGTAATTAATAATTTGTATAGTGATTAAAATTATGTTTCATTTTGAACTTTTGATTATTATTAAGTACGCAAAATTGTAATTGTTATGAGCTTCTGTTGAGACATTTCAATTTTGATTAATCAATCTGTCGCGTCTCGATAAACAAGAGCAAAATCAATGGAAAAAAAGATTAAAGATAGAGTTCCTTTCTGCGGAATTTCGCCATGACCGCCATTGACGAGTAATACGTGGTGTTTTGGAATTTTTCAAGCTTAAAAATATAACATATTTTTTATAATCCTAAGTTGGAAAGTTTCAAGTGGTGAAGATGACTCATAGGCAAATTTCGTACCGAGTAAGAAGGATTGACCGAGTGTACATTAGATGTTTTATTGCCACTTCGGGTTTTTTTTCCAATACAAAGGCTGTTTTACATTGCCCATGCAGTTTTTCCGAATCCTTTAACGGTACGAAATTAAAATATCAAGCGAGAGTCACCCCCACCCCGACATAGGGTCTTCTACCCTCAGAAATTTTCGAACTTACAATGTAAAAATGTAAAAATTCTTCAATAGTTCACACGACACAGTGACAGGAGAAACATCCACCTCGAGATCCTCAAACTAACTAGATATTTGTTAACCAATTCGTTACTAAACTTTTGTAAAATTAACAATTTTAAACTCGTCCAGCAAACACGCGTATGACATTCGTTCGTACCCTCCAAATTTCCTGGATCCAAAACTACGCAGGCGAAAATACGGTAACCTGTGATTCTACGACTGTCGAATATCCGTTCGGAAGTCGAGAATAGACAAAACACAATCAATTTCTGTCTGTATTAATCAAAATAGTGATACAATTTTGAGTAACAGATAGAAATTTCAATTTTAATTAATCAAAATTGTAATTGAATAATAATTCGACGAATTCCTCTCATCTTACAAAAATGAAATTACTTTGCGAAAATAAATGAACGAAAGAGTTAACAATTTTTAACGAACGTTTGATATTTATCCCAATTAAAATTATCGTCGATAATTATTCGTAGCCTGATGCCGATGGGTTATCCGATCTATTCTCGCTTAATTAATCGATCGTTATATCGAACACAATTATTATCATTATCGCACCGAAATTCGTGCAAACAATTTACCGATTATGACGATCGTAATTACGATCGCGTAACGACTGTATGACAGACCATCGACCTTGTCGTCGTATCGTTCCACGACACCGCGTTCTCGTACGTTCCCAAATGGTATCGTGTCTCGGTTTACCACTTATGCCCGTGTATCCTCGCGTATGTCCACGAGTTCCGGTTGGACACGAGTCATCACAGTCCTGCACGATCACTTCGACTCCGAGAATCCGTGTAACACAAGCTTGTTCGCGGATTAGCTGCGATATTTAACGCGTTACATGGAAATGCGTTCATGAACTTCCTCCGCGATGTACCATGCTTACTATTATCTCGGTCGCTCTTTCCCTCGTGTCGTAAATCATGTTAGTACACGAATGATTGGGCGCGCCAATGACAACTTGTTTGCAATAGAGCTCTGCTGGAACGAAACGAGGCTTCGTGTGCGATTTATCGTTAGATGGTTCGCCATATCGTGTTGTAATAAGCTTCTCTGTATGGGTGTTCGTGCGTGCGTTATCATCTTATCGAGACGATTCGAAAGCTTGTCAGCTGATGCATTGATGAAGGAGGGGTGTAACGCTTCCCCATTCTTTCTCTCGTCTCTCGCACAATCGTGAATTCCAAGCACTTTCTCCTCGCTCTTACTTTGAAGACAACGAGGATCGTGTTCATTTTTGGATCGCTTCGACTCGCAATCTTATAATTAGTCTACGAGATGAATCGATATTATTTATCAATCTTGTTATTACTCTATTTTCTCAGAATTGCTTACACGGTGGCTCGTTTCCAAAAATATTGTGACTCGTGCACGGTTGGGTCGAAGATTTCGGATGTTTCGATGCAAAATTCAACAGATTCGCGGTGTATAATGTGCAGTATACAGGTTGTACAATATTCATACGCATTTTGGCTGGTGCGATAAAGCGCGCGGCAATGTTCTAGCAGGCGCCCGGCGGTCGCGAAAACCCTAAACTTTCCCAATTTATCGTGAAACGAGAGCATCGCAATGTACACATGCGCGATTAATATACGAGTATCCGCTTTCTCTCTCTCTCTCTCTCTCTCTCTCTCTCTCTCTCTCTCTCTGAAACATTTCATACTAAACTATTTATAATATATTATACGGTGTATGAAATTACGAGGTAATGGAATTAAATCGTTAAATACATGTAAACAACGACGGGTACGTGAACACGGGAATAAAAAATCTGGCGACTCTAAAACAAAGTTGCAACCCCAAAATATCCGTGCACGCTAATAATACTGCAAAGTTTATATATAACACGATCATTAGTATCGTTAATTAGCTTCTATAATAAGATCGCATCAGGATGAAAATTCTCTTGTTTTATTGTCTATATGCGTATCAACGTCATTCGATTTATAACGTGAATAATGATGCGTAGATCGAAAGCCAGTTTTCAATTGATGTGACATTAATTTAGTTTGAACGAAAAAAAGTGAAAATATGTCTATATAACGATACAAATCATCTTTTTTATTACTCACGACAAATCCTTTTCATAGGTTAATCGCACCTGTTTGATGTAATTTGTAAAAAAAAAACTTCATTATACGAATCAATATCTAGCGGTTGCTGATCAATTTATGGACATTTAATTTTTTTTAATAGACTGTAAAAGGATTTAATGGAATTGAGAATATAACATGGAGAGGCTTTATAAATTTGTTGTTTTGCTCATTTCAATTAAATCGAAAGGGTAAATATTATTCGATTTATCGTTAAATCGTATAAATTTTTATTTTATATACAATCTTTAATCAATGTTAATAGTTTAATAATCAATCAATTATTAATAGTTTAACAATTTTTATTTTATATAGAATTATATCGGATTGTCACTGCCCAATGTCGATAGTCTACAAAAACACAAATATACCGAGTCAACTTGAGTGATAAGCTTTTACTCGCTCTCTCTCTCTCTCTCTCTCTCTCTTATAGTCTATCTCGTTATATTTTATATTATATCTTATACCATATGTTATTATTATATCAGATATTTTATATTGTATCTTTTGTTATTATATTTACGTTCTTACGTTATTATTATTATTATTGTATCTCGTAAAATTTTGTAAATTATTAAACTGGCATAAATTGTTAATTGGAAATTTACATATTTATATGGTTTGTTAATTTATGATATCTCTGTATTTGTCCTATAGCTAGCTAGAGCACAATTAAAAATATCAATCAATCAATCCATCAATCAATCTCTGTCTCTCTTTGTCTCTTTCTCTCATCCCTTAGTACATTCCTGCAATGATCCTTTAAGCATGAATCCATATATATACGTTGGTAAAGCCCATCTGCAAGGACTCCTATGAGAGAGGTAACGTACACATACGTCCTATAAAGAACAGTCGTAAACTCACATCCACACCCGTACACACATCCATAACTTACCACGCGTATATTTATATATTTTTAACTTGAACTGGGAACGACCATACGGGACAGTTTACGCTATGCGAGCGAGGAAGAGAAGGAATGAGGGGGGGGGGGGGGGGAGAAAGTGTGAACTAGCCGCTTGGTGGATTCACAACGGGTGAAGAGGAGAGCCAGAGGTCTCGTACGCTCGCCAGCGGTCAGCGCCAGCTCGTACGGCGGCGCAAGGTATGAGAGATAGTGTG
Source organism: Netelia fuscicornis (assembly GCA_946811545.1). NCBI lineage: Eukaryota > Metazoa > Arthropoda > Insecta > Hymenoptera > Ichneumonidae > Netelia > Netelia fuscicornis. The sequence continues at coordinate 13,504,564 of OX328012.1, forward strand.
GAAAGAGTGGAAGGGGTTGGAGATAGTGGCTGAGGGGGTTAGCGACGGTTCCCGGGGTGCAGGAAGGAATGGGCGATTCAGAAATTCACGTTGGTGTTTACGTCGAGTGGACGTCGCTGGGACTCGGGGAAGCACCGGAAGGGTGGTTACTATGATTACGGGTTGCAATGTGTATAGTAGCGACGTACAGAATCTACGCCTATATACTCGCATATATGCATACAGCGTCTCGTAAACGAATAGTTCACGCCTCGGAGAAACGAGAACTTGCCACTATCCTATGTATATTCATACATATACTTAAGCGTATATATGTTTCTCTTTATAGGCCCCATAATACATAGATGGTCCGGGCTCTGGGAACGTGGTAAGGCCAGTGTAGAGAAGGATATTTCGTAGAGACTGGACGCGCTTGCAACCGTAGCCACTCGTGGTAGATAGGTAGTAGGGAGGGGGGGGGGGAGAAGTGGATGTTGAATTGTTGGGGTGAACTCGCTCACGCGCACCACCACCATTTCTCACGGGCGCGATGTCTGCGCGTAGCCTTTTATCCCAAAAGCGCGAACCCCACAACGCGAGAGCTTCTGTTTTCCTCTTGGTCTGCTGGTTTTATACATATATACGTTGGTGCAAGCACATCCGTACACACATGCGCATTCCTGGACCTCGCGTCCGCAGCGCACCATCTGCTTGAGCTACAATCGTCCGGGAATTATCGCGAGAACGTCCAGCTCTCGCGTCGTCCCTTCTCTTTCCTGGATATATATACATATATGTATGTATGTATGTATGTATGTATGTATATATAGATCGCCATCTTCAACCCTCTTACACTTTTCTAAGGCATTTCTCTCTCGCGAGCATTCTTTTTCTCCGTTTCGCTCACGTCTATTCCCATTCGGATCGAGACGTCCGAAACGGATAAGCGCCATTGGTAAGAGAGAAAACTGATAAAGCTTTGAGCTCGATAGAACTATCGCTTCTCGCGTATAGAATCAGAAAACTTCCGAGACTGTGCAAGAATCGGCCCCGGTGGTGCGAGAAGAAAAAATAGAAATCGATGATGGGATCTTAGATGAAACTTTATGGACGAACGGAGAGTCGTATGAAGGAGATATCGTTCTAATCGACTTTTGGTTCGTTGAATTGTTGACTTTTATCGTAAAACTGTAATTGGTAGATTAAAATGGTAATTTTGCAACGATTAAATATATTTACAGTGAGAATGATGTAAAAAGATTATAAAATAATGAAAATAATTCTAAAGCGGAGAGTCGTGAGGCGTGAATGTGGTCGCGCAGCCTTCGAATACTTTCACCCTGACCTATGCGCTTGCACGCGCCTCAACTGACGCAACACTCGGAGCTCGCTCTCTCGCACAGTCTGCATTTTTCTAAAACCACTTCGATCAATATTAACACGTGGCTGAAAACCAACCTCCTCAGTTTTCCGTCGCTGGTAGTACGCAAAAGACGGAACAAACTTCAGACTCAAACTTTCCCGATCGCTATGGAATCAATTCTCGTTTGTAGAGCTGCCCGTAAATGTCGATTATGCGGGTAACCCAACTCGCTCTGATTGAATCGGCCAAGTCGCAATCGAGAAACTTGGAATCAAAATTTTGCGAGGTTTCGTCGAACGAAGCCCTTGACCTTAATTCCGGGAACAACAAGGGGATGCAATTATAATGGACAACACCTACGTCAAATATTGTTCTGGAAACCAAGAGGGTGGAGAGGAAACGGCCGATCCATTTGGAGCCGCCATAATATCGTTGAATTCTACTTATCAGTATTGTAGCCTTCACGCAGTGCCACAAGAATTATTAAAATAGTTACTTGAGAGTCAGGGAACGTAAGAAGATCATGGTGACCGATAAGGTGGTAGGTACGGTTGACAAGCCATGATACGCTCATGGTGATGAGAAAAATCCATTAATCAACGCACATGAAAAATTGTGTATGCTCGGACCCTTTCTCACCAGACGACATATATATATATATACGTTGGACAACCAACCATGGGAGCTTATATGTATGTACGAATGTATGAAATTTACACGTGTATTATACGGACGGCAGGGTGCGAGTGGCGTGCATCGAATATTCCGCGAGAAGAGAACATCTCCGACGATGTGCAAGCAAGTGGGAGGAAAAGAGGTAAAAGACGGAGAGATGGAAATCAGAGTTTCTGCACAGGTATACCTAGTACCCAGAACGACCATGGGAACGTTGTTGGTTTGAACAAACTTGCATTATGCAGATTGGGTGCGGTGTCTGACGAGCGAAACGACGTTCCGCGAGTCGCTCTCTGCCATTTTAATGAAAAGCCGCGAGTGCACTTCAGGGGCTCACCGAAACGACGAGCGTAGAAGCGTCGTTAAAGCGCGAATAAAGGAATAATAGTGGTATAACATGATTGCGAAGGACTCTGTAAGTGAAAAAAAGAGATGCCAGAAGTATACTGGAGAATGAACTTTGAAACAATTTATCGATCTTCCAATCACGTTTCTTTGTAGATCTGCATGATTGTGTTGCCATCATTACAAAATACACAAAATAAAAACCGGTTGATATTGATAATTGTCTTAAAAGTCTGAAAAATCAAAATTCTTTACAAAACCTTTTCAGTGAAGGATACGCACTAGGGATTTAGGAGGCGATAAGAAGTCAGCGCTATGTCCTGGGAAATCACAAATCAGATTTGAAAGAATCACCCATGCCTTAGAAACACTCGATCCTTGGTGGACCTCATCACCTAAGGATCCCTATCCCATTACGTCCTTTCTAGAAACTTTCCCTTTCTAAGGACTGTATTCCCTGCAGATCCTGGCTTTCTTAGGGACGTCATTTGCCAGAGGTTCTTGTTTTTCAAGGATCTTCTAGCGAACTCCTAGTGAACCTTGCTTCCCTTGGGATGCCAGACACCAGGCGAGAACTTCTTTACTATAAAATATCTTTCATATCGTCAAATATAGAACGTATATATTTGGTATCGAGACTCTACCGACCTTCTCTAGATATATGTTGCACATTACTCTCGTGATAAATCAAGCCAGTACGAAGTAGGCATCCATGTGTGTACAATGCAATGACAAGCCCATCCATACACAATCCGAGGGGTATCGTAGAACGAGAAAGCAGGAAGATCAGAAGGAGAACTGGGGTGCATAGTTTTCTATGTGGGAATAGTCGCACCTGTTTGCCCTCCTATTGAGTCTTGGACTAAATCCGAAATATGGATGCGCCAAGTGAGGCGAATCGATGTCGAGCGAATCGAGTATGAAGAGACCCTTACCTATTTCTTTCTTCTTTCTCTCTCGAAAGGGAAGAGCTCTAGGAAGGAAACGGAAGAGGGTTGGTGGGGGAGGATGAAGTTTGCAGTTTGCGCGCGAACGAGACGAACTGGAGCGCGAGGTCTCCCGGGAAGTGCTTGGAGTACGACATGCGATCGAGAACGAACGAGACACGAGGAATATAGCTGCTCTGCTTGGGATCAATCAGGTCGAGCGGACACGCTGGTTAGAAACGGGCTAGGGGAGAGAGAGAAGACCGAAGCCTTATCGCTTTCGTCTAAGGTGTTGTAATTTGATTGGAATGTCCGTAATCTCGGGCTAGAGAATCCTCCTCCATTCCGGTGCATCCCCCATTGCCCTCTAGACTAGCGTGTACCCGATCCACCCGATTCTGGCGTTTCTCCCGTCTTATTGGATACCTCGTTCCGTTCTCAACTCTCGGAAACTAATGTCTGGTTTGGTCCCGAGTACCGCGTTACTACGACACTTTAAGCGCATTCTCGCTAAGCGGCTTTTGGCCTGCTGAGAAATCTTACACCCGGTGACTTATACATGTATTTATTATGACTCGGAACTAACTGTGGCTGCAATCTGTGGATTCTGGGATTACTTTTTTTCGTTTTTACACAATTTATCGTCTATATCGTTGGATGTAATTTGCGGAATTTACCTAGATCAGGCTCTAGGTGTTGTCAATGAATAATTCGTCCGAGCCAATTTTGTCTGTATGCTTCTCTACTCGGGTGAATATTTCATAGGGGTACGTCAGCGTTGAGTCTTTTAATTTAATCGTGTAGATTATTGAATTTTCTTGGAGCACGAAGCACTCATTCGCTTTCTTTAAATGTGCAGGTGAAAATTCTTATTTCACATTTTCGTTCGGAAACGATAAGCTACGAACGATCTAAAAAAAGTGGCGTGGTTTAAAAGCGTCTATCTCTGACGAGCAAAGCGTTGACTGGCCCGGTAAGGGAGGGGTTGAAGGGGACGACACTTCGCCAATGTGGCATCGGATTTTCATTAGCGAACGGTCGGTTGATATCCGCTCTAGTTACTTCGTACGAAACTCGATCATCTCTTGTCAATCACCCACACCAGAAAGAGGGAAAGAGAGAAAAGAGCGTGTATACCCGAGAGGAAGAGAGCGACAGAGAGAGAGAGTGATCGTCCAAGTTTGAAGGGGGGAAGTGAGCGTTTGAAAAATAAAGAACTCGTTTCTCTTTATAAAAATTGTCGTGCATCGCAGGCAAAAATAGCCAGGGCCCCGCTGAAAAAAAAAAGAAGAAGAGATATTTTGATTAACCGCCAGGCACTGTATTCCATAGGAAAACGTCTATACACACACACAGACACAGGATAATCCTTACCCTTTGAAAAATAGGAACGAAGAAGTAGTTTCGCGAGACAATGATGTTGCGCATGAACGAGCAAACTTCTTTTTCTCCAGAATTGGAAGAATTATCTGTTTCCTAATAATAATAATGCTTGACATATCGATGAATCGATGGAAAGAATACGATTTATTCCCACGTAAAAACTTGGGAAATTCGTCGAAGTATTGAAAATAATTTTACTGCGGGATAATTAAAGGATAATTAATGTTAATTAATGTAAATTATACGTTTTCTCGTATAATCTACATAATAATTAAGTATGCGACGACTGGACGGTCACGTAGACACTCAGGCACTCGTAGACACCTTTAGCCATAATGAGTCGCGATAGCATCGTATCTTATACATTTTTTTTAATAAAAAAGAAAGGAGGGGAATGTGGAAAATGGCACAGAAAAAGAACAAAATTATCCGTAAAAAAGTAGGGAATTTGGCGCATCCTCGAGATCGAGGACACGGATAGCACGAGTGACTATAAGCCGCGCTAGTTACGAACTAAAAGTGTTCTGCAGTACACAAGGCTAGACAAATATCACGAAGCTCGGGCGAGAGCCTCGTCTGTAGGACTTTCTGAAGCTTTACCGGGCTGGAAGACGGCTCGAGCGAAGCACGCTTCCGAACCGTCGCGAAGCTCGGTGGACGCGACTAATTTATTCTGAAATTTCGACGAAATTGCGAATCCAATTAAAATGAAGAGTTCTTATACAAATTCACTGCGATCTTTAGACGGAGACCAAAATGATTTAAATTGATTCTTATCATTGGAGAGAATTACTGACAAATCTTTCGTACATCTGTTCCGGACGACAGATACCATTATCAATTAACGACATATTTATTCTGGAACAAAGCCATTGTGATACGATTTATACAATTTCACTTTTTGTCGATTTCAAACGTTGTCGACAATCTTTATCAATTATTAAACCTTAAATTATAACAATGTCCAAATTAATTATGAATATGTGATTAGTGCAGTTTTTATTAACGTAAACAAAATATTAAAGCTTTCTGATATATTTCCCAGTTATCAATAACTCATTTAACAATGGCTGGCCCGATTAACCTTTAATCAAAAACCAATACTTAAATAAGTTAAAAAGTGGAAATTAACTTTATATTTCACAACGACGCGAATATTGATCACTCCAAGATCAAACTGAGATGAATTTCATACCAGTAGTGACCCTTAGGTCCAGCAAATACGTGTCGAATTCATTTTTTCAAGCTATTAAACAAATCTCAATTTGATTTCAATTTGAACTAACCAACATTCGCAACGTTATGAAACGTGAGGTTAACGACTTCTACTTTAATCTTATTGAAGCACTGGTTCCTGGTAAAAAAAAAGTGTATTTTCACCATGATCAAACACCAGATTGATGACTGAAAAACATCCCAGAAAACCCTCGTCTTTTGTTATATCTATATACACAACAATATATACGTTTATCAACGAGCATCGTTATTCCGTGGTTCTCGCAACGTTATTACCCTCGTACATCAGATAAAGGCGTAATTAAAGAGTGGGCAAACGCCGCCACCGGCGGCCGTTAGCTCGCTACATACGAAGTCAAGCAGACTAGCGGTTAACGGTCCCACGAGAATGTGTGCGTGTATATCACACATTGGCTATTCCCGTACGAGAAATCCAGGAAGCGTGGGTCGTGCGATTCGTTGTCGATGCGAGACGAATGAGTCGTGCGGTACAACAAATTTTTGGTACAAGAGGGTTGGGCAGAACTTGCGAGAAGTGCGAGGGAGGAAGAGGTGAACCTAGGGGGATCGTATATATCCGATGGGGGACTGGTAGTGGAAAAGTGTAGTGCGCAGAGTGTTGCCGCAGACGCGTAACCATATACCACGTACTACGATAATACCTGTAACATCTATATACGCAACGATAATACCAACAGAGCCCGGGAGAGAGAATTCGGGTGTTGCACATGCCCTGGAAGTACCGTGGGCTCACCTCTTTCCCAACCCCTTCTGTCGGCTTCAACCAGAGAGACCGGGCAAATTGTAAAACGTGACGCAGATTACGCTCAATAGCGAGTGGCGTAATAATAAATTATTATCGACAGCCGATGTTAAACACTGTCCAACGAGGCGGTGCAAAACGCGCCCGGGCAAATGCATGCCGCTTTTCCACACTCTCTGTCTCTGTCGTTCCATCTCGCAACGCTTTTTCTCTCTCTCTCTCTCTCTCTCTTGCTATTTTGCTCTTTCTCTTGGTCCCGAAATCTCTCGGTCTCTGTTCGTCTACCAGGACCCACGAGACTCGCCTACTATGTATATCAACTATGCGTGTATGCCAAACTCTCGTTTGCTATAGATATGCATACATATGGGACGTTCCAACTCGAATCAACGAATTCCCAGTTTTGCGAGATTCGCTGTATCCGTGAAAGGTGCTTAGTTTTTGTTTTAAGATTTGTTGCATGAGGCTTGTGTAGTTTCTCGTAATAAACAAAAACCAAAATAGTTTGATTTTTTCGAAAAATCAATTTCCTATTTGTCAAAAGATCGGAAACGTCAAAATATTTTGTAAATATTTAAAAATTACTGTAATTATTAAATATAAAACGATCGTACTCGATATTTCACAATAGGCTGAACCTTATTGCGATTAATTACTGTAATTTGTTTTCTTGGCGGGAAATATATTTTCAAATCTACCACATCATTTTTGTATCGATTTTCAAATTCCAAAATCCACGTTGATTCTTCTATTTTCCATTATTTCTTTCTCGCAAAAAATCAAGGCTCCTGCGTTGGTTTAGAAAATCCCAATGGGCAAGCAATCACGCGACTCTCGACTGGACCGAGAATGTCCCATATCTATATACGTATATATCGGATACGCAATGCCGCTCGGTCGTTCGGAGAATTCGCGGTGTGGGTCGCGATTCGCACCACCACGACATAAAACACACACCGTGCAAACATCGAATCACCGAGAGCGAGAGAGGACATCGTGATGCGTGTATGGCCCACCCCCGAGAGCGCGCTAGAGGGTTCGGAGGTCGCGACGCGGTCGCACGCGACTATGGAAGAGAGACTTTGGGGGTTCGGGGTTGAATTCGCCCAGACTACGGTTGTTCGCTGCTGGTAGTAGTTCGACACAAGCAGTGGGGTTGGTGGTGATGGTAGCAGAGTGTACAGTGGTACACTGCGAATGAAACGATAGGAGGGAGGGGGGGGGGGAGGAGAAGAGGGGTTCGTTGCAATGCTCTTGTGTGTCTATGAGGATTTCAGTATTGGTTAACATGATTCTCCAGCACGGATTCACCATGTCCCCGCACGCACAAGCCCCCACTCCCCTCTCCCTCCCCCGTGCTCCTATATCCACAGACACACGCACACACACACACACACATACACTCACACAATGTTCCGGGCATTTCGACGATACGTCAAAATTGTGTATACGATATAAATTCGTACCTATATCGTTGGCTCTCACTCTCGTCGTTTCGCGTTTGTCCGATAACCCGCCCCATTTGTTCTCTTTTCGCGAGTGGCAACGAGAGAGGAACGGGAGGAGAGAGAGAGAGAGAGAGAGAGAGAGAGAGAGAGAGAGAGAGAGAGAGAGAGAGAGAGCGCGAGGGAGAGAGGAACGCGTAAAGCCCACTTTGAAAGAACGAGAGCGAGAGGAAATCTCTCGGGCATTGAAAAATCTGAGGGAAGCTTACGTATATACGTAAAGGGGGATGCTGGTCGCAATGTCGAGTTCGACTATCCCACCATCTCGCTCTCTCCCTTTCTGTTGCTCTCTCGTGGATTGGATATTGAACTATACGTGTCAAAATTAATTAAATTCGTGCAAGCTCCAAATTTTATGTCCTGTATATATATATATATATGTGTGTGTGTGTGTGTGTGTGCATGTACGTATATACATATATATGCATATATATATTATATGTACTTTGTAGGTCGCTTGTGTATATGGGAAAGAGAAACGTCATTTAACCGTTTAACGTAAAACGTTAAAAGTGTGTCAAACCAATTTTTTCGCCATGATTTAAACGTCATAGGCATTTTATTTGACGAAATATCAACTGTGTAAATGGCCCATTTGTACCAGCATTTGTTTCGTTTTTTTTTTCATTCAAAATTATTCGTGCGATCATCGTTTGCGCTTATAAATTGTAGAACATTTTTATGATTTTGGGAATGACATTTACAACTGAAGCTAGCAATGTCTGAGGAAAGAGAATTAATTAGACCGGTTAATTCATATCTCTCGTCTCTTATTTATCGATAGATAAAAAGAATGGGAGAATGATATTGATATGTGTGTATGGTTTACATTTTTTTGTTCGTTTCAAACTTTTTATGCATCGAGCACGCAGACCTGAAAAAGATCAAATAACGATAAGATCGCTCGAGAGCATTGGCACAACGAGTAAAACCGACGAAATAAATAGATTATAAAACGATACGATTAATGGGCTCGATGGTCGAGAATTATGATAGGAAATTGGAAAAAAACGAGCCGAAAGCTCTCTCGCGCGTTACGCTTGAGAGAGGAAAATATAATGCGGTATATTTCCAAGAGGTAAAATTCGGTAAACCGAGTTCACTCTTTCTCTCTCTCTCTCTCCCTTTCTCTTCATCCATCCCTTTCACCCTCTCTTGTATTGATGCGTTGAATCACACTTCCGATGAATCGACCCGATTCAAATTTGCCAATTAAAAGCTGATGAAAAATTTGAGGCCGATCCAGCAATCAACGGACACGCGTTCAATTTTCGTATACGACCGGGAACGTTATACGTGTACGATATATATACGTGTGAGAATAATTAGTCGAAACTGATCGAACTTCTTTAATTACGAATCATCGACGATAGGGTAGCTTCGTTTTACTTTGAATTCCGGTTTCCAATAATTTTCGACAATCACGATCGAGGCAACGTTCCTTCATAACGGTACAACATTTTTCTTTTTGCGATATTTTTGCAAATACCTTTTTTTCGCATCGTCGCCGATACGGAGAAATGCTCGGATTATTTTTTATCTCGCAGTTTTTATAGGGATTGCAATTAAACGAGTGATCAGACATTTCTTTTTTTTCCATGTTTTATATATTTTCTAAAAACATGTAAACTCGATAGCGTAGCAATGAGCTAGATCAATTTCAAATTTATCCGTAATTATTTTCTCTTCCTCTCCCTTTTTTTCGTTTACTATTTACACTATTTGCAAACCCCGCATGTCCGTTGTACTCGTGACGTGATTATACTTCGTAATTAGTGAAATTGCACCTGGACGCTTAATAACTCAACGGATTTCCGGGAAAACCACCGACGAAGAGAGATAGAGAGAGAGAGAGAGAGAGAGATAGAAAGAGAGAGAGAGAGAGAGAGTGGATAATAAAACATACCCCGATCAGCCCTATTGTGTAAAGGATATCTCGGAGTAATTTAGTTTTCGACATAGCGCACATATTAGCTCATATCACATTTTTCCCCATTGTCTGCATTTCATACGCTATTAAATTTTAATAATTGGTTAGACGCTCTTAGCTAGATAATTCCTTCGCTCTTAATTAGATAATTCTCGTTCGTCCAATTATGAAATGTACGTACAAAAAATTGTCTTTATTTTTCGCTCATATACGCATTTGTTTCATTGTACGTGCATTATACGATGTGAATCATATCACGTTTCCATGAAAAAATACCGTGACTATTTAATTCACTTGATAAGGCGAAAGCATTATTCGTTCGTCGAACTGCGACGAGCTCTGTTCAATTTAACCGTATCGTGCAAATTTTCTTATTTATGACAAGCCATTATCTATTTCTACGTTGTAATCACGGTTTGTCAACGTTTCCGCGAATAGAGCAGAGAATTAATGCAGATAAATACGATCGCGAAGTCTTACGTTAAGCCAGCCGGAGTAACGCCACTGTCTATATATACACATGAATAATTTCGCGTAATCGCAAATAACAATTATGACCATAACTAAGATGCACTTGGTACGCAAATGAGGTCAACTCAACTCTCGTATACTTCTGCGCCAAGTTCAGGGAGCTCTCCCTCCTTTTAAATCTCATTTCATCTCTCTCTCTCTCTCGTTTTCTCTCCCTCCCATCGCTCTCTCCGTCTATCACTCACTTTGTCCTCGTATTTGTGCGCTCGAAGAAACATAGCGAGGCGGATAAAACGATGATTCCATGGTAAGGTCATAATTCCGCGAGGCACGAGCGAGAAGGACCGACACAGAAATCTAGAGATGTGCACGCAGCTAAAACTGGTGGAAAATCTGAGGAAGAAAGCCGGGTCCTTCGCGTGAGTCATTCGTGCAACGCCTACAACGTAGCACTGCAGCGACGATAGTATGGCGATGCTGGTAGAGAAAATACAGCATCGCACCATTATATATATAAATAAATATATATATATAAGGGAAAGGAAGAAAGAGACAGACCCCCCCCCTCCCCCGTGGGAGGGGTAGAATTGCAGCAGTGCACCAGAGGAGCAACCACGAGTGTATCTCTTCCACTCGGAGAGGCTTCCGCTAGCGATAGCCCGTAACGGAAGCGCAAAGTTTCCTTCCGGGATTACGGGAGAGAGTAGTGCAGTGCGCCAGGCATCGCGGGAGCCAACCAGTCTGGCTATGCTTCCCTCGTGTTTCCTCTCCACCCTTAGGTACACACTGCACACGCACATACACACATATTCCCATGCACCGACACACACATATACACTCATATTTATATACAAGTATATGTATATATCTACAGGTACGTACACTACAGTTTCCGTTGCGTTTGCGTTAAATCTACTGGCTGCGATCTCGCAAGAGAGGGCGCACGAGAGAAGGCAAGCTCGCCCGCGCACAGAAACCGGATTACGTCGCGCGGACGAATTATAATGAGGATTCGCCACTTTCAACAGTTACAAATCCATCTCCTTTCATCGTTGATGTAGATTTTTGTTTCACCGTTTGATTACTGATGAGGATGTGAATGAAAGTTAAACATATTCGATAACTAATTCGATGATGAAAAACGATGACACTTGGTAGACTAGACAATTTATACTTTCGTTGTATATGTTCATTTTTCTTATTTTGTTCTTACGTTGGTGTCAACAAAGGATTCATTTTTATAATTTGGAAGATTGATCCAGACATTTGGAATGACATCATGGTCTGAATGTAAAATATATCGATGTATTCTACCAGCTGTAGTAAATCGAAGGGGAGATTATTTCGTTAGCGAAGTGGATCGTATTCTCGTCGTCGTTCGTTCCACTTTTGATACCACCGTGAATTAACAACGTTCGGATAAGATCGATTTTGATCTATAAAGCGCATCGTTTCGTGACAGAACGGCAATGGAAAAGCGACGCTTTATGTAGCCTTGAGTGAGAAGAAGCAAAGATGGAAAAGGCCGTAGGAGGAGGATGAAGCGAGAGCCGGGAAGGAAACTGCCTGGTCAATGCTCATTACTTCATTGCCTCAGGGCAAGTACTCTTGCGCTCTACGGTACTCCTACGAGTCCGGCTTTTCCGTCGTTCGAATTGCTCGCGGCTTCGTTTCCATTCTCTTCTTTTCCTTTTTTTTATGCACTCTTTTGTTTCCACACTTTGAGTGCCGGGGGCCTATCAAGCGGACATTGGAAAAGAGTGAGATTCAAGCATCGGAGAGCGCTTCGAGAACCGAAGTAGAAATGTGGCCCCTCGGGTCTTTTCGCCACTCTAGTCTTGTCCAAACCGTTTTTTTTTTCATGATTCATCGTCGTCGCTTCATCAGTTTGGAGAACAAGAGAGAAAGAGACAGAGGGGGAGAGATTGAAGAGTTTGAGAACTCGCACGGCTACAGATACGAAAGGTATATCTGTTGAAGCTGACGGATCGGGTGGGTTACCGATAAACTAATTAACGGATAGGCCTATATAGAAAGACTCTCCTCCTATCGGCACTCAGCTCCTTGTGTAGATCGCAATTCTATGCCAATTTTGGTATACGCATCGATAGGCTCCGTAGTACGCCGCTCTACAAACGCATCAGGGATTTCCCTAGAGACAATTCAGACTCGAGGGAGCCAATCGATGCAGGGGATGTTCGTGAAGTGTGGTCATTAAGGCATCTCATATCTTTCACTTGCCACATGTATGTGCTACATTCTCGCTACTGGTATAGCCAGAATAGCAGCACAGTACAGCCAGAATTGATCCACAGTAGGAAAAACACTTACACGTACTAACCAGGTGGGAGTAGGGAAATCCTTACAACCAACGTCAAGGTTGTGAAGCCGACGTCTAGGGATTATTCTCTTGAGGACAACTTCTACCGCATGTTCCATTCCAATACAAACAATTTCCTAGGTTTTCTCATATTTGTTTCATAGGACGAAGACTAGATTCAGTGTCATGACATTTCATTTTGGGGTTAAACGGCCCGCACTTCAAGACGTCCCCTTTAACCACGACCTTCCTCACAAACACTATTTATGTGTCCTGTTAAAGTGTTCCTCATGCTCAAGTGCCTCATTCCTCTGCCTGATTACCATACAAATTATGATAAAAATGAAACAATGTGAACTGATGTATATTATTGTAACGAACGGTGATAGAAAGTAGACAAATGGTCCATTGGAGGTTTTGATAAATATAGGAAATCATGTCCAGTAGTCATCCAGCTCGAGAATCGATTCCCTCTCGAAGCTCTCCCGAGTAAGCGCCCACATAATCGCACAATGCAGCCTCGAGGCTATTTTATTTATGTACCTCTCTTACTCCATCGCTTGGAATACTCCATTGTTGTCAGCATATGGTAAATGTTGACGATTATCGCGTACAATCATTATCGTTTGTAGCAATAATAGGTAGTACGTATATACCAGGTTGATGGTACTTATAGGTATATACCACTAGATGCCGGAGGAGGAGAACGGGGAGGATCAGGCTCGGGAGGCATGGTGGAGGAGTGGAGGAGGAGGAGGAAGAGGAGGAGGAGGAGGAGGAAGAGGAGGAAGAGACGAACATCCAGTATGTGGGTTCCCGGTGCCCCTCCTGTGTGTCGCTGCTGGATTATTCGTTGCGGCGCGCATAACGGCGGTCGGAAACTGCCCGTGGGAATTCCATTTCTGCGTCACTCTAGGGATGGTTTCGCTCTATGTATGGGTGTGTACGTGTATGCGGGAGTCGCGGCTTTGCAGTTCGACTGGCCATCCCCGCGGCCAACATCCCTTCCTCCCTCGCTCTTTCTCTCTCTCTGGCTCTCTCTCTCTCTCTTTCCCTCTCTGCGTGTCTCCCTCTGGCTCTCTCTCCCTATCTGCCAGGATCGTAGAACATTTGTATCGGCGTCGTCTACCCACAATCCCGCAAACCCTAGGTACCTTCCCATCCCGCCCCTCGCTCCACATTTCCGCGCTCTCATAGTTCTCCTCTCCCTGTGCGTAAACCATTGCGTCCACGCGGAAATCATTGTCCTTACGGAAAGTGTTTCCATCTAATCGCTTCCCACTGCCCTCAACATCGAGTCCGGAGGTCGCGTATCCTCATCACCATACTTCGCCCAAACCACCCGTCTCTTTACCAAGCTTCGCGCAAACCACCCCTCTTTTATCATACTCACTCCTGCATTTGCGGTCGTGTATATGTAACTAATATACATGCCTATATATATATATATTGATGTATGTACCAACACATGGACGTATCTAACATAGAGCGCACGTAGACCCGATCGATCGTGCGCCCAACGTACCATCATACATTATTTGGAATCTCGAAATTACTTTCGCTCACTCTCCCTCTCTCTCCCTCTCACGCACACACATATACTCACTCGGTAGCCCTCTGACTCTGTCTCTTTAAATATACACTCGATTCTCCGCATCTTATCTGATTCACGTGTATATATACACTTTCCAAGACCATCATCGGTTCTCCTATATTCACCAACGTGTGGCATCACTCACACCCTACTCCACGTTGCACCCGTCCTACTCGCTCGAGTGCTTGTTTCTCACCAGACAGTGAATATATAAGCACATACGAACTACAACTTTTACGCCACTTCGAGCTCGTGACGGAAAATCATCTATCTTTTCCGGCTTCGCTGGTATACGTATACGCGTATAGATTCTTAGTCTAATGCAAACCGTTATTAGTTTATGCGTTGGTGCAATAAAATGGTTTCTGCCAATCAATCCACGAGATAATATTTGTACTCGGCGTCATATTATTTTGGAAAATTTTAGCGGTTTTTATGAGCTGTTGTTAACAATGTATGGAGAACCGATTATTCGTTTGAATTAAATTATTATTTGAATTATTTTCAAAAACGGGCTTCAGATATCTGCGCTAATCAATTTATCGGTAAGTAAAATACACAGGAACAATTTATAATTAACTTTCTCAACAAACTTTAAGTGCAGTTATATTGGATTAATGTTAGAAACACACAACTTTTCTCACGAGGTACATACGCGTTATTTACATTTGAAAAGATACACGTACAACGCGAATACATGTTCTCCACTCGTTTCGTAAAAAAAAAAATATATTTGTCGAATAGCGTTTTATTACTCGCTCTTTATCGAAACGAACGTTTCCGTATGTTACGTTTCAATTACGTCGAGGAGGTTATTTGCTTTATGTCAATACGACGCAATTAGTACAAGTGAAACTGAGCAGAAGGGTCGAAGAAGGGCTCGAGAGGAAAGAGGAGTTGGGAGAGAATAAAAAAAACGGCAGTGAAATTTCAAGACGGCTGCGATACAGCATCGACGATTAATGACCGATAAAACCGAGTTCGTTGACTCTTGACGAGGCACACTGTCGCGACTGAATTCTCTACTCTCCTCTCGCGGTTTAAGCTATATATATATGTATATATTATACAGTGGAACAAAAAACAGAGCTCGAACCTATCGGTAAATCAGATCGATCCGAGTCGCAACATTAATATACACTGTGTACGTCGTTTCGCCAAGTGTCCTGCGGAAGACTCCGAGTGTATAAAATACGTAAAATCGAACAACCGGATCACACTCACTGACAAGAGATCTGAAATCCGTTGACCTCGTTACATATATGCAACAATTCCACGAGACAACGGAATTCAACGATTTATATATTCCAGCTAATTTATTCGTTCGATGTTTTATCGACAAATCTGTGTCTCGTTACGAAACCAATAGCAGACACTATCATTCAAACTAAGACATTCTCAATTGTATCTCATTACTATTGAGATTATTTGCTATCGAGAGCATCGGAAGACGTCGATTTATTTTTCTGTATCGAAATTTAATTCGATCAATAAAATATTTGTTTGAATTAAAGTCATTTTTGGTTGGTCGATCGAAGCTTATTACGATCTGGTTTAAGAATGATTTACGTGATTACTCGGACGGTTCGTCGATGAATCAAAAAATATACGACGATATCAGACGTGTATTTTTGTAAAAAAATTCTTTTATTGATTTGTTTAATATTTTTATTGAAAATAAACATACGTATCATAAAACGAACAATAAGCAGACACTATCATTCAAACTAAGAGATTCTCAATTGTATCTCATTACCATCGAGATTATTTGCTATCGAGAACATCGGAAGACATCGATTTATTTTTCTGTATCGAAATTTAATTCGATCAATAAAATATTTGTTTGAATTAAAGTCATTTTTGGTTGGTCGATCGAAGCTTATTACGATCTGGTTTAAGAATGATTTACGTGATTACTCGGACGGTTCGTCGATGAATCAAAAAATATACGACGATATCAGACGTGTATTTTTGTAAAAAAAATTCTTTTATTGATTTGTTTAATATTTTTATTGAAAATAAACACACGTATCATAAAATAAACAATAAGCAGACACTATCATTCAAACTAAGACATTCTGAATTGTATCTCATTACCATTGAGATTATTTGCTATCGAGAACATCGGAAGACATCGATTTATTTTTCTGTATCGAAATTTAATTCGATCAATAAAATATTTGTTTGAATTAAAGTCATTTTTGGTTGGTTGATCGAAGCTTATTACGATCTGGTTTAAGAATGATTTACGTGATTACTCGGACGGTTCGTCGATGAATCAAAAAATATACGACGATATCAGACGTGTATTTTTGTAAAAAAATTCTTTTATTGATTTGTTTAATATTTTTATTGAAAATAAACATACGTATCATAAAATAAACAATAAGCAGACACTATCATTCAAACTAAGACATTCTGAATTGTATCTCATTACCATTGAGATTATTTGCTATCGAGAACATCGGAAGACATCGATTTATTTTTCTGTATCGAAATTTAATTCGATCAATAAAATATTTGTTTGAATTAAACTCATTTTTGGTTGGTCGATCGAAGCTTATTACGATCTGGTTTAAGAATAATTTACGTGATTACTCGAACGATTCATTGATGAAACAAAAAATATGCGACGAATTCAAACGTATATTTTTATAAAAAATTCTTTTATGATTTGTTTAATGTTTTTATTGAAAATAAACATACGTGTGTTAATGCTTTCATTCATTCTTCTCGTGTATAATTCCAGCAGAACGTGCACGCAGGGTCTCAATGGTTCATTGTATTGCCAACGTAGGAAGCCACGCGGGCTGTTGCTATGTATAGATCTCTTACGACTTGCAAGTTCGGTCATTCACTTCGGACAAGCGAAGCCGCACAACGGACAATACACACATACGTGTGCTTCAACAAAGTTGCCCGGGGTGAATAATCGTGATTGACTAAACACACATGGAGAACCGCTTTTAGGGTACAGATTAGAACACTGCGAGGGTTTCAAACTTTTCTGGACCACTGTCGCGGATTGTTATAATGCTTATTAAGAAATAATATAATAATAATAATGGAATCGATTGTAATTGAATATTTTTTATAAAATAATTACGAAAAACAATATTTCTAAAAAAAAAAAAGTTCTAACGTATTCAATCCAATTACCACGTTATGCACCGCGTCAATTGCCGATCGTTGACACTTTTCATCCTGTCGCCCCAGTCATTGATGACGGGCAGAAGGTGTACGTTCACTTATGTCGCATCAGTGATTATTGTCAGATGATTTACAACACAAAAAAATGATATTCTTTGATCAATAAAGTTTTTATAATTTTGAGACCGTAAAAAATTTAAATATTGCTTGTTAGATAAAAAAATTCATTAATGTTATTAAGAGAAAATTTATCCAATTGCATTGGAATGCGATCTACAGACGTCTGACTCAAGAGAGAGCATTTCTAAAAAAATGCAGAGTAGGTAGGTACAAATTGTGATAAAGGCATTCAAAAAATATACCTGAAGGTAAATATACAGTCTTATTGTAATCTTACACAGGTCTCCGGCCGCCAGCCTATCTGTGAAATTTG
The DNA here is from genome assembly GCA_946811545.1 of Netelia fuscicornis. Taxonomy (NCBI): domain Eukaryota; kingdom Metazoa; phylum Arthropoda; class Insecta; order Hymenoptera; family Ichneumonidae; genus Netelia; species Netelia fuscicornis. The sequence continues at coordinate 13,522,637 of OX328012.1, forward strand.
TTATCAGAGGCTAAACAGAAAGTAATACATTCCATGCTTTGGGCTTAACATATTAATAATCATCTGACATGATTATTCTACGAGAATAATCACGATGACTTTTAATATTCATATTTAGTCGAGAAAAATTCAAATTTAGCTTGAAAATTATGTTGAATGGATTTTCTAAATAGATGGAAAAATGCTCAAGGTTCCAGCACAGGAAATTGCTCGAGCTCGCGAGAGCAAATCTGAAATTCATAGCTCGAGGCTTCATTAAATGATGTATGGACCACCCAAAACGAGAAAATACATATATATGTATATAGCGAGGACGAACTCAAGATAGCCCGACGAAGGAAATTTTCCATAGAAACATTACATTTAACCACACTAACTCACGACAAATCCCTACAAATATATACATATATATGTATATGTATATAGCTGTGTATGTTTATGCGTATGTGTCTCCGTGTATAAAATGATTCATACGCACACATATAACATAATACCAAGCCCGGAGGTTGTAACGAAGTAGAAGTTTCCAGACTAATTGTATTTGTAAATAGGGATTAAAGGTAGGAAAGAGGCAGTGAGAGGAGGTGGGTGTGTAAAGCTTCGACTGTCGGTCCTTCGTAATCCCGAAACCACCGACCCATGTGATACTTCACGTTAATATCATCATACTACACACTGGACCAACATCGGGCTGAATCTGATGGATAGTCATACCTTTATAATTGATTAAGTCGAAATAAGATCATCGAATTCTTCGTGGATCATTTTTCTTTTCATCAATATATATATATATATATATAAAATTTAATATAATATGATATAATATGATATAATATAATATAATACGATATAATAAAATATAATATGATATAATGTAAGGTAATATAATATAATATAATATAATATAATATAATATAATGTAATGTAATGTAATGTAATGTAATGTAATGTAATGTAATGTAATGTAATGTAATATAATATAATATATAATATAGTATAATATAAGATAATATGATATAATATGATATGATATAATATAATATGATATAATATGATATGATATAATATAATATGATATAATATGATATGATATAATATAATATGATATAATATGATATAATATGACATAATAGGATATAATATGATATAATACGATATAATATGATATAATATGATATAATACGATATAATATGATATAATATGATATAATACGATATAATATGATATAATATGCTATAATACGATATAATATGATATAATATGATATAATCTGATATAATATAAGATAATATATATGACCGTCCGCTTCGATTGTTACACGATTGTTAGGAAAAAATTGCTATATAGGCAACGGATCGTACGAAAAATAATTGAAATCGTCGCTTAGCAACCGATGCCTACAAACTTTCACGCGAAACTGCGCAAGCATGCGTAGCGCCGAAGTAGCATGAAATCCTAAGATTATATTATATTTCCTTCCGTCGCATCGAACGCTGCAGCACATTGCATAAGATATGTATTAATATCGTTACAGTACACGAATCGATGAAAGCAATAATGTACCTGTATATACAGACATATATATGTATATCGTTCTCTGAGAATCAAATATCCGGCTCGTTCGGTCTTCGTTCAGATTCGGTTTCTCGTACCGGCTCGATTTCTCGTAACGCTTTCATATTGGCTATTCTCACCGCCGGTGCAATCGCATCTATACGTGGACATCTCAACACGAAATGAGAGAGAGACAGAGTGAGAGAGAGAGCGAGAGAGAGAGAGAGAGAGAGAGAGAGAGAGAGAGACCGGGAGAGAGAGAGAGAGAAAGAGAGAGAGAGAGAGAAAAATTCAACCAGTGGAATTTAATTAACATATTCATATTTCGAGCCAACGTATCTTATAAGATATAGGATATTCACCCCGGGAGATCTATCGATGCTACAAATGTGAGACGCCAACGTTGAGCAGCGAGAGATTAAAATGTATCAGAGAGGAAATTTGAAGATCCGTCAGATCCGAGAGTCTCCAACCTGTCCACGATCCGAAGATTCTATTTCTCATTTGAACAAGATAGAATAAATATTGTATGTATATTCATATATCTAAGAAAAGGTACTCTTAAGGGGGAGGGAGTTAAACAGGTCATCGATCGATTAAACGATATTGATGGTTGTCCAGAGTTTTCGATTTTGTTTTTGTTCTATCTTTTATTTTAAATCTCACAACGATTCGAATCTGGTTTGACGCTCGTTAGAAGATTTATAGCCGGAGAGCTCGCTTATGGGTTGTTCAATATACGCGATGCTACTCACGCGGGACCACGAGAAACGCGCCGGTCGAGAAAAAAAATTGATTCATACCGTTTAAATGAAGTTTATTTGGAATCGAGTAAAATCAATCACCATAAATCGCTGGAAGGAAACGAAATTCAATTCTCATTAAAATAACGCACGACTCCTCCGCATTAATATCTCGTTTTAATCAATTTTTTGTTTTTTTAATCGCTTCGATAGTTTTAGCTCGTTCCAAAAATTCGTCGGTAAAAAATAACGAAACGTTATTTCCTTCGATAAAATTAACTCCAAAGTTACATTAAAGTAATTCTCTTTCTTGCGTACGTAGTGAATTATTGCACATCTTCGAGTGCGCGGGCGTATTTCGCGGGTCGCTTTACCAGAGGCCTTTAATTACTCAGTCGCGTCGTTCTAATTAAATTACTGACACAATTACACGCACCGAAGGTGCTCCTTCTTCATTCTCCTACGGGAATTTTATCCTTCTCTTTGCCGGTTACTTTTCGTTTTTTTTCTCTTTCTTCGTCTCCCTCTCTCGCCCAGTTGCTCACACCCATTCAACCTTCATTTCTCGTCCTACCACATCGGCGTCCGCCTCTCGCGGGCGCACGACGAAACGAGTTTCCTCGAATTCTTCTGCGCAGGAAGAATAAAAAAGAGAAGCGAAGAGATCGTTTCGTATCCTCCGCTTCGTCTTCGTTTTCTCCCTCTCTCTCTCTCTCTCTCTCTCTCTCTCTCCCTCTCTCACTCTTCATCTCTTACCTCCTGCCCATTTGACCGCTGTTGGGCCCTTCTCTCGTTCCTTTTTTCTCAGAAAAATCGCCTCAGTTCGCGGCTCTCGCACGTCTCGCAGCCACTCGAGAAATTGTAAAACATTCAAAAAAATAAAAACGAAAGGAACAAAAAAAAAGGAACTGTTTGTCGGCGTTGCTTGTTTGGCGAATCGATGTTCGCGGGACAGGAGCAACTACGTTGCCGTAAGTTCCATCGAGACGACCGGAGAGTGTGATCAACGACGTGCAAATTGGTGCTGACGCGCAGAGTACGTCGCGACAGCACTCGTCTTCTTCGTCTCTCCGTCTCCAAATCTATACAAGAGCGTAGGAAAGATTAAGTACGAGCTGCACACCTTCGCGTCTGTAATTAAAGTCGAGTTGCCCCCTGGTGGTGAGTTGGAAAAACAAGAAAGAACCGAGAGAGTGGAATATTATGTTGGTGCTCGAAGCGTCAATGACGCAGGTGTGTCTCTCGATAAAAGTCTCCAGTAAAACGAAGCGGGAACAAGGAGCGATAAGAAAACGAAAAAAAACGGGCTGGAGAAAGAGAGAGATAAAGGAGGGTAACGCCATTTTTCAACGGGAGTCCGCAATTAAGCCTTTATTCACGCGGTACGTTCTCCCTTGTCCTTTTTGCATTTCTTATGGGTATCGTTCTCCAACGGAACGTTTTTACGACCGGAGCGAGAGGAATTCAGAAGTGATTTTGTCCTGGCGTAATTGGCATCCAGGATTTAATAAATAAACCATGGAGTAGATAAATACGTAAGGGACGATTGCTCCTTTGAGAGGTAAATATGCGACTGATATAATTTTCGTGATTAAATCTATATCCAACGACCAACGCCTCTTTTAGTCTATTCCCAACACTAACTACGTTAGGTTGGTTAGTTCACGAGTCGTCTTCCCTTTCCCTCTCCCTCTCTGGGTCTTCTTTAAAGTTGTCAGGTCGACAAATTTCTTCGTTTCTCCGGTGCAACGAGGCTGGTTACCTAATGCATGTATGAAATTAACGAGAAATTTCTGGGAAGATTTTAGCAGCTGGGCTTGGTTGTAGACTCGTTTCTACACTCTTATATATGTATATATATGTATATATATACCACAGAAAGTATATAGATACACCGTATAGATACACCGAAGATTATATGTGTAGGTGCTGCCTGGATGGTCTTTGAAGGTGCAAGAGAGCGATGAAGTGCACTCGCGCCAGACTACTTCCTTTGATTGCGGCCACTTGCCTTGGCGACTTTGAAATTCCGTTTTCCCCGAGTCTTGGGCTCTCTCACTCTTTTCCTACCAACGGGGACCAAGTCGAGGCGGAGCGCGTTATATCTTCTCGACCTTTCACCCTGCGAGTTGGTGCTGGTGGAGAGGGAGTGAGAAACGCGAAAGCTGAGAGGACTACGACGATAGAGGGTTGGTCGTTGGGGAAGGGGATCGGGTTAATTAGCATCGGGTAGCGCATAATCAGTCCTTCGAAGACGCTCTGCTTGAAGGACTTTCTACCTCTCGGTTCGACATCCGTTTCAAGAGGGGACGTATGAAAATTTCACTCGGGACGTTCGAAGAAGTTAAAAAAAAGCAATGAATTACGGTTCGTGTTTATCCACGTGCGAACATGAAGACCCTCGACGTATTTTGATAAGGGGGAAATATAGGGGCTAGCCACGGGGAGAAGAGCCACGAGGATCGGCCACGCGCTATAACTTTCGAGTTATGCCCGGACGAATGTACCGTCTACGGTTCGGCTTTGCTTTTTTATTGCGTTAATTTTTTTTTGTTCACAAGCTCGCGCGTGATGACATCGAGTGACGAGCCAAGTTTGTGACGCCTCGACTCCTTCTGAATAATAATCGAGGTACACCTTCTTGCTCCCTTACTCACCCAACGACGAATTCCTTCATTCGTCTTACTCTCTCTCTCTCTCTTTATCTCACCCCTCTCCTTCTTCGTCTCGTCCACCTTTTCTCCTTAACTTCTGTCGCTTTTCACTTCACTTTCCACCTCTTAAACTGAAGAATTCGCCCGTGTATACGCAACTCTCGAGAACAAAGTAAATCCAAAGTGAGTCGACCGTCTCGACTTGGAAAATAGAGAAGGCTACGAAGATGACAACGGCGACGAGGATGACGTCGAGAGTCGCAATACTTAAGCGATATAAGATCGTCGCCGTGGTACAGTACAATCTTCCACAAGAATAGTCAACTTTGCGTTAACAAAATGTTTGGTCGAATTTGAGAATTGGCAAAAATATCACGACACCGATGCAAAAGTTGAATCATCAATTTACCCCCCACCTCCTCGCCTCTCCCAAATTTAAGCACCAAAAATGGCCGGGGTATATCCCAAAATATAGTTGGTTGCATCGTCCTCCACTAAACAGAGAATTATCATTTTACCAAACGACAGAGGAGTACAAGATTTTCGTAAAAACAAATTCCCCATAGAAGTCCAATTTTACCAAACTCAAGAATAGCTGATAGGTTTTGTTATCAGTTTTGGATTGCACCTAAATCAAGCTACACCTACAACCAACCAAATGTCTCAGTTATTATGGCTGAGCTGTTAACGTTATTCGTACCGTCATTCAGCGTCTCTTACAACCTTTAAAAACATAATATCAAAATTTTTTCAAATTCTTAATTCCCAATATTGTAATAATAAAATTTAAACAAAGAAACCGGCGTGGAAGGAATGCTCGTCACCAAACGCGTTTAATATTCTGAAAAATTAAACCGCGTCTGTGCGAATTCCGTTCTCCGGTATTCGCGAATTTACGAAGAATGTCGTCCCCTTTATTTCCATGAAAAATATATTTTCTTATAAATACAGACAAGCATCGGGAAAATAAGAAATAATCATTTTTTTTATCCTAGCGCTGTCTCGTCAATTCCAAAGCGATCAGCTTACGAGGAACTCTACTGTACTTATGGTATTAGGCCACAAAGGAGCGTGAATGCGAAAAATTCTTCATCTCGCGATATATAGGAAGGTTCGCGGGACTCGCCTTCCCTCCAGCCCTTCCTTTTCTTTTTTTTCTTCTTTCCTTTCTTTCACGGCCAAAGGAGAGAGCCACGACGTGGCACCCGAGTTGCTTGGAGGATGACGAACGACCGTGGGCATTCATATTTATGCGCGCCATCACCACGACGAGGAACGAGAGAGTCTGTTCCTATCATCTCCCCCTCGTCGCTATGATGGTTTTTGTCCTCGACGTCGGGAAGGCCCTTTCTCGACAATAATTATCATCGTGTGCAAGAAGCATTGTGGGTACAGATGGCAGAGGGTCGGTGGTCTCTTCCGAGCATTCGGTGTTCCATCGTGATATCACGAGAGACACTCGTAGGACTCTTGTGGGCCGCACGTATAAGCGCGAGACCGAGACGTTTGAGAAATGAGAGAAAGACGAGAGGGCTTCCGAATTATACAATGTTACCTTCTATACATATATATATATAGATAGATAGATAGATATAGACACGAGCATATACATGGTGCCAAGAGTGTTACGGGGGATGGAACCCCGCGAAATCTCGCGTGACCCTCGCGATAGTAACTCACGATAATAATCGACGCGTTCGCCGATTGAATTCACTAGTGGTACGTATAATATATAGGACTAATAATATTCTACAACGAAGTTGGAAATACGTGAACCCTCGGAGATGGTAAAAGCACTTCGAGATTGCGCGTAAACTCTGGGAAGATTACGAATGGAAATCTATTACATCGGATGGTCTTTCCTCGTTTCTCTGGTATCGCGCTGCGATTCGTTCAACGTATTCGATCCTCGCGCATACGAATCATATGTGCTACCAGATTTGCCCGAGATATTTATTGCCCCTATGTATATACAGTCGGTTTAAATAAATCAACGATTGTCAAGACTGTTCGAGTCTTGGATCGAAATCTGGAATATCGAAGAATTAATGAAATAAGGAAATATAATTGTCACGAATCGACCTCGATACATCGATTATTCGTTATAATTATTGCAGAGTTATCCTTGGCTTACCAACTGTAATTTATTCTCATTCCCAATAACAGAACGAAACTCACTATTTTACATTTTGATCCATAGACTTGTTGCTCGATGGATGACAAGGATACGATTTCCACCCGATTCGCTACGAGAACGTATCGGTAAATCGATCGCAGATTTTGTAATCAGAGTGTCCCCAAGGATATCTGTAACGATGAGATATTGGTGAGTCGTGACGAGAAGAGAAGGAGATAGAGATGTGGAGGCAAGGAGAGAAAAAAAGAGTGAAAGATGCGGACGTTTCTACTAGCTAACAAATCGCTTCGTATCCAAGGGAATGTTCTATAACATACCCGCGAGATATAAAGCTCCGTGGTTTCATCGACAAGGTCCAGGTGATAGTCAACCATATCGATTACCATTGAAATATTATAAGTGTCTGTATCAACAGTATACCCTGGTTGGTTGCTTGTAGACTGGTAATTCACATCGAGACACGAGAGAATGCCATCGATCCCTCTCTCTCTCTCTCCCTACATGTCCCATGGGTATTACGTATACGCCCTGATACACGATCGGTCTTGGAGATTACTCCATAACGTATGTATATATCGTACCCACATCTGGCCAAAGTGCTTACTCCAAAATAGCATCGAAATGTGCTCTTGCAATTTTTCATCATTTTGTTTCCATTGTAATATTCAATTCCTCTTTTCATCCGTGCGACACGCACCCATCAACCGTTGATGTGTCTCTCTGCTAGAAACGTGTCACGAGCTTTATAAACAATGATATACGTCAACGTCAGTAATTACCAGTGGGAGGAATATGAGGGACTCATGGACACTTTCGCACACTTTTCAAAACATCATCGCCGTGAAATTCGCCTAATCGCATTATATTATACGATCGTGGTCGAATAATTGTGTTTCGTGTTTAATGCGTTATATTTTGATGGTGGACAAGAAGGGTGAGATGAATGGGGTGAGAGGAATGGGGTATGTGTGCTTTCACGCGCCCCATCATCAGCGTCACAGAGGTTGGTCCGGCTGTAGCGACGGCTAGGGGCATCATGCAAAACGAGATGGAACGAGTAACGAGTGGAGCTTTTCGTTTATATATACAGCACTTATATAATATTGTCGGGGAGCAGAAAATTTCGAGGCAAGAGGCCGGATCGCCATAGGGAACGAGCATGGGGTAAGCGGAGGTTGACGGCGGAGGGGACGAGAGTAGGTACACGATGCTTTGGTAACGCGAGGCAAATGGATGAACCTTATATACATATATGTATATGGCAGCGCGTTTCTCAATCTCGTCGCTTTTATGGCTGGTGGTCTAACTTTGACGTGATTTTCTACCGGGTTTTGCCAACGGTCTGTCCATCTACCGACATTAATAATGAGAACGCAAAGTGGCCCGACGACGACCCTTCTTCAATGCTTTTTCACCTCTCACTCTCTTATTTTTTAACGCTCTCGTACTTCGCTATTTGATCGTACCACTCTCCCTCCTTCCCTATTTTGGATATGCTTTTTATGCACATTGCGCGTTCGTTATTGCCCACCTCGCTCCACCTAGGGCAATAATTTTCATTTATTTTATGAAATATAAAAAAAAAGGGAGGAACGAGACACACCGGTCGAAGGAGGTCGAAAGGTCAGGCTGGAGGAGGGACGAGAATTCCGGGAAGGATGAAAGAACGCTGTAAAATATTGTGTACCGCGGGGACATAAACGAACGCGAGAAAGGTTTCGGGCGTTAATGATGCTAATATAATGTGTATATAGCTTTTTTTTGGCTATTCGTGAAACAACGTTACTGGGTCGCTCGATCTTGCGCACTGCATGCCCTCGATTCCACTCGTTATGTACGTTTAAAAGGAAAATCCATTTTTTTTTATTTATATCCTCGTTGTTTGCGAATTTCGTGCTATCTCGCCCACGTAAATACTCTTTGCTGTTTAAGAGTTCGAATGTTTTTACCGAGAACACGTTTCGAACGTAACTTTTTATATTTTACTTGTATTGTTATTTAAGTATTTTACTTTATGTTCGAGAAATTTGAAATACAACTTCAATTAACGAATAAAAAAAAACTTCAAAATTGCTCGGGGTATTTAAATAATTTCGTACAAATTCAAAAAATATAAATAAAAGGATCAAAGATGTATGATCTAGACGCATTGTCGTTAAATATATTATTATTCTGTGAGCAATTTTCGATTGGACAAGGTCCTAAAATTTGAAAAATTGATTTACTCCATGAAAATATGATTTTTCGGGATTGAGGTGGGTTGAGGAGGATTGAGGATTGATTATGCGTTTTATGGACCGCATAATCAATCGTTACTTTGAGAGGTCAACATTTTGATTCTCTAGCGAGTAAGGAGGCGAGAGAATCTAAAGAATATCGTTGAAAAAGTTATTAATGTTCTCATTTTTATACTTTTTACAACCGAAAAATCACGAAAACTGATGATTTTCACGTTGTATGAATTTTTGACTGGTCAGCTGCTAAGAACCGGATCCAAAATACACAACTTCTGTCTCTATATCCTGCGGACAGTCGGAAATTCAAGAAAACTGACTGAAAAAAACACGCGGCTACACTTTTTCAACAAACCGAGTGATTTAATTAGAATTTTTGCAAATAAAAAAAAATAACAATTAACCTCATTACTTTCACGGTTATTATTATATAAAGGTAATTCAATTAATTTTTTTCAGTAGCACAGTCGCTAATGTCTATGACTTTATTGCACCAGCAGGACTGCTCGAAGGAAGTCTTTTCCTTAATGGAACACGCGAGCAGTTAACGAACGTGATAGAGGAAAGAGAAAAAAAAACCTAAAATAAAAATAATGATCACCGTCGCTCGATGAGAGTACAAGAGCGCCCACGCGAAATTTCTCAAACGGGTAAAAATTCATAACGAACCGTGACACTTCAATGAATACATACCTATACCAATAGGTACACGCGTATCTCTATGTTTCTATATATATATATATATACACAATTGATCTTCAGATGTCCGTATGATTGCTCAATTGAAATCGTCATCACGGTTTCGACTCTGACGAGAAGTGTTGTTTGAAAAGAGGCGCCTTGTTGAAATTTCTGCCTGTGCGACGATCAAACGATCGGTTCAATTTTCATTCGAATAATAACAGCGTTAAAAATTTTTGATATCAATGAGTCATCGAAGTTTTGATGATGTAACGTGTAATTTTAATAATTAAATAGATTGTTCAATCGTTACGAACGATCGATGGTATTTTCATTTTTGAAAAAATCGGAATTGTCACTTTATTAATGAAGGATAACACAGTGGAATAGATCTTTCTTTGACGACAAGCGTTGTTTGAAGAAAGGAACCTTGTCGAAATTTCTCGCTGTGCGACCATCAAACGATCGGCTCAATTTTCATTCGAATAATAACAGCGTTACAAATTTTTGATATCAATGAGTCATCGAAATTTCGTTGATGTCGTTTAATTTTAATAATTAAAAAAGATCGTTCAATCGTCATGAACGATTGATCGTATTTTCATTTTTGAACGAATCGGAATTTGCATCTTGATAATGAAGAATAAGACAGTGGAATAAATCTTTCGATCTATTTTTTTATTTCGAATTTTTGTTTATTTAGAACAGTATTGTACGAATTTGGCCTTCGTCTCGAAGTAAGTTCGGTGGGAATTACGTGTTTAATCCACGCGCGACCGTTCAATGTTCTCTGAAAAAAGGCAGAAACGAGTTCTGACTCTTGACTCTTCTCTCTATTAGTTGCATGAACGGATATCTATGGATCATCCCGATTCACAAGCTATCGCACAGCCGCGATCTTCTCGATAGTGATCGATCGTACGATCACGATCCAGGATCTCGCGGGATCTCACCCTGCGGCAACGTGTAAAGAGGTAAAAAAAAGAAGAGACTCTCGCGTCAAGATTACAGACGTCTTCGGTGCGCTCCCTGCAGCACACGCTCGTACCTCGCGCATTCTTGTGGAATTTTCGCATTTTTATTCGCACTTTTTTTTCTTCTTATTCCCACTTAAATGGCATTTTGCACGATTCCACACCTCGCTTTCATCCTGTAGCGGCGTACACACGATAGTCGTTATTTAATCCCCCGGCACGAATTTGGTCGACCACGCTTTTCGCAAATGAACGATAATCATCGCCTGACGATAAGAGCTTCGTAATGATAAAGAAGATACGCTAAAGACTATAATAAACAGCTAGATATGTTCTTTTTTCAAACTCCCTTGTGGGTGCGACTCTCCGCTCGAGAGTTCTTAATTCGTTCGACACCGCGGGGAATCATATTCACGATGAAATGTTGGGTTTCGTTCAGCTTTAAATGCAAGATTTTCGATCGAGCGCCGTATGAATTTTGATACTTTGAAACGTAGCTCGATCGTCCGGGTGCTAGTACATAAACTAGGGTTAATATTGATCGCGTTAAATAAATTTGTTCGAGTAGATTGGAAACTTTAATCCTCTTCATTTTAGTCATCCCCCGCCCTAAAAAAACTTTGTGGACAAGGGTGTTGGTGCAAACAGCCGTTTTTATCGGTCTCAATCAGATTATATGTGAGTACTGAAACGTTCAAGTTTCTCAGAGACAATATCAACCCTGCACGGAAAGAATTTTGAAGTAATTGTTACTGTGAAATCACAGTAACCGAGTGACAAATGTGCAATTGTTCAGGTTTTTAGGAAATAAATTATACATTTTAATGGAAATGAGTACAAATTTACTGTTGCGTTGCAGAAATTAAAAATATTTTCAAGAATTTTTTACTAAAATTAACAGTAAATTTTCATGAAACGTAAACATTACTACAATAAGTTGAAAAAAGAGCTGATACTAATGAAAGTGTACGGTCCACATTGAGAAATTTGCGTGTTAGTCTTGAAAATTTAAAAAAGGAAGCCGAAATTTTCCGTGCGTTTACCAAAATTTTTACGTTCTCCAGGCCTTAATCCGTGAGCTCTGTATAGCGCGAGTAAAAATTATGCTACGTGCTAAAATTTGTACATGCCTGAAAGTAAAATATTTGAAACTAGTGTCAATTTTTAACTGTTTGCACATTTACCATCGGGTTAAAGTTTCAATATAATGTTTACCGAAATTTCACCGTAAAATTACTAAGTAATTCTCTCCATGTGGCTTACGGTGCATGTACCTAGAAAAGGGTTACATTGACGTTACAGGTAAACTTGACATTTTTTAGGGCTACTTTAACAACGTGCCAAAATACCATTTAAATATGTTCGCGGTGGCATAAGGGTCGAAAAACAGAAATATTTACGTAAATTGCGAGACACCGAGATTAAAATGTTGATATTCGTGATGTGCGAGGAATTTCTGATTTCGTAACCTTCAATTGAAGCTTTTTTGAATTAACCAAAATTTTGACCTTCGGCAGGTACCAATAGTCGGCATTCGTAAATTATATTCGCGACTGGGGGGGGGGGGGGGGGGGGTCAACATTGTTTTCGTCCAAAAAAAGTTTATAGGGTTTTATATTATATATATAGATATATATCTTATACAAGGTGTCCCATTTTGAAGGGATGGAGCACATGTCGTTCCTGTGGTCTTTCACGATAGATGGTTCATGACTGAACGTTCAAATATATAAAACAATTTTAAGTTCAAGCAAGCAAATGTTTGACTAAGAAATTGGTTGTAAATAATACATTATACACGTTCGAAAAGTGACGTAAGCAAACGTTAAAAATCATAATAATTTTCCAAGTTACCTCAGAATGTTACCGAAAGTAATAAACGCAAAATCTAACGGAAAAAGCAACGATTGACGGAGAAAAGAAAACATGGTATACGTAATGATCGAGTGAAAAGAGCCAAGTAATGTTGTTAGCGAGAACAACACGAAGCTCGTGCCAGGGTAGCACCAGGAGCGCAAAGTAGTTAGGCCCTAAGTAATATGCAACAGAGAAGCGAGTACATGAAGGTATATAACCAAGGCCTGGCCACATCGGCGCTTTCAAGCAGTCACTACTGCGAAATTGAACGAAATATGAGGATGTTAGCCATGTGTTTATGTGCCTATGTGTTTCTTGCCTACGGACGCCTGTGTAAATCGAGAAATGAAAGCTGGTACGCCTCCACCGGTTGATTGGAGATCGATCCTTTCAGCCTGAAGCTTCGCGTTCACTACTGGCACGTAATACGATAACGTGCTGCATAATCTACCGTGTATAAGGGAGAGTCGAGTAATTCGGTTCAATTTCACGTTCGGAATTTGAATTTTTTTCTCGAGAGGCCAAGCATAACGATGGAAATAATTTTATACTTCCGTGCCAATATTCTCCTCGGTCGAGTGCAAATTTGGATCGTTTACTCGAGGCAAACATTTTCGTCAAGACGTAAAGGTGATATCGACGCTATGTACAAACCTCGTTTTGTATCCACTGTGACTTTTTTTTACATCTGACCTCACTTTTTCTCGAACACAAATGTATTGCTAATATAAGTTCTTACCTATAAAAAATCATTCTTATTTTGATGACATGGCTTCTTGACATTTTGTTTGGTTGTTCTTATTCCCAACTGTATAATACTGTACTTATAAGTAAATCTAGGTACCATCAACCACTATACACGTAAAGTGTGTCCTTAAAACTACTTTCCTAGCCAAATATACACTTCCCATAAATTACAAATTGTTTTATATGTTTGAAGGTTCAGTCATGAATAGGCTTACCATACGTCCCGGGTTAACCGGGATTGTCCCGGTTTCAAGCATTAGACCCGGCATCCTAGCCGGTTAAGTAATTTCTCCCGGTTCTTTTGACCGGAAAACAAAATTCGGGGTGAGGTTAGGAGAACTGGGGGTAAGTAGTGCTTTTGCTATGCTGGTTGTCGACATTTGTCGAGTGTATTTCCATAAAAAAAGTCAACATCAAAAAGTTATGAGTAGATTTGTTTCTTTGTTGACCTCCCTCTGATCCTGTCCCGGTTTAGAGCTGCAGAATTATAAAAGATAAAACGACCGACATGTTCTCCATCCCTACAAAATGGAACCTCCTGTATTTTAGTACCAAATATCTATTGACTAACACTTGCAGACCGACGGAATCGAAATCTGCATTTCCCAGGTGTTAAATGACAGCCACAATCGTTGAAATGCGGCTGCAGTTTGATACGAAAATTAACAACATCCCACATAGAGAGAAACAGAGAGAGGGGAAGAGAGACATGGACCCTAGTGTACTTCGATAGTCGGAGTACCATCCCCGTCTGGCCACTGTCTGGTCGCCCTTTGAACACCAAAGTCGCGTAATGTGTTCGGTGCGGAAATAACCGTTACATCCTTTCAGCAAGGGGGTAGAGCTGCGGAAAGTGACGAGGAACGCAAGATAAAAAGTTGATTACAGCAGCAGCTCTTGTTGTCTCTCGTCCTCTCTGCTCCTTGCAACCCTGTTTCTCGCTCTCTCTCCTTCTCACACACCATTCTCGAGTTTCTTCTTCTCCCTCCCCATATACAATATACATATATACGTTCTCTCGGTCTGCCGCTGCTACACCGTCAGGCGGATGCCAGCGGTAATCCGAATTACGTCGGAGGAATTTGCACTGCGAATGAGAGCTTCGCCCGAGGGCTTCCCGAAGCTGGTTAAGCAGCAGCAGCAGCAGCAGCAGCGGCAGCAGAAGTGGGAGGGTCCCGCTGTGGAGTTTCTCGACTCGATCTCATCTCATCTTCGTACACTCCCTTCAACCTGTCCCTTTCATTGCTACATATATACACACACATATATATAGCTATATCTTTATATACGAGGGACTACTACGTCGGCCTTGTATATCGCGAGTTGACTTCTTCTCTCTGTATACGGACCTCGCTCATCCGCTCTCCTCTGTGTTCCTGACACCCCGCGGGCCACTCCGCCTACTCGTCCGCTCACCCCGTCTGGAACACCTTGCGACGTGTGTGCTAATATTCCAACGACGATCCAACCTTACGTACAATGTTAGACACACGCCGGCCAAGTTTAGCCGAGAGACACAAGACGACGAGACGATATCCCAAAAGCTTGAACGGAAAGACGGATCGAGTGTCGAGAATATTATCGAGAGAATATTTTAGGATTATATATCTATGAGGATGTGTAGTGCCATTGAGGTTTGTGCCAATGCGTATCGACTTTTACTCAGGAGAATTCTTGGCCGTCATCCAAAGCGGATTTACACCAATGCCTACCAAAAACTAAGGGAGGGAATGAATTTTTCCAATCTTTTTTTTACGATGGGAATGATGGTTTTCTTGTTTTTAAATTGATGGAAGGCGAGAGACTGGAAGATATACCTACGCGTGCGAGGTAAATAATTTAAAAGATATGTGACCGCCCGTTTGGGTTACTTTCACGTATTTCGTATCTCGTCTCGCTTAGCACCTTAGCTTCGAACATCGGCTTAGCACCTTATTTCAAAGACTCGCTTTTACGACTCTCATTCATGCTTCTCGGTCTGTCGGTCCGTCCCATCCAACCCTCAACGGAGGTAGCCATCAACGAGGTGACAGCAAGACATTCGCGAGTTACGGTCTTCCACCACTGACTTACTCTCACCGCAACTACACATTTTTGTTTTATCTTTGCGAAATTTGTTTTCTTTGTTTGTGAGAGGTTCGCGTGGTCGTGGCACGCTCTCCTCATTTCTAGACCTTGTCTCTTCCTTCAACGGTGCTCGAACGCTCGTCTTTTCTCACATTCTCGTTTCGTATTTTTTTTTTGTCTCTTCTTTTAACTCCACTTCACCTCTCTGTCTCTTTTCTCTCTCTCTCTCTCTCTCTCTCTCTCTCTCTCTCTCTCTCTCTCTCTCTCTCTCCCTCTCTCTTCAACGTGCACACTTGACGGCAAGCCCGTTTTCGCTCCGACGCGAGATCTTTCTCATCTGCGACACGTTTGTTCTCGCTGTGCAAATGGTCTCCCTTGTGTCCCAACGTGCATCGCGTCACCCTGAGAGAACGGTCACTTCGAGATTCTCTTCATCTCACATTATGCATATAGTTTCATCTCACTCCTGGCCATATAAGAGCGTCGTTCGTTTCATTTATCGTCCGCTCGCTGAAACGAGAATAACGGTCTATACCGCACCCAATGCCGAGATAAAAGGAGCATGACATTGCGACAAACGGTCACTCCGAGTGCAGAAGTGACTTCGTGGCTAGCACGTTTTATGCCACGGTGCATGAGCGTGACTAATCATCTCGTCCTGGACCACACGTACGATCTCTCCTCATTGTGCCTAAGCGTTCTTTTCACCTCGAATGCGCACAGAGTTAAGATAATTGAAACATTTGCAACGATTTCCAAGGACATTTGAATTTACCTTGTAACTATTCTCTATTCCGCCATCTTACAGAAATAAAAAAGATCTCTGTCAATGTCGTAGCGAGGACAAATATCATGTTACTTTAAATCCAAGAGATAATAAAATTATTGATATACCTGCGATGTTATTTGGCTACCAGTCCGTAGACAAATAAACCGTTTCGTATGTGTATACACGAATGAACAGGGTAAGGTATATTATCGCACATCCACTCGGTACATCATGGAGTAGGGTGAATACGGCCTCACCGGTAAACTGCAGGTAGATGGCAGAACGAGAAGGAGAGCGTGGAGAGGTCTGGCACTGTATCGGGCTAATTGACGTTGGGCTTCCCCTCGGTTCCTTGCTGCACCAACGCTCGATAACTCAATTACCCAATTATTGCGGGGACAACTATAGGAGTCGATACCCACGAATTCACGAGAAACTTCGATATACACGTACATGGAAACCAGTTCTCGAAGCTGTCTAAGATCCCTTTCCCCCAACGTTAATGACAACTCTACTGTGTGTATTATTGCACAGATACGTATACCGTACTTGAGAATATGATAACGCGTGGCAACAATTCTTGGTAGGAGTGTCGTCTCACAATTAGGACGATACTGTACCTATATATATATATATATATATATCGAGAGCTCTCGTGATATGATTGAAGCACTAGAGACAGGACCTATTATGTTCGCCTTGTTGTGGCACTGATGTTCGTATACGTATACGTATGGCTTGGTTACACCGATACATGTAGATCTTCGTCGATACCAGATTGAAATGGGAACAGGCTTCTTACCCTTCCAATGTAATGACGTATATTTCGATTAATCTGATCGTCGTGTTTCGATGATACTTAAATAATGAATCGAATTTTAATTATCACTTAACAAATGGGAAATTGTCGTTTGCCAGAAGAAGCGTTCTTCTTCCAACAATGATATATTCGGAAGAGATGATGACACTCTTTATACTTTTAAGAGGCTGCGATTTAAGATATGCGATTCGTAATTTCTTCGAAACTGAGCAGCCAAGCGTGTAAAAATTTTAAAGGCATCAAGAGAATTAGGATAAGAAATGTTTAAACGTTGTAATTTTTCAAAATTATTGTTATAATTCTCTAGATAGCATCAAAATGTTAACGCTCAGTGCTGAAGAAAGTACGAATGACGTTTTCGAATCGCTCGTCACCTGCAATACTATTGTCAAAATTATGAAAAAACAACATTTAGAGCCACTTTTTACCACAATTATCTAGATATCCTAAAAATTTTAACGCGATTAGTTGCTCAGTGCCGGAGGAATTACGGATCGCGTTTTCGAATCGCTCGTCGCCTGTAACACTGACTCTTAAGAGTCAGTGTAACTGGTGACGAGCTACTTGCACTTCGAAAACGGGATCCGTAAATTGTCCGGCACTGAGCAACCGATTGCCTTAAAATTTGGAGCGTTCATAGAGAATTATGGCATAAAGTGCATGACAGCCTTATTTTGCCAAAATTTTGAAAAAAATTTTGTAGATTCAGTTACCACCGGAAATTTTTTTTCAAAATTTTGGAAAAATAAGACTATCATGCACTTTGTACCATAATTCTCTATGTACCCTCCAAATTTTAAGGCGATCGGTTGCTCAGTGCCGGAGGAATTACGGATCGCGTTTTCGAATCGCTCGTCGCCTGTAACACTGACTCTTAAGCTCAATTAATCGAATGCAAATTTAAAAAAAACCTCCAGTTTCGTAATGTCGATGGAATCAATGATAAAATAATAAACCGACAGGAACGTTACAGAGATTTTACCGTATCGGTAATAAACAAAATTTTACGCTCTCTTCCTAGCAGCGGTGGTGCAATCAAGCAAATTTCCGGGTAGTAAGGAAAAGCATTGATAAACGATCGAGTTCCGCGAGTTTTTCGTAGGTAGGTGAAAAGAGGAGATCGAGGGTTGGGGTATATGAGCTGGGAGCGAAGTTTTGCTTTCGAACGTTCTCTCTCTTTCCACCTCTCCCTTCCTCACTCCCCTCTCTCTCTCTCTCTCTCACTCTGTTCGAGCAAAACGGCTGTTGCCTTTCGTGACGAGGTCAGATCTCCCTGTGGCCACCCTCGTCGGCGTGGCTCCCTCAGGAATCGGCTAACACACAAAGTCGCATACAGCCGCGCACCCTCTTTGCTTCTTCACCACCTTTGCCGATATTTTTCGTATAACTATACATACATATATACATAAGCATCAGTGCATATATACATCCCTTATGTACTTCGGTGAAACGATCGAGTCACGCCATCGGGTCTTATAAACGCGAGTCACAACGCGACCGCGGGAGTCGAGTAATGGCCGGTGCCATTACGTAGTATAACATGTATATACAGTTATATCAAACTTGCCACGACCGCGCGCGAATTACATCGTGCACTGAAACTACATTTTGGCCTCGCTATGGCATCGATATCTATATAACGCGTGTGGCACGAGTCACTTGGTACGAATTTACCTCTCGCGTTCTCATGCTTCTCTCTACCGTGCACGTTAGCACATACGATAGGAAAACAGTGGTCATTTATACGTAGCTTTGTAAATCGTTCACTCTAGTCTATCTTTTTCCTATGTGCATGTGAAGAGTGCAGTTTCTCCAAGACGTTCTGCGCCCAAAAAAAAAAAATTATTTAAATCACATAAATCATAAGAAAAAGGCTTAAGGCCACACTCTCATACAGAACAACGAGAGCTTGTCCTCGAGCCATTTGTTTACATCTATCTTTGTCATTTATTGGCAGACTGTCATTTGTTGTCAGACGGGCTATTGACACTCTTTTATTATTTATTCTTGGTCTTAATAAACAGATTCTTAAACTTGTAAATCGTTCACGACTACCAAGGGTAAAAGTATGAAACCGGAATTTGCCTGTAGATGGTGCTAGCCATCAGTTTAGGGATCACTTCTGTAGCGATCATCTCCCTCTAACAGCTGACGAAGATTTTCAACACACAGCAATTCAAGTTCCATACACCGTTATATTTTTCTATAACCTTAGATATGTCGAGTTTTGCGCCTAAGAACTACGATTTGCGGACAGCACTGTTTTTTTTGTTATCATTTGAATAAAACTGTTGCAGACTCGCATCGAATGCTTGTCGGAGCTTACAAAAATTCAAAAGTCGGGATTTTGAGATGAGAAACGAAAAAAGTGTGGGAAACCATCAAAAAAGTTCGTAGACAAGGAATTGCAAGCCAAACTCAACAAGAACTCGCGGATCAATTCAATGTGACGCAGAAAGCTGTTTCCATCCTCTTAAAATATTGTTTACCATTTTTAAACAATATACGTGTAATATGTAAAAAAAAATCCGATTTCATACTTCTACACCTGGTATTTTTCATGGATATCATGAACGTGTGAATGGATGAACGAACAAAACGATGTCCCAATTGAACTTAATTTTTCTCATATCAAATTCATATCTCCCCATTAATCAGTCAACTGGACTATCTACGTTTTTAATTTGTAGGTATAAAACATATTTTTTCTCAGTTTTATTAAACAACATTGGCAAACAACGGATAATTAATACTCGAATCCAATGACAAATTGTGACTAGTTCCATTTTGATACGAGTTTTGAATTCTTTGTACGAAAACAAAAAGGAGAAACTTGGTTGCAATAAAGTATACCGTCATTACCGTCCGACCCTCGTTGCCCTGGGTTTCCGAGCCGCATAACTCCCGGTGGAGTTTACCGCAGCCCTTGGAGCTCTACCATTGCCATATCGCCACGATTCTCTTGTATGCTTGCGAGCCAACCTCGTATACTGTATAACGTTTTGCGGTGTTCTTCCACGTCCCAGCCAGTTCTAAAGCAGGGTGGTGAATGGCGGGGTGGCAATAACTGTGCCGCCCCGACACCCGAGAGCCTTAATCACACCTCGATCAAATCTCCCGACGATTTTGATTTAGCCGTTAGCTCTCTCGCCTCCTTCATGGCTAAGGTGCAACTGTGTATTCCGCACACTGTATATTTATATCCATTCATACTTTATATACAATATATGTATAAACTTATATATACATATGCGTCTGTGTATTACGTATGTATATACGTAACTACCCCTTTGTGCACTGTACTTACCATATCACTGTTATATTACGAAAAGCACGTATGCAAAGTCTCTCTCTCTCTCTCTCCCTCTCTCTCTCTCTCTCTCGTTCACTCCTTTTTTACACGTCGTCCAAATGACGCAGTAACAAATTACTAACCAGTTAATCGCGGTCAAACGTTAATTGAACGATGGAGGAGGAAAGGAAAGAAAGGAAAAGGGAGGGAGAGAGAAAGAAAATGTATACGAGAAAGTTTAGTACGTTATTGTGCATCGTGACCCGTGTTGCATCGATAAAGAAATATCACGGTACCAGAAGAATTTTATCTAACATAAAAAAGAATTGTAGGTATACGAAGAAACGTGAGAAACTTGGTTTTGTTACAAATTGTAGTTTGTACGTGAAACAAATTGGTATCGATGATTCGTCGATTTTTTGTTGTTATTTTGTTTAATTATTTCATGATCATCGAAATAATTAAGAAACTATTTAGTCCTGTATATTTAATCATGGGATTTTTATTTCTATTTGAAATACACGATTCCTAAAATACAAGATTTTTATTTGAATGCATGAAACAAATTGTTATCGATGATTCGTCTATTTTTTATTGTTATTTTATTTAAATATTTCATGATCATCGAAATAATTAAGAAATTATTTGGTCCTATATATTTAATCATTGGATTTTTATTTCTATTTGAATACATGAAACAAATTGTTATCGATGATTTGTCTATGTTTCATTGTTAATTTAATTAATTATTTCATCATCATCGAAATAATTAAGAAATTATTTAGTCCTGTATATTTAATCATTGGATTTTTATTTCTATTTGAAATACAAAATTTCTATTTGAATACATGAAACAAATTGTTATCGATGATTCGCATATTTTTCAATATTATTTTATTCACTTATTTCATCGTCATCGAAATAACAAGGAAACTGTTTGGTCCTGTATATTTAATCATTCGATTTTTATTTCTATTTTCCGTAATCGCGACGAGGCAATTACCAAGCTAGGAGATCGGTCTCCGTCGGGTAGTCTTCCCGTTAATTAATTAATTACGGTATAGCCGTAGACGAAAGGAATGGAACTGGGAGAGACGAAGGGGTGCCAGGGGTAGAGGATAGGTACAGAGTATGCCCGTGATCTATATGTACCGTATATGCACCGTATATATTTCACTCGAGGGTCGTGGCGTTGGATGCCACTAAAATTTTCCTTGTCTCGCTCGCTCTCCTTCTCTCTCTCTCTCTCTCTCTCTCTCTCTCTCTCTCTCTCTCTCTCTCTCTCTCTCTCTCTCTCTTTCACTCTGTCTCTCTCCCTCTCACTCCCTCTCGCTTTCTCTTCCATACAGTCTCGACAGATATTTATCGTTCCAAGGAACGCGCCAACTAGGAGAGAGCACGGCAGGCACACATGTTTACGCCACCCCGCAATAGAGGGACACTTCTCTCGGCCATTCTACTCTTCCTCATCTTCCTCTACAGCTATAGCTCATTCATTTCTTGGACATTTGAATTGCGCTACCTTTGGGGCCATTTCACAATTTCCTTCGTCCTTAATCGAAGCTGATGTGCGGTGCCAAATAATTTTGTCAACATTCGTATAAAAAATCTTTAGCCTACGCGATACGCTTATCGACCAATTGTAATCTGCAATCTACGCATATATAGGGTCGTCCATGCAACGTGAGCACCGTTATAACTTCCAAAGTATACGCTGCACGACAAAATGTTGTATACAAGACTTACATGGTTTAAAAGAGTCCACTACGTAGAACATAAATTTTTTTTTGTAGGTCGATACGTTTCGAAAATTTGAAGGACAACTTTGTTGTTCAAACAGAACGCTATATTTTTTATAACAAAATATGGCAGAAAATCGAATTCTAAGTAAAAAAGTATTAATCTTTATTAGCCTTAAACCTGATAGCTAACGAGTAATTTCACTTTATTACTTGAAAATTGTGTTCGCATAAAAAAAAACAAAGTTGTCCTTCAAATCTTCGAAACACCTCGAGTTACAAAAAAATTGATGCATTACGTAGTGCATTACGTTTTGAACTATGTAATTTTTGTATACAACATTTTTGTGTAATATAATATATATACAGTGTATTCAATTTTTAATTATCATCGGTGAAACGAAGTCGAGAAAATGTGGTCGTACAGCCAATAATTCAAAGTGCCATAATTTGGTTATTTTTGCAACTGGAGATTATCTTTTGGCTGTTTTATTTTGATTTCATCTACAATGTGACTGGGGAAATATTGTAGCTTTTCCTACGTGAGGAAGATGACTTTGGCGTAACTTGAACGTCTTCATGGAAAATAATGTCACTATGATTCTCTCGAAGTCATAAAACAATTACGACAATTTTTTTTTTCACGTATAAATAAAGCAATTACTATCAATTTTCAGAATTGATAAATTCTCGCCATTTACATTTGAGATACGTCGAATTTGAAATATATATCATAACAAAAATGTGAAGTTAAAAAATCAAAGTTATCAGAGGCAAAAAATCAATCATTTATTCAAACACGACCTCTCTAATATCTCATGATTTTATAATACGAAAGTGTGTACACGTTCTTGTGCGTAAGCGTCTGCAAACGCTCATTAACGTTTTTCGTTTCTCGTTGCCGCTTTCAACTCGTCACGATCTTAAAAACACACATTTACACAACAATTAATCATTAGGAAATAAAACCATACGTAAATTGACAGAGCCCACATGGTCAATATAACGTTACGATGGGTATTAAATTATATATCTTTCCACCCATATGCGTACCGTCGATTTGTAGAGAACATATTTTGTAGACAGAACCGTCGGGGTCGAGTTGTCTCATCTCCCCGAGTATGCAAATAGGCGTGTCACAATTTCAATACTAAAACGCGCTCGTAAATTACGATATCTCGTGAATCCCCCCCTCCCTCACGATCATTAGACACCGACCTCTATTAATTCTACACGATCAACAAAAAACACATGTATATTATTTTGTTGTTAGACTCACCTCGCCGACATAGAAAATTTATGTGTTTTAATCCGAAATGAAAAAAATAAATGTATTTTATATTTTGTAAACTACCCGACGATATTAATTAAATCCTACCAGCTCCGAATGGAAAAATAAATCCGCATACGTTGGTATGCAAATTTGTTCGTATGTCTACGTATTTCGGAACGAGATTGCAAATTGTATACGGCGGTGATACAAATAATACTATCGTAAATATAAAAAATAATTACTTCGATGATAGGAAATAATTGATTCGAGTATATTAAAGTTCATCTATTAACGAAGAAAAATCTATTTGAATTAAATACAATCTTATTTCGTTACAATGAAATTGAATTTATTTTTCGTATTTAATTTCATTAAGTTATCGATAACAATACATTTTAATAGCTACGTGTCTTTAATCGCATTTCATTTAAATTGATTGAAATAATTTCGATTTTCCCTCGATTCGAATACATTCTATTCGTTTCCGGATTAATCTCATTCGCCTCGAATAAATACCGTTCGACTCTTCGATTATTTTATTCGAATAGCTTCGCCGGTCGATGTAAATATATTGACTTGCATTATGTATAGATTGCGCTCTCGCTTTATCGGAAACTATAAACGTATATATAGAGTTTTCGTACTTTACGAGAATCAGTAAACTTCTATTCTCTCGCTATCCTCAGCTGTGTCTTAGTCGTATTAATTACCAGTGGAGTACTTCAACGACTCGGTGATCCATAGGAGGCTATGGAGAAGATCATACGAAGTCGTATTATTATACTACATATAGATCGTAGAGGCTGAGGGACAGAGAGAGAGAGCGAGAAGGGGGGGGGGGGAGAGAAACAGGAGAATCGGTGTATGCATACACGCGCATGAAACCGCCACTTTGAAACTGCCTCGGGTTTTGCGTGCGAGGTTAGGTCGGTTAACGATATGTAACTCCAGTTATCCTCGACAGGATCTGGAGGGTGCGAACCACACGCGGCGGCCTCGCTGGGCTAGCCAAGAAACCTCCGGCGAGAATTTCACTTGTGAGAGTTGGTCCTGCCGCAGCTCGAACCGCAATAGCCAATATCCTTATCCAGCTCAAGCATCGACCAATCCCCTTCACCCAATTATTATATCGAAAACATGGATCCACGATTGATGTAAACTGGTATCCAGCGAGATGCGGAACGTGCATTATCTCAATAAATGTGTTAAAATTGTTTTTAAGAAACCATGGTCTTTTTTTAGCCTGGTGTTTGAAAAAATGTGAATCGTTATTTCATACGCGTAGCTTCTCTCCGAGTAAGAGCTACACCGAAAGTATTGAGATTAAACAAACCTCCGGCGAGAATTTCACTTGTGAGAGTTGGTCCTGCCGCAGCTCGAACCGCTATAGCCAATATCCTTGTCCAACTCAAGCATCGACCAATCCCCTTCACCCAATTATGATATCGAAAACATGGATCCGCGAATGATGTAAACTTGCATCCAGCGAGATGCGGAACGTGCAATATCTCAATAAACGTGTTAGAATTTTTTTTAAAAAAACCATGATCTTTTTTTAGCCTGGTGTTTGAAAAAATGTGAATCGTTATTTCATACGCGTAGCTTCTCTCCGAGTAAGAGCTACACCGAAAGTATTGAGATTAAACAAACCTCCGGCGAGAATTTCACTTGTGAGAGTTGGTCCTGCCGCAGCTCGAACCGCTATAGCCAATATCCTTGTCCGGCTCAAGCATCGACCAATCCTCTTCACCCAATTATTATATCGAAAACATGGATCCGCGAATGATGTAAACTTGCATCCAGCGAGATGCGGAACGTGCAATATCTCAATAAACGTGTTAGAATTGTTTTTAAAAAAACCATGATCTTTTTTTAGCCTGGTGTTTGAAAAATGTGAATCGTTATTTCATACGCGTAGCTTCTCTGCGAGTAAGAGATACACCGAAAGCATTGAGAGTAGACAAACACGCGGTTCTTACCCTCTTTGTAACGAAGTCTCGGTGTCGGGTTCGGGTCTCGAAGAAAAGAAAACACCCGACGATGACGCCCCGAAGATTTTCGATCGTTTGGGGAAGGAAAAAAACTGTATCAAATTTTCGAGACTTTCTCGCCGTGTTGTTTCTTCTTTTTTCCCTTTTTCTCACGCGTCATAGATCGCGAGAGTTGGCAGTTAAAGTAGCCCATGTATTCGGATACTTGTGTAAGTATCAACTTACGACGAATAGACGTATATTAGTTGGATTTCTGTAAAGAATTGTGACGTGTAAAACATTACTGAATATCTCAAACAAATTTACGATCAACGTATTATACAAAATAATATATTTTTATCGATTAAAATCAATAAATCAAAGTGAACGATAAATTTAAAAATAGGAATCCTTGGGTCGTCCATAAGTAAATCGTAAAAATAAAAAATAATTGTTCGATGATAATAATTGCTCAATGATAAAAAATAATTGTTCGATGATAGCGATTATTTAACTCAATATTACTTAAAGTTCATCGAGTGACGAAAAATGAAATCTATTTCAATTAAATAATATCTTATTCCATTAAAATAAAATGGAATTTATTTTTTGTATTTAATTTCATTTGGTCATCGATGGTAATTGGTCGTCGATGGGTCGTCTTTCCTAGAATAATTCATAAATTCATATTTAGGAATGATGCGTATTTCGCGTCATCACTTGTGTTCACCTAGGCGCCTCTTTATGTTATACAGGCACGAACTTAATGACAAAGACATTAGTACGTTCTTGCAAGTTAGGTTGTTCCAACGTGCCGCAAGCTCGCGATCAATGACAGGTATAAGCGAATACGAGGAGTCAGGCGCGAGAAGCAACGAAGTCATTATGTGGATTAGTCGTTGGGTGCAATCGTCTCATGTACACATATTTATTTATATATGTCATATACGTATACGTACTTCATACATTTACAATGTAAATGGAGGAAGAACGGAAGAGTCGACGGAAACATGCGTCTTTTCTCGAGACACGCGCCACCTATCCGTGTCCCTTGGTATCAAATACGTCGCGCATAAAATGTTGAAAAAGATGCACGGTCAACCATCTCATAACTATCCTTACAAACTCAAAATGAGGATAGGACAAAATTCTTTCTTTGTTTCTTTTTATCAATGTTTACGTGTTGTGAGAATTCTCAATGACAAATCATTGTTATTTTTCATCGTTATATCCGTGAGTTAAGGAAAAACGTCATCAGTCTGTAAATTTATCGTCTATCTTAAGATTTTACGTGGGCATAACGAGGGTCATACGTGCCAGCGTATGACGGTTCGCTTAAATGGAAAACTATAAACGTGAAATAGGACATAGCCGACGTAACTACGTATATAGCTACAATGCATATACGTAAATATCGATTTTGGTTCTCCCCTTCCATACTGCCATAAAATTCCTCGAAATCGAGGTGAAACAATAAACGATATATCCGCGTGCTTGGGAATAAGATTGAGCTAGGATGAAGGGAGGCAGCGTGATCGATCTGCGGCGAGGGCGATTTTGTTTCAACGCCCGTTGTACATTCACGAAGCGTCAAGATGGAGAAGGAGGAGAATAAAAATCCGTCTAAATATTTGGACGAACGAGATCTCCTCGATTCCTGGATATTCCGTTTTTTTTTATTTGTAGTTTTCTATCTATATATGTGACTGAAAACGAATGGGTACATGCATATTGCTATAATACGAACACATATATTCGTTCCGAACGACTTTTCTGCGTATATAGGTAATTTATACGAAACATGGAACAAAAGGGGGCGAGACGCTTTGCCGGATATTTTCGAATTCTCGAACCTCGCTTTTCGTGAAAATCGGAGAAGTTTACAAAGCTTTTCTTATACACGCACGCACGCACATACGGACACGCGTATACACATATATTTAGTATTTGCGGTCCCTTGCTCGACGTCTCGAGCTGTCGGCGTTACTTATCAAACGGGCGAGCGTTGTGTGAGAGAACGCCAGCCGCGGGAGCGACGTCCGACATCGTTTATTTGTTCGGTGCGTATACACGCGTACGATAATAGTGGGAGAGCAGGCGAGGCGTTGGGCATGCATCCGCCAACTGGTGAGGTTTACCACTCGTCTTTCCTTCTCTTTATTAGAATCTCGCCCCTTGTTCATATACAACGTGAGATATGTATATATATATATATATATTCTGTTCTAATATATATGTATATATTAGTATATATTAGTATATTATATTATATTATATTATATTATATTATATTATATTATATTATATTATATTATATTATATTATATTATATTATATTATATTATATTATATTATATTATATTATATGATATTATATTATATTATATTATATTATATTATATTATATTATATTATATTATATTATATTATATTATATTATATTATATTATATTATATTATATTATATTATATTATATTATATTATATTATATTATATTATATTATATTATATATTATATTATATTATATGATATTATATTATATGATATTATATTATATTATATTATATTATATTATATTATATTATATTATATTATATTATATTATATTATATTATATTATATTATATTATATTATATTATATTATATTATATTATATTATATTATATTATATTATATTATATTATATTATATTATATTATATTATATTATATTATATTATATTATATTATATTATATTATATTATATTATATTATATTATATTATATTATATTATATTATATTATATTATATTATATTATATTATATTATATTATATTATATTATATTATATTATATTATATTATATTATATTATATTATATTATATTATATTATATTATATTATATTATATTATATTATATTATATTATATTATATTATATTATATTATATTATATTATATTATATTATATTATATTATATTATATTATATTATATATATTATATTATATTATATTATATTATATTATATTATATTATATTATATTATATTATATTATATTATATTATATTATATTATATTATATTATATTATATTATATTATATTATATTATATTATATTATATTATATTATATTATATTATATTATATGATATGATATGATATTATATTATATTATATTATATTATATTATATTATATTATATTATATTATTATATTATATTATATTATATTATATTATATTATATTATATTATATTATATTATATTATATTATATTATATTATTATTATATTATATTATATTATATTATATTATATTATATTATATTATATTATATTATATTATATTATATTATATTATATTATATTATATTATATTATATTATATTATATTATATTATATTATATTATATTATATTATATTATATCATATCATATTATACTATATTATGTTATATTATATTATATATATGTAATGGGCAGTAACGAATGCCGGGCCATACGCGAGATGCTCGAAGAAGCACGCACGTTTCTCTTTCTCCATTTCTCGATTCGCGCAATACAATCTAGTGCTCTCACTGATGAAAGGAATTCCGAGGAATGGCGTCGGCGAGATTCTTCCAGATTGATCGAGGGAGTTGCGAGAAGTGTCGAAGGGTCCGTTACGCGTAGCGCGTACGAATATCACGTTTGGTATGTTTTTTTTCCTCAAGCGATTTCTGGAAACGCGCAATTTGCAGCAAGGATGTTAAGAAGTTTGCAGAAATATCGCGCCAATCGGTGGATACAGTTTGCAATATTTGAATAACGAAACTGTTCAGTCTCGAGATACAAGCTTGAGGCTGAATACAAGCTGAAGTGATTTTTACGCTATTCAGTGACGAAGATTTCTAATAAAAGCACATTTGATAAAAACGAAGGAGAAACATCCGGTAGCCGTTGTGCCGTGTACGAGTTCTATCATCGAAATGATATTTCTAATGGCATCGTATCATCGTCACGGTCGCTAATGACACACCAAGAATATGGAACACATACGGAACGACGGAATGTCTTCTCTAGCCTCGTCGTTAATGAGAAAACCTTTTCGGTGTTTCATCTCTGTGTTATTTTGTCCCTCTCTTTTTCTCATTTCCGTTGCCCTCTCGTCTCTTTATGGTTCCTTTCTCTAATCTCTGGACCGTCGAGGCGGTGCGCATCGTCGGTTCGAAAACCGAACGAGAGTCGAGGGGGTAAAAATCGCTGTGAGAAAACGAGTTCTACACGCCCGAAGGGGGGAGGACCGTGCCCCAAGATCCAAAAAGTCAGACAACGCGCGAGCCTCCTCAGCCTTTTCTATATATATCTGATGTAAACGTGTATAATACGACCTCACGACAGCCACCAATTAGGCAGCTTCCACGAAAAAAAAATAACATATCTCGAGTCTCTACGCTGTCTTTAACTCAGGACCCCCCGTAGCGAATCCCCCCTTTGCGGATCTTTTTATCTTCGAAATGCGAGACACGCGATTAGACTTTTGATCAAGTCGGGGTCGCACTATACATATAAATTCGAGTTTTTCAATAAGTAAACAGCCGTACGCACGGGGCAACCGACGATTCATCATTCGGTCGGGTTTTCTACGAAATGGCTGCTAAAATAACGCGTTCTCGTAGTAATAGCAAACAAAGATAAATGCGAATGAAATAAAAATATTTATATAAAAAAATATTTATATCGATAGCGCAAATTAATTTATCGAGTATAATAAATGCGAAGGTTCATTGCTTATGCGAAGTGGCGCCCGCCTTCATCGTTCCGAGAATCTTTCAACGATGTTAGGGATGGAGAGAGAGAGAGTGAGAGAGAGAAGGAGAGAGACAAACGTAGAATACTAGGGGAGACGGATAAGAAAGGAGGAAAGGAAACGAAGCGTCGGAGAGGAGATAGAGAGGAAGAAAAAAAATGGAATAAACTTTTGGCGAATACACGGCGCCGCAGAGTGTCGCGCCTGGGAATTCCAGCATGGGACGAAAGATGGACGTTTCCCAATTAAGAAAGTTCTCTACTGGACGACCGAAGAGCGCGAGGAGGTCAGAGCAGGAGGCAGATGGAAGAAAAAAATCGGGATTAAAGTCGTCCTGGGGAGCCTTTACATTAGCTCCGCGCGAGATTTAACGCGGTCATGGGCGTTGCCCTAGATATATTTTATATCCCGTATATAAGATATAGTCGAAATATTATCTTCGAAAAAGTTTCTTCGTAATAATTAAAGTATTATGAAAAAAAAAGGAAAACCGGAGAAATTGTGAAATTCGCTGGTAACAAAAAATCTTTGTTCCTCATAAAAACGAGAAAAAACGTCATGACAAGGGAGCACTGAACGAGAACTACGTATAGGTCTTATAGCTGTGGATTTGGAGTTTAAAATTCATGCGGAAGTTTTTATCGATGGAAGAGGGAGAGAGAGAGAGAGCAGAGAGAGGCAGAGAGAGAGAGGGAGAGAGAGAGAGAGCGAGAGAGAGAGAGCGAGAGAGAGAGAGAGAGAGAGAGAGAGAGAGAGAGAGCAAAGAGAGGAAGAGTAGGAGAGGAAAAGAGAAAAGTCTGTTTAGTCGAGATGAGAGCAGGGGTTGAAGCTGCACAAATGTCGACGCCAAGGACGAACTCGATCAGTATGTATACGGACATATGTACTTGACTTCTGATATTAATATAATATAATATAATATAATATTATATTAATATTATATAATATAATATTATTGCGTTGCAACGCAAGCCGGGTACCGCTAGTATAACATAATATACCATAGCATAATATAATATTATATTATATTATATTATAATATAATATAATATTATATTATGCTATGGTATATTATGTTATACTAGCGGTACCCGGCTTGCGTTGCAACGCCGTTTTGGTGTCATAATTTATTTGACACACAATATTTTTTGTTTTTTTGTCCATATGCGGAGTATAGACTTTCCAAATATAATGTATACTATACACATTTTTAGCGATTGTCCCCGTGCTTCGTTGATAGGCATTGCAAATGCGAGTCGCACCGGAGACTGCAAACGTTTGAAATCGAATGGCATATATTTTGGTATCATTGGCATACGCGACAACAGTACATCGTCTTTTCCTTCAAATTTTCTATTTTAAATTGTGGTTTCGCTGATATGTTCATCATATTTTTCCCAGTACCGTTACAAAGTCATGGTGGATTAATGTTTCGTAAAAGTATGATAGGCACGCCCGTTTTCAATGTTATAACGTGCGGCGCTATGCCTGGTAAATGAAACGAATTGAGGAATTCAGTTGGATAATTAATAACTTTTGTTTTTCTCCTCATGTGTGAAGCATGAACTTTCCAAATATAATCTCTACTATACACATTTTGAGAGATTGTCCCAGTACTTCGTTGATGGACATTGCAAATGCGAGTCGCACTGGAAACTGCCAACGTTTGAAATCGAATGGCATATATCTTGATATCATTAGGATATGAGGCAACAGCACATCTTCTCCTTTAAATTATCCATTTTTAATTGTAGTCTCATTCGGATTGTTCATCACATTTTTCCCGAAAACCACATTACCGTTGCAAAGTCGTGGTGGATTGATGTTTCAACGATTCGATAAAAGAATGAAGTACTCTCATTTTTAATGTTACAACGTGCGGCGGTATCCTGGCAAATTAAGAGAATTCAAGAATTTAGTTACATAATTAACAACTTGTTCTTGATTAATAAAAGCAGCAATCGAAATGTACATTTCAGCTTCTCATGGTATTCTCTTTTGAATCGTGAAATTTATATACTTGACATTGGTATTTTTGCTGCTAATATAGCACGTTCCCTTAACCACATATGTTTTTTGTAGTTATGTGCAATATTTTCAAAAACTTTGTTAATTAATTCGCCTGTTATTGCTGTTATTTTAAGAAACTTTGTACGTCGTCGTACGTACTCCAACTGTTTCTTGTCTTGCTTTCTCGTTGCTTGTCCATTTCTGAAGCTCGTAATGTATTTTTCATTTGTGACTGACGTGTATATCTTCCAATCGTATTCCGATTTAATGTCACGATTAAGGAAATTTATCTGGTCAGCGAATTAAAAACATATATTAAAAACATATATTGATTAAAAAATCAGAATATAGTTATCAGTATCTATAAAGTCATGTTTTTAAAATTTGAAGACTCGAGGATACGTTATTCGCGGAACATAAATAAAAACATATTTTTTCTAAATTAACACGTACCTTTATGGGTTTCAATGGTTTTTCCGTCTACGAACATTAAATTCACAACCATTGACAAACAGTTGTTGACCAAAATTGCAGAATTAATAAAACAATATCTAAGGAATATTTGTAGAGCTTCATAAAATCGATTAAGTACTCATGAGATTCATAATAAATTAATTTGTCACGAATAATAATAATTTTTGCGAGGTTAAGCATTCGCGGCACCGTCAAACATGCTGAATTGACTACGCTCGTCACACAAATTTTTTCACACTTTTGACTTACTCGATACTACATAAACCTCCTTAATTTGACATTCGCTGTCAAATGAATTATGCAATCGATATGTGTAATATCTAGTCGATCGAGTCGTTAAAACAAATAGGTGTCTTTTGTTTCGCACGTCATTTTGGTGGCATACTTTGATAGCTGTCAAATAATCTGTATATATAGATATACATAAATGTTAATTTTGTTTTGCCCCGTACGCGTTTATTTTGGCAATTAAAATTATTCTACTAACGCAGAAACCTTCTCGGGAGTGCGGACTACAACTCACCAAATTTTCATCGCAATCGGACGAATGGTATAGGAGATTACTCGTGACACACAGACAAACAAACATTCTTCCATTTTTATATATAAGATTATATTATATTATATCATATTATATTATATTATATTGTATTATATTATATTGTACTGTACTGTATTATATTATATTGTACTGTATTGTATTGTATTATATTATATTGTACTGTATTGTATTGTATTGTATTATATTATATTATATTATATTATACCATATTATAATATATTGTTCTATTAATATTAATATCAGAAGTCAAGTGTATATATATGTATATATATGGATATTACATACACTCACAATCAGCCTGGGTTGCTACGAAAGCAGAGCGTGGTAAAAAAGCACGGTAGATATGGTACGTTTGCATAGTCGTCAGATCTCTCGCACATTTTTGTTGTACAGTATAAGAGCCAGACAGAATAATACGATATACGTTTCGCTATATTGAAAAAATACGTCGCCGTTCTCACTTACGAGAATATTAAGATACATCGGGGTCAAATGAAAAAGTCTCGATTAATCGTGGCAGCTCATATGGACGATACTGCATATGACCCCATCCTACCTAAAATATCTGGAAAAAATCGAGTGCACTTTTAGGGTTCGAACTGCCCGAACCCTTTATGTATCTACACATACTAATGTACGCGTACACACTGTATTGTTAGATGTAAAATAGAGGAGAGTGCCGAGTATAATCCGTCACTGGCGTGCACACATTTTTTTTGTCATGTGTGCCGAGCGATTAGAAGCGACGTATTTGCGAGAATGGGCTTGGCTTTGCTATGTAGAGCTTAATAAGCCTTCTCACTTAATTAGGATCGAATTACCCGACGTCTATGTGTCGTTGAGGTAAATCGAGTGCGTTACCCCTCCTTTTTTTCGGTAGTTGCTAATATCTATATCGAAGTGTATGTATATTTTTAAAATATAAACATCGGTAAACTCGTCGTTGGCTGGGGTGATCATTATCAGTCGTTATCGTTTGTCTTCGCATGACCCAAGCCCATGAGTCTCGCGAACCTTTTTGACGTTCTCAAAAATGATTACCACGCGTTAGGAACGTTGTGACGCGACTCCAACTATGTAAACAAAATTAGAAGAGAATCTTATTTTTTCAGTAAACCCTACCTTGGTATAACGAGGTAATGCTGCTATAAAATTAAAGAATTTTTAAACGACAACAATTTATTATTTTTTCCATGTAAATGGTAGAGAGCACCATGGGACTGTCGATTTAAAAATGCTCGTGTATAAAACGCAATCCTAACCGACAATTATTTCCATTAAATTGTATATCCACGCGTCACTACATATGGATGGAAAATAATCTTTGGCAAACTACGAGGCGGAATTGTCAAAATTATAGACAACTCTAATTCTAGGGAGATAACCAGACATTTTTTTAACACCGCACCTGTACGTAACAATTTGTCCATCGCGTGTCATATTGATCAATAATTGTTAACGTGTCGTCTAGTAACTTTGCCACTACACACTTCTCGCGTTATTCCTTTTTTTCTCTAATATGAGACTATTATGAACTGATGTGTACCTAAAAAAATGAAAGACAAAGGACCAAAGCATATTCTACCCTAAAGCTTGATAATTGAAAATGTTTGATGAAATATTTAGGAATGAAATTTGAAAAAGTTCCAGCATTTGGTCGTCTCGCTGTTATCGATGAATAATGTATGTGACGCAGCGACGAATCTTTTTATCCGAGCTGTTCCCTCATCGGGCGGACCTTATTTCATCGTCCAATGGCGGAACGTCCATCCGCTATATATTTTGGACTGATGTAGCGCGTTACATATCAGCCCTATTGCTACCCGATGATACGAACGGGCAAAGGCATAATAAATATGCGATATAGCAAGAGATACGCTTTGGAAAGTGTCTCAAGCCCTATGACCCGTGAAAGAATTTTTCGTCGTGAATTATTCGATGAAGCTTGCACCGCAAATCGTGCGCGGGGGATGAAACGTGCGTAATACTTGAACCGGAAAATGTTCCCGAAACCTTTCGATATTTCGCAGTAAGAGGGGAAAATAGCAGTTTTCCTCCCGCACACAAGCCGAAGAGGATACCCCGCATCGACGGAAAGCGATTCTCGTTTCATCCCCCTCTTATCGTTCTCCCGTTCGCTGCCTTGTCTCTCTGCAGTTGGCGCCCAAGAGCTTCCTGGTGGGCCGAGAGATTTATTTTTCTTTTTCGTTCCTTTATTTTTTTTCATCTTCTTTCGCTTTTCTCGGTGCCGTAAATAAATAATATGGAAAGTAGGCGAAATACAGATGGAAGATAGCGAGAGACAGAGAGAGACAGAAGCCGGGTGAGAAAAATTCTCGTTGCACTCGAGGAACGAAATTAAATCGGAAATTCCAATGGTACACTGTTAGGAAACGCTGTGCTCTGTAGTAGAACGAGGTGGGAAAGTGCGAGGGAGAGGAAGGACCAACCCAAAAGAAATATGAAATTCTCCAGTAAAGCTCCCAGCGGACGTTATTTTTCTTAGACTCGATGCCCTCCTCTCCCTTCAACCAACCTCACCAGCACCATCCTTCTCTCTCTCTCTCTCTCTCGTCTCTCATGCAGTTCTTTGCGGGGTAGTTTTTTCGTCAACTGCGCTATCATTGGCAAAATGCAGCAGAAGTGCACCTACCCATGCAGAGATTCGAGAGTTCTTACCCCTCGGTGCTCCCAAGAAACGGATGCAGTATCTCCACTAAATACGTGTACCTGCACGAATAGAGATGCAGTTTTCCTTTCGTGCATACATGTCACCAATACATATACGTAGTTGGTCGACAAGGTGTCAGAAAAGAAGGAAATGTTCGGAGGTTCCATATCCAAGTGACGTACCCTCGTTGTCAGAAAATATTGAAATGATATCCTTTCCCTTACTTCTAATATTGTATATATACGTGTACGTATGCACATCACCCCGCGAAAGAGCTGGTGAATTCCATAGCTCCGATCTGTGAGACCCAGTCGCGTCATGTTTTTCTTGATTTACATATACGTATATACTGTTTATATAGGCGTATATATACGTCGTGACTTTCGAAGAGGAAACGATGTGGTGTGTGCCTTCAGCCGCGAGAACGCTCGAGACGTTGTCGCGTGCGCTACGACGCGGTTGAGACGAGGCGAAGGAAAGGGGAGGAGGTGAGGGAGGCTTTTTCACCCTCTGTCAAACTGCTCCACCGACCTAGCGTAAAGCGGTACGAATTCATCCCTACAGAAGAAGTAGGAGGGTTGAGCAAAAAATACCTGGTGGATGAAGGCGCGTACGTGTTCGCCAAGCGAATATACGAGTATAGAGGTGAGTCAGTTCACTCACAGAATACACGCGACTTTCAGCGTACCGTTGGATGGACGGGACGAGAGATTGAGAGATAATACGTTAATCTTATACATGGATCATTCATAAGCGACACACGAGTAGGAAAACGACGAACGATGAATGGTGGTTAATGAGATAAATGTAAGGTTATAACTTAAACAGGACCGTGATATTTCGGGATAAAATGACGGCCAAAGGAATCAACTGCTTTCAATAAAAGTAGATATGGTTAAGGAGAATAGTCGATGGCACTTTATTTAGTTTTATTTCTCTATACGTCTGTACGCGCCGGGACCTCGCACGAGTCTCTCGTTCGATAATCCGGATCGGCTCTCTACCCATACCTAGGACACATACATATCAATACATACATATACGTGTAGTACACTTATAAACTTCTCGAAATTTCGAGGCTTACAGCTCGGCCTTTCCTGACACAAGTCCGTCCCGGACGATTTATGATTTTCAGGTATGTCCTTCTTCTTGTCTTCACACACATACATACATATATACGTTCTTTTCGCATTCGTAATAAAGGAACACTCGTCAATATTCTAATACATTTTCTTACATTTCGTCATATATCCTATGTGCATTTGCATACATGCTCGTCATACATTTACTCTGTAGTTGTAGATATTTCTTTTTCGTCTTTATCGACTGGCGAATTTCTCAGAGAACACCAAGGCCTCATGTTCGCAGCTTCCCAGGTGCCACAATATGGGCGTTGGGTGACTTGATGGTTTTCCACATCCGCGACAACATACCGATCGTTACGTAAGACCTTGACCACTTGGTATGGCCCTTTATATTTCGGGATTATTTTGTGAGGTGCCCCTGCTGTGCTCTCGAAATTCTTTGTCATTATATAATCTCCGACATCGTACTTTCTAGCTTCCTTATGTTTTTTATTAAAGTACTTCTCGTTATATTGTTGAGATTTTTTTATGTTTGCAGCGGCCTTCTCTCGCAACGATTTTAGTTCACGTGACTTGACCACACCGCTCGACTCGATATAATCTTTTATTTCGTCGGGTATTTTACCCCGTTGGTTAACACCGAATAATAATTTTGCCGGCGTTGTGCCCGTCGATTTACTCACAGAGTTATTCAAAGCAAATTCGACATCATTCAAGACTTGATACCAATATTTGCCTGCCGTATTGTCACTTAATTTGCCTAGCATGGGACCAAGAGTTCTATTAACGCGCTCGACTTGGCCGTTCGCTTTCGGTGAAGCTGTCGCAATTTTTACGTGCTTGACGTTGTTTTGTTCGAGGAATTCATCGAAATCGTGAGATGTAAAGCTACTACCTCTATCTGACACTATACACTTTGGACGACTGTAATCGCCAAAAAACTTTTCTAGACAATCAATTGTCTCTTTTGACGATGTCGTCTTTGTTGCGTACAATTTCGTAAATTTCGTAAACGAGTCGATCACGACGAGGATGTGACGTTTTATTAGTCGTTCATTTTGTATGGGACCATAATAATCAATGTGTATTGTGGAAAACGGTACATCGCCCTTAGGGAGACTGTGCAGAAACCCTTCCGTTTTCCCGGTATTCGGATTATATGCAATGCACTTCAGGCAGTCTTGAATGTACATTTTGACCGTTTCTTTCATGTTAGGGAACCAATAGCTCGATTTTATCGCGTTGCATGTTTTGTCGACCGATAAATGTCCCATTTCGTCATGACATTTTCGGATCACGTGTGCTATCATATTTTGTGGCACGTAAAACATTAGTTCGCCTCCTTCCTTTCTATATATAAGACCATTCCGCATTTCAAAGGAACGACTTTCGGTTTTCTCCAATATGCTTTTCAGCTCTTTAATTTCCGGATCTCGATTTTGGCTAACGGAAAGATTGGTCTCGAATGGATTATCCTCAACGATTAATACATTTTTCGCACGACTAAGTGCGTCTACGTGCTGCATTTGTTTTCCGGCCCGATGTTCTATCTCGTAATCAAAATTTTCAAGCTCCAGAGCCCATCTAGCGATTCGCGGATTAATTTCCTTTTTATTCAAGGTCATCTTCAGAGAATTACAATCGGTAAAGATCTTAAATTTAATTCCGTGTAAATAAACCCGAAATCTTCTTAGAGAGTAGATAATAGCCAGAGTTTCCAACTCAAAGCTATGATATCGGCTCTCGGCCTCGCTTGCCAGTTTTGAAAAATAGAACACCGGGTGGAGCCTTCGGTCAGATTTTCGTTGAAATAAGATGCTGCCGTACCCTTGTGAACTCCCGTCGCAATGTAACTCGGTTTCGTCGCGAGGGTTGAAAATAGCCAACACCGGGGCTTTTAAAAGTTTATTTTTCAACTCCTCGAAAGCTTTAATTTCACTATCAGAAAATCGGAACGTTGCGTCCTTTTTACAAAGGTTGTACAGTGGTCTTGCTATAATTGAGAACCCTTCAATAAATTTACGAAAATATGCGCACATTCCTAAGAAACGTCTCACACCGTGGACATCTTGCGGAATAGGGTACCGTTTAATCCCATCGATCCCACCATTTGTGGGGCTAATCCCCTCTTGCGAAACGTGATATCCCAAATATTCGATGTTAGTGAAAAGAAACTTGCACTTATCGACTCGTAACTCTATTTTACTAGCAACCAGTGTTGTCAGCACAGATTCGAGCACACAAAGACTCCGCTCGATGGTATCTGTCGCGATCATGAAATCATCAAGGTATGCGGTAACATCACCTCGATCAATAAATTCTCTCAGAACCAGGTGGATCCATCTTTGAAACGTTGCAGGGGCACCCTTAAGTCCAAACGGCATCTTTGCGTACTCGAACTGTCCTATAGGCGTAACAAATGCCGTATATTTAATCGAATCTTCATCCACATCTATGTGGTGAAACCCGTCCTTTAAATCGAGCGTGGTAAAGTACCGTTTGCCCTGCAACACATCCAGCTGGTCTTCGATAAGAGGGAGGGGGTAATTGTCTCGAAGAGTCAGTTTATTCAGAGCCCGATAATCAATACACATACGTGTTTGACCGTTTTTTTTCTTTACTAAAACGATAGGCGAAGCATATTCGGACTCGCTCGGTCGGACAATTCCCCTCTCCATCAACCCCCCAACTATTTTGCGAACTTCCTCTTTCTCACTATACGACAATCTTCTCGGCAAACACCGAAACGGCTGACTTTCAGTCAGTGTCAACTTTAACGTTGCCCTCACCTTCGGTTCATCTGGCCGAATTGGTTCTAAATATTTTTCCCGAAAAATTGTTTTCACCCTTTTTTGTATCTCGATAGGTATCGCGTCATTTATAATCAATTCATCGGCTTTGTCTTTATTCGGGGACGAGACATCGATATTATATATGCTTTCAACTTCCTTATCATACTGATCCGTTAATTCTCTCAAACCCAGATTAAAGCGTCTCAAAATATCTCGACCCAAAACTACACTCGTTACCATCGTATAGTCTGGTACAACAATTAATCGCAAATCTTTCTTCTCTTTTCCGTTCATCTTAATATCGAGGTTTACAATCCCGAGAACTACCATACAGCTATCATTCAGACCTCGATATTTGTCGTGATAATCGTCTGCACATTCAATTACGTCACCCGGAACATGTCGTAATTTGATAAAGCTGACTGGGCTACCCGTATCTAGCAATGTTCCCAATTTAATATCTTCTTTTCTACCATTGGGATACATTGTATAAACATTCACTCGGTACTCATCTTCCTCAGCGGGGGCTGAATGAACGCTGTTGACTTGCGCCGTTTTCTCAGGGCAATCCCTCGCATAATGTCCCGGCTGACTACAACCGAAACAGACGATCTTCTTTTTTTGCAGTTCAGGGCACTGTGGTTTAAGATGTCCCTCTTGGCGACAATGAAAACACCTTTTAGATGTGTGTTTTTCAGTTGTAGTTCTGGTCTCGCTCTCGTTCCCTCCACTCGTTGACGATGACTGTCTCGGACCAGGCTTATTATCATATCCGCGTCGCTCGCGATTTTTCTTCTCGTCCTTGAAGGTTCGAAGTGAGATCTTTTCGAAAGCCGATAGCAACGAGGTCTTATCGGTGAATCCTTGCATTCGAGCTTGATCCCGTAAACGGAAATCTGAGATGCCGTCGATCAAATAATCGACTATCTCCTCGTCCGGAACAGCGACTCGATTCGCCATTATGATTTTCTCATGAAAATAATCGTTGAACGTTTCTCCCACCTTCCATTGGCGGTTCTCGAATTGGCGTCGAAGTGTAACTCTGTTCGGCCGTTGGTCAAATATTTTCTTCATCTCTTCCAGAAGTTGTTCCAGGTTCATCTCAATATGTTCGGGTCTTGAGTGAAACCAATCCAGAGCGCTCCCTTTCAGTTTCGACCCAGCCAATATTCGTGTCGAATTGTCATCCAGATCATAAGAGCTCTTTAGTAATTGCAATTGCTTTTCCCACTTCCAGAATGCATCTTGCGCACCACTAAAGTCGCTCAGTAGATCGGAAAGCATCTTTACGCTGGTCTGCGGTGATCTAGCTACGGTTGGTGTTGGAGTCGCGCGAACCAATTCGAGTTCCCTCTGCGCGAGCGCCAATTCTCGTCTCATGAGCTCTCGTTCTCGTCTCAAGAATTCTAGCTCTCGTTGCGTATCGTTCGTTGTTGCGGAGGACGTTTGTAAGATCGAAGGTCGCTCTAACTCGCCGGATAATTCGTCTTCTCTAGAATTCATCGAGTGATCCCTCCAACTTCCACTCGGGTCTGCCTCTTGTAAACGGGCAATCAATTCGGCTTTTGCCCCAGTCGACGGCAGGCCACGTTCCTGAAGCTTGGCTTTTAATTGGGAAACCGTGAGCTCACTCATTTTATTATTTCAGAGTCCCAACTACTTGTCACTGAATAGCGATAATTATTAATGTCCGTATATCTCTCGCTCGCGTGCACGCACTTTACAGAATCGTCTACCGTTCCCTATTCAAACGTACACAAATGTTTCTTGCTATGTACCACCTACACAGATACAGTCAAATTGTGAGCACAAGTTTGATACAAACTGGCCAGTCATGTCAACACATCGCGTTTGTTCGATGTCGCGTGTACGGTCTCTTTGTCTCGCACTCTCTTCCTCTCTTCAGGTGAGGCTTGCGATCGGCTCTTCTCGAAACTTCTCGTGGCTTCTCGAAACACGTAGAAAGCGCTACTGTGACGTCACGTACTCACGCCACAGATCACGTGATTTCGATCTGACCGTTATTAAATGATTTGCAGAATTTCGATGTAGATAATGGCGTTTTCCAGCCTCTCGCCAACGCCGATCCACTTGTTCGAATACTGCCGTCTTTTCTTCCCTTCAGGCCGCTCTACCGTCGACCCTGAATATCACCTCTCGTCACAAGGTCCTCGAAAAAAGAGAAATTACGCCTTCGATAGTTAATACCACAATTCGATCGAAACAAATTCATACGCGAACTTCACGAGACCACACTCGCTTCGCGATGATTTTCCGACCGGCACACAATGGTTTAACGAACAACGTATTTGATTTTTTTCCGACGTCCCGAGTGTTACGCGATTTTCCTTCAGAGTCCCGGCTATACTGTTTCTCACTTTTGAGGATTTTGCGGAGTAGAATCCCACTTCTGATAATTGTAAGGTTATAACTTAAACAGGACCGTGATATTTCGGGATAAAATGACGGCCAAAGGAATCAACTGCTTTCAATAAAAGTAGATATGGTTAAGGAGAATAGTCGATGGCACTTTATTTAGTTTTATTTCTCTATACGTCTGTACGCGCCGGGACCTCGCACGAGTCTCTCGTTCGATAATCCGGATCGGCTCTCTACCCATACCTAGGACACATACATATCAATACATACATATACGTGTAGTACACTTATAAACTTCTCGAAATTTCGAGGCTTACATAAAGATGACTTTCGCATATTGGTCCAGAGAGGTTGATGTTTGTGAATTTTTTCGGTGTGCTTTCGTACGGAGATGATAACTTCAAGCAATTCTTCCGAAGGTCGGAATGAATAATATGTTCAACCGAGAGGATGAAGACAGATAGTAATGACAGGAAGTGTTGGTTCTATAGAAAAACACATAACAGACAAGACCGGTTGATGGGACAGCCAGATGGGACTGTTGGGCACGTGGATAGGAGGAACATAAGAACAAACAGGACTGTTCTGTAAAAAAATGTCCAGTGAGGTTGATGTTTATGCATTTTTGCGGTATGCTTTCGTACTGAGATAATAACTTCAAGCAATCCTTCCGAAGGTCGGAATGAATAAAATGTTCAACCGAGAGGATGAAGACAGATAGGAATGACAGGAAGTGTTGGTTCTATAGAAAAACACATAACAGACAAGACCGGTTGATGGGACAGCCAGATGGGACTGTTGGGCACGTGGATAGGAGGAACATAAGAACAAACAGGACTGTTCTGTAAAAAAATGTCCAGTGAGGTTGATGTTTATGCATTTTTGCGGTATGCTTTCGTACTGAGATAATAACTTCAAGCAATCCTTCCGAAGGTCGGAATGAATAAAATGTTCAACCGAGAGGATGAAGACAGATAGGAATGACAGGAAGTGTTGGTTCTATAGAAAAACACATAACGGACAAGACCGGTTGATGGGACAGCCAGATGGCACTGATGGGCACGTGGATAGGAGGAACATAAGAACAAACAGGACTGTCCTGTAAAAAAATGTCCAGTGAGGTTGATGTTTGTGAATTTTTGCGGTGTGCTTTTGTACTGAGATAATAACTTCGAGCAGTCCTTCCGAAGGTCGGAACGAATAATATGTTCAACCGAGAGGATGAAGACAGATAGGAATGATAGGAAGTGTTGGTTCTATAGAAAAAGATATGACGGACAGGCAAGTACACGAACAGATCGGTTGATAGGACAGCTAGATGGGACTGATGGGCCTGTAAAAAGTCCAGTGAGGTTGATACCTACTTGTGAATTTTTGCAGTGTGCTTTTCTACGGAGATGATAACTTCAAGCAATCCTTCCGAAGGTCGGAATGAATAAAATGTTCAACCGAGAGGATGAAGACAGATAGGAATGACAGGAAGTGTTGGTTCTATAGAAAAACACATAACAGACAAGACCGGTTGATGGGACAGCCAGATGGGACTGTTGGGCACGTGGATAGGAGGAACATAAGAACAAACAGGACTGTTCTGTAAAAAAATGTCCAGTGAGGTTGATGTTTATGCATTTTTGCGGTATGCTTTCGTACTGAGATAATAACTTCAAGCAATCCTTCCGAAGGTCGGAATGAATAAAATGTTCAACCGAGAGGATGAAGACAGATAGGAATGACAGGAAGTGTTGGTTCTATAGAAAAACACATAACGGACAAGACCGGTTGATGGGACAGCCAGATGGCACTGATGGGCACGTGGATAGGAGGAACATAAGAACAAACAGGACTGTCCTGTAAAAAAATGTCCAGTGAGGTTGATGTTTGTGAATTTTTGCGGTGTGCTTTTGTACTGAGATAATAACTTCGAGCAGTCCATCCGAAGGTCGGAACGAATAATATGTTCAACCGAGAGGATGAAGACAGATAGGAATGATAGGAAGTGTTGGTTCTATAGAAAAAGATATGACGGACAGGCAAGTACACGAACAGATCGGTTGATAGGACAGCTAGATGGGACTGATGGGCCTGTAAAAAGTCCAGTGAGGTTGATACCTACTTGTGAATTTTTGCAGTGTGCTTTTCTACGGAGATGATAACTTCAAGCAATCCTTCCGAAGATCGGAACGAATAATATTTTCAACCGAGAGGATGAAGGCAGACAAGAACGACAGGAAGTATTGGTTCTATAGTAAAAGACTTGACGGACAGGCAAGTACACGAACAAGACCGGTTGATGGGGCAGCTGGATGGGACTGATGGACACTGGAGCAATATTAAAAGATCGTACGGAAAAAAATAAACTTAATAGGTGAAATTTATGACCAACAAGTGCGCGTAGTGCGCGTGCAATATAAAACCCAAAGATATAAATATGTCAATATATATACCGGGGGATTCACCATTTACACTCAAATTGAATGATGAAGGTAAACCGCATGGCAGTATCATATATGTATGTATATGTATCGACTACTCCGTATGTAGTATATGGAGGTTATAGGGTACATAATATGTACATAGTCAATATATATCCATAACGAAGATCTTTCAAGAGTGAACCTATAACTTCAGTTAGGAGATATAACAAGAAACTCTCCCGTACACATGCGCGCTTTGCACTCGAGCTCTAAACATTTACGACTGCGTTACCCGAAAGCG
Organism: Netelia fuscicornis; assembly: GCA_946811545.1. NCBI lineage: Eukaryota > Metazoa > Arthropoda > Insecta > Hymenoptera > Ichneumonidae > Netelia > Netelia fuscicornis. Next base: position 13,567,610 of record OX328012.1, read on the forward strand.
CAAGAGTGCCGCGCGTGCTCTTCCAGGCTCATATAGAACTTCGACTATACGACGACGTGTAAGCTCCCGAGAATATTTACATGCACGTATACGTACGCATCTACGATTCGAGGGAATGTGTACATAGTATATAAATTGCTGTCGCTAACAGCGAGTTTGTACGAGCTTCCGAGCAGCCAACCGGAAGTCGAGTTTGAACAAATACCTACGTACATTCAAAAGCCTCTTTAGTCTTGTTTTTAAAATGAGAATGAAAATGTATGCGTTACATTGAAACATCACGAGAAATAATATTTTTATTAATCGTTACTGTTTTTTTTTTTTATTTTTGTTTGGTGTAACGATAATTCTCTCTACGTTTTTTCCTTCTGCTTTCTTGTTGTCCCTGGAAGAAGAATATTAACGATTTTGTGTGCGAGAAAGATCTAGAATGTGTGTCACAGGCTGAAAAACTTTCCAGTGTGACGGAAGTTGGTCCGAGATTGGTATTGTCAAAAAATATTGTAAAAACGTGCTACAGCGTTCCAATGGTGGAAATCGACCGTGAAAATAAACATGAATTTATTATTACGAATAATTGGTTTTTTCTTGCGATTCGACTTCGTAATAGAAGCGAACGTTTTTTTAACCTTTAACTGGTACACCTCCGATATAGTTTCAAGTATGTTTTTTGAAGTATAATCGATTTTGTAGTGATTTGTTCGATTTAAGTTAGTTAAAAAAAAGCTTCGAAACCAAAAAAAAAATTTAAAAAATGAGTTTTTTCACTTAAAAAATCATAACTTCCTTAATTTTTAATATATTGAGCTAAAAATTCACAGTTGCACTCTCAAGTTAGTACACTTTGAGGAAAAAATTAGTGCGATATCGATGCTTCCAAAAAAGGTATTTATTTTGCAAAATGAAAGTGTGAATTTGGGGTCAAATGAACCAACGCATTATTCAATATGCAAATCCATTTTTTTAATTGAAAATCACAAAAAATTATTATAAAAATAGGAGAAAATAATTATTTCACCATAAATGAATGTAAAAATGGCGGAAAGTGCTGAAATTTTCACTCATAGTCAACACATTTGACGCATTCGCAGCTTCCTCTTCCGATTCATCTTCCTCATCAGTATCTGAATAATCCGTATCAAGCTCGTGTTAAAAATCTGAACCACTATTCATACTCTTCAGCATCACTCTCTTTCCCGCCTATGTCGGCTTCATCATATAAAGTTTCCAACATCTCGTCACGGAGCAACCGTGGCCAAAGATTGTATGCCATCTGATAAGTAAAAAAACGTATGAAATAATGGAAAAAAAAATTTATTTCACTTCACATGATGTACTTACATTTGAGATTGTACAAAAATCACTAATAACAATCGTCCAAACTTTAAGAAAAAAAAAACTTTTTTCTAGACTAACGGCACAGCGGGTAAAAAATACCCCACGTTTTCAGGAGGTCTACTTAGAACGTCTGATTAACGCACACTGACACTTGCCGCAGAGTACTATCTCACTTGTTCACTAGTTAATGATGTCAACTGATGGTACATGGTGACACTTTATCCATTTTATTGAATTTAGTACGTTTTATTCGAGCTCAAAAAACACTGGGGTATTTTTTACCCCTAGTGTCAGTTAAAGGTTAAATTTATTCTGGAATTCACAATTGTGAATTGTTGCGAATAAAAGATTCTCGTGAAAAAGGGATAACGGTTTTTCGACACTTCTCACGCGTAGCATAATATATTATACTTATCGTCAATGTTTATGGTTCAAAGGCTATGATAAAAAAAACACTTAGGTATTTTCCGATATAATTTGTTTATTACAAATATATTCACCAGCTTCAGAAATGTCCGAATGATCCAAAGAAAAACTTCTTTCTCAATCTCGGAAACGATCCATTTTTTTTTTATTTTCTGTAAAATTTAAGGTGCACTTTCTGGCCTCGCGCATTTAACCAAAAGAATGCAGGAGAAGGCGGCAAAGTTTTCATTAGTTTCACGTGAAATTGACAAAAAAAATGTTGATTAACATCCAGCGTTCACTTTTGTCGAACGAGAAAAATACCTGTCCCAGCACTGTCGTTTCCTATAGAAAAAATATTTTTGATATAATTGATTACAAATTATCCAGTTATTTAAAAAAATACGAATGCAAGAACTATCCAAGAATCAAAAAATTTAAATAGTAATTCTTTTCGCAGACACGTTTATCTATATATTTAAATTAATTGTCTTAGTTTTGACGTTCTCATCTTCCATAACACCATGAAGACGTCGCCAACGTAAACTGAAATATCTTTTTTAATTGCGATGCTTCAAAATGAAGACCTGTGATTTTGTAGCACATTCATAGCAGAGGATTACCACAAAAGCTTCAGAAAAATGTCACGTTTTTGGGATTTTTTGTCGACACTAATCCGGAAATATCATCCCGCCAAAGCATCTCCATGGAATATTTCCTCCGAATATGTAAAATTCCTGTCAAAGAAAAGATACAACATTAAGCTCATGACGACTGACGTGAAAAGCGTAAGCCTGCTCACACATGCATTCACGGTAGTTTCTACTTTTTAAAACAAGAATACCAGACGCCGTATGCTAGACGTCTTACGTAGGTAAAACGAGGACTCGTCCGTTGTGAGCTTTAGTCGAATAGCGTCAGAGGGAGCTAAGGGTGTGCGCGCCCATTAAAATATTCTTTGACGCCAAGATGCAAAGTGCATCTCTCCTTTCTACCCTTAATATTGTGTGACACACGTGAGGACTGCAAACTATCGCGGTATACCGTGTATATAAAAGTCCTAGAGGGAATAATGAACAACAAAGACGCGTGCTTTTTCCATGCTCTTGATTCGGCAAACGAGGAAAATAAAATTCCAAAGAAAGGTCAAAAATCTCAAGCGCGCAGATTATGTTATAGTTAGACCTTCAATTTCGTCACCAGAAAATACTTTTTCAAAATACAATCATTTTTAACAAACGTTACTTTGTTTGAAAAACTCTCTATTTACAATAATAATTTACTTCGCTTTTCCATTGCACAGAAATTCACCAATTTGAACAAAATTATTCAAATGGTAATAAATCTTGTTGCATCTAAGGAGGAACTTTATTTAAATGAAATTCGGTAAAATCGTGAAAAAAGTTTTTTCCCAGTGGTAATTCTCGAGTACTCTGTATTGTTGAATTATGGTAGTCATCTCGACCCGAGTACTTCTGTCCAGAAGAAATGGATTGAAGTAAGATCGTTACTAAGGATAGAAGTAAGAGAACCAAAAGTAGCAACGGAGCTAGGCAAGAACGTATGGGAGTGGATTAGAGTGCGGAGACGACGATTCCTTCCTCTTCTCGTTCACTCGATTATGCATGCGTGTACTATACATACAGTACAGACATTCGTGTACAGAACCAGGGGTGCGCTATAAGCCTCTGTATAATATCAGGGAGAGAGGGAAGGAGAGAAAGAGTGCAGACTCTCAAGCGAGTTGAAGAAACCCTGCGAGCGTTTCTTGTCGTGGCGGCATTGCCATGGCGTCCCGTAAGAGTAATATTATCATTGAGAGGAAAAGATAACAAACTAGCGGCATATGTCGGCCGGCTTGGATAGCTGAGCGTGCGCTAAGCTGTACCGCGCTCGCTCTCTCATTAGCTATGCGACGTTGTGGGGGTCTCCTCGTTCAGTGACGCTCGCGATAGAGGGCGCCCTACTCTCTACCGCCGGCATAAGAGAGGATGCGTGCAAAGCGAACCAATAAATTCACTATGGTAGAAGCTGAAGCCTCGGCATGGTGGTATTGTTGTGTTTGCTGTGTAGTACGACGGAGAGCAAAGTCCGTATTAGAGATAGAGGCACAAAAGAGTAAAAATATGGCGGTGTTGGCAAAATATACGATAAAGCATCGAGAAAGCGAAAATAGGACTGAGTGGGTTGAAGCTACCGGTTAATATCAACAGAATGTGCCATTCTCGAAGTTTTCTTGCTATTTTCCTGGGTACAACGTCTCTCTCGAGGGGTTGGTCACTCGCAGATTCGGTGGCACAACGATTTTCAAAAGGAATCGATTCCTTGCGATTGCCACTGCGATTCGTGTCATTTCCAAATCAATGAGATAACCTACGATTTCACGTGATTTCTGCTGATTCGGACGATTTCCAGTGATTCCCAAATTTCAGAAATGAGTGATTTCTGGACGGTCGATAGAAAAACTTTGATAAATGCTTGCTGCCTTGGAAAGGGGATGAGTGATGCCCAGCGATTCCTGAAATCACACGTTTTCTTTATGATTTCCAATGATTTCCTATACATTTGGAGAAATCAAGAGAAAATCAAGAATAATCATTCGACTTCAGCGATTCCCAGCGATTTTTAGTAATTCCCAGTCTGATTTTAAATGAAACGGTTCACTAATTTCTTGAGTGACTAACACCTCGGTCTCTCCAGTCTCATTTCTGGATTTCTAATCATATCTTTAATGTCATTTTGGAAGAACAACGTCAGACTTTTTAAACATCGATTGATTGCTCCATTTCTCTCTTGACTTTAACGATGGTATAATTGAATTATGTAGATTCCAGGCTCCTGTAACCGGTGATTTTCACACAATGTAAACTATTATACGTCACTCATCATCGAGAATGGAAGAGAATCGATTTGATAGTACTATAATACATACGCCGAGAACTTTTGAAGCAATTTCTGTCTTACTCATTCCGTCGAGACCATAATACTGATTAGTGCCAGAATGAAAGACGGTTATTGCTAAAGTTCGAAAATTTACCTGGAATTCAAAATATCCGATCTACGGTGAGAATACCTTCACGAAGATTCAACATAGAACTTTCTGTATTCAACAGTTTACGCAAGCTTTTTGCTTTTACACGAATACTCGTTATAACGAAGATATTTTAAGGATGAAGAATTTTGCGGGGATGCTTGCAGCTCGTTAACAACAAACGTCAAAGTCAAAAACGCAAGAGAGTGTTTCGTGGACATTTAATTTTTACAAAGGACAAAGTTTTCATGGTATATATCAAGGATTCAAGGCCGATTCTACCTGAGTTCTCTATTTGTATATGAAAAAATGTTGACAAAAATAACATTGAAAGAATAGTGATTGCCTTGAAGAAACAATTTTTAATTTGTCACAGATCCCAATTAGAATTGATTGGCTTGAACAATATTTTGTTAAGCAAGACAAAAATATTTTTATTACTTCGCCTATCTAATTTCCTTCTTGCCATAGCGATGAAGCGTAATTGAAACATTGTAAACAAAATTCATATCGTATTTTCAGGTAAAAGTCAGCAATATTTTCATCAACGGATAGTCCGGCTCGTGTGGCAAACCGAGTCGAGTCGAATTTTCGGATATGCCATATAAACTTGAATATGCTGTGGATTTCGCTGAGATGAAAACGGGTAGAGAGTCACGTCAGCAAGCACTCGAGAGAAAGAAGAAGAGAGAGGAAAGAGAAGAGCTAAAGTGGCTCGACTCCAGACTAACCCAACGATACGAGGATTCGGTTACTTCGAACGCTTGCTTTTCGTTTCTTGCGTAGTTTTATGTTGGTCCAAACCTTTTCCCAGATAGCCCGCTCCCTCGTTTTTTCTCCTCTCAACTTCTACCACTTTTTCTTCTTCTCCAGTGACAGTATACATCTAGACATCTGTAGAGTACCGAATAGATATATTTACATGTATATATCTTTCTTATATATATATATAACATTCACCCAATCATATATGTGGTATGGGACGTTCTGGCATCAACCACCCAGTCATAGGACATCAAACATGCTCGATCCATCTGTTATTCTCAACATTAATAACAATTTTCATTATTAATTAATATTCATGTAATTTTATCAATAATAACAGAAATGATAAGTAATATTATTTAATGTCCTAATAATAGATGGTGATAGGAAATTAGACGATCATGTTCAAATCACTGACAGAATTCATCAAAATAAAAACGACTGGACTAACGTTAATTTAGCGATCGATGAAAGTAGTTTGATTTTGAGCTGCTGGAAATCTGTTGAGTTGAATAACTTCCACTTTCCGAATCATCTATTTTTCCTATTGACAGAACGATCCATATATTCGAGAACCTTACGAATGTGTAGATTGCTTGTATAGGTGCCGTCTTTTCCTGTTTCCTCGTGACATCTCATTTATGTAGACGTGAAAGAAAATAAGGGCCAGAATGCGAGATGGGACATCCTTAGTCCTTGAGCATAAGTATTCATCCTTTTTGGATCGTAACAGTTTCTTTCCCTTTTTTTCTCTACGGTACACACGTGCTTCTTAAAAAAAAAGAAAAAGAAAACGAAACAAAACAAAACTATACATACGCCCTAACCATGCGAGATTTATCGAAAGACAAATATTTATGCGCTGTTCCCTGGCTGGAAATATTCCACACACGTCATGTGGCACATCAGCGAAGCTTTTCCGAGACTTTTTCAGTAACATGTCGAAATTCAACGGTTTGCCCGATGGGGCTTTACGGATTCTTGATATTCGAACCAAACTTGGAGAAAGCCCGTCAATAGAACCCAAGTGCACTATGAGCTAATGAAAAAGTTTGATTATTCCGATATTCTCGGTTTGTCGAATATTCTGACAACTTTCTTGTCGACCAGTCACCCGATTTACTGCTCCCCTGTATACGTTATACGAGGCGTGACGTTGGTGACGAAAGTGACTTTCGTGAGAAACGAAGCAAGGAAATAAGCAAGTTGAAGAGAGTGTGGCACGCGATCGACGAAGGGTGAAATGACGGAATGAAGATACATCGATATAGACCACGGCCCATAGCTATTGCTGACGCGTAGACAGCGCTTTCGCTTGGTTCGATATCGAGAAAATAAAATTCATTTAATAAACATTTCGCGAAGATCGAAAAAAATACACACACATTCCAAATGACACAATGCTCCATTTTGTACATATACAATATTATATTATACAATAAAATCTAGCTTGGATAATTTTAAATTCCCTGATCAATTGAAAATTGATTGTTATTTCACGTAAATAAAGAATTCAGTGTAAACCAAAAAATTCCTTCATCTCGCATCAATATGTGTTTTCATTTCGATTTGGAATAATCGACAGCTATTAAACTTCGTTTCTATCCAACGTTCGTTCTAACGTTCATCTCGAACCAGCAACGAGAATAGATTCGGCTCGATTGCCGAAGACGCCTCGAAAACGATTTCACGGAACTCGAAGAATCTCGGGTCAAACAAACCCGAGGCGTTCTTAGAAATATTCTTTTCCCTAAATCATTCCAGTCGCCATTACACAACGCCACGCCTAAGCAATCTTTTTTTTCTCTTAATTTCCTACGGGGTCTTTCATTAATAAAATGTTTGTAGAACGTCAAATGGCGTAATTTCGGCCACCCAAGCATCAAGTCGTGCACTCCCGTCTTGCATAAGCATACCTATATGATCACGTGTGTATATATATATATATAGAAAAATATACATAGAAAGTCAGGATTGTGGCCCGAAGATATTTACGCACCCCGCGGTGTTCGCGTAATAAAACTGCCGGTAGTGGTCTGGACCATCCACGCGTTGTGCAGATTCTCTCCCGCTCTTTCACGGCACGAATGATCGTGTGGCGGCGGCTAGGTTCACAGACTCGCCCCTCGACGAAATGAGTTGTAAACTGCTGACATGAACGAGAGAAAGATCCAAAGAGGAAACCTATATATATATATATATGTGTGTGTCTGAGTGTATGTGTGTGTATTAGAGAGGAGTGCTTTAAGCAGTAAAGGAAGGATTGGTGGGTCATAGAAGCGATGCGTCGCCATCCAACAAAACGCGTCCACACCATCGGTGGGATCATCGAGTTTTACGATACGGAGATTTAAATCGGAAGGAGGCGTTATCTCGCTGAACGATCCCGCATAACGGCCCTCCGGAATCAGTCTCGTTGGAACTCCCTCGGGTTGGGCGTACCAACACACTTGTGTATCATAACCCGGGTTCCTGGGATCTACCGATCTATGCGTATGTGAACGAGAAGGATGGAGAGCACGAGCAGGGGGATGAAGAGATGTAATGCACTACCAGGGGTATTATATCGAGAGTACATGGTGAGCCCCATGAGAAACGATAGGCTCACGAGCCCTAAGAATTTAACGATCCCTCGAATGCTCGCGCTTCTGTTGCATATAGAACAGGTAGAACAGCATCTTACGAGATTGCATTCGTAGTCAACAATAGGAAAGATTGATTAAATATTTATCGTTATTACGTTAATTCTCTGTTACTCGTAATAATTACGAGTCAAGTCTGTAATTGGTTCTTAGGTTTTCTCTTAGGTAGGTTAAAAAAAACGAGAAAAAACCATCGGGGATGTTGTATTTGTCGGGACTTTTTGAAAAATCGTCACGACTGTTATAAGAATATTCTTGTGTGAATTGTAATTTGTGAGAATATCGAGCGAGTGTAAGTTTGCCAAAGTTTTAGGGACTTTTAAAATGACGAGATTTGTTTAACGTATTAATATTTTGAGTAATAGGGGAAATTGAGCTAAAAGGGGTAAGATAAGAAAAACACTTGATAAAACAGAATTAAAAATGTAAATGTAAGTTACGTTTGTATTCATGGAAATGTTTATCTAATCAAGTTTTGAAAATTAAAAATTCTTCGAATTATCCGCTTTGCCCTTGTGGGGAGGCTAAAAATAGTAAACACTAAAGTAATGAAATCACTGAACTTAAATAGAATTCCGACATTTTTGTTTTTCAACAAGAAAATAGTCTTCGCAATAATAAACTGATTCCAAATTTGTGAATTTTAAATCTTTTTGTAAAATTGAAATCAATTTTTACTTATAATAGGGTAGAGCGGGGATAGTTGAGCAAGCGGATAAGTTGTGCAATCGTAATATCTCGAAAACTAAGCATCACACGCTGGTGCATCAAGTGGACGAAAGAGAGGTATGCGGGAGGGGAATACAACAAATCATTGCCGGTGGCCACGCGGCGCACGAGACGATGACACGAGACGTTTTATTATTATTGCGCCCAAAAGTAAAAAATACGTGATTGAGTATTTTTCTTCTAGCATTGTGTGAAAAACCAGGGCATCAACTAGACGAGTACTAGTATGTAGTACATTTAAGTGGCTATCAATCTGCAATAATTATTTTAACGCACGTGGTACGGATTTCATTATAAATTAAAATTTGTTATCAAATCTGAGAAGGGGCTAGTTGAGCAGTTTTCGATGGGGCTAGTTAAACGATGCGCAACTGTCCTCATCGGCTAGCACGCATAACATGGCTGAATACATCACGCTATCGCCGGTCCTCCTTGTTTATTTAAGAAAAAACATTTCACAGTTTGTTGCAGTTAATGTTCATGATTCAAAATGTAGCTAATTAATGTAGCTATTGGTTTATTACTGCATTGCATCAAATGGTCTTGCATGTGTCTGATCTGTTGATGGAATTATTACCTTGCTCAACTTACCTCATACCCTTGCTCAACTTGCCCCACCTATGTGGCAGGTTGAGCAGCTCGACACTCTCTCACATTTACGATAATATTTCCTAAATCAGACCTGAATTGGATAATGTTTCTGGAGGCGTTTTGAGCTGGAGAATTTGCGGATCTAACGGTGCAAGAATCAAGGAAATCGGATGTATTTTTTAAGAGTTATCATCGATTAAGCCAGAAACTGCTCAACTATCCCCGCTCTACCCTAAGTAACAATTATAATTTCTAATTTGCGAAAAAATGTAAAGTTATTTCTGACAATCAACACTATTCCAGGGCAAATCATGTTTGCTCCTACCTATTTCGCCCAAAAACGTATTTTAGTTTTTTATTATTACATCCTCAAAATTAAAAAGCAGCGAACTGCAAATTTGTAAATATAAGAAGCACAATACTAATGAAAACATAGCACAAAAGTTAGGAAACTCCATTCTACATCATACTCGAGTAATCAGAACTAGTATACTTCGAATTTTCCTAACGAAAGCAGCAAAAAACTTTGTTTTTATCTAATCTTATAAACATGTACGTCTGCGAAGTGAGCCAACTACCCGTGATTGTTCGACGATCAGGAGGTCGGTTTGCACCCACACATTCTCACAAATACTTGTAGTGCGTTTGTTGAAACCATTCATCCCAGGACGCTTCAGACTCCCCTACGATGGATTTTCTTTTTGCTATTCAACAATTTCACTCGATCTTTAAAAATGGATGTAGGTTACGCTCCGTCGGAATGACGAATAGCTAGGCCACACACATACATGGAAGCAGATATTAATAGGCCCTCTTGTCACGTTATCAAAGCTGAAATATTGATTTGACCACGTACGAGAGAAACCTCTGATTAATCGATGTGCAGACCATATATGCTCCTGATTGTGATTCGTCCATTATGATTTATAAATGATGCATGACGAAAATATCGCACGTACTGTGGCCTTGTAAGTAATCCAGGATTTTATTCGTTTCTCAACATTAAAAACCGAACGTTTCTAATCAAAAGGTCCTGTGACTGCTTCCCTTTAATTGTTATTGAATAAGCACAGTCTTAATCGATATGTTTTGCGAAACATTATTTTTAACTTTCACAGATACAGAAGAGTAATATTTATTTTTTATTTACTCTCAAACCGCTGTTTGTTTTGACTGTACTTCCATCTATGTATCATCTCATGGTTTTCAACCAACAAACATTTCTGTTGCACAGAACCAACAGTTTGTATATGGCTGAATAAAAAATCGAATACCGCCGACCGTTGGTTGGGGGAAAAAATATAAAAGTATAAAAAGAAAAAAAATGGTGAAACGAAGCGTAAAATGAATCTTTGGATGTAACGAGACTCGGGCAACGAGGGGCAGAGGGCGGAAGCTCTCCGAAGAAACTCCGGACGACAACTTCGACGTCGGTGAAAAAGTTTTTTTTCCTCTTCTTTTTTTTTACGACAGTCGTAGGTGAGCGAAGCATATTTTTTAACATCGCAAGCTTACGAGAGGGAGAGAGAGTGTTGGAGAGAAAGCGAGAACACACACTCGAGGGGACGGGGCAACAAAAAAGTGGGCCGAGAGGGTGGTATATGGAAATTTATGTCAGTCGCCGGGAGGCTTTGCGAGTGTATCCTATATGTGCGAACCAAGCGAGAGAGCTTCCTCGCTAGTATTTCTGAGCGTAAGGAGGACGAACACAAAAGATGGAAAGGAAAGTTGTACGATAAAATCGAGAAATTCTGCGCGAACAATCTAGTCGGTCCAAGAATGGTCGACGCGCAATTTTCCAATGATAAGATTTTTTTTTTCTTCTTCTTTACGCGCTATTTAGATTTTCCTGAAGAATGAAATAATTCATTCTTCTTACAAGGTCGTTTCAATGGTTTTCTATTTTTTGTTTAAATTACAAATTCACCGATTTGTTCCATTTTGATTTCTTTACTCTTGTTCTCCAATTTCAATCGCGATGGCTTCTATTATAGAATCCAGAGAGATAGTCCATTGTCTGTCGCTGTCCTCAATTGCCCAATTTGTCCGTCATCTCTGCCCGTAACCCCAATCTGTTCTAATTTTATTCCGGTTCGCTTATTGATTTATTATGGAAAGTAGCAATTAACCTCGCTATTCGGACATGCCCGCGTTATATCGAATCTTTCGTATGCGGAATATTGATGATTAATATATTTAAACGTCGTATGAGCGTCCGGCCAAATCCCGATAGGTGCGCCCACATGCACTAAATAAATTTATTTACATACATTCGTATACGAATTTATTCGTACCGGGGGATTCAGATGTAAGCTAAGTCCTGCGAAAACGAAAATACAGTTAACGTTTTTAAAAAGAATAGTCTCATCAACGGAACATGCTTATATTTATCTATATGCGCACTCCGTAAATAGGCATCTTACGAGTGAGTGTTACATGCAACGAGTGATTCGAAAATGCGATTCGTAATTTCTTCGAAACTGAGCCACCGATCGCCTTAAAATTTTGAAGGCATCTAGAAAATTATGGTCAAAAGTGGTTAAACGTTGTAGTTTTGCAAAATTGTTGTTATAATTCTCTATATAGCCTGAAAACTTTAACGCTCCGTGCCGGAGAAAGTACGAATGGCGTTTTCGAATTACTCGTCGCCTGCGACACTATTGTCAAAATTGTATATAAAAAACATTTAGAGCCACTTTTTACTATAATTGTCTAGATACCCTCAAAATTTTAACGCGATTGGTTGCTCAGTGCCGGAGAAATTACGAATCGCGTTTTCGAATCGCTCGTCGCATGTGACACTGACTGTTATTATTCCTTACAATCTACTTGCATACCAGATATGCTGAGTTATATTTATTTTTCATTAAATTACATAACACAGTTCTGCTGGATGTAGATTTATTCGATTAATTGAAAAATTACTTTGATACGACATTGTGCTGTGACCCGATTTATCGATTGATATTAAATTACATAAAGGTTATTCAATTTCGAATACTTTTAAGGGAAGGAAATTACAGAATTGGCCCACACATATCGATGTTTGTAGGAGTAGCCTCCATTTGTCTGTACCACTTTCTGTATAACTCCTATATTTTATTTTTGTACACTGCAGCGAAGGTGGCGTCGATATTTTTATATTATCGAAACAAAAGGATGTACATGTTCTCAAATATATAGGAGCAATTCTTTGTAATAATAGCGCGAGTTTGGATCTCATGGTTTCATATTTCCATGTAACTACAGAATTCCTTTACGTATAACGAGAAGATATGAGTACGTTTTCTCTACATCGGCTTAGCATCCGCCCTGACATGTCACCCCAATCAAGTGTAGCCATTGTTCCTATGATTACAGTTTATCAACTTTTTAAATCGTAAATAAGAATAATATATACACATATATAAGAATTACATACACAAATTTCCTTCTTTTAAATAAAAAGAATGTCCACTGGATACCACTTAAAAAAATACATTTTCAATTAGAAAAACTGATTTCAAACAAAAGTGTATATTTCTAGATGATACCAAACATTATTCGTAGATTCTTCGCAGTATTTTACCTACTGGGCAACATTTCTATATTGGGACAAGCTGCGTTTTCTATAGTAGTTAAAAAATAAATTTCAATATGTTTTAAGAACTTCTATTGTAAACGTCCGGATAATGGCTCTTATGTACGCACAATATACACAATCAGTATGAAAGCAATTCAGCGATTAATGCAATTTTCACTCACTGTTCGTGTCAGCCGAGCATTTCAATTACTTCCTTTTTTTCCCTCACATATGTCTTTCCACATACCCATCTGCGAATCGCTCCACGACATTACGAATCCCATTCAAATTTTATTTCTCAGCCCAGTGCCTCATCGCGACGGGGATGCGATATGCTGCAGCGTGACATACCGGTTCACCGAATAAACGGTTCAATCAACCAAATATAGAATTCCCTCCAAAGAACGGCCCAGACACCGGTTATAACATACATAGATATTCCAGTTGCACCAAGAGTGCACCATACGTTCGAGTATTCTTAAATTTAAAAGCTCGTTCTTAAAACTCAAATACATATACACATGCTCTCCTCCACCTCGATGATTACATCTCCCTTAAAACCTTTGCTGCACCACATGCAGAGTTATATACGTAAACTAGAACTCTCGTTTTGTCTATCTCTCTCTCGTTCTCTCCCTCTTTGTCTCTTTGTGTTCAGCGACACCCAGCATGTGGTACAAAATAACAAAATAACACAGGACGCAAGTGATGCTATAACAATGTTGTCGGCAAATATCGAATAACTTCAAACGCATTTCCCCCGTTTCTGCTGGTATTGTCGCTTGTTGCTCGTAGCTATGATTTCGCCAGTTATCGTGTTCGACGTCAAAGTCGCGAAGCTGCTTTTACAACGGGGATGCTATATATATATATATATATATATATATCCCCAGCATCCCCCATATTCGTATATATATATATATATATAGGACCAATTCGTCTCCATATCTAGATAACTGGTATATATAACTCGGAACGAACTCTTCGACTGTGCCGATCAATAGTACAAAAATATATACCGCGTAGAAGAAGTAGCCGAAACATATATCTTTGGTGAACATTCCTATCTATTATTCTAACACGTCGAAGGTGTTCCACTGGAGACAGACCAACTTTCCGAAATCGTCACATTATTCACCTTTTACAATTCGTGGACACTAGAATTTGATACTAGATCAAGTTTCAAGAGGACTCCTACTTTTTTTTCAGTATTGAGGCATACTTTTGCCAATGTGTAATGCAAATGAAGCGAACTATATTGAAGCATCAATCGAATCTACCGAAGTATTCATTGAATTATTCAAGTATCCCTTGAAAGTATGTAATACAAAATGAAAAATTGAATCCTGTTGCTGCGTTAACGATGAAATTGAGCCATACAGAGAAATAATATCGGTCCATATCACAATAGTTCAATGGACTGATTGTGAGAAGGTGAAAGACTCTACACTATAGTGTATAAAACACAATCAATCTCCTGCTCGCCGATTAATAACGTATAGAATGCATTAGTACAAAGTTTGGAATTTTGATCGCGGATTGAAAACACCTCGGAATCCTCCCTTTCTCTCCTTCGCTCTCTTTCTCTCTCTCTCTCTCTCTCTGCCCCCCCCCCGCCCTCTCGCATACACATACACATACACGCAAAATAATTTTCGCTCGCCTGGCTATTCTGTCGTAGTTGCACGCTCAAAATCAAAACGCATCCAGCTTCCCTCGGTTCCTCGGTATGGCTCAATGATTACCGAGTCTCGGCACAGCAGCAGCAGTAGCGACAGCAGTCCGTGCTATGCATTATGTCCCGCATAATGACGAACTCGCATGAATGCATGGAATTTAGTATGTTAGCGCACTGGACTTGATTCGATCTCGTATACATGCATACATGTATGTGTCCACTAGTCGATGCACCAGAGGACAATTCCCCGTTTTCTACACCACCAAAGTACCGTGAAAAGCAAATAGTGGAGGTTATAAAATACAGTATGACCTACGCTAAGTGCAAGCACTCAGGTCCTTATAACACCATACGGGAGTCGCAGATACTCCGCCCAACATCCCCCACTCCTAGCGTCGATGCTCCATGCTCGTCGCTGATTGAGAATTACGACCCCACTGCGCCCCGTATTTTGAGCCGTAGTGGGGCAGCGTGTCGAGCGATAGGCCAGTTAAAGCTGCTCGTAGTAGGGGAACTGTTGGATTTTGCCGAGCTAGACTGTACATATAGAGCATTCCTCGCTAAACTGATAAATTGTCATTTTTTTTTATTTACTACATATATATGCGTATACTGGCTGATAAATGATCATGTTTTCTTTATTTAGTACATATATATGCGTATACTGACATACGGGTGTCTAAGTGGAATTGTGGTTGATCCAATGTCGTGAATTACGTCTTCGACTTTTTTCGGCATGTCGTCAATGTTATTGTCTTTATGTACTGGTATATAGATGCAATTATCAAGCATCCCTTTCATAAGATCGTGGATTGTCGTATTTGAATGGCAAGAGGGATACATGTGAGGCTAATGAGACGAACCCCATTGGATCGCGACTTTCGACGAACTATAGCTAAGCTCTAATTAATGATCACATGCCACAATGGCTAATTAGTGAAGAGACATGTAGATAATGCGAATTTTGTATTCATCGAGAGTCATTGAAAAAAAGGCGAATATAGCCAACCCGTTCGGAAATTATTTCGTTGAATATTTTGTTACAGATCTGGTTTGTAAAATAGTTGACTCTAGGGAGTATCGGATATTATTCTCCTATATCTTTTATATATTTTTCCAATGGAAAGGTCGTATGTGCTTAGAGTTTTTCGAAACGGTTTTCTTAAAGTCAACTAAACTCGTTACCTGCGACCCGAAGCTCTCCCTTTGTCATCCAAGGTGTTCGCTGCGAAGCGAAAATCGTATAGGTTTTTCCACTTTCGACGTTCCTCGTTATTGCTCAACGATCTCGTGACCCCGACAACGATATCCCCGGACGTTACACCCAACCAACACGCCGCTCGAACTTAATCCTGCCATTCGTTTCCGTACGTTCGAGAAACCGGTCAGTCGATAACTCTTTCGGTATCGGCACGATGCCTATGTACGTGTATACTAGTATATACAGCAGCCTCAGCAAGATATGACCTATATATATATATATATATATATATATATATATATACATTTCCTACCAGCAGCATCGACAACCCCCTTTCTACCGTAAAGTCTAAGATATCTATACCCTTGATCTCGTAAATAAAATAAGTTGCTTCCATCGAAAGAAAAGCGTTTTTTTTTCGTTTTTACTAACAAAGAAGGCTGCTTTCTCATTTAAGAAAAAGATCTATCGATTATATTAATTCTATTCCATTCTATTCTAATCAGTGCCACAAGTTAGATCGAAGTTTAATATTTAATTGGACTAATAAAAATATGTAATTAATGATTTTATGCCACTTTAATTCGAACCGCGTTTCTCTTATCGGGGCATACAGATTAGGCGATGCGCAAAAGAGAATTTTTGTGAATTTAATTTGCAGAAACTATCGAAGCTATTGAATCGACGTTTGTAGCATATTAAAATATATTCGAAGATAAATCAAAACGTGTTTTATTGAAAAATGGATAGATTATTAAAATATGAATAGTTTTGAAAAAATTCGTTGTTTTTTTAACAAAAACGGAAAAATAAAAGGCTGTGTACAAAAATCTTCGACACGCGAAAAAAATTATGTATGGAATTATCTAAATCAATTTCAAACAAATCGGTAAAGTAGTTTTCTAGATATTTTTTTATACATTTTTGAAAAATGTAGTTTTGCAAATATTGAAAACCAAATTTTTCGGCTCAGGTCGATTTGTGAAATTTTTTTAAATGTTAAAAATGCAATATTATCATTCATCGTTTACCGAAACCCGAACTACGATAAATCCTAAGACTTTCCGGTAAAACCTAACATTTACCAACTCTGAATAGGAAAAATCAGAAATGTTCTGTTATCATCGTTCATTTAAAACTTTTAGACATAGTAAATGTCAAAAAATAGATACATATAGACGTGTTTAGTGTATGTTCTCGTACTTCATTCCGATTTTTACTATTAAAAAGTATTTTGAAGATGTCTAAACAAAAATACCAAATGAGAGATAATAATTTAAACATTTAAATTATTAAATATACAATACTTATTTGATATAATTAAAAAATTTCATAATGATAACTAAATACATGTCAGGTTTTGACACTGCTACGTAATTAAAATAAATAATTAAAAAATATATTTATTGTTTTATTCTCAAAACCAACATTTACCAACTCTGTTATTGGTAAAACTTGGCATGTACCAAAAACTCTATTGATAAAAGCCAAAAAAAGTTATCTCTTGTTTAAAAAATTCTCACATTTACCAACTCATGTTGGTAAATCTTAAATTTTATTTATTTTATTTATTTTATTTATTTTATTTATTTTATTTATTTTATTTTATTTATTTTATTTATTTTATTTATTTTATTTATTTTATTTATTTTATTTATTTTATTTATTTTATTTATTTTATTTATTTTATTTATTTTATTTATTTTGTTTATTTTGTTTATTTTGTTTATTTTATTTATTTTATTTATTTTATTTATTTTATTTATTTTATTTATTTTATTTATTTTATTTATTTTATTTATTTTATTTATTTTATTTATTTTATTTATTTTATTTATTTTATTTACTTTATTTATTTTATTTATTTTATTTATTTTATTTACTTTATTTATTTTATTTATTTTATTTATTTTATTTATTTTATTTATTTTATTTATTTTATTTATTTTATTTATTTTATTTATTTTATTTATTTTATTTATTTTATTTACTTTATTTATTTTATTTATTTTATTTATTTCAAAAAATTCTCACATTTACCAACTGATGTTGGTAAATCTTAAATTTGACTAGTTAAACCTAAATTTTACCGTAGTTCAGGCTTTTACAGTAACATTTATATATTTCAGCAATGTGTATAACTCACAATTAGTAAATTCGTACCCGAGTAATTATTTACGTTTTATCCTAAAAGTGTCTTTTCCACGTTGAACGACTGACGGGAATGTAAGAAGAAATTTTGTTCGAATAATTTATACACCGTCGCGTATCTGCGAATCGATGAAAACCCGACGAGTTCGATGTCAAATTCACTAATATATGACATACACATATATGTATATATGTGTATATTTCATTAGCATCTTCGTTTCAAGCGTACAGAGGTGACGATCGGGCCCGGCATTTATTGAACAGCAGTACGGTACGGCCCAGATCAAAGGGATCCCGGTAGCAGAGAGCGAGAGAGCCCACACGCGATTTGAATTCTAGCACCGACAAATCTCTACGGCTGAGCAGATTTTTTTATCGACCCCCGTGCGATCTTATCTTTGCCGCTATCGATCGCGGGTGTGACCAAGTGTCGAGTCTACAACGTATATCAATGTATATACATACATATTCATCGTAAACACGGTACACGTTATGATGGTAGACGTAGCAAAGCCCGCGCGTGTACGACGCGTTATAAAATCAGCCGACAAAATTAATTGACTCGAAAAGGGTTTTCGTGACAGAATCGATAATCGTCATGCCCGATCGCGCTGACAAAACACCCGACACCGCTGGTGCCATCTGTCGCGTTTCCGCTTCGTACATTTTTTTTTCTCGTTCCACCCCTCATTTATCCCTCATCGATTTCGTGTCGGACTTCGTTGAATCCGCGACCATTTTGCTCGCATCGTTTAATTTAATTCTATGCAGTCTGGGAAGCTCTCGGTTCGTATACAAATCGACGTTTCGATTATAATCCGATCGATTAATCAGGATGAGCATAATTGAATGCGCGACAAGAGAGATGGTGGGAGGGAAGGAGAGAGAGAGGGGAAGGGGGAGAGCGAGGGAAAGTGAGAGAGTGAGAAATAGAGAGAGAGGTAGCGAGAACGATATCTAATCGATCATCGTCCATCAGGGGGATAATTATCATGGAACATTCGATTAGCTGGTGCGTTCTCGGCTATATGCATATATACGCGTGTATATTTAAGCCCGTCGTCTCTCTCCCTTTTACGAATATCATTCATGTCGCCACTGATGGTCTCGCACATAAATTAATTTAATTACGAAGTCCCGTGTAAACCGGTTCCTTCTATCCCGCCCTATAATCTCTATGTCTGTCGATGAAAAATTCTCGCTCGACTCTCCCAGTGGCGCCGTTAGAGATTTCATATAAATATATTTGTATTTTTTTAAATCCCTCGATGAAGCTCTATGGTAAACTGCACGAGTCTCAATATTTGCAATGCGATTGTTTCGCTCGAAGTTTCAATCGCATCAATGATCCTCAAATATTTACCTCCATTTTACATCATTTTACCTTCGGATCCTGGTAAACTGTAAATACAAATTTTGTAACTGTTTTTATGCTTCGAAGAAAAAAATAATGAGTGAGTTAAGAATCAATCAGTGTTACATGCGACGAGCGATTCGTCAACGCGATTCGTAATCTCTTCGAAACTGAGTAACCGATCGCGTTAAAATTTTGAAGACATTTAGAGAATTATAGCAAAAAGTGACTAAACGTTGTATTTTTCCAAAATTGTTGCTATAATTCTCTAGATATCCACAAAACTTTAACGCTCCGTGCCGGACAAAGTTCGAATGACGTTTTCGAATTACTCGTCGCTTGCTACACTATTATCAAAATTTTGTAAAAAAAACATTTAGAGACACTTTTTACTATAATTCTCTAGATACCCTCAAAATTTTAACGCGATTGGTTGCTCAATGCCGGAGAAATTACGAATCGCGTTTTCGAATCGCTCGTCACCTGTAACACTGACTCTTAATAACCTTCAAGGAAATAAACGAATAAAACACGTAAAGAGCCGCCGATGATTAATCGCCGAATCGCTTGGATTTCATGTTTCGTCCTGCGGGATCGTAACTCACCCAGCGGTTGGCTCGGCGTGACATGTCTTGTTTTATTTTTTTTTTTTTTTTTTTTGCGAGAACTCAAGAAGCTCGAGAGGTAGATAGCGAAGAAGCGAACGAGCGAAACGTTCGTATAAAATAATAATAAGATATATACGTTTCGTATAACGGCTGGCGATGTCCGGCTCAACGAATTCGCGTGGCTAGTCCGTTTGCAGCTCCGAACCTCTTTCTCTGTATCACACGCGACTTTATCTTTCGCCATGTCTCGCGTAACGAGCCACACGAGAATCAAAGTGCTACTTTATGTCGCGTTCGCACGCGTACACGTTACGCTTCTCGTGGTGAGACTCGTCTTATAAATTTAGAATCGCTGATACATAAATCGACCGTCATTGCCTTTGGCGACGAATTTATAACAGAGTCCGAGTTTCGCATTTGAATTTCAAGAATACATCTGAGTTTCATATGGGAATGTGGATTTTATACATACAGATAAGATTTGAAGAAAAAACGACGATCAGCACTATCGGCGAACAACTGCCTGGTTCAAATAATATCTGGAAGCGAAACTGAGATTTGCATATTTTGCTTTTCAACCAGGGGAAGGAAGATAAATTTTTCATGCGGATTGAATCGTGAAGTCTGCGTTATTTGTGAAATAATTTGTTCCATAGAAGTCGAGTATAATAAATATTGTCGTGTAATTAATCGAAATTCACAAGTAAAAATTTAAAATATGTTAGTTCAAAGTTCTCACGTTTAATTTTTTACCTTTTGTCTACCTGACAAATGAGAAACATTATATTTTTGTATCCGATATCTGGAATAGAGAGAACAATTGTAATAATTATTTTTTAATGAGTTTTTTGTAGCCGTGTTTTTAATGAATTTTAATTACAGCACGATTTAAATAAAACACAATATAATTAATATTGTATCGTTATTTTCATTGCATACACGAAAATATCCTTCCGAATGAATGGAATATAGTTGATGCCATCTCCGAACGAAGACGCATCTAATATTTCGAAAAATCGGTAATATTTAAAAAAAAAATGGATTTTTTAATCAACGCGAATTCGCGAGAAACTTTCATTTTTTTATCTTTGTCTCACGTACGCTCCTTAACTAATCGAAATTTTCAAATAAAAATGCAAAATAAACGAAAGTTCTCACGTTTTATTTTTTTACTTTTTGTTTACCTAAATTTCACAAATAAGAAACATTATATTTTTAGATCAGATATCTGAAACACACAGAACAATTGTAATAATTATTTTTTAATGAGCTTTTTGAAACCGTGTTTTTAATGAATTTTAATTACAGCATGATTTAAATCAAAGACGATATAATAAATATTTTATCGTTATTTTTATTGCATACACGAAAGTATCCTTCCGAATGAATGGAGTATAGTCGGTGCCATCTCCGAACGAAGACGTATCTAATATTTCGAAAAATCGGTAATATTTAAAAAAGAAAAAGTGGGTTTTTGAATCAACGCGAATTCGCGAGAAACTTTCATTTTTTTATCTTTGGCTCACGTACGATCTTTAATTAATCGAACTGTGAGCTGTTTCGAAATCGTGTTTGTAATCAATTTTAATTACAGCACGATTTAAATCAAATACAATATAATTAATATTTTATCGTTATTTTCATTAAACACACGAAAATATCCTCCGAATGAATGGAATACGATCGCTGCCGACGATTATCTAGATATGGGTCAATTCTTTCCGTTCATATATTGCATAAAATTACAATTATTAATAATTGAGTTTCCATATCGTTAATAAGGACTAATGAGTGTTCGTATCACGCGAGAATATTAATAAAAGTCCTGTAGAATGAATTATTCTTATTGTGCCATACAATTAAGAAATACCCCACTTCCTTACTGTAACTCTCGTCGATAATTAATCACCGCATGCGGTTCCATACGTGTACTTACCCACGAAATATCGGTATTCGAATAAATCTAGATCTACACGAACGCTTATCGAGCCAAGATTCACTCAGTTATCCGGGAGTACCAGCAATCCTTCTATCATATTTGCTTTCTCGATTCTTTATCACTTTATCGCTCTTTTATTCACTCTCTCTCTCTCTCTCTCTCTCTCTCTCTCTCTCTCTCTCTCTCTCTCTCTCTCTCTCTCTCTCTCTCTCTCTCTCTCTCTCTCTCTCTCTCTCTCTCTCTCTCTCTCTCTCTCTCTCTCTCTCTTCGTCTCTCCTATCACGTTTCGCAAAGTATTGCACAGGGGAAGCTTTTCCTTCGTCGGCACATAGACTTCGCTTCTTTCCTCCCTGCTTTTTCTTTTTTCATTTATTTTTTCCACGAGCTATTCCGTCCTTCGTCGTATCCGACGTTCGCCAGAGAAAAAGTATGGGAATTGCGAGAATTTTACCCTTACTCGTTTTTTTTTTTCATCGGTTCTACCTCCCTCTTCGCCACCGACGTTCAACGGAAAAGACTACGGGAATCGCGGGAATTCAATCCTTCGACGTAGCCTTATACATACCCATTTTTCCGTCCCTCTAATGTATATAACGATCTACGTACATAGTTATATTAAAACGTCCGTAAAACTAGTGTTGTCCGCTCGTGTACGCAGGAGTCTTTTCCACCGAGGGTAGAAATTCCATAAATTTACCAAGAAAATTTGTCACGAGAAATATGGAATATTGAGTGGGGTCGAACTTGCTTTCTCTCCCTCACTTTCGTTTTCTCTCTTTGTACCTTTCAACGGAACTCCATATCTCTGCACTTCTATTGCAATCGCACCAATGCTAACTTTGCATTTAGTAGCAATATATTGTTGTGGGTATCACCGTTCGAAACTGCAAAGTACCGTTTTGTTCTTGTCGTTCGTTTATCGCTAATGTGTTCGTCTAATTTAACATTTTCTGTTTTCAAAATTTCCACTTTAATGTTCCACTTCCATCTGTAATGAGAGTGTACTAATGGTCAACGTTGTTGTACATTTTGTTAATTCTGCACAACAAAATAATCATCTACAAAGTTAGTCTGAAGCCAGTGTGGTTATATGCAATACGACTGTGGGGAAATGCTTGTAACTCCAACCTGGAAAGAATCCAAAGATTCCAGTCTAAAATACTCTGAATCATTCTAGGCGCCCCATGGTATGTGACAAATGTAGCGCCTAGATAACAAACGATTTAGTGAAAATTACGAGAGAAAACTCGCAATCCATCTTAACGAATTGACGACAAACTTACTCGATTGAAATTTAACGGATAACGGATTATAATTATTCATAGATGGTAAAAAAAAATTGTGTCGATGATTGAAAAGGAATGATTGAGCTTTATACGATCTTTTTTCATGTTATAGAAGATACGAAGGACGAATCGAGTCAAGTAAAAGCAAATAAAAATGAATTAGTACGATTGTTAATTAACTAAATTGATAAAAGCTCGATTATTTGTTGGATAATTTTATATATTCCGTTTTTTCAGTGCCAATCTCTCGTACGAACCGTCACTCTCGCTCTAGAGGTATTAAATGTTCGGAAATTGTGTTTACGTTTTTAAATTCATCGATAATGCAACAAATCGCCGGCTCGACGGATTTCGTAACAACCCAAAAAAAACGACTTTTCAAAGCGGTATTCCGCTTTTCTCGATTGTCCAAAGCAAAATTGGCAAAACGTTTTAAAACGCTTGCCTAATAGCAAAAAATGGCCGTCGAGTCATAGAGATATTCCAATTTTTTTTGTCGTGGTGAACATTTGAAAATCGTGATTTTTTTAATCAGAAAATCCGCGAAACGGGTTCTCGTCGAAAATGTATATCAAAAATATACCGTACCCGTGGTGCCGTAGCCGAAATCCAAAAAAAAATCGTGAAATCCAAGGTTTTTTCGACTTTTCCCCGATAAATTCTCAGGTGAGAAAAAAATAACTCGCATATTCATGTTGTGCGAGAAATTTTCAATGAACGTTACATTTTTCGATGCTAATCTCGGATTTCCCCAAATCGACGATTTGAGATGAGTAGAGAGGCGGTTTAAAAATTAAATTCTGATCTAACAATAAGTAAACTTTCTGGTCGACCATCGCATTTGCAATTTAAGAAATTATTTATGTCGTTATCGACCTCGTATGGGCCTGTCAGAGTCTTCCCGGCGTTTTTGCCGAATCCGTTCTAACACTTAATATTTTACCATTTTATAGATATATATATATATATCGCTAAGAAAGATTGCTTCAAAGTTTCCATATTATGTATTACGAGATTCTGGGGAAAAGTGAGACACGAAAGCCGTTATCTCGTGGCACTTTTATAAAGTGCTGCAAGAGAAAACGAGCGAGAGTACGGCGGATCTACCGAGATACACGCGACAGCACCTACGTGAACACTTCAATTTGTCGTAGAACAGCGAATAAAGTACGTAAGTACGCACAGTACATGAATATATATGCATTTACGTATTTGTATGTATATATATAAATATATAGTTATGGGGCGATAAGTCTGGAGTGTTTATTGCACGAGTGCACTGTTATAGCGGCCAAGAGTGGCAGTATTTTTTTCATCGGTCCCCGAATGGCAATTGCGAACCGTTAGTTTTTCATTCGCAATCAGTCCACTTCTTCTCTCCCGCGTTTTTCTGCGCACTCACGTTTGATTCACTTTTACACGTTTTTTATCGATTGCTTTTAAGCTTTTATGTATTTACTTTTAGGAACTTAAAAGTTTTTTTTTCTTATTTATTCGATTAATTCATTTAGCTAATTCCTTAATCGAGTTAATACGATTACATTTGATTCGTCATTGCGATGCAATGGGTTTTATAAGCTTCCGTTGTAAAGAGCGAACGCTTAAACGAAGAAAATTTTTTATTTAAAGTAAAAAGATAATGAAGAATTTAATTGAATTAGGAGAATCACAACAAAATTAATGACAACCAAGAAAATCGTGTACTATATTCCAATTTCTTTTCCCAAAATGTTTCCAATTTTTCATATGTACCGTAGAGTTATGAAATTACAAAAATCCAATTCTTACCAATGCCTTGATAAATTATTAGACTTAATAAATAATAACGAAATTTGAATGAGAATAAAATATTACCCGACCAAAATAGTGTACGTATATATTTTTATAAACGACAAATTTCTTGGCGAATATGCGTACGATGTTTGAGATCCGCGTGTGATATAGCATCTCGGTGGTTATCGCCGTTTCGTTTTTACGGCCAGGAACGGAGAAATGAACGTCGGTGGGTTGCAACGGAGCCTCTCTCGCGAATTACGCGCACCGGGCGCGCCAGGAGAACGTCTCTGCGTATAAATTATTAGTCGATATTTCAAGGGTGACGTCACTTCCGGCAATGTGCCGGCTGGCTTCCGTCGAATGATGGATGCTACACTCCCTTTGCTCTCCACCTACCAATCCACCGCGTTCTCATACAGTCTCTCCTCCTGCCGCCGTCATCGCTCTGGCATCGTTTGCCTTTATTTTCCTCTCTCTCTCTCTCTCTCTCTCTCTTTCTCCATCGCTCTTTGTCTCCTTTCGTTCTCATCTACCCGATATATCTACAATATTTCGATTCGAATCTCGAATTCTTCGACGTCATTACATTTCCTTTTTTTACCTTTGGTATCGTCCGTATTTACACGTAAAAAAACAATTCACGCACTTTTGAAGAGAAAATAGTAATGAATCGTAGAAATCTTGATGACATACCTAGTTATTTTGGGAAACAGTTATCAATTATAATTAGTAAATTACTAATAATGCTTCGTAATCAATTTCTACCAGAGATTTTTAGAATTTTTAGAATTATCTCGTCTCGATGAATGGCAATCCATTATGGAATCCTCGACACCTCAATACGTTCTGGAACAAGTGCAATGTATACCTTATCACTTCATACTCACCGTCATTACTAAACTGCTGTAATTATGAATAAATTGTAAAGGTAATGAAGTCGATGAAAAAACTGAAAAGTGAGAAGCAGCTATCGCAATAGCGCAAGTTAGTTCATAGATATCCCGCATGCGGATCAAATTGCAATTTTCAGCAAATGTTCCAGTGGTGTAAAGGATCGCGGGTGGAAATGTAAGGGGTTTTTATATAGAGGGTGAGCCAGTTATGTGTCTGTCTGCGTTGTGTATAGCATATTATTTTATTCCCAGAGCTCTCTCTATGTACAAGGTGAATTTTATAAGATGTAACAGGCTTTATTCTAAGGTAGATGGGATCATTACAAACAAAAGTTGCAAACATACAATAGGGATATTTTTAATAGTTTGCGAGATAGACATTTTTTAAGTTGGTTCAATCAGAGCGCGCCGAAAAGAGTTGGAGCCACCCACTCCCGCTCTAGCCGTAGTGATAGCACAGTGTAGGGCGTTACATTTGGCGTTTCAAAATTCAGAGCAGTAAATTTTATTTATTACATTATTATGCAGTCATTTTTATTTCTCGGCCATTGTCTGCTCAGAATTTTGCCAAGCGCGCCGAAATGCATTGGTGCCGCCCACCCCTGCCATAGTAGCCCGAGAAATAAAAAAAACTGTGTAATAATATAATAAATAAAATTGACTGCTCTGAATTTTGCAAACCCAAATGTAACGTTCTACACTGTGCTATCTCTACTGCTAGGGCGGGAGTGGGCGGCTCCAACGCTTCTCGGCGCGCTCTGATTCGACTAATGTAAGTTTAAAAACTTATATCTCGTAAACTATTAAAACTATCCCTAATGTGTATTTGCAACTTTTGTTTGCAATGATCTCATCTATCTCATAATAAAGCCTGTTACACCTTATGAAATTCACCCTGTATATATACATTCATACGATTGTGGGAAGAAAAGGGTTGGTATGTAGAAAGACTTTGGGATAAGCCATTTCTCCACAAGAACGTGACAAAGATAGAGAACCGTGGATATCAGCCGAATAAGAAGAAACGTGTGCGAACAAGATTCTCAGGCGGGTCAGGGGAAATCCAAAAGAAATGGAGAGAGGGAGAACGAGGAAGGGAGGCACACCCGATGAAAGAAAGTCCCGATTCACGACACGGACTACTCGGATATATATTCATACGTATTATAGTACGTAGAACAATAATGCACGAAAATCCACGATATTCATGCTTTAGAAGAGGATTTTGCCTCCACCATTTACTATATCGAAGACAAACCGAATGAAATCTGGTAGAAGAGACTGAACACTAAACAAAAAAATATCACATGACATACAGTTATATAAGATATATGCTAAAAATATTGCTGATTCTTCTTTTAGTGCTGTTCACGTATTTATGCTAATTGAACAGTCGACACTTTTTTTTAAATTAAACATAATCTGCGAAATATTAAATTGATCACAAAGCACTTGCATTTTTCTCACGAGTCGACACATTCGTTACAATCTGTCGCATAAATAAAGATGCAATATTTTACGTAAAGAGTAGTAAAATAATTATTCGGGTTGAACGAAGATCCGATAAAAAACAATATATTATTCTCTAATCTCAAATATTCACATTATGAAATGAAACTCGTTTATCGTTGCTTCATTCGTGAGTCATGCCAACTCACATCAATTTCTCGGTGTATTTCGTTTGTTAATATCAAAGCCATTTATTCTTTTGGATTTGCAATATATTCAATTAGAGAAGAGAGATGAAGAGAGAGAATAAGAGAGAGAGATAAAGAGAGAGAATATTGTCTGTACAAGGAATTTTAATATACCACTAATATTTTTGTTTCGTTCTTTTGTTACTATGTCTAATTTACTTAAAACAAACCTATCTTGATTGACCTTAATAATTGTGATACGATACCTTTTCACGAATCACTAACGAAACATACTCACGATGTAAAAGTTAACGGATATTGATTTTCCTTTCTTTATTAACACATCCCCACACATACATACATATTCATATATATATATATATATATATATATATATATATATATATATATATATATATATATATATATATATATAACTTTGTACTCACGCACATGCTGTATTGATACACCTACCTGAAAAAGGACAATGGGCACAATGAAGCCAATTGTCCCTACTAGTTCGTATTCACTTCACCACGAAATAAGCGATATGTGCATACACATACATGACCGGATCAATCCCCTTCCCTTATACCTTCCACCCTCGTTCCACTTTCATTTATAGCTATGCTTCTCTGTAACTCAGTGCGTTCGTTGGAAAAAATGTTCACTCGAGCACATACACACTGATCGAACGGAACAGCGATCGGGGCCAAAACGCGCTATAACGTGCGAGAGAGAAAGAGAAACGGAAAATACACGAGTGAGAGAAACAGAAAGGGATGCCTCGAGGACTCATAGTTCGCTCTTGTTTCATTCTCCCATATCTGGGATAGAAAATCGGGACGATGCACAAAACGATGTTAAAATATATACATGTGTATATATGCGTGTGTGTACGTGTGTGTGTGTGTGTGGTTTTTTGCAATGGTTAAAATTTACTGTACATACCCCATTCGTGAAATGATCTAGGGAGGAAGAATGTCCGTACGCAAGCTTTGTACAAGAGTTCAATTTTCACTTCGATCATTTCGTCGAACCGCAGTACTGACTTGTTATTATCGGGCAGTGGTTAGCATGGATTCGAGGGAAATAAATTCTACCATCCACTGTTGGAGGACTGGATTAGAGGAGCGAGGATGATAAACGAACATTTTTTTTCCATCCGGATAATTGCGAATTGGAAAAATCGAGACAATGGTGGAGGACAACAATGGAGTATCTTCGAACGAAGACGTATTTAATATTTCGAAAAAAATTGAGAATATTTGAAAAATCGATTTTCGAATCAACGCAAAATCGCGAGAAAATTTCATTTTTTTATCTTTGGTTCACACACGCTGCTGAAAAATAAAATAAAAATAAATGAAACGCTCGAGGGGCGTTCGGGGATGCTCGGATGAGAGACGATGGAAAAAATCACATTTTTTGGCGGATATACATAGAACCGGTGGGCTGACAGCTAAAAATTGAAACGTAGTTACGAATCTGCAATTCAAACTTGTCCGGGCCCCGGGCGAATCGTACGCGTAAGTCTTCTGCTGGGTTATGTTTGAAATATATAATACGAGTGTGTGAAATTAAATCAAAATAAAAATAAAATGTGACGATAACTCGAATGGCAACCGATGCGAGAGTAAGATAATCGACATGAATATGAAATATGAGATAAAGAAAAGAAAAAAGAAAAACTCGCATGGAAAAATAATAACAGTGAGAATTTTTATTCTCCACAACGTATCTCTGTGATTTTTGACCACATACGTGAATTGTCCTCCATGAGACAATAGTGTTTATAATTTTGACGTTACCACGAACAAAACTCGGACGAGGCACGAAAAGTGTTACGTAGCAGTTTGAAATTTTTAGGCACTCATCATATATGAAAAGTGCCTATTAATATTGTCCTCCGTGATTTTTTGTCACGTCAGCCATCTGTCCTCACTCAAAACTCAGTAACGCATGAACGGATCAAGTTGACATTCATAGCACAATTGTATATCACTATAACCTCGAGACCTTTTATGTATAAATCCATTTGGACTTTGTTAGATATTAAACTTCTCAAAAAAACCGCTATTTTTGGGCCAAAAAGCTATTTTTGCGTCCGTCCATGTCCGGATCTCAGCAATCTGCGAACCAACGTTTATGTAACTTATAGACTTTCTTTATAAGACCTCAAAAAAATGTCTTCTATAATTTAAAGACTTTACAATTCTGTTGACCATTTAATTTTAACAAAAAACCCGTTTTTTTGCAGTTTTTTACTGGCTGCACGGAGACGTGTGAACGAAATTTTTTGATTTTCGCCTTTTACTTTCATTTCAATACATTTCAAGTTTTCCAAGAATTTCAAGTCATTTGAACAATTGTAACATATAATTTTTATAATTTTTCAGCGTGTTTGACATTTAAAATCACAATTAATTCAAATTGGGAATGACAGTGTGAGTGCCTATTAAAACGTCCCTAAGGAACGTGTTAATCAAAATTCAAAATATATCATGAAAATAAAAGATGCATATCCTTATATTGCAAAGTTGTAAGCAATGTAAATCTAGAAATTCAGTCATCACCTTCCGAACAATGGCTCTTACTGAAGATATATCAAGAACGAAACACATAGTTTTATATTATCAATTATAATCAACAATAACATAAAAACAACATGATATTTCAATACCTAACAATTCAAGTAAATGATCAACAGAACGTGGAGTGCGAAGCGCGAAGCACGCGGGGGCCATGGGGGGCTCAAGTACTTGTTTATTTGCCGACGATCGGAGTCGTCCAACGTTTTAATATACGTGAGTAGGCTCAAAGTTGAGAAAGTAATAATAATAATAACAATAATATTGAGTTGTTGAAGCAGGTTATCACACGCTTATGTGAAAACAGCATTCCCCGAATCGAGTCCTCTTTTTTTCCCATTGCGGTGTTTTGTGACTTCGGTATGAGAAATACGAGGGTTGAAAAGCGGGTTCCGCATGGACTATACAGCAAAGCCACAGAAGAAGGAAGCGTGAGAGAAAGAGGGAGGGAGAGGGAGAGAGAGAGAGAAATGAAAGAGAAAAATGTTGGTTTCCCCGCAAACGTAGAAGAAAGGAGGGACGAGAGAGTGGAGGACCAACTTAAAATTCCTCTCACGGTGTGGCATACGCCATTGTCTCGATGTTTGCAACGAATTTGCTTACGTGCTCGAATGTGCCGTTAGTGCTTTCCGCCAGTTTATATACGAGTCGGGAATAACGTTTTTCTCTCGTTCTTGGTGCTGTCGCGCGGTGGGCTCGCACACACGTACATACCGGCCGCTATTACGTGAACGTGGCGGTGACGCCGATTTTCTTCATGAAAATTTTAAAACCACACTGAATTTTTCCATCTCTCTTCCTCTCTTTGGATCCGGGAAAAAGCTGGAAGAAAATGATGCGAACTAAATATATAGATACACGAGAAAGAAAAGAAATGGCGAGCATTCACGTCACGAGAAATACAGAACGAGGCAGTTTAGCAATCTTGGCGCATAAAACTATTTTTTAGCTTTGCACACGTGCTTAAATACTGACTCGTGTTCTACATCCTTGGCTGTAACCTACATTGGATTGTGGAAAATTTGTAGCGTCGACATCGAAACAAAATATATGATAAAACGAATAACAGTATGTAATCATCATTAACGTATTAATATTTTTTCCTAATGTACAAAAATTGCATCATGGATGATTTAAATGATTATCAACGAGGTTCTATCTAGCAAATAGATTAAATGCACAGAAATCGATAAATTTTTGCAGAATATTAGATGAATATGTAAAAACAACTTATATAAATTTTAAATACGGTCTTATAAGAAGTCTCAAGTTGACTCTACTTTATCAACCATTTCATAATAATTAATGCATAGATTTTGACAAAATTTATTATTAGTTATTAATAATAAATGTTATTAAGTATAAAAAAATACTTTCATTTATATATTTATATATTTGTATATTTATTAGTTATATAGTTAAGTTATATAGTTAACTTAAATTTGGAGTAACTGAGTACCAAGAGAACACCCTTAAATGTATCTACAACTTGATCGGACGAATCATAATTAAATTTAAAGAGCGAATTTATCAAAAATTAAATACACGTATATACGTACGAATATAGAATTATATTTGTGTATACAAATGCATATTCCATCTAGAACGATGCCTCCATGCTCTTCGACCGAATGATTTACCTACGTACCCGGTATGAAATCTATGAATCTCCAGGCGCGAGACAGCATCGGATCGGCCTCTCCCAGAAATTCACACGGTGTACTGGAGATTAAATAATTATTCTGTATCACTAACATCTGTCGCATAACGTATGTACGTCGTGAATTGTTATACTATAAACTGTTACATATATGTATAATATACTAGTACTGCATACTATGGATATTTATCGCCGTGTATCATGTGAGGCCAAGCAATGGAGGTTACAACTGAAACAACCCGATGTTTGGTTCTAACTAGACGACGCAGAGGCAATAAACCAATTTGAGCATTGATCGTACACGTAGTAATATTACGCACATCAACTATAGAACATAGATGTATTCGTACAAAATAAAAAAATTAGTTTTTGATTAATCAACGACGTCACTCAAATTCTTTACATCTTATTTTCGTATCAAAATTGTTTGAATCTTTTTTTTTATCGGCTTTGATTTACCAAAATCTCTTCAATCTCCTGTTTTTCACTACAATTATTTTGAACATTTGCTGGATGTTACTGGTTTTTTTATCATTCTCTGGAACATTTAAGAGTTATTATTTTTGTTAATATTTATGTTTTTTTAGATTTGTTTTTTGTGCTGATATTTTCGAGGTTGAATATTTTCTGGTACAATTTCCGCAAGCAAATGGGGAATTTGATGAGGAACACTGGAGGAAGGAGATAATACGAGGACAACGACAGAATCGTGCACTAACAGAAAAATCGTTTACTGGATTTTACAAACGAATTCGTCGACGATGGAGATCCAACCGACAGGATTCATTTCGCAGGGTGCCCGTGTGTGAAGCTTGTCGCTCGTTATAAAACTGAAAAGCCTCGCCGATGGGCTCGGAGCAGTTACCCGCCACCGTCGCGATACGTCAACGAAAGGTTTTTTGCAAAACGCCACTAGCAGCATTCGGATTCCTCCATCTATGTAACTACTTCGTTTTCCACGCAGCTGTAAATATTCTACAATGATATTTTTTCCTTGTCCATGTCAGTCTAGTAAAACTCGTTCGCCCTTGCGTCCCTTATTCGTCCCTTTACTTCACCCATGTGGATTTCCCTAAATCGTAATTCTAGACGAGAGAGCAAAAGTTGACGAAATTTTCGTCGAGCGAACGCGATAAATAACGGCGAATGTATGAAAAGGCGGTTTACCCACGGCCGATCATTTCGGTGCGTGACGCAAAAGCGTGTTGTGATTATACAAAGGGGCATGAAAATGTACCGAGGGAGACATTGAGTGTAAACAAGTTATGAGAACGATTAATCAAGGGTTGTTTGAGCGTTTCAATTAAACTACGGAGTTGTGAACTGACACGTATCTCATTTCCCAAAAGAGTGCTCTTGCAAACAAACTTTTAATTGCTTACTCGGCTAGAAGTATTGTATTTCAAATCGATCGGCCAAATCTATACTAAAACAAAAGGTGTATCTCGCGCATGATCCGTTGAAACGAACGGGATGCATGGAAAATGATGCCGTTCGCCGATTTGATCATAAATATACCCACTAGAAAATAAAGCAATTTTTTTTTCTCAATAAAATTGTCTATATTCGACAGCACGTAACTTTGGATGCATTCTTCGTATGAAATTGAAAAAAAAGTAATTTCCAGTTTGAAATATCTTCTTTAACATTCTACTAGAAATTTTTTTCATTCAAATCCTACAAAGTTTCGTGCCAAAAAGCTCTGCAAATAAAATCTTCAAATTTACTTCGTCTAGGTTTGACTAATATTTTATATATAAATATATTAGTCGAATTTCTTCTTCCATTAAATTGAAAAGTTTACAGTTTTGGTTACAAAATCTTTTTGATAGTTGCAATACGATCCTTTTTAAATGACATATTTGTAAAGGGGATTCTAATTTTGTTTGTTATAATTAAAAGAAATAGTAATTAATATTCAGTTCTAGCAAATACAAAAGGATAATAAGAAACAATTAAACAAATATATATTAAAATAATAATAATAATAATAACAATAATCCTCTTAGAAATATGGAATATTAATGGAAAACCAAGTACATGGACATTAAAATAGTAATAATAATAATTCTGTTAGAGAATGATTTCGGATCGTTTTTCATTCGAACGATGCCTGTGCTTATAATATAGATATATGTAGATGTCGGCGAGTTTGGCAGCGAAGCGTGCTGTCTCTTTCACGATTTTCCACTGTGGCCCCGTTACCACCGGGTATAAGAAGAAAACTTGGCAAAGTTTCGGGGGATAAGCGGCCAACGCGAGGAGTGTACCAAACGCATTAGTTCGTCGCCGGCAGAGAAAGGTGGAGAGCGGCGCGAGAGAACGAGAACGAGAATTCGGCCAACTCCCTAAACTCCTTACACTGCCTTCTCTTCCACGAGTACCACTCGCTCTATATTCCTTCTCTTCTGCTTCTGTAGGATCCACGTGGAGGTCTGACGCTCCGTCGAGCCAAAGTTTTTCCACAACCTCTTCATGAGAGAGAAAGACCCACGCGCGTCTCGCCAATAGCGCTGGAGACCGTACAATTCTCCCGCGTATTACAAAGTACTTTAAGCAATTATCTGAATTCCTCAGGAGATGAATGATGTCTCGTGCGTATTCCGGAATGTAAAAGTTTGGCTACTATAAACTTAGAAACTATCAAGTGTGTGGATGTTTATTTATCTATATAAATTAGTTTTTTCCTCCGGATTCGTTCGCTTATATTTAAGAATGTTAATTAATATGAAAAAAAAAAATAATTTCCATTTTTGGACCTTAGGAAGAATTTATTTTGTCATTACAAAAATTACTTTATCGATATTAATCATCTTGGATCTGTATTTTTTCTAGGTCTTTAGGATTTGATTACTCTAATCTCCAGTTGAAAGTCTGCCATTGAAACTTTAAATTGCCATCTCCTTCACCAATATCTAATGTACCTACGGATAGGACGTGTCCATTGACTTCGTTGTTTATTTTGTACCTGTACATTGAATACCGGACAAACAAAGATACTGCAGAACGGTGTTTCTGAAACGGTAAAGAGTCAGTAGGTACATATTAAGAGACGCCTTATCTGTTGCCGTGTAATAATGTACAAGTTGAGCAAAGCGAAGAGAGAATAGGAGAGAGCCAATGAGTGCTTGAGGGAGTACTACTATTTAGTATAAACCGAAAACGAGGAGGCAAGTAAGCTAGACATCAAATATATATATATATATGCACATACCCTTAGGAAGGTAAGCACGAACGCCAGCAGGGAACAAGGTGGAAGGGAGGGGTGGTCTTGGTAGAGAGTCGAGTCCGTACCGCCCCGTGTGTGCAACCGGTTTCCGTTCCGGGGTCTTAGAACCCTTAGTAAATTGCCTTTGTGCTTCGTCTTGCATGCATTTAACGCTAATGGTAACTCCACACCCGACGGATTATAGCCATCATGGCACACGACCACACTGTGTAGCACCCCTCCCTTACCGCCACTCCACCATCATCCCGCTCGGAGCGTCGTGCTTTGGTCGCATCCTGACTCTCCCATAACGATACCGCTATCAAGGCTATACGCGTATCAAGGCACTGGTAGATATACGTACGCGGATCATACGGTCCTTAAATGATGTGATATACCTATGTACACATCGGTGTAATCATCTCATCTCGAGTATTCCTTTCGGCAGAATCAAGGAACGACGATGAACAATTTTGTGACTTAAAGAGACGCGACGACGAATTGGATATGAAATACTGCAATTAGGAAGATCAAATCTGAGAGATCAGTTATTGGCGTACTCGGATTCCATCGCCCCAGGCTAGGGAAGGTAAGTTCAACGACTCGTCGGAGACTCTGCCAATCGCTTGGCTCTCGCTAACTCCGAGACTTCTCGTCATCGTTGTTATATATCTACCCATCGCAATTGGTAATCTCTTAGCCGCTTTGCAGTTGGCACGTCGATCGAGATTGCTCGCAATCATGTCTCAGTCATCGTTCACGAACAGGCGTGTAGATGTACCGAACATCGAAGCCCAATCAGAAACTGGGAGGCAGTGGCACGGTTGAATATCGAACTACGCACGTGCAACCAGGAACTAATGCCAAATTAGTGTGAAGGGGCTTGGTGCTTGACTGATGTTCCTTCGATCGACGGTACCATGGCTCATCGTTCTGTCAGTCAACGGTAAACACGTATGTAGAGGGAGTAAACAACATATATATACTCGCGCATGTTCCTTAGCTGAAATTTCGTATCATGAAATCAAGACGAATCAAATGGAACTATTAACTGAATAAAAATTCCATTTATTACCATAAACTAATCAACTGTGTTGATCCAAGTCATCCTTATCTGTATATTTTTTAAATCTTAGTCACATGTGTATATATACATATATCTGTATAAGATCAAATCGTAAAACATGCGTATGCTAGGTAAAGATCACGTGAATCAATTCTTATAAATTAGCATAAATCATGAGGAAATGATTAATTCTGCTATTTCATAATTATTTATGAGACATTATTATAACTTGTCTACAAAGTTTATTGATTACAAAAACCTATACGTCTCGTAAATGTGTATATATTTTTATCTATTGAGACGCATCTCGTCGAGTCCGGCTGCCAGGGTCCTGTCGTCGCTCTCGCAAATGTGCCGCCATGGCGCCAGTCGATCTTTATTCCGCCAATATCGATACCCTGGTTTAATCTGGGGATCGAGGGGGGACCTCGTCTCGATCCTGCCAAACGAGGTTATCGGGCATAGCGAGATGGGACAAACGCAAATGAAACGAAGAACCGGCAACGTTCGCAGAGGTAAGGGAACCTATACCATCAGCAGATTACCAAATCTGCTGCTTTTTGTTTCTCCGGAAGTGAAAAAATCACGAAGCCTGAGCGTGCTTTCAAGAACTCGACGGTGATCGAATCGCTTGGCCACTCAGTGTGTGAGGGGTGGTAGAGAGGGTTGGGATTTGCGGACAGTGGCTAGTCGAGAGGTCCTTCTTGTATGAGCCAACAGCTCGAAGGCATCATCGGATCACGGAAGGATGAAATGATAATTTATTTCATTTAATATTTTACGAACAAACGGGTACAACGGGTCTTTTGTACTAAATGGAAGTGACTTACCGAGCTGCTGTTGATTTTAAGACTTACCCTCGCGACGATATCCTTCAGCTTTCACACTAACTATCACGAGAACACATAGTTGGAATAACAACCGGACATTCGTGGAAATACGAGAGCACAACGTTGGCCTGATAGGCGATGCACACTAGAAATATTTTATTTCTCTCGATACGTCATGAAAACAAATGTGTCATAACGTAGATCGAACGCGTACAAAAATGCCACAGCTGCGTAGAGATGACGAGAGAGATTGGTATATCCATGGTGCATGCCAGCGAGAGTAAACTATCGTGACAATAATACGTGAACACATAAACTGTGGGGTGTCCGGCCTCGACCACTATGAACACATATTCAAACCGTACGTGATGCGCTGTTAAAGTGGTCCCAAAACTGTCAATGTTACCCGTAATGCCAATGTAATCCCGTTTTACGGTACATGACAACATCTTGGAAAATACCTTGTTTGAATACGTAACAATCATCGCCGCATTATACAAAATTAGCAACTTTTATTTGTATTTGCATATATAACTATATATAGAGAGAGATTTTGCAGGGTTTTATCCACGTCACGTGGATAAAGTGCTAGACTTTCCTGAAAAGTTTACCCAGATGAGTCTATCCAGTATAACACCGAAGGAAAAAGTAACGCATCGACGGCAGGAACCGGCATAAAAAAAGAATCAAGGGTGAAAAAGTTCACACGCGAGTAAGCTATGTAGCCCGGTTTGAGTAATTTCCCCATTGGAGTACGAAATACATAGAGTGCATATGCAGTATATCGAAGTGGAAAGTTCCGGGCCGTAGTTCTCCGGATGGTATGTACATTTGCCTATAGTATTGGAGGGAGTAGTACACACCACGTTTGAATACAGGTTCGTGTCAGGATGTGTTGGTTAGAGACACCAGCGTCGGGATGACCAAATGCAATGGTACACATACAAAGTACAAGAATATGCACTGTATGCGTACTTTATATATAGGTATAATATAGGTATATAGCAAAAATGCTGGAAGACACACACAGTAACATAAAGTGATAGAGTAGTGGGACAGCAGCGGGACAGGATACTTCCGATGGTAACACCGACGTGCTTTACGAGGGAATTCGGAAAAGTACTTTGGCAGTGGGGCAAGAGGTACATGTATGGAGAGCGAATAAGTTAGAGGAAGAGGAGAGAGGGAGAGGGAAAGAGAACGAGCGTGATAGAAAGACGTTGCAAAAAGGGATGTAAAAGCACTCTGGCAACGATTGGGTCGAGGTAAATCGGCGATGAACCGTGTACGCTCTGCAACAACCGTATGTACGTACAGTCCTACATAAATACGTACGTACGTGGACGTTATCGCACACATATAGACGACCGGAGCGAGCTTCGAGTCTGGAGACACATCAACGGCCCACAAACATACAGTTAGAAGAAGACCCGAGTGAAAGCGCGAAGCGGGGATGGACGCGAGCCAATGTCGGTGAGAATGTAAATAGAAAGGAAGGGGAAGATGAGGGAAGGAGCAAAATCAAACGACGCGAAGAGAAAAGAAACGTTCTGTAACATACGTAAAATCTTTGGATCTGGAGTTTGCTCGACCGGGGAGACTTGCGTCCTCGTACCAGCAGTCGGTATAACCAGGATTTCTCCTGGGCGCATCCTCTACAAAGACCGTTTCTTTTTCTTCGTCATTCGAGTACTATATAGTACGCGATCGGTATTATGGTGCCACGGGAATGAAAGAGGGGGTGAACATCGGCAGAGTTGCGTAGGAAACGGCGAAAACGGCGAGGGTGAGAGGAATATAGCGTCGTGGGCATAAGGGTATAGTGGCGTACAAGTGAGCTCAGCAGCGCGCTTTCCGGACCATTCGACTTCATGCGCGACAGTATATAACGGGGTAATACAATTTGTCTGAATTTATTGCTTTGATACAGGAGCCGAGGCTGCTGGGAGAGCGCGTAGGGATGAAGCTCGGGTCGAGGTTGGAAGAACCACATCGGGGCTTTTGCCGGGGATGCAACGGGTCTTGTATATAGTTCCGCACCCCCGGTGGAATCAGCTTTTGCAATCGTGATCTAACTATAGCGGAGTCTTTCTACTACTCTCGCTGGGCTCTGCTACGTTATAGTCCACACATAATACTACACTATACACATCTACCCGTCAACTATGGTTCGCCTCTTCCGGTGGTGGAACGTTTTCTTTTTCCGTTCTGTTCTGTGCTTGTGTACGTTCCTGTCGTTGCGTCCTATGCGAGGATGCTTTTTGCCTTCTTTCCATTCACACCCTTATTATCGAAGATAGGCAAAATGTTACGATTATTCGGCAAATCTGAGGGCATAAAAATACACCTATATAGTGATTTTCCATTCCACGACGGAAGATGTGAAAAGAGGCGAGAGTGTCGCAATAATCGTGGTGTTCGATGGACCCTCAAACTGGTTTCGGATCATTTGATTACCCCGTAGGGGAGACTGGGTACGGTTGTAACAATTTTGCGTTGATCGTCCATAACCTGGCAATTATGGTATAAATGTGCAAATAAAATTTTTTATATTAAAGGCTGAATATCTGCCTTCAAATAGAGACCACGATTAGGTGCCCATCCCTTTAAGAATATGAAATAAAAATTGTTTTATAAAACATGTGCCACTGTTACAACCGTACCCATACCAGGGGCGGTTGTAACAGCGACGGGGGTCAGTTGTAACACATTAAAATCACACACAATGCATCCCTTTTTATCACTTTTTTAAAATGAAAAACCCGTATTAATGTATTTTCCAATTTGTTTACTCTTGTATGGGACCTTTTATTATTATTTAAGTTATATTCTTATGGTCACATAATCAGTCAACAACTTTAATGAAATAAACATTGAAATAAACGTCTTTAAACAATTAAAAGTAAAAACAAATTAAGGTAACTTAACATAAAGACATCACGCTTGATAAAAAAACAATAAAAAATTTTAATTAGAATTTTCAAGACAATTTAATCATATTCGTCGCAATTATTGAATATGTAATAGCGACTACCATCGGTGCAGCCTACGTGAGACCACAGTCGATAATCTCCTTGACATTGCACTCATTTTTCTCCAGGTCGACTCCGCTTGTACGCTTCTAAACAAAAGTTCTGATCAAAAATACTTACTTTTAATCGAATAAATGAAATAGATCTCTCTGCGTGCGTTAGTTCTGCGGAAAGTCTAGTCTTATATGCGTGTCGAGGCTTGAAAGACGTGTGTCTTTTGTCTTTCGCGAATATTTGTAGTGTTTCAACCGTACCCATGAAAATCGTTACAACCGTACCCACCTCACTTTTTGCAATAAAACGATACACAGTGATGAGACAAAATAACTTACAAAAATGGCAGCTAGTGTTTTATAATCTCTATAATACAAGATTTATGTATGCAAATATTGAATATGATAAATGATATCAATTAGAAGATATATCGAAATGAAATGTTTGAAAATTGGTTACTTTTGCTCGAAGATACACAATAGACCTATATGGAAGCGTATTCCGGGCTCGAAGCATGCCGTAACACTGGGAATCATGTCCGGAATTAGAATCCGCGTATTTTTGCTCTTTGCATCTTTAATCTACCGTGCATACTTTCGAAGATATTTGAGTTGTTACAACCGTACCCTGTTACAACCGTACCCAGTCTCCCCTACATACTTCCGAGTCCAAATGTAAGCAAATATCAGGCAAAGTATATTGGACATCTTTCTAGAAGCGGATTCATTTCGATGAGGGATTGGAACCCAGGTGACATCACTCAAATATTCATTAGGAATCGTATCGCAAGTTTTATCTCCGAATAGAACTTTGGGTACTAGATCTGTAATGAATTGCGTATAATAAGAAATAATTAGCAGAAATACCAGTGGATGTTCCACTCGCGTGTGCCAGGAACACTTCTTTTTTTATCCCCATCAGCTCATTGAATTTCGTGTGCAGCCACCGAGTGGACTGTCTTCACTGACAAAACCGGTATGTACAATTGATTAATCTACATCTTGGTGCAAAATTTTAGGACATTGCGTCGTGTTATCATTTGGCATCGTATTCGCTGAGCATGCTAACTTCAACTGTTTATGTTTTCAAGAATTGTGTTCAACGTCGTAACGAAGGTAAAAGTTTCCACGGGCTCTCAGGAAATTGTCGCAGAGTATATGTTGGTGGTACACAATCGAGAACACTTAACCCCCAGACGAATCTGTTCCGGCAAACACCGGACTGTGTACACATCGATATTTCCATCCTTCCCCGGAGCAATAATACGCGTGTTTGCCGTACGTATATGCATATACGGTTGGAAAATACGTACGGTGTTGCGATATTGCAAATTCACGCGTATCGCCTTGCACAAAGTCTCGGCACCGCGGAGGTTAATAGGTACAAAAAAACCTTTCATCTTGCGCAACCGCTCGTTTTGTCAAGAATATGGCGAATATCATTACTCCTGGCTTCTTGCTTCCATTTATAAAGGGTTATTGCATCTTGCGGTACATACACCGGGACTATTAGAAGCGACGACAATGTTTCATAATGAAACAGAATGTGTTCCTTAAATGATCATTACGCGACTTCTTCTCGCATGGAAGGAAGTTGGGGGTTTGTGCGCGAATAACGACGCGAAATATGAAATGGGTGGAATAGAGGCGAGCTAACGCGCGGATTTGCTGAATAAGACCGAGAAGAATATCGGAGGAAAATATACGAGGGAAAGAGGTAGGAATCTACGAACGGGGTGAAAATCGGCAAACCTAGCGATAAATATATATATATATATATATGAACACAAGTTCATAGGGTTAACATAGCGAATATATGGAGTGGCAATGTTAATAAGTCTGCGGCGGGGTCTCGCCTCTAAATTTGGAGGGTATTATGGAGAGGAAGAGTCTATAAAACCCTCCCGAATAACGATCTACATAGATATACACGATAAAACGTTATTGTCGCTCGAGTATTTTGTGCCCCCATAATCGTCTTATCGTATGATGAACTCCTGACGTTTCTCTACCCCAGAATGCACGACCTCTGTTTTCAAGTTAATCAACATTTTGGAAACTAAGAATCAATCAAATTTCGCATCATTATTTCCCCTCCAAACATTATCTAATCTTCCTTATTGATTTCGTTATTAGGATGAAAATCGGTCCATTGATCAGCCCGGGCGAACCGAATGAATAATCATCAAGTGGCTCGTATCTCCAGGCAAATCAAATATTCCAAATCAAATTGTCTCAACGAAAAAGGATATTCTCACTCGCCGCGATGTTAAGCCTCCGTGGTTCTACGAGCTTGCATCTGTTTATATCTTTCCATGTTTTTATAGGCACCCGAATTTGCCAGAATATCCCGTAAAGTATATAACCGTCGCATATACACAACACATTTGCGTGGACTTTCAACATGGAAACGTGTATTTGTGTACGCGAGGGTTTCCAGTCGCGTATAAACCGTATGGAACCTGCTTTGACTCAGCCACACCACCGCGAAAGATGGAAACTACCCCTTGGCACGCGAGAATAGCGAACCAGCCATTATTGCCTCGCCGCACTGGCCCTCTCCTGTCGGAGAAACTCCCCGGACATCTCACCCCTTGCGGACTTGCCTCGACCGCACTCCTGGCTGCTTTCAGTCGAACCAGCGCGCGGTCTCTCTAGCCACCCTCTAGCCTCCCCTACTCGACGCTCTCCCACCCCTCCTCTCTCCTCCATGTCTTGGTCTGGCGGCGTGATGGCCGTGGGAGAAGGGGGGCGCCACTTTCCGCAGTCACGTATATACGCTTGAAACTCATGGTAGCAAGGGCCTCGCTCGCGTTCACCCCGACAAAGAATAGTTAATTGTTTGTAATTAATATATTACATGCCGAGTGGTAAGTCCCGAGCGCCACTACATCATCCGATAGCCATCGCTTATTTTCCGCTTCTACACCCCTAACGTTTTCTGAATATATAGGGGTCTCTCTAGCTTTATCTCTAACTCTCTCTCCTTCTCTCTTCCTCTCTCTCTCTCTCTCTCCCTCTCTCTCTCTCTCTCTCTCTGCCTCTCTCTCTCTCTTCTCCTTTCTCTATTCTTTGCCTGGTGATTTGCCACTCTTCCTGATATATATAACTGCTCTGTATTCATCTTTCTTCTTTATGGCACTGCCGATCATACCCGCTCTCTTACATAAACGCACTTGTGCATGAGTTAATACGCATGTAACTCTCGTCTTGAATAAAAATCTGTAGGGAATTGCTGAATGCGTCGGTCAAACATTAATAGATTGACGTACTAAAGCTATAACGTATGCAACATTAATACAATTACTATTAAAGAAGGTCGATAAAAATTAGTTCCCAACCGACGGCATAATGAAGACACGAAGGAAATTGAAATTGATTATTTCAAATCGTTTGCCATAAGCATATGGAAAATTGTAAACGAAGATTGAGAGTGCGAGGAATGTTAGATTGTTCGATCGTCGTAATATAAATAAAAGATCGTATTTATTGTTGAAACTGTTCCAGCTATTTCGCTGGCTACCGGGAGAGTAATTGAATCAACGTGGAATTCTCGACAGATATATTGACAAATTCTAGCCGAGGCGCGATATATATTACTCAACAACGACGACATTATTCTCATATTCTTGTCGAGTATCACAAACGATTTTATGCGAAAACATGTGGATTTGGATATCGGACCTACGCCTCGGCCTGAAAAAGAATTCGCGAGTAGTATCTCGAGAAAGAAATTTTTCTCATCCGCTTTTTCTGTGTACATAGCTGGTTATACCTGAACCCGTGAAAAATGTCTCGGTGAAATGGTTGGAAAAGAATTTGCCCAGAACCACAGCAAAGGCGGCTTTTTCTCGGCAGCGAGCTTATACCCGTCCATTTCTTCCCATTATTTGTTTTTTCACCTACGTACAATTTGCCAGCACTCGCATTTACTCTTTTCTTTTGCGCCTTGTACATAGCAATCCTTGTTCGTAATCGTGTAACGCGCATAC
This sequence comes from Netelia fuscicornis, assembly GCA_946811545.1. Taxonomy (NCBI): domain Eukaryota; kingdom Metazoa; phylum Arthropoda; class Insecta; order Hymenoptera; family Ichneumonidae; genus Netelia; species Netelia fuscicornis. Next base: position 13,611,568 of record OX328012.1, read on the forward strand.
TGCGATAACATCGCACGCACGCTATAATTACGCGAACAACGGTGAATTTTTTTTTCGTATCATTCGTCGCATTGAAGCGCACCACCGGGCGAACCATAAAACGGTAGTTTATTCTTTTCCTTAAACTCGACACCTCCGATTCCATCGGGTACATGAATGCGCTTGTATATATTCGACGACTGTGAGAATAGAAGCGCAGAAAGAACAGAAGTTACGCGTAGGGAAAGAAACGAGAACAAAAAATAACTCTCCACCACTCCCGAAACGCTGAGGCAACAACGTTTTTTGCTGTTTGTTCTTCAACTCGAGGGGGAGATCCTTCATGAGTATCGGGCATACTCGCTCGAACTATTCTCGAGGTCCTATAAGACCAACTAATTCTGAATGCTTTTCGAGAAATCGATACTCGTGTCTCGGAGTTCAATGAATTCGAGTGGTCTTCCCTCTGTCTCTCCTCTCAACCCTTCCCTATATTTCTCCTTCTTCGTTCATCGTTCCAAATACCGGAAGGATAATAATTATTCCAACGTTCGAGAAACCCTCGAACTCTTCGTCTCGTTCATCCCCTATCGACACTGGGAATTTCCATGAAATTACGCGCAATATCGTGCTATCTACCGATCTCGGGGAAGTATCTCATAGCAAATGAGCGCGGGAGAGGGGCGGAGTAAGGGAGAGAGCAAAATGGAAGGAAGACAAGAGAGAAATCGTAACAATTGGAATATACTATATATATATATATATGTGTGTGTGTGTGTGTGTGTGTGTATACACGCTATGGAGAAAAGTCTCGTGATAGCAAGAGCGATGAAGGGAACTACTGATAATTACTTTCGATCGTAACTATGGTAATAAGACCGCTAATTATAAAAAGCTATTACAAACTACCATCCTCTGGCTTGTACATATATAATATAATATAATATAACATAAGATAAAATAATGTAACATAATATAATATAAAATAATATAATATAATATAAAGTAATATAATATAATATAATATAATATAATATAATATAATATAATATAATATAATATAATATAATATAATATAATATAATATAATATAATATAATATAATATAATATAATATAATATAATATAATATAATATAATATAATATAATATAATATAATATAATATAATATAATATAATATAATATAATATAATATAATATAATATAATATAATATAATATAATATAATATAATATAATATAATATAATATAATATAATATAATATAATATAATATAATATAATATAATATCTTATACAGTGCGACCTCCGAATAAGAAACCCGTCAATAAGAAACTTACCCCAGTTGCTCACTCGAGCGCTTCCCCCACTCCGACTCGAACTCCGAGCTCGAGAATTTCGGTCGCGAACCTCTGTTAAACAAACCCAGCCTGGGAGATATTATTCGGGCAAAATAGAGTTAACGTGTAGTGTAAATTGATGTGTGCATGCGTGCGTGAGTATGTGTGCGTGCGTGTATGAATGTAACACAAAATCTACAAGTTTATTGGAAATTTGTTGTATTCATTAAAAAGATACATATGTGAACTGACAAGATTTCATATAACATAAAAACAAAGATAAGGGCGTTTAAAGATTTTCATATAAAACAGCAAAAGTTTCCGAGACGTAATTAGGAGCGTCTTGTTGCGTATTATTTTGATTTCCAACGCACTTAACAGACGGTGGAATATTTTCAAAGGAGTCTAAATCTGCCATTGAAGATGAATCCTCACAGATATTGACTTCGAACACTTTTATTGAAGCCGTATTTTATAGACACTTCTCGAGAGTTTAGGGTTTTACACTTTTCCAAAATTGTCTTCTTTTCCCCAAACGTATATCGATTGCGTTTGGCCACAGCCAGTTCATTGTTTAAAGTATTACTTTGTAACGCAGATTCTGCAATATTTTCTTCGACCTGTGTAGTAAAGTCTGATTTCTTACGCTTCTTTACACTTTCGGTCATTTTATTCAATAGTATATAAAATTCGCTAAATAAATGTCCACGGGCAGTCGAAAACGTCTTTGCATGGGCGATGTGAATATGTACTAATTGTAAGTCTAAACGCGTTCAAGCGAGTTTCTTATTGAGAGATTCGCATGCGAAAAAGAGTGAGAGAGACAGGCAGAGGTAGCGAGCGCGAAGCGCGCGCCTGGTGGGGATATGCGATATATAGGCAAAACTCTTCCCCTTGGGGGCTTTTGGTTTCTTATTCGGAGGTCGGACTGTATATAAAAATGGAAGAATGTTTGTTTGTCTGTTCGTCACGAGTAATCTCCTATACCATTCGTCCGATTGCGATGAAAATTTGGAGAATTGTAGTCCGCACTCCCGAGAAGGTTTCTGCGTTAGTAGAATAATTTTAATTGCCAAAATAAACGCGTACGAGGCAAAACAAAATTAACATTTATGTATATCTATATATAGAGATTATTTGACAACTGTCAAAGTATGCTACCAAAATGACATGCGAAATAAAAGACACGCTTTTGTTTTAACGACTCGATCGACTCGATATTACACATATCGATTGCATAATTCATTTGACAGCAAATGTCAAATTAAGGAAGTTTATCTGGTATCAAGTAAGTCAAAACAAAAATTTGTGTGACAAGCGTAGTCAATTCAGCATCTTTGACGGTGCGGCGAATGCTTAACCTCGCCAAAATTACTATTATTCGAGACAAATTTATTTACTATGAATCTCATGAGTACTTAATCGATTTTATGAAGCTCTACAAATGTTCCTTAGATATTGTTTTATTAATTCTGCAATTTTGGTCGAAAACTGTTTGTCAATGGTTGTGAATTTAATGTTCGTAGACGGAAAAACCACTGAAACCCATAAAGGTACGTGTTAATTTAGGAAAAGTATGTTTTTATTTATGTCCCGCGAACAAGGTATCCTCGAATCATCAAATTTGAAGAACATGACTTTATAGATATTGATAACTATATTCTGATTTTTTAATCAATATATGTTTTTTAATTCGCTGACCAGATAAATTTACTTAATCGTGACATTAAATCGGAAAACGATTGGAAGATATACCCGTCAGTCACAAATGAAAAATACATTACGAGCTTCAGAAATGGACGAGCAACGAGAAAGCAAGACAGGAAACAGTTGGAGTACGTACGACGACGTACAAAGTTTCTTAAAATAACAGCAATAACAGGCGAATTAATTAACAAAGTTTTTGAAAATATTGCACATAACTACAAAAAAAATATGTGGTTAAGGGAACGTGCTATATTAGCAGCAAAAACACCAATGTCAAGTATGTAATTTCACGATTCAAAAGAGAATACCATGAGAAGCTGAAATGTACATTTCGATTGCTGCTTTTATTAATCAAGAACAAGTTGTTAATATGTAACTAAATTCTTGAATTCTCTTAATTTGCCAGGATACCGCCGCATGTTGTAACATTAAAAATGAGAGTACCTCATTCTTTTATCGAATCGTTGAAACATCAATCCACCACGACTTTGCAACGGTACTGTGGTTTTCGGGAAAAATGTGATGAACAATCCGAATGAGATTACAATTAAAAATGGATAATTTAAAGGAGAAGATGTGCTGTTGCCACATATCCTAATGGTATCAAAATATATGCCATTCGATTTCAAACGTTGGCAGTTTCCAGTGCGACTCGCATTTGCAATGTCCATTTATTATTTACATTTGGAAAGTCTATACTCCGCATATGGACAAAAAACAAAAAATATTGTGTGTCAAATAAATTATGACACCAAAACGGCGTTGCAACGCAAGCCGGGTACCGCTAGTAATATAATATAATATAATATAATATAATATAATATAATATAATATATAATATGATATATAATATAATTGGCGAGTTATATGTATATATAAGGTCCCCACCCCTTCAATTTTCGTTTCTCGTGTCCTCATCTCAGCAACGTTTCACCCGCCTGTCGAGAGTTATCCCGCGGCGACAACTTCGTGCAGATATGTCCCGTCGACGACGACTAACGGAGAGAAAAGATGCGGCCCGGGTCGAACGGTTGGACCAGCCGGTATTCCGCGCGCGAGAGTTGCAACTTCGCGACTGCTAACTACTTTTAATGAGCAGTCGACAGCATTTAATGAATAGAAAGCGAACTGAAGATGAGGAAAGGGCGAAACGAACGAGAGAAGGAAGAAAGAAGGAAAAGGAGAAAGAGCAATAAAGCGAACGTGCGGAAGGAGGAAAAAGCGAGGCCTTAGCCTCTCTCGTTTGCCGGGTTGTCTCTTGAATCCTCGCTGCGAAAAAAAAACACGAAGGGATTCAGCGCGAGAATAGCCACGGAGCTTCATAACGAGACGTAACGATGGGCCTCTCACTATCTCTCTTTCGTGTTTCGTTCTCCCTCGTTCCTGTCTTGCTCTTTGTCGTCGTGCATTTTTTTTCTCACTTTATCTCATTTTTTTCACTCTCGACCACCCTCCCATTCTTTTTCTTTCCAACGAGTTTGTGTCTGTCTGTCCATATATATATATATATATATATACCTATATTTACCGGATATTACGACTATGACATCTTTTTTCTGCAAACCCAATTCCACAAGAGATCACATTCATGCTACAATGATCATTGCGCTTTCATGATTTCGTCAGGACTCTTTCAAATTTCTGCTTTTGTTTCTCTATTGCCTTGACGATAGACGAAACTTCTCAACCGTGTTTATAAAATATAAGATTTCTGGATCGAAGTTCTCAAAAGAAAGTTCAGTAAATCAATAAAATTATACTTTGATAAATATGGTTATGAATGTGCATTCGCATATGTGTATGAAGTAAAGTACACTTGGAAAATGCTATTGCCGATATGATTTTCCGAGGAAAAATCGCGAAGAAACGAATTTCCATCTATCAGCCCGTATGTGTGCTGGCTTTCCCATATATGTATGTATATATATATATCTGGATGAACATATATACATATATATATATACATGTATGTATGATCGATCCCTCTGATAACTCTCGGAGTCTTCGCAGCACGAGCGAAAGCTTCAGCTCTTGAGGATATGCCCTCGCCGGAGAAAGAGTCGTTCCCACACGAAGAAAGAACTCTCTCGGACCGTTGCCAAGTTGTAATTGCAAATGTCGGCGTGGCCGAGGTTCCTGAAGGACCCTCTACTGGCTTCTCATCCTCCATCACCTTCTTTTTCGCGCCCTGAGTGTCCTTTTCCTATATCTCGCTCCGAGAACCTCCTCTCTCGTCGCACTTTCTCGGTTTGTAGACCATTCGTCCGCGACTCTCAAAGGACAACCGCGATACGAGTCCCTGTCACGACAACGCGACCCGGCTCTTATCTGATGGGTCCGATGGTGAGAAACTCGAAACTACCATGGATATATGTATATATGATAAGTTAAAGCCGGCCCGAATGGATTTCGGTTGAGGAGATCTCGCGATCCGCTCGGCTGTTTCGAATATTCTGCGGTACACCTTTCGTTCTTCGATATTTATATATGGCACATGCACCATTTTAGTGGTGGATAACGCACGGTGGAACGCAGGACAGCCCGTAACAGTGCGATTTATTGCCAATTTAGCTGCTCAATAAATATTTGAACGTAAAATACACTATGATGAAATTTCTTACAACATTGTGTTCTCATCTAGGGGAGATGAAAAGAGATAAACAATTCAATTTTAATTATCACTAAAGAAAAAGGAGTTAACTAATAGAAAATAATAATGAAGCAAGAATTTAGAAACATAGTACTTGTGCCGTTATCAAAATAGAAACGTCTTTGTAAAAAGGCAGTTATGCCTAATAATGTTTCAGTACCACAAAATGAATCGAGCTATTAAATTGGTCACATGCGCCCACTCATTAAAAGCTAAATGAATTAACTCATTGATGCAACGAATGATCGTTCGTCACCTTCATTAAAAACTCGCCATTTTATTTCGCTCGTCACATACGTTCCGGTCGATGGAAAGGAATATCATAGAACGATGGAAAGACAAAAGAGTATGACGCCAAGCCACGGCGGCAAAGATTTTCGTCAGGCTCATTAGCTCTTTCTACGATGAAAACTAATATCAAGCTCAAATCCCACGTTCATAAAGTGATACCGAACTTTCGTAATTAAGATGGCAGGCTTTTAAGTCCAGCAAGAGCGCGAGTTTCTTGGATAATAACGCCTGTGGAGGGAACCGAGGGCAGCAAAACTCACCCCCACAAGTCGTAGACTTGGGTGATGGGGAGGAGCTCTCTGATGTACCGTACCCGACACCTCGTGCGAAGCAAAAGCTTTCATTTACTACGATCCCTCTTTTCCCACCTAGTTTGTTTCTTTGCCCTCTTGCCCCCTTTGATGTCAATTTTGCTTTTCGTCAATTATACGAACTCAATGAGAATTTACTTTTTATGATAACACCCCTTATGTTAGATATATCTACCCCGCAACTTTTCATTAGTTTTCGTATCAATTCTAAGTCCCTGGGAAAGTGTTCTAAAAAGTTTTTTCTGGTTAAAGAAATATCTATCATTTCTTAATTATTTCTATCTTGACCATATGATTCATGAACGAGTTTATGATTCTCATTGTGACAAGAAGTGAGCTCATCATCATAAATATCCAAATAAAAAAAACTTCACCTTTATCTGCATAGAATATAACGTCGATCCCTCTGTCTGCTTGTTTATAAAACCTAACTTCTATTCGATAGGTTTTTCTTCTGTTTTGACTATCGTGTGGGTAATTTATTCTGTAAGAATTTGGGGTATAAAAAATTTATGCGTGTGCTTAGGTAATGAAGCTGGTATGACATTCGTTCGGCGAGCCATAAAACACGACCGTAAAAAGAGCGCTATTGGTGCTACAAAGAGGTGGATTGTAGGAAGGGAAATTACGCGCAGCGCAACAATGTAGCGCAAGGTGTAGGAGAGGAAGCTACGCGAGTGGTCAGGCGCTACATGCGCGAGGTGCAAACACGGGAGGGGAATCCCCACATTTTATAACAGGAAGATAGCAATATAGCTACCTACCTAGCGTGGGCCAATTCAATGTAGAACAAAGTTAAATTTTAAACATCGACACAACGCTGCTGTTCTCATGGCCAATTATATGTTCCTTTTTCAAGGGACAGTTTCCCATAAAGATTTTTTAATATTCATGTTCTTTACGTAATACTTCCTATTACGTGATCGACGTAAACGAGTCAGGATTCACAGCCAATAATAATAAAAATATTATTCAAAAGTACCGGAATTCAATAATAGAACAATTATTACCCAAACGAATCCACGTGACAAAAGTCGATGAATAATAAAATCATGATAATGAAACAGTCAGAAAAAAGAAAGAGTATTAAAGAATATGATAAAATCAATTCTTCTTAAGATTCTCGTTACGTTAAAAGCGACAGGAATGAGAGAAAGAGCGAAGAAAATTTCCTTTGTGTGCCTGACGAGAACGAAGAAGTGTCGCACGCAATTCCCTCGTGCTGTTCTAGGGGTTGATGTAACAAAATTTTTAAATCACCACCGAGGAAAAGCGAAACAGAGGCAGAGATAGATAGATAGATGAACACAGATAAAAAAAAGTGAATCCACGTGAATTGGATTATGATATAATCAGATTTTTGTTTATTTCGTAGCACGTTTTTGCTCGTAGGGCTCTTTCGCGTTTTCCACTCTTCTTACTGCTCCATTCGTCTTCAGCACTATACCTATACTGCTGTATTTCACCGTTATTTCTCTCGTAGTCGGCACGTATACCTACACATATATGTATGTGTGTGTGTGTGTGAAGCGTTTAGGATGTACTTACCTATCCAGTGATACCCCACGGCTCGACAGGTTAATGCATTTAAAGCCTTAATTTCTTAATTCCCCAGACCCTGGTACAGGTATCCCCACCGAATTACCTTGTTAAATGGAAGGAAGTTACCGTTGCGAACCGCCAAGTGAGAAGAAGAACATAGCTACTTCGCAGTAGAAGTAACGGAATTATGTCGTTATTATTTTTTGCAAACTGGTTGCAGAAGTGGTAGTTGCGAGAATAGAAGAAGAGGCCCTGTTCACAGATTCCCTGGATGAAAACGACCGGGGTAGGTTTAACAATACGAATATTACAAGCTTTCCATTCTGCAGAGATATTAGTTTTCCTCCATGAAACAAAGGGAAAAAATTGTTATAAGTATCTGAGTGCTCAATGCTAAAGTGTCCACTTGCATCACTCAAAATTTCCATTTATAATGCGAATCTGGCATATTCCAGATTTATGAATTAAATACGACTGGACAAAGTTGATACGAGTGAAAGAAATATAATTATCAAACGATTGGTCGTTAAACAAACTCGAACTTGGCACGAGTGATAACTTGATAAATTTTCGTCTCGTTGAAGCAAACCTTCGGTGCGGAATGTTCGTTTGCCGGATCCATACGTGGGTATTGTTTGACAGAAATAACACGTATTGGAATCAAATAAATCGATTTTGGCCAGCATTACATTTTCATTAAAACGCCTATCGGATTGAATCGGTCGTGGCTCAATGGGACCTGCGGAGATTTTTCGCGAACTACCCCTGCCTGATTCAACGCATATATCTGATTTGCATTTAATCGTCATCAGACACGACCAGATGTAGGCGTAGGCCGATGCAGATACAAATTCATCGTTTGCATGCCTACACCTCCCTGTCGCTGTCTCTCCTCTTTCCCTTCCAACCCTCACTCTCTCTCTCTATCTCGTACACTTTATTCCCTCCCTCTGTCGCGCTATATGCCTCATGTGCAAACTAGTCGTACCGGTGGATGCTGGTAAATTACTGCTCTTGTAGTGCGGCAACGGCAGCGCAGCATCAGCAGCACTCGGCGATGCTTCTCTACCGATGCTGCCGCTGCTGCTGCTGTTGCTGCTCGCTGCGGTTCTGCCGTATACGCGTACATCCGTGAGTTGGCCAATTCAGCCCACGGGGCATCCTCCGAAATGCCTGTACAATGGTCGAACCCAGTATCGTCCAAAAATTAAAGGACAAAAGTGAAGAGGGTTTTTTTACTCCTCGCTTGTGTAAGCGGGGAGGAAAAAAAACACCCTGCGCTATCATACGCGCGTCCTGCGGTGCTCTTTTAACGATCATTTGCATTTTTATTGTCCACGCGTAAATTTTTAGCTCGACATTTTTTTATCACCGACATTTGGAACGCTCGGGCGAAGCATCGAGATAGCTCGAGAATTGAGTCATGCGAATAGCCATTGGCCCTTTTTTTTATTATATTGTCCCGGAGATCGCGAGAATATTCGAAAATAAATATTTTTTGTGATCGTAAAAAGTTTCAAAATCCGATAAAGTGGTCTTGAGAGCGGGCTTAGGCTTCTTGGCGTAGGTACTGCGTGAATTTAAATAACACGAGCGATTACTATTCATGTACCATGGAGAAAAAAGGTGCAAGTATTGCATTGTTGTCAATTTTATTTCCGTCCATCATTCATTCGGATTCAATAAATATTTTTAATCGATAAATGTATTATTACAGATAAAAGTGTAGGTCCACACATGTTTAGTTAATTTTATATATCATATTATTAATTATTATTAATATTAATTATAATATATTACAATGAATATTATTATATATAATCTTATATATAATATATGATTATATATTATATTATAAATAATAATAATTATAATATATAGAATACTAAGTAATTATTATAATATAATATTGTATAATCTTATATATAAAAATGGAAGAATGTTTGTTTGTCTGTGTGTCACGAGTAATCTCCTATACCATTCGTCCGATTGCGATGAAAAATTGGTGAATTGTAGTCTGCACTCCCGAGAAGGTTTCTGCGTTAGTAGAATAATTTTAATTGCCAAAATGAACGCGTACGGGGCAAAACAAAATTAACATTTATGTATATCTATATATAGAGATTATTTGACAGCTGTCAAAGTATGCTACCAAAATGACATGCGAAATAAAAAACACGCTTTTATTTTAACGACTCGATCGACTCGATATTACACATATCGATTGCATAATTCATTTGACAGCGAATGTCAAATTAAGGAGGTTTATCTGGTATAAAGTAAGTCAAAACAAAAATTTGTGTGACAAGCGTAGTCAATTCAGCATCTTTGACGGTGCGGCGAATGCTTAACCTCACCAAAATTACTATTATTCGAGACAAATTAATTTACTATGAATCTCATGAGTACTTAATCGATTTTATGAAGCTCTACAAATGTTCCTTAGATATTGTTTTATTAATTCTGCAATTTTGGTCGAAAACTGTTTGTCAATGGTTGTGAATTTAATGTTCGTAGACGGAAAAACCACTGAAACCCATAAAGGTACGTGTTAATTTTAGGAAAAATATGTTTTTATTAATGTCTCGCGAACAAGGTATCCTCGAGACTTCAAATTTGAAGAACACAACTTTATAGATACTGATAACTATATTCTGATTTTTTAATCAATATATGTTTTTTCATTCGCTGACCAGATAAATTTACTTAATCGTGATATTAAATCGGAAAACGATTGGAAGATATGCACGTCAGTCACAAATGAAAAATACATTACGAGCTTCAGAAATGGACGAGCAACGAGAAAGCAAGACAGGAAACAGTTGGAGTACGTACGACGACGTACAAAGTTTCTTAAAATAACAGCAGTAACAGGCGAATTAATTAACAAAGTTTTTGAAAATATTGCACATAACTACAAAAAACATATGTGGTTAAGGAAATGTGCTATATTAGCAGCAAAAACACCAATGTCAAGTATATAAATTTCACGATTCAAAAGAGAATACCATGAGAAGCTGAAATGTACATTTCGATTGCTGCTTTTATTAATCAAGAACAAGTTGTTAATTATGTAACTAAATTATTGAATTCTCTTAATTTGCCAGGATACCGCCGCACGTTGTAACATTAAAAATGAGAGTACCTCATTCTTTTATCGAATCGTTGAAACATCAATCCACCACGACTTTGCAACGGTACTGTGGTTTTCGGGAAAAATGTGATGAACAATCCGAATGAGACTACAATTAAAAATGGATAATTTAAAGGAGAAGACGTGCTGTTGCCACATATCCTAATGATATCAAAATATGTACCATTCGATTTCAAACGTTGGCAGTTTCCAGTGCGACTCGCATTTGCAATGTCCATCAACGAAGTACTGGGACAATCTCTCAAAATGTGTATAGTTGAGATTATATTTGGAAAGTTCGTGCTTCACACATGAGGAGAAAAACAAAAATTATTAATTATCCAGCTGAACTCCTGAATTCGTTTCATTTACCAGGCATAGCGCCGCGCGTTGTAACATTGAAAACGGGCGTGCCTATCATACTTTTACGAAATATCAATCCACCATGACTGCAACGGTACTGGGAAAAATATGGTGAACAATATCAGCGAAACTACAATTTAAAATAGAAAATTTGAAGGAAAAGACGATGTACTGTTGTCACGTATGCCAATGACACCAAAATATATGCCATTCGATTTCAAACGTTGGCAGTTTCCAGTGCGACTCGCATTTGCAATGTCCATCAACGAAGTACTGGGACAATCTCTCAAAATGTGTATAGTTGAGATTATATTTGGAAAGTCTACGAGTATACTCCGCATATGGACAAAAAACCAAAAAATATTCTGTGTCAAATAAATTATGACACCAAAACGGCGTTGCAACGCAAGCCGGGTACCGCTAGTATAATTATAAAAATATATCATAATTAATATCATATCGTTATAATTATTATAATAATATTATATTATTATAATAATACCTATAATAATAATATATAATAATATAATAATAATATAATAATATAATAATAATAAATATAATTATTATAATAATATTATATTATTATAATAATTATAACGATATGATATTAATATTATAATATAATAATATTATATTATTATAATAATTATAACGATATGATCTTAATTATGATATATTTTTATAATTATATTATACAATAATATAATATTACATAATATAATTATAAAAATATATCATAATTAATATTATTATAATAATATAATATAATATAATACAATTAGAATGATATATTATAATTAATATTAATAGTAATTAATAATATGATACATAAAATTCACTAAAATATGTGTGATATAAACATATATACACATATTTATATATGTATATATCACTGCGTTGAAAGAGACACACACCTCCGGCAATTCTCCAATATTACAGAAGGTTGCGAGAAGGTGTATGAAGTTAGCGGACGTGCCAACTTGGCCATTTCCCACTTACGAGAGTTTCACCACTACTCTACCAACCATATTTCTGAATCGTCAGAGAAAGAGAGAGAGAAAGTAAGAGGGTGGCGGGCGTGAATTGCGGGATGTGAGAGGGGTAGCGAAATCAAGGGTAGGCGTGAGGTCGTAGAGGCGAAGGGCGGGAGAGAGAGAGAGAGAGAGAGAGAGAGAGAGAGAGAGAGAGAGAGAGAGAGAGAACGAAGAGAAGAACAGGAATATAAAGGAAGGAGAGATCCAACGAGTATAGAAAGCGAAGAGTGCGGTAGGAAAGAGAAAATGGGAGAGACAGAGGGTGAGCGACGAGCGATCCATGAGCCAACGAGAGAGGAAGAGGACGAGTGAATGAGGATCATGGAGAAAGAACGAGACAGAAAACGAGAACGCGAAAGTCGTACCGAAACATATATATATATATATATATATATATATATATATATATATATATATATATATATATATATATATATATATATATATGCATAGTCGTTGGGCCGCACTATGCCGAGCTAGCCCACACAGTTCGTCGAGCTTTTCTCTAATTTCTCAAACTTGATTAAAACTTGTACGCCATGAAAATTAAGTTTGGTTTGGCGCGAGGAATCCGTTACCGCACCCACAGCCAATGCGCCTTCGCTTCGGCGTACTTTCGTTCTTCCCTCTGTAACATCCAACACTCCGTTTTATACGTATATATACGATTCAATTGTATTAAGCTTTTCTCAACATCGACCTCTGAGTACACATGCACATATGATCCAGGTCGTATTGTGTCGCAATGCCGATGAGAGTACGCCTAAGCTGATCGATGAACGAGTCTTCGTATGTGCAAGTATCGATTCCTCGACGATGAAGATCAAGGGACGACACGTGACGATGTGAAGTAATTTGGGAACAATCGGAATTCAATATTTCGGGAGGATTTTGGCTTGAACTATTCGAGCAGCTAATTGTTGCAGTGTGAACGACTTGTTTACCGAACAATTCACACGGTTTGGGAAATGGTTTTTTCATCCATGAAGGTATTTATATTTTTTAAAGTCTATAAGCAAAAATGATTCTGTTCAAAAATTAACTTTTAAAATAATTAAAGAAGATTTGTGTAATTTAAATAACATACTGTTATATAATTTTTTAACATTGTACAGTAATTCCTTAACTATATTATTAAAATTAATTAAATAGCAATCAATTCCGTTTCATCTCTTTTATTGAATGTGAGACTATTTTGATCCGGATAATCTGAAAAAAATTACCATCAATGTATTTATATTATCTTCGTGTATTTATGTTTCTTAAAGCCTGTAGGCAAAAATAATTCTGTTAAAAATTTGACTTTTGAAATAATTAAAGAAAATTTATGAAAGTTAAATAATTTGCTGCTATATAATATTTTAACATTGTACAGTAATTGCTTAACTACATTAATAAAATTAATTAAATAACAATCAATTCCGTTTCATCTCTTTTATTGGATTGGACATTATTTCGATCCTGATAATCTACAAAAAAATCACAACTAATGTACATTTTAATTATGGAATGCTCGATATTCGTTTCCAGTATGCATAATATACATAGACACACATACATACATACATACATACATGATATGTATATGTATGTAGATCGAGGCAAAGAGATAATTTATGCATTAGTTTCGACTTTGGTCCATTGAATTAAAGTAATGATAATGATCCAATGGCTACAGGCTCGGGAATTAAATTGCAAATTGAAATAATAATATAAAAGTAGGTTGGAAATGGAAAACGAAGTTATTGCAAATCGTTAGCGTCTCGCTTCGATGTATCCGTCTATTCCAGTCCTCATTAAGCTTGTCATTTGCGACATATTTTATAATTTTTTTTTCATTTATTTACATATATATCTCGAATGCAAGGTAGCTCGAACAAATAAAACCCAAATGGTATTTAATATTATCGATATTATTGAATTCTCATCAGCGTGCCAGCGGGCACCTTTTGTCATTGGATAGAATGCGTGGCAATTCAAAATGAACATAAAACACAAGTAACGATACAAAATGATTCAAGGGGCATCGAATTATCGATCGATCGGGTACCACAGAGAGCCTCTCACGAGGATATACGATATTAAAGCGTTGTGGCGTGTATACCCGACAAATCATAAAGACAGAATCGGTGAATTTCCAACCGAGAGAATAATATTTCGCATCCGTGCGATAATAATGGATAACGCAAGAGCGATGTATATAACCACATCGCTTGCAGCCGGTGTATATGGCTGTGCTGTGTGTTTGTGTGCGAGTGTGTACGTCCTTGTACAGTGCTTGTATAGCAAAACTCGTTATAGTTATTTCGCAATTCTCTTCGTGAACCGGAAGTTAGTGCCGAGACATCTGGTACTGTACCGGAAATATATATATATACACGTGTATCTGTGTATGTGTGTATGTGTGCTGGCAGTGGCTACCGCGAAGGTGATGGGAAGCGAAAACACGTTTATACGTATCTACGTAGGTATATATAAATTGTACGGAGGGAGAACACTAAAGGACATCCAAAGTACCAAAGTATCGCCAGTGCGATTGTCGCTATCCTCTTGTCTCAGCAAACCCAAGGCAACCCTGTTCTTGTCGTTCGAACATTTCGGTTTGTAGCATAATGGTACTTCGTACGGTCGAACTCCCCGAGTTTGCTTGGACAGTGACCATTTACTTGATTCGAATTTAAAAACCGGGGAATGGCAAGATCCTTAAATCTGGACCCCTAATCTGGATTATAGAATTTCTTTATAAACAATGTTTGTAGCTGAATATTTGTTACACAATACAAACAAACGATAGGGTCTTAGCCAACTTGGTCCATGAAATATTTTTTCGGTTTATTTGAATTATGATTTCTTATAAAGTATTTATTAGAATGATATACTGTAGAGGAAAATTGTAATCTACGTTTGCTCAAGAATACTATCATATTTATTTTGATAAGGATTCATACCGAATAAGAGTAAACAGTGTCGAAAGCAACGCTATTTTTAATTAAAGTTTTAATGAAAAAAATGGTTACTGTGTGAGTCAACCGTAACAGATAGAGATATGCCATCGCGTAGTTTTTTTTAGGATTTTAGAAGGACTATAATTCTCTAGTACATCATTTTTACGTATCTCTCAAAGTTTTGCCTACGTAAACCATGTAAATTTATTCGACGTCTTGCTTACAAAATGGAGTTTCTTTTTTACTTACAAAAGAACTTAATTGGGTTTTATTACATATATGAATCTTCCATGAAAAATCCATGAAATTATCTAAATGATGATGAAAACCGCATCAAAATCCGTTGAGTGGTTTGGAAGAAGTTAACGGATAAACAGACAGACGGATGCGGAAAGCGACTTTGTTTTATACCATGTAGAGATGTGTGAATATATATACGAATGAAAGTATGTTGCAATGAATGTGTTTGTGCGAAAGAATATTGATATGGATGTCTGCATGTGTAATATCGTAATTGAACTAGCGACAAACTGGAACAGATAAAGCAGGAGAGAGAGAAAGATAATGTACTTGGTTGATAATCGAACGAGCAGAAATGGATCAGAGATTTTGCAGCCGAAGAGAAGATACGAACAAGACTTTGAAGACGTTCGAACACTTGTCAATTCATTCAGATTTTCATTCACACGAATGAAAATCTTACACGACGTATATATACATATATAATATTTCATAGAAACGAAGGGAAAAGTTCGCCAGCGAATGTGCAAAATATGCTCGATGGAGAGAAAAGGCAGCAGCGCCGAGGAAATAAAACAAAGTCTTGTAAAAAAACAGAGCTTTCAATGAACCGGTAAAACCTTTCTTGGAACAGTCGTAGGATTTCATCTTATATTCCCATCTCGATGAAAGTGATATTACGTGTCGTTGCTGACGAGACTACTGAAATAGGAGTATATAGTGTACATTCGTGCCAGCACGAGGCTTCTTTTCGTCCCATTGGTGTGCGAATGTGTTCCAAGCATAGGAGTTTAACGATTTAACTATATGGGCTACGGCGTTAAAGAGGTCCTTTTTAGTGCGTATATAAAACGTCGAGCCAGTAACGTGGGGTAGCCAGCACGCAGGGTAGTATATCCGCTGCATATCCACTTGGAAAATATAGTCGGCTATGTACTGCATGACGATCCTCTGAGTGCAGTGATGATGGTTCACATGGCGACGATCTTTACCCTGCGAAAGGAGAGCAAACTCGCTTGTCCATGAGAGTACGTAAGGGAGAGAATCATCCACGAACGATCGAGATGACGCTACATACAGCCATTCGACGATTGTATATAAAACCATTCGCTCATATAACCGGTATTATATAGTAGAACTCGATCTAACGAGCTGTTCATAACAACTTTTCATGTCTCGAAAAACCGATGAGAGACCGTTAACTCGCAAACGCGAGATCAGCTTTATACGCCGAGTTAAAGTGTCGATCGCTGAATCGACTACTACGTACAGTTATCGATACTTATACAGTTACCAAGCTTATCCGAGTGTTCCATATAGAAGCGGATATAGAACGACGTGAAATTTCCTATGGAATAAAAGTCCGGCTTGGGCGTATGTACATATGTACCTATCGGCTTTTACGAGGCCCTTGCCAAACTCTGCCAAACGCAATCCTAATAGGTACTTGGTTTCATACCCTTTTTCCCTTCATAACTTCTCAAGGATCTTCAAAGATACGGAATCGTAGGTCGTTTTATAAAAATTAGTTAGACTCGAAGAATCTAGAAGTAATTTAATAAAACAATGGACTTTCGATGGGTTCTATTAAAATTAAGACAAATCGGACGAATAATTTTTCTAATAAGTCATTATTGTACGTTATAAAAATTAGTTAGACTCGAAGAATCTAGAAGCATTTTAATAAAACAATGGACTTTCGATGGGTTCTATTAAAACTAAGAGAAATCGGACGAATAATTTTTCTAATAAGTCATTATTGTACGTTATAAAAATTAGTTAGACTCGAAGAATCTAGAAGTATTTTAATAAAACAATGGACTTTCGATGGATTCTATTAAAACTAAGAGAAATCGGACGAATAATTTTTCTAATAAGTCATTATTGTACGTTATAAAAATTAGTTAGACTCGAAGAATCTAGAAGTATTTTAATAAAACAATAGACTTTCGATGGATTCTATTAAAATTAAGAGAAATCGGACGAATAATTTTTCTAATAAGTTATTATTATACGTAATAGTTCAAGAAAAAAACTAGAAATACTATAGGTATTCCATGACCGTTATTGGACTTACAATTGTGAAACTCAATCTTCAAGATATTCGAAGGGATTTAATTTTAGGATTTTACTTTTGATCTATAATATTTGTCAAGATATCAGATGTCATGGTTGTCATCCGTTCGATTCTGATCAAATTATTTTGAGACTTTCTCATATGACAAGATTTGACAAAAAATGAGACAATAATAAAAAATTAATAATTTTCCAACTCGTAGGAACTCTATGAAGTTCACTTTGAAATATTCAGATTGGCTAAATGTTAATCGACGAGGTAATTAACAGAAGGAATAATTGGCGAATGTTACTTACAATTAGTTATCGTATACTTCCGTAGACTTGCACCTTCTCGATCTACGTCGTCGAATCTGGTTTCGATAGACGTCGTGAGTTAGAAATGATGGATGCCCGCGACCGGTATGCTTTCGCATTCGCCAGTTCCCACGTCACTTAAGCTTTCACAACCCTCTCGCGACCTTCCACCAAACCCGCGTGGAAGCTCCGTTTTTCCCTGATGGGAGAGCGTGAGAACGACGGAAGACACGATCATTGCCATTGACAAAGTATTTTCCAGTGACGCACAGCTCGTGAAGTATGGTGGAAGCTTTTCCCGTCATGAGTGATTCCCCACGAAATTGAAGAGCTTTCCGCCTCTACCGTCTCAGATTTTCTTCAATTTCGAAAATATTGCGCGGGTTCGTTATAATAAATGTATAAAAACCTCTTCAGTGCATCGTCGGATCTTTTAACAACGTCAGAGGAGATTCAAGCTTAGCATAAAAGATTTTTCTTATTGATGGCATCATCTGTAATCGGTCCAAAGAAAAATTAACATTCTATTTTGAAAAAGAATAAAAAGTATACATACTTTCATTTCTTCATGAAAAAAAAATACCGATTTTCGTTTGCAAAATTAAAATGCCCAACGATAAATCTTTTTTCATCAAACAAAAAAACATTAATACGTTTTTTGGTTGATCCTTTAGAAAAAAGGAATTTACCCATTGTACTTGTAATAATAACACATCGATACATCAATTCGAAATATGTCGTTATCAAATTTTCGTCGTCGCAAAGATATTTTCCGAGCGAATGCTGCGGAACATTGAAGAAGCTTGGACATATCGGCAAAAATAAACAATACACTATACTCGGAATTGCCAAAAATTTGAGCAGATCAACTGAATGTTTAGCAATTTCGAGCGTAATGCCTTATATCAAATATCGCGATGCAGGCCAATCCTGCCACGTATACTGTATGTACATACGTTTGTATAAAAAAAATATCTTCCCAGAATGTAGCTAGCTATACATACTTGTATATGCATATGTACATTCAATATATATATATATATATATAGAGAGAGAGAGAGAGAGTGAGAGAGAGAGAGAGAGAGAGAGAGAGAGAGAGAGAGAGAGAGAGAGAGAGAGAGAGAGTGAGAGAGAGGAAGAGGGAGAGAGAGAGAGAGAGAAAAATTTGCCTGTGCGAATTTTATTCCACTCAGCAGTAGAGCACACTCGTTCAATTGAAAAAAGCAACGGGCATATTTTTGAAGCTTTCACTCGAATGAGTTCGCGAGGATAGTTTTTTTCATTTTAAAGCGACGGTTGAGTGCATATCCGGTCGTAGGTAGACATATGCCGCAACTCGTCATTGGTGACAGTGTGTATATACAGTGACGATGCGTTGGTGTCGCGTTGGGTTTTTTTGTATCGACACGAAGACCTACGATGATAAAACGAAAGAGAGAAAAATCCTGTATTCGCTATATCGGACCAATCCTCGCGCCGGACCAATAGCTATCACGGAGACCTGATACGATGATTCATTATGTAATGCGTCCTTTGAAAATGTCATCGGATATCGGATTGCTCCGGGCAAGGACTTATAATCAGGCTGATCGCAAAAGGTTGATCACCATCGAGGACTAATACTGTCATAGGTTATTCTCGCCTTCGTCCTATTCGCAGCCGTCTCTCGGCACAGACCGACCCGTTCCTCACTGTCTTCAATTCACGAACCAACTCGACTCGTCGATCACCAACGGATCATTCTGTCTCTCGATCTCTCGACAGTCAAGCTTTGATGACCTAGAGCTTCTGTTTGCAAAGCTTTTATCCAATCTCGCCGGACGGCTTTGACATAAATTTTGCTTTTGACACACACTCGTATACATGGAACGTTCGTACCTGGTAGCGATCGAGCTATGATCCATTCGAACGCGTATCAAAAGATCGACGTTCGATCGAGCATTCGTGGCCACTATAAGTTGACGACATATCACGATCGAGATCCTCGACGATCGACGCGTCGACGCCCAAGCAAATTGGTAAAGATACTGTTGCACAAATATTTCCTACAAAGGCTGAGCTAATTAAGGATTAGGTTCGAATCCACCGTCCGTTGATCATACACAGCTCTCCAAGGATCATATGGAATTCTCTAGGAATATCGCGATTCCGTGTGGTAGGTCTGTAGTCAAATTGCCAACAGATCGATGCGAGATTTCTAACAAACTCTATGATCGATCGGACTAAGCGAACGATGACTTCTCCTTGGACGGATTTCTCAAATTTAAACAGTAAATTCCTAGAATCCACTTCGAATTTCTTCTATGAATGAGTTTGCGATTGATACATTACCAATTTTCATAAAAGCAGATATATATTTAGCAAAAATAGCTGGGCGTAGTTTGAATTCTGCTCATACCGAAACATACCAAATGGTTTTGTTTATTAATGTGTGATTTAATTATGGCGATTGTGTCAGTGGCGAATCGCATCTGGCGTTACAAGGAAATATTTACAGACACGACCTATCTAGGATTTGCTCAATCGTTGCTCTGGTATTATTGGTCTCGGGGTTTTAGGCATTTGACATCTGATTATTTTTGTTTCCAACCAGAAATCGAGATAAATATAGTAGATACAAAAAGGACGAGGCAAAACTAATTTCATTCCAGTGAAATTTATAGACGCGAGCAAGTTGCAAATGGCATCATCTATATAAAAAAAGTCTATTATTAGATCAACGAAATAATTAATTTCACGACTCATTCCTAACTAGTAATTACGAGTTAACGATCACGATTAAATGACAATTCTAAACCCGATCATTTATTTATATACTTTTTGTAATTTCTCTCATTCAAATGTCAAACACAAAGGAAATAGATACGACCCGATGGAACGTAAATCCAAAAAAGTGGCAAAAATAGGGAAATACCGATGCAAAACCGATGCACGAGTTCCCAGACGTTTCTGAGAATTCTAAATCGTACTTGCCTCGCAATATGTATATTTTTCCGTACAGCTGCGACCGAGACGCGGAATATGGTATAGCTGGCCGTACGGATAAAATCTTAATTTATACAAAAGTCGTTCGCCACCGAGCTATTCGAGACGTTGGAGTGTCGTGAGATAGACCGTCGCGTATACGTGATAGCGAGTTATCCCTGTGTTCACGCTTGCTGACCTTCAACCCTCGAGCAATAATATATAACTATATACATGTATATATCCAGATCAGGATTGTACCAGACATTTCACGACTCTTGGCCTCTCCTGGCGAGCATGAGGGACTCTCGCCAACGGCATGTTCATTCTCGTCTCGGAAATTTCTCATTTTGTAGTCTCATCGTCTCGCAGAAGCCAGTTACCCCCGGACAACGATGATAAAGATTAAAAAAAAAAAATCAAATAAAAGCAGAAAATGAAGCAAAAGAAAAACTGCCCGGGGCGTAGATGTCCAAAGAGCCTCTCACTTAAATTAAAAGGATAAAATTAGTCGATAAATTAAGTTCTCTTTAACTAGTTAACCGGCCGTGGCTCGAAATTGTGAGTTCGCTGCGGGCGCTTTTTTAACTCGTTCCAACTACCGTAGATTAATCCTTCTTTGTTTAGCTCTTTCTATCTGATTCTCCGTGAGTTAAAGGTTGACCAGAACATTCCGAATGACGAATGACGTTAAACGAGGAGCTTTTCAATGAAACGATCAATAGGCCACCACGAATTTCCGTGCCACCCTCCATTGCCACCGGTGATACGACCTTTTCGTACTAAAGTGAGAATGGAAAATGAACGGGTAACCATTTCGTCGCGGAAGCACTCGATAATTCAGTACTCTCTCCATCTCCAACCTTCCACCTCTCCTAACCCCTCGTTGCGTCACTGTCTCGCGGACTCGTCGATGGCTGTGGTAAAAAAAATCAACCCTCCGGAGATCACAAACCGGAGAGGGACGTCTGATAGGCAACCAAAAGATCCCGGATCATTGCACGCGAGAGCGTGATCGGAACAAACGTTGGTGCTCAATCCTAAAATCACCCAATCGCTTCGATCGTATCGTCGGGTTCTATACCGACTCTGATGGGTATAACTACTGACAAGGCCTTCTACGAGGCAAGAGCCTTTATATAGTTAACCCCGGACCGAGACGCAGTTCCTCGATTGTGATCTATCGACCACTTTGGACGACCGACTCCTGGCACATTACCCACGAGAATAGGCGATAGACTAAAAAATATTCTCTTAAAAATCAATGGACTGCGAAAGATGCCGGAGCTTCCGATGAATGAGGGCTGGGGACTATATATATCTCGACGCTAATCGAATAAAAATAAGCTCGCGATAGTCTTTCAGGAAAGATAAATAATTATTGTTAATTATATAAAATAGTGGGATATAATTTTTTTTTATAATGAAGTGAAGAATAAAATAAATGAAAAACTTTCTTTTTAGAACAAAATAAGCATGATTAATTGTCAGTAATTATAGGCAATAGGAAATTTTAGAATAATAATCGAGTGGAAAATCTATCAAAATAAACTTTCAACAAAATAAATATTAATAATAATTGTATGAAAGAATCAGTCAGAATTTTATGTGATTATTATTTATGATGGTTGCATTATTGTGTCACCTTCGATTAACGAAGAAATATTTTCGAAAAAAAGCTTATAACGATTGTTATTATTATCCCAAGAAATAGTCGTGAAACCCTTCAATAATGTTTCATAATAAATAAATATTGTTTGTAATCGGAAAGGCAAATAACGAGCTATGGATGTTATTTAATGAGGGATTAATTGTTATAGCATATCTATAGATATACGCTTGAGTATCGAATAGAATGATAAGAGTAAGGGGATGTCGAAGCGATTGAAAAATGATCGTTAGACAATAGAGAGCGGTTACGGAGTGACCACGACGAATTGGTTAGGGGGCAAGTTTGGCCTTGTCCAGGATTTAACAGTACCGAGGCGATCTACCACGAACATCGAGAACTGCTGTCTCATATATGTATATATACATGACCGAAGAAAAATGTTCTTCCGAAGTGACTTAACCGCCCATCGATAGGGTGGCGAACCACCGCCATTCGAGGTGAGTCAATGCAATGCTCTTCAACCTCTTGTCTCCATTCTTCGTGGCGCAGCTATAATGCAAGAGAAGAGAATTCATGTATCGGCCCGTTTCCGCAGAATTGTCAATTCCTAGGATTTTATTCGCTTCGGTTGGATTAATGTCTTAATAAAAGAAAAATGTTGAACTGGGAAGAAAATTCTATCGTGTATTGAGTAAGAGAACGATAATGGATTAGGCTTTCTATAAGTGAAATCTTTTATTGATATTTCGGACTACCAAATGTCTGAATTATTGTCTTCGATTATACAACGTTCTATCTTGTAAAATAAAATAGAAAATTATAAGTCTCCAGGAACATATTTCACATTAAAAATTAAAATCATTTTACAAATTGATAACAATTATATAATAGCTGTACTTATTATTTCAAATCCGAATTACCTGGAAATTGATAGTTTTAGGATAATTGCATCTCATAATTGCTCGAATTTTGGTGAAATTTCAATTTTCACTACAATAAAAAATAATTATTGTAATTTATTCTTATAAGAACGATTTAAAAATAGTTAATAATTCCATAGAAATTAACCTACAAATTAGTTATTCCATTCGTTATACCGATTCAATAACAAATCAACAAAATTCCTAAATAGACTTCTCCTGATAAAGCTTTTAACTGATTAGACAAATGATGACCACTTTTCTACGTGCCTACGTCACACAAATAAGTTATCATCTGTTAAATATTGTGGAAAGTCTTCAAGCTCGTTTAAAATTCTAATGATACCACGTTATAAATAGACATCCATATACACAGCTGAATTTTGTAATACGTATTTACAGAAGGGTAATGCGATAATAATGATAATAAAAAACTGTATTCCAAGAGGGAGCTTAAAATCGTAGAGTAAAATGATTTTCACGCTATACACAATATGACAGAGTAATGTAATATGCTCTTGGTCTCTATCCCTCTAGCACTTAAACGACATTAAGCTCTTTTGAGTGGCTCATGAAGATCTTTCGGTGATTTGCCGGGAGGGATCGTCAGCACACAAGAGAATTGAATGGTTGTAGGTACAGTGAGGAGGGCTAGGGGTGCTTCAGGGTACGATCCCTTCTATCATTCGCACCGCGTGAGTCTGTTAATGAATAGGCACTATGGTTTCCCTTAACCAATAGAAGAGCATGCAAAGACGCTCTCTCTTTGTACTCCAGACTTGAGAAGCTCTCGATTCAAAAAGGTCTCCCGACCTTGAAACCCTTACAATATTGTCCAACCCTAATTCGGTTGCTCATGCATTTGGAATCAAATGACCCAAGATTGATGATTTTCGGTAAAAATTCTAATGACACTATCGACCTCCATCAGTCTCCCCTTTCGAGTTTCATAATTTCTGGTTGATTATAAAATGTATTTAAAGCATGTTTCCTTTTTTGGTGAAAATGTACTTCAGCCATATTTTAGTAGCAACAAGGGATACGATGAAAACTAAAGCATTATCCAAATGGAACACGGTTATAAATGATGATATGAAATGATAGATTGATATCATTCCAATTTACGTTATTGTATACTTGTCTGATATAAACCTATCATAATTGATTTTCAGTCTGGATATTATTTTATGATTTGATTATATGGATAATATTATAATACACCAGAAAATCAATAAACAGTACGTTTTTTAAATAATTCTGCTGTTCTCCAATGAAATTTAACAGGTTAACGAGCAGTCTGAAATGCCTGGCTGTATTTATACAACACTGTGACACACTATTTCCTGGGGCACCAAAAGTGTACATTAGACGGCCAAAATTGCGAGAGGAGATTAAGCCAGTTCGGTCGCCCTCGACGGACATAGAGCCTGTCCACACTACTACGTAATTGCAAAGTGTGGCGAGACGCTAGCTGTTTATGCATCCGTGGACGCTTTATTGGACAGAATGTCTCACCACTACACGCCGGGATATTAGATTCCAAAGTACATTACTCTCCTTCTCTCCTCCCTCTCTCGTACAGCTTATAAACTTCTGGCGTATTCCTCATTGTCCATTAAAGCCTAACTTTTTCCTAATTTTACATTTAGAGTCGGATACATGGAAAAGCTCGTATCCTTCCTCTTACTCTTTGTCAACATTCAAATTGAATTTCAGTCGAATGAAACATTGATGAGCCTATTCGCTTAGGACATAGAATTAATTAAAATATCATTTTTACCGAGTAAAGATAATCAGAAATTTTCTATACCAAGTTAAATATAATTCGACATAATTATTTAGGAAAAAATGTGCGCGTTTATTATAAAAAATTATCGAAATTATTCTTATCTATGCGACGAAGAATTTTTATCTTAAGAATTGCTTAATAGAGAAGCACGACATTATCTTTCGATCCCAGACGTTGGGTGCTTAACGCAAGATTGGTTGGATCGAAGTAGGTTACGTAATAAGCTGAGTGGATTCGAGTAGGACCCATGGACAGGGCTCCATCGCCCTTTAAATTAGCTGTCATGCTGGGGCGCTTTTGTGAAAACGGGAAGAGGTCATCCCTCGTTGAACGTCGAGGGGGTCTTCTCGTTTCTGTCTCGCAAAACTGCCACCAGCTCTTCACTGCGTCTGTGCTTTCAACTAGATATATATGTATATATAATACAATATACATACATCTGCGCTGAAGTTTTCATAAAAAATTGGTGGATTACTGGTTCCCGATGATATGAGTTTGCCGAGGGGAGGAGAGCTGTAGCCGATGAGGATGGAGTGGCATGAATCTGTACAGAATGTTCGTTAATAAGAAAGAACCTCAGGTGTCCTCCCTTCGGATATGGCAAACCTTAGCGGCATGTTGATGGAAAAAACAGTGGCATAGCATGACGTAGCCGCATTGATAAGACAGAATTTTTTAACGAATTCGAAACCGATGATTTGGCAAACGTGAGAGAAGATCTCGGGCAGCTTGACCTTATAAACTTCGTGCTTTTTCCTATCTATTTTATCTTGGTCTCTATCTGTCTGTTTATCGGTCTCTGTCTGTCACTCTCGTTATACAGTTCTATGCCTTGGCTCCAACTAGAAAGAACGAGAATAAAGCGTTGATCTAATCATGAAACCGACGAAAGTTTTTGGTGAAAGAATAATTATTCATTCGGGCACCGCTGCTTGTCACTCGCTGGAGCTTATTACATCGTAATCGTATTGCAATTATTCACGGGGTTATTCCATTCTCTCTGTTAAATCTTAGAGCTCAGTTTATATACGCGTGGACTATATTTGGCTGACTCCTTTTCAAAATATATATATCGCCACCGTTTTCCTTTCGGCTCTCGCATTATTTTCAAATACAGTGAAACGTTTCTATTGGACATCGTGAGAACGTAAAGTTATCAAGAAAGAAGTTTTCAGTGGTGAGGCTGTACTTTATAGCGATTTTCGTTCTCAGCCGTTTTGGAAGAGATCTTATAGTCAACGTCAGGAGCTTTCCCCATGAGATTTTCCAAAGTTACCGTGTTCTACTGTCGCTTCACATCGCCAGCATGAACGCGCCACCCCTGCTTTTATTTCCCTCTCTTCGATGCGCCCCTCCCTGACCTCTTTCTCTCACTTTCGCACAACCCTCTCCATTTGAAAGCTTGCCCTTCCACTACGTCGTTTCATTTTCAATGGACGCAAGTTATCCCGAACTTCAATTGGAACTAAACCGTTTTACCAAAGTTGCAACCCATTGGAAACCACTCGACAACTATTATTGGTCTTCGTTGCATAGTATAATTACCACTCCTTCCTCATTCCATTGCCTGTGGCTAGATCACCACCTTCTCGCAATTCTCTTCGACTCCATCCATACACACAATCCTTTCCATATCTCTCATTGTCAGTCTCTCTCCCTCTACCCTCTTTCACCATCCACTCCCTTTCTATTGACCACAATGCTCTAAGCCTTCTATACTTTATAGAAACCGATCATAACTTAACATCCTGAAGAAAAACCTTAACGATTATAGCCAGTATGTAATCGGTTCTGAAATTGATCGTAGCAAAGTATGAGACGGATGTGATTTCCCAAATGCAATTGGAATCGAAAAGGAAGAGCAGGAATTGGAATCAATAACCCTTCTCGACCTATCGCCTATTTTCGTGAGGAGGATCGGATTAACGAGATAACTTCAGACGTATGGCCACTCTGAAATTTGTTTTTATTTTTTTTATAATAAACCTTGAAGTTTTACGAACAATTTAAGCCATGGTTGGTATTGAAAATAGAAAAATTGTCGAAGTTACATGTATTTTTCGGTAGGGAAGCCAAGTTGCTGCGAATGGTCGATCGCGTGGTTCGACCAGTATGTACAAGCACAGAAAAGCCCGAAAGAAACACGCCAAGTACGAGATCTTCTCAAAAAGAGGCCCAAGACGCTTAATCAGTTGTCGAAGGGGACATGTATGGACCAGGAATCGGTGATTGAAGGTAGGACTTACATAGCCCTACATTTTTCGAAATGGTGTCAAGTAAATCTCATAAACTATCGATCCGATTGTTGTAAAATTTGTACACAATATTCTTAGATACATTATCTGGAAGATAACGTATTATACAGTATTTTTGGAATTACGTGATTGGTTTTTATGCACATTTTTTGTCCAGAAGATATGATACAATTTACACATTGTTTTTTCTTCGGCTTACCATAATTTCCCTAATGGCCAAAACGAAAAATTGCTATGCTACATTATAACGACAGTATCCACAAATAAGCTAATTATTTTTCTTTCTTTAGATCCAATATGACGGCGATATACCTGTAACAACAAACGCCTGCGTCGTGTGGAGGACCTCCGCGGAAATTTCTGCAGCATCGTTATTTGTCCATATTATGAACTAAAATTTACTCGAGGTATCCTTAAAGCTGTTTCTGTTTCTTTGTGTTCAAAATTTTCTATCTTTCGTTTTATACTTTCGCATTTACGAACTTTTAAACAATATATCCATTTCCCGAGAGGCCAAGGTGCATGAAATAGAAATACTGAGTAACATGATGGTTTGAATACATCTTGAAATTTCGTGAAGAATGTACATAAAGCTGAATCTCCTGAAAAGTCGATGAAAAAAATTGTTGACCAACATTCTAATCTAAAATGCAAGATGAAAAAATAAAAATCCTTTCACGGTCGGGGGGATTGTCAATTCGGTATAAGTATTCCTCTGTCCTTTGAAGTCTCAAAGTCTGGTAGAATATGAAATTCTTATCAAGTCCCAGCGGTACCCTCGTTACCTATGCTTAGCAAAAGCCTCTTGGTCCAGTCATCACATGCCATGCTTATATAGGTACAGCGGTTGAAGGCTCTCGAGCGACTCCAACAATGACCGCACTGACCATCAGAATCTTAAATTACGTCCCACAAAATTTATATTCCCTATTTTCGTCGTCGAACGAAGCTGACACTGACGATTTACATTAAGCTCCTGACCGCCGATCTGCAATTTCGTTAATGAAAAAGCATTGGAAATAGTACGCAAAGTCATTGACTCTAGAGTCTGCTTTGTCCGATGGTTCCCACGAGCCTCGCTTTATTGGACACGCACATAAGAAACCCTCCCTCCAGAAACCATAACCAAGTTTTCAATGGTCTCGTGGTTACATATACTTATATATAGTGGCACCTAAGATAAAAGCTCTCTTTGTCGCAATGACGGTGTCTTCGCCAATTTTCCGACTATAATCTCGATTAAACTGCGTACCAAAGAGCCACCTCCACACTCTCACTTTCCCTCTCTCTCTCACGCAGTTGCTATTACTGGGAATGAGGATGGAAATTTCAGCGATACGAATGAGATAAGACGAGAATGGTGTGGTCGACTGGCGAGGATCGAAGTTGTTCATGGAAGAGACAACGAGAGAGATATAGATATAAGTATACCAGATCGGCTAACGGAGGGGAGATTGTTGCGAACACCGCGCGCCCTCACGCGGAATCACCCTCAACGAGAAGCGAACGATCGTACAATTAACGCCCCGCGTGGTGTTCCCCCACTCTCATCGTTACCCCCATCACCGTCGCTCGTTTCCCCGTCGAAAGTTGGTGGGCGCGAAGTGGGGGAACGAATATATCCAGTCTCGCTTCACACACGGTGCACGAGACACTGCGAATTTCGTATTCCGCGTGAGGCTTCTCTCGTCCGGGAGTACGCGGAGTTGAACCAAGTGCAGTTTGCCTTCGCCGACCATCATAATGCCCGGGTGTATCAGCTCTCGTGGATTGGGATACGTGCCACACCGCGTCTTATTTGGGTCACGAGCTCGGGTTACGAGCTAACTGTACTACGGGACCTTCGGATAAAATTAGGTATAGCTAGGAAGCGCACCGTCCTATCAGCCATCCTCTTGATCTCTTTCAAGCGGACCGTGCGGGCTCGACTTGCGTTCGAAAAAGAGCCATCTCTTGGGGCCCTCGGGGAATCGTCAGGCCGGGTCTAATTAAGAACTGCCGATATCGAAGTCAGCCTTGAACACCGGTGGAATAAAAATATTCGATGGATTCTACGCTGGCACTTACCGATTCGAGTTCAATTTCAACTACCTGCTAATGCTCGCGACAAACTTGATGGGTGAAAAGATATTTCGGGTCACAGCTTTAATATGAATCGTTATAGATCCGAAATTGTTTCTATGTTTGGAGGATTGTGTGGGCTATCGGATAAGCACGCGATTTGCACAGCCGGATGTTGAATTTGGAGAACCAATTTGGAATGATCCAAAATGTCTTAGGTGCTTAACCCATCTAGGCTAATGACCAATGGTATAGTATGAAAATACCACGGAAACGTAGCGTTCATTGACACAAATTTTTAATAAATCCACTTTTCACAAGACCCAATATTTTGAGAGGGCTAGAAACGTATTACAGAATTATTACTTAAATATACGCATGCTCGGTGTCAAGGTAATGTCTCATTGACTCAGTAATTGAAACATCTTCGTATTTTTATAAAAGAAGCAACATTCAATGGGCCGGGTTATTGGGATCTCTATTCAC
Source organism: Netelia fuscicornis (assembly GCA_946811545.1). Classification (NCBI taxonomy): domain Eukaryota; kingdom Metazoa; phylum Arthropoda; class Insecta; order Hymenoptera; family Ichneumonidae; genus Netelia; species Netelia fuscicornis. The sequence goes on from OX328012.1 coordinate 13,641,567, forward strand.
AATCTGTATACAATTTCACCCGTAGAGAATGAGAACTAATGATAATGTCCATCAAAGCAAGCCAAGTGGTATATCCACCTCCTCCCACGGGCTTTCTAAGGTAAACTAGCTTGTCAGAAAGGCGGATGTTCTATGCACGAGCTTAGAACATACGCTCTTCTCCTTCCTCGTCACGCGATACGACGTTCGCATACATCCGCTATAGGGAATCACACATGAGCTTTGACAAGTTTTGTTGCTGTAATTCGATTTCGGATAACCCCCGACTATATATAGTCGAACGCGGTGCGATTACCGAGTGAGGCCCAGGAGCACCGACGAGAAATGCCAAAGCCAAGGCATATGTCGATACATCGTGAAAATCCTTTAGAGCAGAGACTCCTGCTAATATACGTTGTGTATCCCATCTGGGGATTGTTGACGTCGCAGGAAAACGACGTCATGCTTAATTCAATTTGGCACAACCGATGCGATAACCGCAAAAGAGGTGACTGCCACTGGCACGGACAATACCTAGGCAATACATTCATTTGTACACTGGAGGCACACATACGCGAGTTGACCTACCATGACAATACACATTGACGATTTCTCTTCCCGTCTTCTTTTATATATATACCGATTTTTATAAATCCTCTCTCAGCTATACGAGGAAAAACAGCAAACGAGCGACGCTAACGGTTACCGAACGCACTTGGATCTTTCGTGTATTCCCTCGACCCCGTCATTGGACACAGTCGGATAGAGGCTGAGTGAGAGGATGAGCGAGAAAGACCGAGAACTAGTCGTAAAAGGATGCGTTTAATAAAATCGGAAGAGGCAATAAAACGAAACGAAGTATGACGCTTCGGGCCAACGACGAAGAACTTTCGTTGTATACGTTTATGTAGATATAAATGTATATATACATCTACGTCAATATATCCGAGCGTACATATACACGTGTACTACGGTTGCTGATGTTCATGGCACAGTCCGAGTTGATTCCACATTGTTTGCAGTAAAATTATTCTCGTATTCAACGATCCTACGACGAGAGCGACCGTAATCTGTGTCCCAGTAGCCGGCATCACCGGTATATATACACACACGTGCATACGTACATAGATATATACATATTTGCATGTATATAGTATGTACAAAGTCCGCCACGCGCGATAATATCTCTCTCGGTTCGCTTCCCGAAATTACTCTCGTTGTTGTAATCACTCTAATCGATCGTCGAATCGAGAGCTACATCGAGGTTCGCGTACTCGCTTCTACGCGTATACCCACATTCGTTGCGTGCGTGTGTGCGTTTCTCTACTTCTGCGCTGCCACGACGAATATCGCGTGCGTAAATCTTCTTTACGGCACGCAACAACGCATTTGTTCGCTCGTCCTCCCACGCGTGTACGCCACCCCTACAAACAGATAAACATAAACGAAACGAGATTTTGGCCCTGGACACCTCTCGTGACCTCTCGATACTTTCCGGCGAGTACACGCTACATCCCTCTGTCCCTTTGCCAAATTATAGATCCTTTTTTTCCCTCGACTTCTCCATATCGCGTGGATAGTCACAGCCTTGAAATTCGTCCGATTGGACGCTATCGATCGCTCGTCATTTTGTGCACGAGTGAATTTCCTTTGTTCGTTAATACGCGAGCGACAGATATAGAGAGTCGAGGAAAAATAGTTTTATGCATCGTGGGATTGACAACGCGTGTTGCAATCGCGACGAAAAATAAAGGGTTATGTGCGATCGACGACCAAAAATGCGGGGTCTTCTCGCCGCTCAAATAAAACGCAATTTGATCGGATCTGTGCTCTGTAGTTGCGTCGCGGCTATAATCTTTCGTCAGTATTACCAAAAACCGAGGATTAAACGCGTTCATGATTATTATCGGTATATCCTATATATATTTATGAGAGCTTATGAATTTGTATAATGAGGTTATTATAAAAGAAAACTAGACGCGATAATAGATGGAACGAGTGTGATTTGATAATACAACATCTGGATTAACGGTATGTACGTATACGCTGAAAATAAATTTCATTTGGTTACAGGGACTTTGATGCAGATGCAAGCTTCGAAGCTATGAGTGAGTACCTTCAGTCAACCGGTGGCAAGAAAGTGTAATTTAATCACGAAACGGAACAATACTTCTTCAGGTTCAACGTTCCTGCTCCACGAGGAATAAATTATAATACAAAATCGTTCCTCTCTGAGTTCTTTCTTCTCGGGTCATCGTTTTAATATCCAGCATTTTTGTTTTCTATTTAACCAAGATGATGAGACCAGGGAGCATAATAGTAAGAATAAAGACGGAAGAAGAAGAAAACAACGGAGGAATGAGAAAATAAACTACGAAATGCACAGTCTGGGCATCTGTTGTGTTTGCGTGAGGAGTAACTCTCGGGTTTTCTTTCCCTCTACTCGGGAGATGAGGTATGGAGGGGAGTTTTATGCGATCATAAAAAGGTATCCATCATGGATATGTAATACGGGTGAAGGAGGCTTCAACGCGATGCTCGTAAAGGTAAGCCTCGGTGCGTTCGCGAAATCCCGGATTTCATAAGTCGGGGTATGTGTCGCGTGACCGTCGAGAAAATGTTCAGAGAAAAAAGAGAAGCGGCACGGTTCGTTGGAAACGAAGAAACGCGAGGGTGAGGGTCGGTTGGGAGTCGGGGGTCAGCTTCGGGAATCTTTCTTTATTTTTCGCTTTTATATCATTTCGTTATCATCTTTCCACGGTCTTAAAGAACGTATATATAGTTCGCGATATTTTCTACAAGGGGATCCATCGTCTTGGCGAACGGAAATGTGTTCGTCTCCGGTGCGTTTTTCTCGTGACGACGGTGAGAGAGAGGGAGAGATTTTCTCCCGGTTGTATAGATGGAAAAGTGACCACGGCCTTTTGTGCTCAATGGTTTAGAGGGTTAAAGAGAAAAGGGAAGGAGGAAAAATGAAGCTGGCGAATAAAAGCACACGAGCGTAGCCGTTGATCGAGCCGAACTTGGTTGGGGAAAACTTTTTACCCGAAGAAATGGAGAGACCTTTGCCGTCTAACGTTTTCTCTTTCTTTTCCTTTTCTTATACGCGTACAAATGTATGTGTGCGGCATACGGTGGAGGTCGTTGGATTTTTCGGTCTGTCGGAACTGTCGAAGCGGTTGCCCGAAAAGTCGTAAGGTCATGAGTACGAGCGTCCGCTTACCCGGACGTGCCAACGTCAGGAGTTTTAAACTAGGATTCTGCACGAACACTGAGCTCTCCTTTGTATATTATTACATGGCGTTTATTATTTTTAATATCGCTAATAAGTTTCTACCATGGGAATGGTGGTGAAATAATGACTGGCTTTATTGCTTTTGATGCCGGAGGATATTGGTCATGGCATAAATGTGATGAAGTGTTGTGGTAAATGTGTGATTTATTATAAATTGAAATAAGTCGAGAATGTTTGGCTATAGTGATACGCATGCTATGTTCTTCTAATAATCTAAGATTGCATGGATTTTTTATTGATTTATTTTGTTTTAATTATTGTGCTATTAACACTTCTTGCAATGGTGAAAAACATTTTTAAATCCAAGGGGATTTCATTTCTAACAGATTTTTGAGCTGAATTGGACATCGAAATCTTTTGGTGTTCAAAATCAAAATATTTCGGTGTTTTATTCATCTATTTGGAAATAATTGCAGCAAATCTAATGTATATTTTACAACTTACCCAAAGATTCAAATACTAATTGCATTATTTAATTTGTTTTAATTTTACATTGAGGAAATTTGAGGAGAATAATTCTTTTTCCACAGTATTATTTATTTTCACATTTCCTCGTTGATTAATCTTAAGAAACGTTTCCTTATCAAATTGTGGAGTACTTAAATAATGAAATTCGTTTGAAAAATATTTGCTTGAAGATCTAGAGGATGCCTCGTCGAATCGGGAAAAATAACAAAAAATAACTTGAACAAAAAACTATTTTTAAAGCTTAGACTTTCCATAATCGTATTCCATCACGTTCTAATTTTCTGGACGAGAGTTGTAGGACCTATTAACTAATTTCAATATTTTAGCTCAATTAACTCTCCCTATACACATTATAATTTTCGCACCTTCCTCGACACACATGGATGCGTGTCCGTTCCACCGTGTTTTATCATACTTACAATTAGACTTGTTTAAAATACCTGAAAAAATTCAGGAGAATATTTTGGGATATATAGAAAGAGGGCGTGCACTGGGTGATGGATAAAAATTCATTTTTATTATTGTTATTTAATGGAAACTGATTGAGCAATATCGATTTATAGTTAACTTATTGTTAACATAGTTTAAACAACAAGGCCTATTAGTAACGACTCGAACATTATTTGTTTTACGAGTAGCCACTTTTAATTTGCGAGTAGCAAGGTGTCCTATGCAAAAATTGTGAATACATTAAAAAACGTTTCGATAATGAGCAATATATCGTATGATATGAACATTATTTAATTAAATATGATTAATTTACATACAGACTGCTCGCGTTTGTCACATGGCATAATTCTTCACTGCAAACAATAACCTGAAAAATAATAGGGTCAACTGGCTTCGCGATAAATTCATTTGGATAGAAGATAAAATAATCACCTGCGGATATTGTAAGGTTGGAAATGATGGCTACCACTCATGCACACAGCCTGCTGGTATTGCTCGCCCAGGAGGACGAGTACGGTAGCGTGTATTATTACAATAGACTAAAGTAATGAAAACAAGTTGGTCCGTTGTTCTCCTAAGTGACGATTTAAATATGCGAATAAACGTCCGAAATCATACATCACATAAACCACCATATAAATTCTCCTGACTCGCGGCTAGGTGAGAATCACGAATGTACTTGATCTTTATCCGATTGTTTACACTGTAACATTGACGAGTATATTGGCTAGATCAACCCAAACAATTAAGAGAAAATACATTAACAAACGTTACGACATCGCGATCGTGGCTGCAGACTCCAACTGCGAGATTAGATAAACAATTTAAAAAAATAGAAAATATATAAAAAGTACTCTATTTTCACACATTTCGCTTTCAAGAATATACAATTAGTAATTTTGTCGACTTACCTTGAAGAAAAAACACGAATCAAACATTTGTGTAGCTTTGCACGTATTGCAGTGAATGATTCATGAAACTGTAATAAAAACAACAACAAAAAATAAAGATTGTTAAGAATATTGTATTCCTTTATTATCATTATTATTTTATTTTGATAACCATGTGCGTAAGTATGCACTCTCTTATTTTCAATATTTAAAAAAAAGTTTATCCACCTGGTTGAAGAATGATTTTTTTTCACAATTCTTTTCTTTGATGTTACGAAGCTTTGAAGGGCTCTTACTGCAAACAACATATCGTGAACCACCAATACACAAAGCATGACATTGTTCAAACTCAGCGACAGTTGAGAAGTGGTCGCAGGTACACGAATCAAGAAATGGAGAAAATCAAGAGAGAAAATACTGGTCAAAAGGCTTTACTGCTACTGACTTTTCAATTATTCCGACAATGTTTGTGAAATATTATAAAATAAAATCTCCGGGCTCTGTGTAATTAACAAAAATAGATTTAGAACATAATTTTCATTGCTCCGATATTAATCATAGCTTCGTTGTATATTTTTGATGCGGAGATTGGAACAGTAAACACTGATACACGCGTTGAACGACAGTTGAGAAGGGTACCGATTTAATTTAGGTGCAACCTACCATGGAAGTTGACGTATGTAACAATAGCTCCGTAGCATAGTTATACTGGGAATTTGATTGGGCTCATGTGTATAAAAATTACAAAATCCGCAAAAGTGAAAAGCAAAACGAGAGTTTGACGCGGATTATAAACCCTATTCGATTCATATTAATCGCTTTGAGTCAAATAACCACACCGACAACATATCCAGCGCCCTTCCATCTCTTTTACATCACAATATTAATTAAATCGCATAGCGTCGAGTAATTAGCGAATTCTGATAACGCTTCGGGACCTACGGCGGAGTGAGAAATTAATACAATAAACCATATAATCAGTAAACAAAAAATATACATCTGCATGGTATGATTGTTTCGAAGCAATAATGTATTATCCAGATTACTATATAAATACTTTAATACTGTTTGACTCTGACTCACTCCTATTCGATTGATTATTTTTTATTCAATTTTATTCCATTTTTTCAAATGGCCACACTTGCGAAAACATTGTTTTACTATCTGCGTTATATACAAACCTGTCGATGGAAGTAATTTTAAATAAACTTTTGTTTTTAAATAAAAACAAATTTCAGTAAAATGATTTGGAGCTGTGTATTTTCCATGCTTCATTGAACTTGATTGCATTTTTTGCCAATCTGTAATTAGGCTATTTGTAAAATGGAAAAAGGTGTAATGTGAGACTTGGCACTTTATTTTCCGATACATTTCCCTTTTTACGAAGTCTCGTTCCCCTTTCCTGTCGAGAAAATTTTATGAGAGGAAAAAATTAAGAAGCTTTAGTGACAAAATTCCAATTTACCAACCTTTTTCATCTCTTTTGAGCTGCATTGTCTGAAAATTTCTTAAATTTCAATGATATTAACATTGTTTAGCAAGTTCAACGCAGTGATACATAAGATACATATGCGTTAGGCGAGATCGCAGCTACAATGTTCTACTAAATTTCAACCCAAACGTCGAGGCTATCAAAAATTAATTTTTGTAACCACTGCCTCGATGCAAATAGTGAACTTTGTTTACGTTTCCTGGTACTTTAATAAATAAATCATCATCTTTTTCAGGGGCATACAACATCCCCTTCAAAACAACGAGGATTATGAAAGTTAAAGGACAATTAGCGACTACAACAATCAAACGAATCGCAAACCTTGTGCGATGTCCAGATGTCAGTCCAGATGGCGATGAGTGTCGGAAGGCATACCTATTATATATTTATTATATTCTCTAGACTACATCGATATTAAATACCTCTCGAATCTGATCGTTTCATCCAGACTGGATAGTTGACATTTCATAGAGTCAGGGAAAGCAAAGTGTCCTGTACATCCACGAACTTCTGGGAAAACCTGTCAACTGCAATTACTCCAACTCCGGATTTCCTTTCGTTTAGTGCAATTTAGTAATCTGCCGTGTTAGCATTGTTAATTAAACTTCCACACGTACGATCTACCATAATATGAGTAATCTCCATTTACATCGTCCTATTTTTATTCTGTCTCGGCTCAACAAAGTAACCAAACGCGAATATATCCATGTATATTGTACCTATAGTAATACACGGATATATAAACGTAGTCATGGGGAAGAGCCAGAGACATATCGCGATACTTGAAGCGAGAATCGTCGCTTCATGTCGAAAAGGTGTACCTAATCCACGACCTTAAGCCCAATGGCTTCTTCTCCATGTCGTTCTTCGGGCAGCCCTTAAAGGTCTTCGAGTCAAGGGGGTTCTCTGTATAATAATCTTCTCCCTGGAGCAAATGATATCTTGTTTCAGGGTATTTGTCCGATTTTCCTCTCGACTGGTGACACTATACTGCACTCTTGTTCACCATTATTTGCCAAACCATTATGGTCGTGCGATCAACTTTAAGGGGGAATGTATACCTAACGAGGTCCAAGTTCCAGGCCAGAATTCCAAACAAAGGTAATGTCCCTCAGAGTATAACACCTTTACGCTGGGCCTGCTTGTACACAACCGGTAAACGCGATCTTCTCAAAATTACATTTTTCAAATTGGATTCAAAAATATTTGTAAAACTTTTTGTTTTGGCTATTTTACATATAATTGAAGCTAAAATTATTTTTTGCGTATCATAAATTTTTTTACAATCTTTACGTTTCTGATTCTCTGTGGAAACTAACTAATTTCTTCCAAAAGCTTTAATACACTAAAAATACCATTCGAAATTTTAATAATCCATTGGGTTTCCACGAGTCAGTAACAGCTACAAGTCAGAATGATCTTTTTTGGGCCATGTTATAACGACACATACCTCCACCAATTATTATCGTTTTTCAATAAAAAAAACATCCGAATGTTCTTCGAAATGAATGTTTTCTATGGAAAAAGCTCTAATCCAAAAGCTGCAACAGTTTCGTCGAAAAACTGTTGCAATTTTCTTTTCTTTGGCTTCCGAGGATATATTTTTCTTTAACAGCACTGCAATTAGCTAATTGACCATTACATGCTTTGCAAAATTGATTTCCACTTCTTCTCATATTCCTAATAACTATATATAACTACTAACAATAATATTTTCTACTATTGGAAATTACGCAAATTTTCTCCATTGACGTATTTTTCCACATTTTATATGTATCAAGATAAAAATAAAACGCAACTGTATAGAACTGAATTTACATAATTGGAAAAGAGAACTGTTCCGTTTATGAATGCACGAATTAATAAATATATGTTTTCCTTGTGAAAGTGAATAAGTTCTTTCATAAAATTTTCTTTCCTTCACAGTTTTTTCTTTATTTGAGGTACCTACTCATAATGACGTATTGCCCTCAATCTTAAGTATCTACCTTGATGTCAGCGATGGGATTTTCACCAAAGTATCATACAAGATTCCTCGAGCTGTGTAAATGATTGCGGTGCACACCCTTCTTTATAACATCGTGCTCTTTAAGGCATACATGTTCCAAGGGAGGAAAAGGACAGGAAGAGGGTGTGACATCCCCTTCGATCGACACGACTTAACGTGCTCTCCAAGGCGCCTACAACGACGCAGTCGCTTATCTATATCAGAATATACGTGTATTTCTCAAAGCGAGGTAAGAAAGAGAGAGAAACGAGAAGAGAGTATCACAAACCCGATGTAAGTTCAACCCCTCTTGCAGCTCTTATTCTCTGGCTTGATATTCTACGCGATCCCGACCATTCTTTGACAGCTATATATATATGTGGTCTTCTAAAATACTCCGCACACACTACACACATATGTATATAGTAAATTCGCTACGAGGTTGAGGTATAAGGAGCGAAGGGTATATTAGATTTACATGTAGATGGTGCTAAAGCAACCGAGAGGTCGAGCCCTCTTACAGAGACGATAGAGCGGATGCCCGGGACAAATTTCTACTTTGCGACGAGCCTTCTCCTGCTTCGCTTCGCCAGCATCCTCATTCCCAACCTCACGAGCGCACCACCTGTCATCTCTTCGTGTCTCGCAATTCCTGTACCTGTATTATAATTAATTCACTCCTCTTTCCACATCGTAGCACGATATACCGCGCGGCCTCCACTCCTATGTTGAAAACGAAGACGTCTAGCAATACAGGTATATACATATATAGATATATACACATGTATAGTATAAGTTTCGTACAGTATACATAGGAAGACTCTCGCCCGAAGCTCAAATTGAAAATCAGAACTCGAACCGCGACTAAGATGGAATAAATTAGGAGGCGAGAGGTACGAAGACGACGACGACGATGGCGACGATGATGACTATGCCAGGTTCGAATATATACCCTCTCTCTGTGTTACTGTCTCGCTTCATCTCCCACAAGGAATCAAGGTACGAGAGGGACCAGTTCACTCGTGCTCAAAGGTATATATATGTACATAGCTCATCGTCTCGGAGACTATAGCAGTGTTACGAAGGATATGCCGAGAGAGGTGAACCTGGCACGCGACTCAACAAAAGCAAACCACCCTTCTTGCGCTTGTGTATCCCGTAACATTATATATTCCAACGTAAGCTGTGAAAATCATATAGTACCTAGCGTATGGCTCAATCTTCACTGCCTCCACTTACGTCCTCGCGAAATACATCTCTTGACCACGCGACGATATTACCGGGATGGATATTCGGATTAGTTTGAAGATTGGGGTTTTACTTGCAGTTTTTCTGTGTTTTCTGGTGTTTTACAGGAGGCAATTACCAATCTAGTCAATAATTCTTACTGGACACATCCGATGCGAGTGAACAAAAATGTAAAGGTTCCTTGGAATTTTTCTAGATCGAAGGATTTTTGAGAATTCTTGTATGATTTTGATATGACAGTTCAAGAGTGGTTGGACGATTCAAAATACATTTTATGTTTGGATCAAATTTTCTATGACTATAAAATTTAAGAGAAACTGTCGACTGGGGCCAGATTTTAAACGGATTCAAATTAAATGAGTGAGTATTTTTTATCGAACGTGTTCCAGAAAATTTGTACATTTCGTACGATTTATTCGATATAATCGTCTTCATTGCCGCAAACATTTTGCATACTTAATCATCTACTTTTTATATTTTCTCGTTCCGTCAATTATCCTTTATATCGAAACGACGCAACGGGTGAATCTAGCTTTATATTTTTCTGAAATATTTCAGGAGTATCGCAAAAGCTTCGGCATATCATCCAATGGTTATGAGGACGCGAGAGGAATGGAACACGTAGCGAACAATGTGCGCGTGAAATTCAACCCTCTCTCCTCCCCGTCTCCTGCCGTCGCAGCGAATACACCGCGACGGATTATTTCACCATCATGAAGAAGCGATTACCAACCCAGCGAGAACGACGTTATGATCGTCGGTTTTCTCACACCCAGCACTTATATATATTATTTTCTCTACCGCCACACGCTATATCCTTGCATCGCCTTATCCGGCTCTCGTCTCGACAAATAATTTTCAACCAACCCACCCTCCCTCAACCGTTTCCTCGTAACCGTTAAAGAGAGAACAAAATATTGTTTCGGTATATATAGATACGTACTGTCATTATTTCGCGGTGACTTTGAATTTACGTACGAGAAAATTTCCGCGAAAGTACAGCAACGATATACGCATCAGCGAGTTTCCGTCTCATTTATTTTTTCATTCTTTTGCAAAACAAGAAATATATGCGAATAAATGGTTTTCGACAACGTTAAACGATTTTCTATTCTCTACAACGTGCGAAGGACTTTGGTAATGATGAAAGCTCGAATACGACTCCTCGGAAAACCTTTATCGTTAAATCGAGACGTCGAACGCTCTGGCGATTCAAAAATAACAATTTTTGTTTCACTGGATCGTAAGAATATCTCGTCGAAACTTCCACAATTTGCATAACTCCTTTTTTCCCCAGACAATGAAAAAACCTTGGTCCTCGAGAAATTAAAATTGACTTTAAACGAGCAAGTGTCGCGTGAGTTAATAAAAGACGCGACGAAAGGAACGTTTTCTAACTTTTTTGTGAAGTGCTAATAGTGGCAAAATTAACGGGAGATCTTCAGCATACGTGCCTCAGACATGGATGCTTATATAGCTCTCACATGGAGAAAATAAATCGTGATAAGTTCTACATATGTGACAACATACACGTGCGCATATTGTGACTCAAGGCAAAATCTTTTTGGTCTATTATAAGAGACTGCTGGAGGCAACGACAATTTTACCGGTACCCGGCGCTTTTAAAAGAGAAAGAGACAATGACGACGCGAACAGATAAGGGTAGATACGATCTGACGCCTTAGTGCCGGTTAATAACCCGCTGCTTATGCAGGAAAAATGTTGGTAAGAAAAAAAAAACTGGAAAGAGAAGTTACACATGGATGATATCGATGTGAGGGAGTTGAAGATGAAGGAAACGAGGAGTCAGAGGATGGGGTGAGCATAGAATGAAAGTAAGGGTGTTCCGTTAGGAAGAAAGGGACCGAGAAATAGGGAAGAGGAAGAGAAAGAGGGGATGTGGTCGGTTGTGGGGCTGGAGGGAAGAGGGAGCAGAGCCAAACGAAAGCGGATAGAGAAAACCTAGGAATGGTTAGAAGGGAGACAGGCTGATGGCGCCGGTTTCACTATCCCCTTTATATATATGTAGTATACATCAGGTCTCACAATTCGCAAGCTAGCACCAAACTCCACCAACCCCACTCTCATCTTTCACCTCTACTCTCCCGCTCGCTCTTCAAGTCGCTCTATTAAAAAGTTGAAGATAGCTCGTGTAGCGAGAGCCGTTGATGGTGGTAGTAGCGTGGTTATAGGACGACAGTGGGTGAGGTGAATGCTCGAGTCTGTGGCGTCAGAGCTTGTGCTAGGATTGGTGACGGGGGCGCCAGCTCATATATACATGACCCATACCCATGTATATTTGGATGTATATAGGTATATTTAGGTGGATACGCTGACGAGAGATGAAAGAAAGAGTAGAGGTACTCTCTCCGATGGGAGCGCACAGCGGTGAAGAGGATGCCAGAGGGTTACACACCGGTACTTAACACGAACCCCCTCCCCCCTTCACCTTCTTCCTACCACCCTCTCGTTTCTCCTACTCCTTTATATCCGTCCAACGCTATATTTACTACATCATAAAATCTTTAAAATCCTTCGCAAGCGAGAACCTCCACAGATGTGGCTTGGGGATATACACAGCTCCTGCATAGGTTTGTCGAGCATATATATATGCTATATGCGATTCTCACAACGGTAATTCACAATACGAGGATCGCCCCTAACCCCTCACCTACGTCTCTCACTCTTTCCTCCGATCTCCCACTTTTTCCTGTTTCCTACTAACCGATTTGGTGCTTCACTCTTCCCGTACCCTCTCGCGTGGAGAGTTTCCGGAGACTTCTATACGTGAACTGACGTTAACGACTGGAAAATAATAATAAAAAAATAATAAAAAACTAGCGCTATGGTATAGAGGGAACTAGCTAAAGCCAAGATTTCACAACCAGCCATTACCAATAAGTTTTAACTCCAACGAGCTATATACGGCTCCCCATGTTGGGCGCACTGGGGTTGTTGTTATCACGCAGGAAACTATAACGAACTCGAGGCATCCCGCACGAGACAGGCAATACACATACGTATTGGTATCTATAACACATGTTTATTGGGTATAAGTATCGATAGAACGCCAACGAGAAACGTACAAGTAACGAGAGTTTACTAGGTACATTGTTGCGAGAGTTCACCGAGAAACCGAAAACTCCCGGTTGAACGGTGCTAGAACGAGAGACGCGAGGAAAAAAGAGGGATCCGGTCTGTAAACGGCTTTTCCGTTACGAGACGTGCTTTCTATCCTCCAACCGGGGGCTATCTTCGCTCGGGACTTCGATTTACGAGCTCAAGGCATATGGAACGAAAAGGGAGGTGTGTTGCATCCATGAAAGAACTCAGACGTACGATCTTTCTACGAGTTACGTCCAGCTATATACATGAAGTATGAATTCCTCTTCCACCGGCCTAAAAACTCTTTATTCGAGGAAAGGCTAATTCTTGGAAAGAGAGGGCTGTTAGGATCTCTAGAAGTCACGGAGGACATCTACCAGCTGCGATCTCAACCAGCAATTCAAAAATGGGATTGATGTAGCTCGTGCCTATCGCATGAGTTAAGCCACATTGTGATACGATGATCCGTGACTCATGTGTCCTCAATTCTGTTGTAACTCATCGATTATCGATAACTGTTGCGTAATAGTCTAAGAAGTCGGGAAATGCAGCAATAAGGACATGAGTACAACGAGAGAGTCATCAGTGGCTGTTAAATATTGTTCAGACATGGAGGTCACTGCGATGTTTTACGATCCTTCTGTACTATATCCCGATGCATGTCGTTCGTGTTCCCACCTTTTGCCTCACGTTCGAGCTCCCATGGCTATAATTTGTAGTCATCATACCAACCACCCCGTGGCTATAAAAATAGCAAAGTAGTACCATCAGTTTTCAAGCGAAAATACATATAACAAAGAAGGGCAAGTTCGAGCTCGCAAAAGGGGTTGGCGAAGGGCGTTCAACGGGGGTTGGCAGTTAAAACGCGATGGTTGACAAAAGTAATCTCGTCTCGTCGTCCATGTTCCTGTCTAGTAGAGGTGTGTATATGTTGGTGGGTGTTCGTACGCCTCGTTTTCTCATACCGATCTATAAGTTGTGACCTATACGTTACGTGTACGTATGTTTTCTGATAGCGAACGATAACACCGCCAGGGTCGCGCAGTCTTGTACCGTATGTGAATATAAGTGCGGTAATAAAGATGGTGGCAAGCGATCGTATAAAGAGCGCGTTCGATACACAAGTTTTATGCGATTTATATCTTTCCATCAACCACTGCTGATTCCGCGTCGTTTTCACGAAACCTCCTTGACGCGATCTTATGGTTTCATCCCCAAATCGGTAAGAGCCGTGCATTCATCCTGCGTTCGGAAAAATATGGCTCACATTTCTACGGGAATTTATGATTATATTATGATGACTTTTTGCACACCCTGCACGACATAACGCCGTAGGGTGGTAAAACCGTTTGACGATTCTTCCAAATGAATTCAGGGATTTAGGTCGTAATAACCCTACGATCATAGGACCCTCTCCAGACACTTACTCTCTGAGGATAAGGCAGAGAGCTGTATCATCCTGCTGGCGAATACAATGGCTCTGGTTTGAAAGTAATCCGTCCTGTCTGTCCTCGACAAGACTTTACCGAACTCTCTCTTTTTCTCTCTCCACAAACTGGCGAGACTCTCGAACGAGTTTTATCCACGGGACACCCTAACCAGCCCCCGTAACTTCGGAACGAAAGTTGGCCTGTCTGCCTTATATATAGATATATATATATATTCATAAAATATAAGTCTCATCGCCTTTCTTTCTATGATCTGCGTCGTTCGTTCCTCCGCGAATATCGTCCGTTCCACCATCTTTTCATCACTGCCTCCTTTTTTCCACCATTCTTCCTGTCATTGGCCGTTCAACGCTCACCGACGCTGACCTCGGGGCTAATCGACCGGATGATTTTTCAGGCCGATTATTCGCAAAACTTTTGCGTATAACCGATCCGGCGCACTTCGAGTCGACGGGAGTGCTTTTTTTTATACGGAAAAAGGCGAATAAGATTTCTGCGTGATTCAGACCTTCGACCACTTTCCCGGGTACAAACTACCTACACATATATATACATGTAGGAGGAAAAGGGTGAAAGGCGAAAGTAGACAGTAGTAACTGTGAGTTTCATCCAACCCTCCCTCCCTCTCCCTCGTCCCCCTCCTCACCGCGCCTCTATTCCGCGTAGTTCAACCTTCGAAGAGATTTGAGAACGTGGAAGAGGGTAGGGTATGAATCCACAGGAGGAAGAAAACGAGAGGAACGAGAACGATAAGACGAAGGACTTCATCGTAGCGACTGATTGGCCGATTTGTCACCCCTTCCCGTGGGTCGAGACGACGCCAGACGAGCAGATATCCCAGCCTCCATCTCCGTACCTCGACGGTTAATTGAAGCGAGAGTTGGCTATGTATAGCTCAACGAGTCTTTGCACAGTAGAGTGTGATCTCAGGAGCGGACTTGGACAGAAGTGGAGAATGAGATAGTCATGGAAAAGAAGAGTATGCTATATACGGGTGTGCAACACCGATCGGTCAGAGAGAACGAGAGAGAAAAAGAGTGAAAAAAAACGTAAAGGCTCTCATATATAGAAACTCTCTCACTCTCTCCCGAACTCTGTCTCCAACTCCTTGCCTCTCACACTCCTCATTCTCGCGTTTCTTTTCTCTTCCGTTCAATAAACCGTCGGCGGGGTGCGTTCATCCGGGACATTGATTGAACGAACTTATCGTAATGGACCCAGCCGCCGTGAGACCGATCGGATTTTCTCAGATCGTTTGTTGTACCGGTACTGTGTGTGTCCAACCTTACATATATATATATATATGCAGCAGATGTACAGTACAGTCATCTGAAAGAGAAATGACCCCCACCCCACCCCTGAACAAACTTGTTCACTTCGATTCTTCCTTATTCTTTCCCTCACACAGGACGTAAACCCACGCCTGCACACATACACAGACACACGCACACACACGCTCATATATATATATATAGAGTGTGGTCGTTCTGTCCCGGGAATTGGTGATAACGTTGGACCGATGAATCTCGAAAGAAAAAGAGGGAGTCTATCACGATTTTCTCACGCTTTTAGCAACAAAACAACCTCACGGAGTTTCTTTTTCTCAGGGTCCTTCAACTCTGTGATCGACGTATCGGGGCTTATCTCTGGTGAACGATTCGATTTCCGATTCTGTCCGGAGGTCAAACTAGCTCCGATCGTCGAACGTTAATTCCAGATTAGAGAGCGAAGGTACGAAATCTTTTCGGTTGAAATTGCGACAAAATACGGAACACATAGTTAGCTCGTGCTACGAATGTGTAGCTTACCATCCTTGTCCATTCTACCTTACTCAACGATAATCGTAGCTGGGTGCGCGTCCTTTTTCTTCTTCTTGCGTGCGCAAAGTTTCGAGAGAAAACACGCGTGAGAAACGGAAAGAGAAAGAGGGAAATTGAGAGAAAGGCAAAATTCAATTAAGTATAAATCCAACGATAAATCCGCGCTACCTCGGTAATGTGGTGTCAGATGTGGCTGGCTGGTATACACAAGAGGCTGAAAACGAACGAAAAGCTACGGCGAGGAAGGACAAAAAATAAAACACGGAATAACGGAGAACAACAATGAAAGGGAGAGAGAGAAAAAGGGAAATGGGACTTAAGTAAGACACATAGTTGGAAAAATCCTAATGAATAGTAATGGCTGGGCCGATTACGGGAGGAGAAACAACGTACGCCGGAGGGTCTCTCGACGAACGAAGAAAATAAAATAAAACTAAACAACCAAAATAAAAAAAAGAAACATGGCACGGAGAAAGTGTACGTGCGCCGAGGAATATTATACATTAATGGAAAAGAATATCAACCGGAATGATCAAGTAAACGTAATATTGTAACAAATAGATTTTCAAAAATTCTTCATTTTTCTTATCTCCAAATTTATGAATGATACAAATACATTTTTTAATTCTCAAATCTGTAATAGCTATGCACATATACGCACAGTCATAGAAAACGAAAGAGAGAGAGAGGAAGAGAGACAATGCAGAATTTTGAAATAAAATAATTTGCAATGTAAGTAGGAATATGCGTGATAAAATTTCGATTTCCCTCAACATCTGCACGCGCCATCTTATTGAAAGTACGTCCTCGTGTCGTGAAAGAGGGAATTTGAAATTCCTTCCTGCAGGACCTGGATATGCAAATATTAAAGCTTAAATGGGAAGGTAATACGTGTTTTACTATCCAATAGCACTCGGCTTTTATCGTGGCTTCGCGTTGTCTAAGCGCCTATATACCACGTTTGCTGGATAGTTGCACCATGGATTTTCGGGATTTACATGGGTGGTTAGTTATATACGTAATGGTCGCGTGTATATATATTTAGACAGATATGTATTTATGCGGGGGTGCAATGTTCCTCCTTTGCATATCTATAATACGTTTATATATTACTCTATATATATATATATATATATATATATATATATATATATATATATATATATATATATATATACTTGTATGCATATTTTATCGCACTTTACAACGCACTTCGCCTCTTAAAAACGACGTTACGACATTCAGAGATTGCCATTTGGGAAGTACGATGCAGGATTCTTGGGCCCGGGGTAGTTATGCACCATTCTCGAGATTTCCTCGTACCTACTCAACTTCTCCTGGCCAAAGATCAATGTTTGCCATATAAACTAATGACTTCTTGCACTTGAATTAATCGTGTAATTTGCACCCTCTCGTTTCAACCCTTGAGTCTTCAATTTTGTATAATCTTTCATAATAAAACAAAAAACAAAAAAAAACAGTGCGAGCATTTAAACTCGCTTCGACACTTTTCACGTAATAGTATTTCGACCTTGGCTTGGTTTTGCTCGTGTATCCGTTGAACTGTTATCCCTCCGCTCGCGAATATTCGAACTTCGGCGTACGAATAACACCTTCCGTACACGGATATGCGGCACGCATACACTCTCGATTCGGTGGTTATATGTACAACTCACCGACAGCAACGACCGTACGTTAGCCGATTTCGGTGGTAGCCCTTGGTAAATAGCAAAATTTCATTTCGTCGACCCGACACCCGGGCACCGTCTGTAGTGGCAACACCAAACTACATATACACACACGTACCACCCAGAGGCCCACCCAAAATTAACCGGCGTAACTTTGTGCCAACAAATCTTCGGCTTCGTCCACGCACAACCATCCCCTACGGCCAACAAGAGTTCTCCTGTATACATATTATATAATATATACATATATATATATATATATATATATATATATATATATATATATATATATATATATATATATATATATATACGCATACGTATAGGGAAACTCTGGACGTAACCTGTCGTCTCTATATGGGGATATCAACCTCTTTCCAACACGAATCGCACATTCACTATGGGATAATATGATCACAGTTGTAAAATCAAGGATTATCACGCGTATCTGTTTGCCATACCTAAATCATCTGGCGTACGTTACAAAACGTCAGTATGTAATGTTTGCACCGATGCTGAGTTCTTGATTTACTATACGTAGATAAAGTAGCCTAGACGCGTCTATATAATATACACGCATATATGTATATATATTAATACTTCGACATTACAGAACGTAAATTTTACGGTAAATTTCGAGTGTACTTGCACCTGTGCATTTTCATTCATGCTTTACGAGGCGTGAGGCTGCGATGTGCACTCACGCTACCGGAAATAATAAGTTAAATTGCGAAATATCAGTGTCACCACGTATCGTAAAATCGTGAACCAAGCGGATAGAAGGGAAGTTTGTAATAGACGCAATGAAACACGAAATTCTGTATTTGAGCAATCTCAACGTACACATATTTATTGGGCGCTCTAGTACGACAAATAGTCGATACATTGATAAATTATTCGACCTAAATTATTCACATTTACCGAAAATAAATTGATCGTTATTTCTCCCTTTCACCATAAAGAAAAAAAAGAAGAAATAAGAAAGATTGCGACACTCGATACATACAACAGTGAGCATACAGCCATCTGGTACCCTCTTTTTTCAACCCTCGACTCACGAGTTCACCGATTCTCTCGTTCTGCCCCACCCACCCAATATATCGGAGGCTCGTAGCTGCTGCTGGTATCGTTGCTTGAAAGCGAGCAATGTCGTCGAAACGATTTGACATTTCGACGGCCGATAAGCAGTTTAGGTGACACCGTGTGGAGGGTTGCGCGCGAGGCACGGAGAAATGTTACATGGCACAAGAGGGATGTTCTTCTCGCGCCGAACCCCCAACACGGTCGGGCATGAGGCATGACACCACTCCTGTACATCGGCACAGATTTGCGTTCTATACACAGATACACTGATCCATGTATATCTCTACGTAATACGTAGTATATGTATATACACATACATTAACACATATATATACAGGGTGAGGTTTATACAGGGTGAGGGTTATACAAGGTGAGGATTATACAGGGTGAGGCACATAAAGCCTTACAGAACAATAGCAGTCGAACTATCGATCATATCCAAAAATGTTGCAGACAAAAGTTTCAGTGTTCGAGAAAGTCATCATACTGAACTTTTCTAATTTTGTATCAGTAAATGCCCTGAAATTACATTAAGGTCAACTTTACTTTTTTTAAATGGAATGATACATTTTTTTCAACCGTCTGACTGGAGCACTTTAAGCCACATAAAAACATTAAGGAGTCGAAGTCGTTCAAGGTCATTCATGGCCAGTATTGATAGTAGAAATTTGAATATCTCGGATCATTACCAAATATTTGATAGTCTTATAAAGACGTTAGAATAAAAAGTTCCAAACGAAAGTTGTACTCTGTGGAGGGGACCATTTTTTTTATTTCGGTAGAGCCGTTGGCGCACAGTAAAATTCATCTTCACTTAAAAAAAAACCTTGGCTCACCCTGTATACACGTATTTTGTATCGGAAGATGTATATATTACATCGGAAGGGATATCATACGAGGGGATACGGTAACAGCTTTACTGTATTTGCTAAGGTGAACCAATAGTAGCGCAAACAGCCAGTTGAACACGTGTGAACGCGGAGTAACTCAACACATTGTCATCAATACGAACCTAGGTTGGAACATGCACGTGGCTTTATGTATATTGCATATTTACGGGGTAGAATATAGACGCAAAGACTTTGATCGAGGATATCCGTTCAAGTATTTTGTAAACGTTCGCAAGTGTTTACAGGTGTTAGTTTCCCAGTTGACGATAAGCTGTAAGGTGGGAGAAAAAAACAATTTTTGTTTTCAATAGGACAATGTTTTGTAGAAAGGAACTTGTCACGTAGCGAAGGGTGGATTGGATCTTACCCTGAAATCGTGTACCTTTATCGATCGAGAGTCTTTCGAGATAGAGTTTCGATATAAACAGATGTGGCGATACCGGATAGTGTAGTTTGCTGTCTAGCACGTATCGATGCTTGAGCAATACGTTTATCAAATATGCATCGAGTAAGCGTATCGCGTAATAAAATACGAGAGGGTTGCTCGATAAGAGCAGCAAAGTGTCGGGAAAGAGTTTTTGAAAACGTTATGGTTGACGCACGATACAAGGTAATGCCGAAGATGACGTTGAAGAAAGGGCGTAGTTTATCATCCCTTGCGAAGTGTTTATATAGTTGCAATTTACAGAGTGAAGATAAGTTCGATATCGTAAAGTTTCACTCCATTTTTCAACCAAACGTCCATACTGACTCGATGTTTTTATGTATTTATCTTATATTCTGCAGTTTACTCTTCGATTACTTAAGAATGGCGCAAGGGGTTGTACTTCTTATGTTAGTCGGAGGAGATTGTAAATAAGGGATGAAAATCTCGAAGCTTCGAAGAGACTTTCTAAGATTCTTGTTGTTTGCAGTAAATAGACACGATGGATTTAACGTTACTTTTAGTCGTGAACAGAAATAGATAAGATATGGTGATAGAAGTGTTCGTTTTAGAGACGATTCAATGTGAAAAACAAATATTTCGTTATTTCACTTATAGACCATGATCCACCAATTATACTGCATTCATCGTTTAAATTGTAATGTATCGATTGCATCCCTTCAAGTTATGTTTCAAGTCAACCCTTAATAATCACACTGGGCCCACGGGACCCAGGTCCTTTTTTGACCTGGAATACTGCTCACTAAAATCCATCAATTGGGTTTGTGGCGCTATCTAACGATAGTTTGGATCTTCAACTTTAGTACCGAGAAGTTAGATTTTGAATCGGACCGTTAGTCGGATTTCCGTTTCATTCTTTCCTTCTAAATCGCACCTACGTTGGATGAAATAAATATACTTTTTGAAAAGTCCATAGAAGCCGTTATATCTATTTCAAAATACATTGTTTCCAGATTCCAGATAAAATCACTTTTTTGTCAATAATTACAAGATTTACAGCAATTTTTGTAAAAAAAAAGTCATTTTTCGCGAGTTTTTTTGCACAATTTTTGTTGCATATCTGAAATTTAATTTTTTATTTCTAACCAATATCCTTGTATTAAACAAGGTTCAAATTATACCTCACTATTTTTTTCATATCGCTCAATGCAATATTTCATTATTTATAACAATTTAAAAATGACTGGATCCAATGCACCCAGCATGACTATAATGTGATTCTAGCTAAATGTGACTATTAAGGGTTAAAAAGAATTAATGAAATAAAATCTAAACTAACTATCAGACACTTACCCTAAAAAGATATCAAATAATAAAATATGCTGAAATTTAGGTGCATAAATAAAAAATTTATTTTAAATATCAAATATCAAAAATAAAATATCTAGATATAAATGGATTATTGCCTAGTTGAAGTGTCGCTCACATGCGTGCGAACTTCTTACAGCCCTTTAACATATTCATCATCGTAGTTACTGTGACATATCCTACCTCGCTGTATTTTTCATATTTTGTCGCGCCTGTGCAATAGGTGAGGCACCGTGAACGACTAAAAAGTAGCAGAAGTGAAAAGAAAATATACATTGAAAGAACTTTTCTATAAGATTGTACCCTCAAACACGAACTCCTTTTGCATTCTAAACCTAGATAAAGGTTGCTCTCTGTGAACGGGTTTCGGCCAGATATTTACCCGTTTATTTTTCTCTTGCTTCCGTGGGTGCTCTTCCATGAGAAAGTGATTGCCATGGTACGTCGGAGATAGAAGATGGGACAATGGTAAGCGAACGCAATGTATGAGGAACTTTTCTTTTAACCGTTAAGGGATGATGAGTCTTCGCACTGTTGGAGCCGTTTTGCCCGTTCGTGCATCTCGAGCCGAGTGAAGTGAGAACAAATACGGAGTTGGTGAAGAAAAGTCGCGCTAACGAGCAGCAAGAGCACGATGGGATCGTAGATATCGTTCGTACATCTTGTTCGTAGTGAAAGGATGCCTGTCACGGCCATGTGAACATTCAACGTTTCGTATTTGACACTAGACAAATTCTCATGCTAAAAAAACCGGTTTCTTGGCAATGATACGTAGAAAGGTCGAATGATAACGCGGGCAACATTCTTAATACTTTTTCCATTTTTTGCAACTCTCTCCCTCATAATCCTGGAAGGTTCAAAGCTCTTCGTCATTAAGATTTTAATGCAAAATTTTGTTAGTAATATATAGTTTTGGAGGTCTTAATCGTACTGTTGCATCTTGCAACGGTTGTTTACAGAGAATGTTCCAACCGACGTTTTTATAAACGCTGACCTAGTAAATTAAAATTACAAATCGTCCCCTAATATTAATGGTCCTTTTTAATGATTTTTCCAGTTGCTTATACATAAGCGATATTTCATTATCTTTTTATATACGTACTTACATTTAAGATTTTTGCAGTAGAAAAAAGAGAATTTTACCAATAACGCCTATTTTCGAACGGTTGACAGCATTTCTCTTAGAGTTGTGTCCTCGAATCAACGCCTAGCATGTTAGTAGAACATGTTCCGATTTTGAATCAAAAGATAGGAAATTAGATTTAAAAAACCGACATTTCGAAATTACTTTTTTTTATACATTCTTAAAGCTTATGTCGATCGGAAATTGTTTGCTGTTGACGAATTTATGGCTCGTTTTTAGCTGGTTCGAAAAATGATAGGGGAAAAGTCGAAAAACCTGGTTTTTCATCGTTTTTTCGGGGTTTTTGTCCATTCATATGGTCCCTAACCATAATTTTTGCGATATGCGAGAAATTTCCAATGCACATACGGGCTTTCACAATGGTTTAAAAAAATTTATTGATGGCCATTTAATTTCCAAAATTTGGTCAATTTTTGTTCCTCTCGAGCTGTTTTTCTCACCCACTTATAACATCGCAAATTTTTCGCTGACCAGAAATATCACGGTTCTTTTTTTCCCGCATATGAATTCACAGGCGGAAAATCGAGAAAACACGAAATTCCTTACTATTTGCGAAATTTCGCCCATTAATTTCCAACTATCGTAACTATCGCAAAATGCCACGACTGCACTCTTGACACTTGTCGCAAATTCCAAATCTCTACAAACGTGCGAGTGCGCACAAACGTATGAACGCGCCGCAAACGCATGCCGCGATTTCCCTTTGATTTGGGACAAAAACCGACACTCTCAGATCGGCTACAAACGCTTGCAAACTTACGCAAACCAAGCCAAATACCTTATCCACACGTTTCAATTTGTCACAGCTTGTTGAGGTTTCCCAAGCGTACGGTAGCGGCTTGAATAACTATCATTTTGCGACTATGCTAACGCAGCCAACTCCCTATGGGTACAGTAGTACCCACAGTTCGCCTTTTCCCTGCTCAAATATTACTCCGTTGAACTAATGCTCCAGGTTGTCACCTTACGATACGAATTAAGTATGATGTATACAATTCTTTTTTATAAATAACAATTTCTAACCGTACAAAAATTGTCAAACTTCATCCTTTCTTTCCTCAGTGTACATTCACACATGGAAAGAATTTTTATAATTAATA
This sequence comes from Netelia fuscicornis, assembly GCA_946811545.1. Lineage (NCBI taxonomy): Eukaryota > Metazoa > Arthropoda > Insecta > Hymenoptera > Ichneumonidae > Netelia > Netelia fuscicornis. The sequence continues at coordinate 13,665,407 of OX328012.1, forward strand.
TAATTTTTATAATTTTATAATTTTTATAATTTTATAATTTTTATAATTTTATAATTTTTATAATTTAAATTTTACTGTGAAATCATAGTAACTGAGTGACAAATATGCAATTCTTCAGGTTTTTGGAAAATAAATTACACATTTTAATGGAAATGAGTAAAAATTTACTGTTGTGGGAGAGAGATTTAAAATATTTTCAAGAATTTTTACTGCAATTAACAGTAAATTTTCGTGACACGTAAACATTACTACAATAAGTTAAAAAAAAGGGCTGATACAAATGAAAGTACAGTGCAGTACAGTGTTCGGTGCACATTGAGAAATTTGCGTGTTTGTCTTGAAAATTCAAAAAGGAAGCCGAAATTCCGTGCGTTCACCAGAATTTTTATGATCTTCACAGTAAAATCAGTTAGGTCTAGGTCGCCTGACCGTAATCCGCGAGCTCTATGTAGCGCGCGTAAAAATGATGCTCCGTGCTAAAATTTTCACACGCCTGAAAATAAAATATTTGAAACTAGTGTCAACTTTTAATCGTTTCCACATTTATCACCGTGTTCACGTTTTAAATGTAATTTTTACCGAGATTTCACCGTAAAAATTAATAAGAAATTCTCTCCGTGCACGTGTGTCTTAATGTAAGCATAAAATACTGTAAAGACCGAAAGGGCTTTGAGGTTCAAAGGATATTTATGGAACAGCCGAGAAGTTCCCCATGCTTCCGGTGTATGGGATTCGGCCAAGATTATAAAAAATGTCCGAAAAATCGTAAGCCGGAAATCACTTCTAAATTAACGAATCGTTCCAAGACTATATCATAACCTAATACCAAGAGCCTTTATTTCTCGTTTTCCAAAAATCCTGGAGACATCGACATTCAAGAACTAGCGAGCCGAAGTCATTGAAACCATAATAGTTTGCAGTTTTCTGGGATTCACTAGCACGCTCATGCACTGCCTCGGTTGAGCCTATGTAGAAGCAACCCCCGTGCTGGCAGAAGCTTTCGGAGGTGCCCACCGACTATTCCCAATCATCGCGTAAAGCCCCATCGTTAGTGGATGCTACCCACTGTTTGCGAGATTAACCCGTTCGCCGAAATCGGAGCACCTCGCATATTCCCTGACTCCCCCCCCCCCCCCCCCCCTCCCCCTCCAAGCTTCCCCCTGCTCTCACACTCTCTCTATCTATCTATCTCCTCGCACTCATCGAGAGACTCGGGAGAATGTTTGGCTTTACCAGCCCAATACGTTCATGCTGCTGCTGGGTGTTGCCAACCTATTTGGATCGCATGGAGAGCCTCTTGATCGACCAGGTGAGGACATTGCCGTACACGTGTGGATATGCCAAATAGTCTACTGCGTCGAATTCTAGGATTTCGTCTAGGACCTAGGCGCTCGAACCCCCGATTATAATTATGGCTGTTCCACTTCCGCCATGATTAGAAAACAAGAGATTCAGTCTCATTTGCAATGAAATGTTAGACTCACAAGAAAGTAATGGCATCTTTGGTGCTAATAGTAAATTTGTTTCTTCATTTTATTTTTTATTATCCTTTGTCTTGTCTTGGATATCTAAAATTGAACTTAGTCAATGAACAACAATTATTATACTCAATCGACATTTTGATATTGAAATACGTTTACATTTTATTTCGTTCCAAAGGGTGTTGAATAAGATATACGCGATACTTTCTCGATCTTATAAATTCAATAAAAATATTAATGAAATATTTATGGACTTACCGCCACTAAAAAAAATCATCGTCATTGATAATCGACAGCTTCTTACAGTATAAAATACGTTTCATTCCAGTTTCCCAACATCGAATCAAAATACGATTACTCTTGTCTCCCCTATCGATTCAGAAATAAATATCACATGAAGCATGTGTTAAATAGTTCAATTAATAATGTAAATTTTAAATGAGCACGATGGAGAATCGCTGCCTCAAAAAACTTGTTACCAAGTGTTTGGTCAATGATACAGAATAAGTAAAAGGAGTCTAAAATAGCGTGCGTGATGTCCATTTTCAACAAGGACCCAGTGCTGCTCCGATATCAGTAGCACTCTGACAGCGTGCTGATCGAGCATTCCCTGTACGTTGCATAATTCTACCTAGTTTCTACTAGTTGTACGATATGTCGTAACAAAACTCGTAATTGCTGCTCCCAGGTTGTAAAGCACGTACCTACCATATTCCAGTCGAGGCAGAGAATTTATTTATCCGTATGTTCCACACACCGAATGACCAACGTGCCGTATTTATTTCTCGCTCTACCAAGCAAATTATTCACAAGCATGGGGGGGGTTCCATCCCTCGTAACCGCGTGTATATATGTATCGTTATGCAGAAAGAGCGACTGCCCACCTTTAACTCGCGTAATCGCGCGGCGTAGTCCAACCAGACCAGCGTTACACCGGTGTATAGCTGCGACTGGCTAATCCCTCTAACAAAAATATGGGACATTTCGTAGTTTTGAGCCGAAACAGGAAGCTCATTTCTGCTCTTTAGCTGGTCGCAGAGCCCGCGGCTGTATGAGCGACTCGTTGAGATCGCCGGAGTTGGCCTCCCCCTTAATCGCGCTAAACGGTTATGAATCGACCGAGAAACGTTGGCCTGGGCAAGGACCTGACGTTTTAGAGCAACCTCTCGTCTCTCCGAATGAATATTTTTTATTGTGTGATGGAGCGAGGAGATATAGAGTGATACAAACTCGGCCATTATAATAATATTCTGACTCCCAAATTCGAAACCTTTTGTCGGTGGTATCTTCCCTTAGTTAATAAATATGGCGAGGATAATTAATCACAAAGGCGGATAAACTTTTCCTTCTTATTAAATTTTAATTAGCTCAATAATCTTCCGAAATCATTTTTCACACACATATATATATATATGTGTGTATGTGTGTGTGTCTGTACCATGATTATCTTCTCACTTCCAAAGTAGGAAACTTTATCAACGATATTTTCATCAGAAAGAAGAAAGTGCCGAGATAAATTAATCGAAGAGTCAGATAAAGTTTTGCTTCGTATGAAATTTTAGTAAACACACGAGTCTTTCAAATTAGTTTCTTATATATGTGTGTATATATATCGTATAAGAGGTCTCACCACCAGTTTTCTATGTACGAGAGGAAGTTACACACAATTCACTCGCGACAATCGACAGAACTTTGCTCTATCCCTTAAAAGGAAGAAGGAAAGACAAAGAGAGAGAGAGAGAGACAGAGAGAGAGAGAGAGAGAGAGAGAAGGAAGACCGCTCGCAGCTTTGCAGAATCATGATACTTTAAGCCCAGCGTTAATTGGTACCGGGACTTTCATGCCGGTTAGAAGCTCTCGAGCTTTGTACGGAATTCGCGCGCCAGGTAACGTCTCGCGTACTACCCATCCTGGGCGGCTTCTCACTCTATATCGCATATACATATATGCTCTGTCTGGTTCCTTCAACATAGAAGCTCGAGCCGCAGTTCCACTTCCTGCCGTCTCCTCCATTAACTTCCTGGCGAACGTGTCCCAGCTAAGATTGGATTAGGACCACGCTGTTTCCCTTTTCTCTCCCTCCTTCTCGCCTTCTCGCTCTTTTGTTTCTCTTTCTCGCTATTCCGTTCGTCATTTCGAGCCATCTCGTTTCTCTGCTTCTCTGCTCTCCACCATCACCCAAGATTCCTCACTTTGTCATTCACTTTTATCGCATTTTACTCTCAAACTCTTGAATTAATTATCGGGGTAGACTGCAGGCTTAAGATGTTGCGTCTTCAACGAGAAAAGGAATTTTTTTTGTACGGAATTCGTACATCCATGGTATCGTACGAGTTCGCTATTTACGTCTTAGCCATTTCGCAAGAGCTAAACAACGAAATTCTTGATGTGAAGCTAGGTAATGATACGCTAGGGTTGCGCTATGGTTCTTGCGCTTCTTCACTTTTGCCCAGCGCTGAACATAGTAGTTAGATTGTGGGATGATTCGTCCATTGACCTCCAGAGGTCAGTTTCGACATCGAAACTCCCGACCAAGTTCTACCCTTAGTTATAACAGTTTGTCGTCCCGAAGGTTTAGAGATAAAGTAGCTCAAAGGATAAACGACATTCGAGATAAATGCACGATTCACCTAGCAATATTTCCACGGTGATCATAAATATATATGTGATATTTCTATTTTACAAGACATGAAAATGGACCTCTTGAAACGGGAAGAAAAAAGTTTCCATAACTTCGTCCTGTTGCGATTTTTCAAAAATACCAAATTAAAATTATAAATAAATCATCGAAAACTTGCGCTCGTTTTTTACGTACGTTGATATATTAATATTTTTCGGATTGGTAGTATAATTATAAAGTAATAAGGCATTCAATATCCATCGTAATATTCGTAAAACTGATATTTTCTAACCAGCCCGGAATCTTGAACTGTGCAAGCACGGACGGATCCGTCAATATAACTCGATGGCCAGTTTGAAAAGCCGTGTCGAGAGCTTCAACTTCTCCTCAACTAATTACGGAAGGCTACAACTTTGCCGCTATTATCAGGTAATTGGCTGGGCTGCGCGGAAAGAGAACCTCTAATATCTCTGAGTTCGTGCTTTTGATGATGTAAATGTTAGGATAGCTTACGCCCTACGGCTCAATCTGCGGGGTTGAACGCTTTTCGTGATTTTCAGTCGCGCATGCGCGATCGGTTACACATCATCGAGATATCTCAGACTGGTTTTCGTACGTATAAAGGCAAGTTTTATTTCTTGTCTACAACACGAGGAAGCCTCTATCGATTCCGTGGCAACGCTCGGCTAACGGGCTTTCGAAGATCCCGTACAAAAACGCTTGTCTCGGTTTCGATAACGATTTTTTGTAACTTTTTACCAAAGTTTCACCAGTTTAACGACTTTACCGTACCCAAAACAGTTTCAAACTGGAAACAAGAAGCCTTACAACATTTGAAATACCATTTGCCACATCCACTGTCGAACTTGTCAAATTTGTCGTAAATGTTTACTGCTTAATCTTCCCGCACAAAAATTGCAAACCACGTGACATGAATTTACGAGCATATTAAGTCCAAAAATAATTGTACATATTATATGTTTTATTTGATTATTGAACATTATTATCATTATTAGGAACACATATTATTTTATAAATGTAAAAATTATACCTAATGATTACTCGAGAATCTCTCAACGTAATAAACTCAAACAAAATTGTATGTTTTTTTATGTTGCCCCATCCGATCAAATATTTATACGAAATTCCAGCACTGCTTCGTGAAAGTTTTAATGTTTTTCCACAGCATCAAAGAAAATATGATGTTAATTTATTTTTATTTAACCATATGCTCCAAAAATATTGCTTTCGTTATGTTTAATTCGCGAAATACATATATATAGAACGAAAAATTTAATTTAATTATAATACGAATGTCATACAGGAATAATTTTACTAATTACGTCCTTTGTACGCACACTGGTTCATATGTCCTTCTCGCTCGTGGAATATCGGATTACAATAAAGTCAGAAGAATGGTAGAGGTGACATGTCAAAAAGAATAAATTCTGTTCAGGTATAAGTATTTGTCGTCCATGGATAGTGGACTAACTAATGACATTTCGATAAACATGATCAGAATTACCCGGTTTCCTATCTGCTGACCGTGTGTTATACATAAACAGTACAGTCCGTGGGTGTGAAAAAGCGACTTTGGATCTCCAATATTCATTCCAGTCGGATAGCATGTGCAAGGCAGTACCCGATAAAAAAAATATAGGAATAAAAATAGTCCAAAACAACGAAAAAGTCTTGCTGTATCAGCGATGCCCCACGCATATCTCCACCTGCTTTTCCTTTTCCGCGTCTATCAATCGTGATGTGCAATCGGAATTTTGTCTCGCGCTGTGGAGCGACGAAAGATACAGAAGTATAACGGATTTATTCGACTACGGCAAAATAAACGTTCGAATATTTTAGCAGCTTTGTCAGCTGTCAAAATATCGCTTGGCTCGAATGATGACGGATATAAAAAAAACAACATTTGTGCATGACATTGACTATGTAGAGGTATATATGCATAGCGTTTTGGAGTTTCCTCGCTTTTGTGCATGCGTAAATAATATATATATATATATATATATATATATTCGCGAACATATATATTTACGCATGTACAAAGGTGAGGAAACTCCGAAACGATATATATATATATATATTTATACAGGACGAATTTTATAATTTTATAAATTTTATTTATTATATTATTACGCAATCATTTTTATTTCTCGAGCATTGGCTGCTAGGGCGGGAGTGGGCGGCGCCAACGATTGTCGGCGCGCTCTGATTGGACCAATTTAAAAAATTGATATCTCGTAAACTATTAAAGACATCCCCAATGTATATTTGGAACTTTTGTTTATAATGATCCCATCTATCTTATAAGAAATTCTATGACACCTTATGAAATTCATCCTGTATATGCAGCAAATTACACGAGATTGACAAATTTTTCGATGGCCACGTTGGATTTTGATCAAATTTGAGTATGTCCTGCAGTTATAAATGATAATTTTTCGAAAACCCTTTGAGGCGCTGCCACATTTTTTTTTAAATCGACGTACCATTCAAACTTTGGTTGAAAACTTATTAAATTAATATATCGTCAAAACTATCTTCGATACTGTAAAAATCGTAGGGATATTTTAAGTGAAGGAGGAGCCAAGCAGACATTTATATTTTTCGGTTTACAATGCATTGCTTAAACTACATTTACGTTGAATATAAAAATCAAATTACAGATAAAGAAGACAATATAAGTTTTTTTAAATTAAAAAAACAATTTATTTCTTGGATATTTCTCAAATTTTTTTGAACCCTTTATATTTTTTTCGAATGTTTTCTCCTAGCTCGGTCAAAAAAATGAACATGGAAACAATGAAAATGTCATACGCAGCGATCAGCCCGGATTGTCGCCAGACATGATCGCTGCACTGGACTCTTTGCCACTTGTTCAATGTTTATTTTCACGACTATTGTGGAACCGGCGATAATAATAAAATATACATGTATATATTCATCGAAAAAAGCGCACAGGATAAGAATATTTATACATATGTATATTCGATTATTTTTAATTTGTGAAATTACATTTTCCCAATTTAATTTTTAATTACTTTTTAGTGCATTAATTATTATTTTCAAAAAGAATGCAGTATTAAAGCTACGTCTCACGAAGCGGAAAAAATTAATTAAAAATTCATATATTCTCTACAGAAAAACGTGTCAAAAATATTTTCAAAATCGATGATAAATCCGATTAAAACGATCCAAACAATTGTTGGACCTAAACTGCGACCTCGCGCTGTGTTTTCAAAAGAAATCCGACGAGGCTTCAGAGTGGCTTTAAAAATGTGTCATCGCAAATTGTACGACATACGCGAAGTTGAACAAAATCCTAGATGGTCGCTGAAAAACGCTTCAATTTAATGTAATTTGGCTCATATATATATATGTATATACGCAGTATGTATTTGCGGCCGATTTACTCTCCGAGTTCGTTAGCGTCCGCGACGACTCATGGCGTTGGCGGTGATGCTCCGTGCGGCGTTTCGAGTTTGGCCACTCCCGTCGCCACCTGTTGCAAATAAAGTCGCGAAACGAGATCGAGATTAAATCGACTAGGGCATCATTGCAAAAGCGGCGAATTCCAGTAGGAATTTCTCGCGCCGAGAGCATTTCAGGCGACGCGAATGAAACAAAAGTAGTGCAAAAAAACGTTTAAAAAAACGGCGAAAAAGGTGAAAAAAATTATTCCGGTTCGTCGATCGGTCTCTTTCATCCATCCATGTGGCTTTTCTTGTATGTATACATGCACGTCCGTGCGTCTATATTACGTATAATCTCTTTAACTTCTCTCCATTTCGTTTTTTTCCGCGGCGCACCTCGTGTTTGCATTTCGTATAATTTATAATCGCGTTTTAAATAATATTCCGGTTTGTCGAAGCGTGGGAAGTCGCGGTATCGCGCTTGGGAGCGGCACTTGGATAACGGTGACACCCATTTTTGCACCCGCCAATGGTTTCAGCACGGCGTGGCCGAACTGGTGCAAATAATGTTACCGAACAACCACGACCACGATCGAATCGTGAACACGTTCGATGAAAAAGAATGTACGAAGTCGCGGGGATAAAACGTGCGGTCGAGTCGGGACCTGAGTCTTCTCGTTCCTTATTAGCACTGCTTCTTTATTGAGAAAAAAAGGATTAATTCTCTTTCGTCTGGAACAATCGCCGAAACAAATGATAAGAGTTGTTAAATAAATGAAGATTTATCGTTTAAATACAAATTTCCATGAGTTTTTTTATTGAATGTTACTCTTATTTTGATTTTCGGTTAAATTGTATTTATAAAAAAAAAATCGAAAAATTCATTTCTAATCAAAATTGAAAGAAAGATATCACAAGCTCCAAATCGCTCACTGAACTGTCTCGGAGAGTGAGAACGGTCGAAATCGAATCACATCACGCTCTCATGAACGCCGAAAAAAGAGTTCCGACGAACGTCACGAGTGTGGCATTTTGGTGAAAACAAAGAATCACCCGCAAACCATTCGTCCGAGCTCAATGGAGCAGCTGAAGAAAAAAAGAAAAACGTTTGGAAAAATATCCGAGAGAGCTAGAGGACGAACACGGGGAAAAGGCAATGAGGAGGAAGGGCGAAGCTTTGAAATGAGGGAGAGGAATGAGGCATAGAAATGACGGAGGAGTTGCGCGAAAGGGAGAGAGAACGACGCGAGGATCCGATGACGAGAACGAATGAAAGAGAGGAGGATCGGTAGGAGGGGTTTGGTGAAAATAGAAGAAAAAAATTAAGGGTTGGGAGGGTAGAGAGAGAGGTGCTACATTTTCCCTCTTCTTCCGCAGAGTCTCGCTCGGCTGACCGGTATCACTGCTTCACGGTAGAACGGCCACCGAAAATCCGAGAGGGAACGCCAGAGGACTGGTCGGTTTTTCGCGCAAGTGCTCTTCGATCTATAACGATCGTACACCTACCGTTGTATATATATATATATATAACGCGAGGGTGGAAGCGCGAGAGCCAGAGAGGGTCGCTCAATTCGCCCGTTCGTCCGTCGGTTCGTTCTGTCGTTCTCTCGTTCGTTCAAGCGGATATACGTACGTAGAGTAGTAACAGAAGGATATCTCTGTATATATACGTTCGTTTGATTCGCGCATCGTCGCGAAATCGATCGATCGGAAAACCCCGTTCGCTCCATCTTGCTATTGGCTACTCTTTTACCGTCCCGTCGATCCTTCGACCGAACATCACCAACGTTCAGTCTACACGTCGAGAGGTGAAAAACTTTTCGGTCCACGAGGCTTGACCTTTATCAACCTTATTCCCAGGAGCGTCTGTACTTTCCCGCACCCGTTGGCAAATTTTGAGTGTTAAAGCATTGACGATGAGTGATACTTTCTGACTCATGGTATTATTGAAATTTAGAGGTCAACTGGATCAAGTTTCCTCGTTTTCGTAATAAGGTTTAACCCTTTTTTCGAGGTTGCGATAGTAGAACATTGAAAGAATCGTCAAAACAGATCTTTCTTTTAGCTTTCCTCTGAAAATATCATAAAAGTATAGGTATATTTATCACAATACGATCTGCATAAGGGCTACTAATCGACCAAACTATCTTTTATTCCCGTTTTTTCTCACATTCCGAGTGGACCGAGCGTTTAAGTTCATTAAAAAAAGTTGTTGCAAATCGACTAAAGAACAACGTACTCTAAATTCAAATTGCTCCTACGTAAAGTTTATCTGTTATATGATAAACAAAATCATGAATTTTTTTTTTCATACGATTTGTTATAAAAACTAATTAAAATTTCCTTGATGTCATAAAAATGTGTGCAAAATTTCAACAGGCATTATCGACTAAATAATTGATATACTCATTGTATAATGCTGCCATATTTAACACGGGCTCGCGAGAAATGACGATTTTCAAGAGTAAATATCGTGATTTTTGAGTCCACAAAGTCCCTTGAAATTGTACACACATGTGCATATGACATCAAAGAACGTTTCTGCAAATTTTCAGTGCAATCTAACAGCAACGCTGTAACGATAGGACTACTTTTATCGCTATCCTCGAAAATATTTGAAGAAGGAAAGAAGAAAATTTAAGAGATGATGACCAACATCAACGATATCGATAACAGCCCTTCTTAAAATGCAATTTTATCATATGATTGAAAATGATATGAATTAATTCGACGCGATTAGCTACTAGCTAACAAATATGGCAATTTTTTAGATAATAATTATCCCACTGGTCAAATCCTGTTGATCGTTCCGTTAAACAGAGTTTCGATTTGCACAGTCGCCATATCTGTTCTACATACATACATATATATATATATATATATATATATATATATATATATATATTTCTCTTTATCTCTCCCTCTCTTTATCCCCTTCTCACTGTCAAGCTTTCTACTATTTCTTGTCCGGGCTTTCGCCTATATAGGAAAGGAGAGTGAAGATATGGGAGAGGCGTGATACAACCCCCGAGAGTTCCGAGAATACTGGCAAAAAGTATCCTTTCACCTTGCACCGATCCGCACACCCCGTCGCGACGACCTTTTCACTCCGCCCCCATGAAACGTCGTTCACGACGGATCTGGTGTTCTTTTTTTTTCGTTTTTTTTTATCGCCGTGTACATTCTGTTGACACGAATGTCGACAAACAAACACAAACGTCGTGGCTTTTTGCACCTTTCTTTACCTAGGAAGCTGCACAGCAGTCGAAGAAAACATTACGACGATGTAGATAGCTTGGATACATATAAATATAGGTATCCGAGGTACCTATATTTAGGTATAGGTGTCGAGCTTTTTTATGTCCTCGACCGTTCTTCGGAAAAACTGTCGTCAGGAGTATCACCACGTCGATATCCGTCCGGTAGTTCCACCCCCTCATGGCAACGAATCGAGTTAGGCTATTGCTATATAGTACGAAAAAAGTCACGTTCGAGTTTCATCGGGAAGCGAGAGCCTTGCTCGTGGGGGTGAAAAAGGCAATTCCTACGGTTGAGACGAAAAGAGAGACAGGGATGCAAAGGAAAAAAAAACTATTTTTCATTTTGGCAAATGAAATCGTTCCTATGCGTCGGCTACGATAAAGAAATATAATACTGCAATTTTTCATATTTCACAGTTATATTGGAAAACTCAAGATGGAGGGAGAGTTCGTAACCTCCTTTTCACTTTTTTTTGTATCAGGAAGTCCGGAACGTGAAGAATATGGAGGAAGGAGCGGGAGGGATGCTAAATTTAAGTATACATATTCTTCGCCTCTCCCACACTCCCTCTCCCTCTTTCTCTCTCGGTCCTGTTATTTATATGAAGGGTAACATCCTCAACGATATTCGCATCGGCAATAAAGTCAGGAGAGCAATCTGAGTACTCGCCTTTTTTATTTTGACCTCTTTTTTTCATTCCCACTTTTCGTGCGCCCTCGCGCATCTCACTAGAACAAAAGTTAGCTTTAATTGGGTCGACATCGATCGATGTAATAAGAAAAGTTGTTCGTGCGCACGACACGCCTTCGAGTACGCGGTCGGCTATAACGTTACCAACGCACTCGTTCTTTCTCTCCCTCTCTCTCTCTCTCTCTCTTTCTCTCATGCCTTTTTAGACTCTCAAGTGCTCGCAGATTGGAGAATCGGGGCGGAGCTTTATTTTTATATTATTTTTATACCCTCGGACAGGTTGCTATGCTCCTTCCGTGCTGGAAGCCCTTAACTCTTTTGTTGTCGGGTGAATAAAAAAAAATCCTGCGTGCCAAAAATGTGTTGGAAAAATTTGAAAACTCTTTTCCAAAATGAAAAATGGTCATTCTTGTCCGTTGAATCAAAAACTAATAAATAGGGACTGGTATGAACAGATTATGGAAGTTTTTTGTAGATAACTTTTTTAGCACGCTAAATTCCAACTTTTTTTTGCACAAATAAACATCAACATCACTCGACATTATTTCAATAACAAATTTAATATTTTATGTATTCTCAAATATATCAAATTAAATGAAAAGCACCGTTTTTTTGCTATAAAATTGTTAAAATCGAAAAACTAAATGTTTGCGTACATAACAATAGGGTAGAGCGGGGACATTTGAGCAAGCGGGTGAGTTGGGCAACCGTAATACCTCGAAAACTAAGCATCGCACGCTTGTGCATCAAATGGACGAAAGAGAGGTATGGGGGAGGGAAATACAACAAATCATTGCCGGTAGCCACGCGGCGCACGAGACGATGACACGGGACGTTTTATTATTATTGCACACAAAAGTAAACAAAATACGTGATTAAGTATTTTTCTTCTAGCATTGTGTGAAAAACCAGGGCAGCAACTAGATGAGTACTAGTATGTAGTACATTTAAGTGGCTATCAAACTGCAAAAATTATTTTAACGCACGTGGTACGGATTTCATTATAAACTAACATTTGTTAAAAAATCTGAGAAGGGGCTAGTTGAGCAGTTTTCGATAGGGCTAGTTGAACGATGCTCGACTGTCCTCATCGGCTGGCACGCATCACATGGCGGAGGTGAATACATCACGCTATCGCCGGTAGCCGCGCGATTCCTTGTTTATTTAAGAAAAAACATTTCACAGTTTGTTGCAATTAATGTTCATGATTCAAAATATAGCTAATTAATCCGTAGCTATTGGTTTATTACTGCATTGCATCAAATGGTCTTTCATGCGTCTGATTTGTTGATGGAATTATTACCTTGCTCAACTTACCTCATACCCTTGCTCAACTTACCCCACCTATGGCGCAGGTTGAGCAGCTCTACACTCTCTCATATTTACGATAATATCTCCTAAACCAGACTTGAACTGTATAATGTTTCTGAAGGCGTTTTGAGCTGGAGAATTTGCGGATCTAATGGTGCAAGAATCAAGGAAATCGGATGCATTTTTAAAGAGTTATTATCGATTAGGCCAGAAACTGCTCAACTATCCCGGCTCTATTCTATATCGAGATTAAAATATCGATATTTGTGTTTCGCAGGAAATTTCCGGTTCTACGAAATCGACACTGTTCTGCAAAAGACTTTCGAAGGGGGTTACGACCCCCCCCCCCCCCCCCCCCCCCCAAGTTTTTGTCGTTGAAAAATTTTTTGACATCCCCCCCCCTTCCACGAATCGCCAAAGTTCCGAAAGTAAATTGGGAATGTTGATTATCGGCACGTACCGAGCGTTCAAATTCTTTTCCTCCAAAAAGGCTTCAATTTGAGGTTACGTAATGCAAAATTTCCCGCGGAACACGAATATCGTCATTATAATCTCGATATATTGCAATTTACATAAATGTTCGACCTTTCCACCGCTACCAATAATTTAAACCGTATTTTGGCGCTCTGTTAAAGCGGCTCCAAAAACTGTAAAAAAATGTTAAGTACGTAAAAATTTTACAGTAATTACTCAATCGTGATAAGACTTCCTACTTCAAGAATTTTAAGTTCATTAACTTTGAATTGCACCTGAAAATTCGATAATTCAAACCGAAGAATTAATACGATGAACAGGAAATGAATTTTTCTATTTTAAAGTTTAGATCCGCAGTCAGCACCATGAAGAGATAAATTTTTATAACGAAAAATACATAAATGACTTATGTTAGTCCGTTATCAAATAATCAATAAATATCGTTTTCAGTACATTAATAACGCGAATAAAAAAAAGATAACTTATTTCCACCGGAAATCCCGAAATACTTCCAATCAAGATATATTCGGTTCAATAAAAAATAATTCTACGATTAATCATGTCCGCTAGCTACAATCGTCGAAGTTTCAACCGTTCTTGGCTTAGCGTTTTATCGCCTTATTTCTTTTCTCATCCGAAAAATCGTTCCTACGAACTTTCATCTCAAGTTTTATAGGACAGATAGTGTTCGATCCTCTGTCAAACATATGTGCATATACATATATAGACAGAGAGAGAGCGAGAAAGAGCGAGAGAGAGAGAGAGAGAGAGAGAGAGACAGACAGACAGACAGACAGACAGACAGACAGACAGAGAGGGAGAGAGAGAGAGAGAGAAAGAGAGACGGAGAGAGAGAGAGAGAGAGAGAGAGAGAGAGAGAGAGAGAAAGAGAGAGAGAGAGAGAGAAGGGTCTTTCTAATTCTCAAAACGAGCCCGTGCGAATCCATAGAATCTTTGTGAATCTTTCGTTTGCCAAGTTTTACCATCGAAAACTCCACCCTCCACTCGGAATACTAAAAACTAAGGATACGCATGTGTATATGTGCGTGTTAATCCGTGTGTGTGTGAGCGCACTAAAAATAGAAAAAGTTTGCCAACCGCACGAACCGGAAGTAGTCATCGCTAGATTACATAATCCAAAGTTGAAAGGGAGAGGGTAGAAAAAAAATGCAAATACTACCACGTTGAACCCAGTGCGGCATCGGACTGAATGTTAGTCCCGGTTTGATATGAAAAAAGTTCAGATCTACTTTCCGCGTGCTCTCCCTCTCTTTTTGCGCTACTCGTGTTATCCGTGCTACCCTTCTTCTAAGGGTAAAATTCTTGCTTAAGGGAACCAAGATTCTGGCCCCACACGTTTTCATCGTAGGTACCGTTTTTATTACTATTCATTTTATTATTATTATCTATAATAATAATAATTATTACTATTATTATTGTATTACATTGCGATTTTTTCGGTATATAAATTAATAAATTACGAAACCGTATATTCATTTAATAATTCGATCGATGAATCCATTATTTAAAATATACAAAGCCAATTAAATTCCATATGTATTTTTGTGCTACTCGTGTTATCCGTGCTACCCTTCTTCTAAGGGTAAAGTTCTTGCTTAAAGTAACCAAGACTCTGACCCTGCATTTTTTCATCGTAGGTGCCGTTTTTATTACCATTATTATTATTACTATTCATTCTATTAATATTACCTAGAATAATAATAATAATTATTATTATTGTAATTACATTGCGATTTTTTCGGTATATAAATTAATAAATTACGAAACCGTATATATTCATTTAATAATTCGATCGATGAATCCATTATCTAAAACATACAAAGCCAATTAAATTCCATATCTCTTTTTGCGCTACTCGTGTTATCCGTGCTACCCTTCTTCTAAGGGTAAAATTCTTGCTTAAAGTAACCAAGATTCTGACCCTGCATTTTTTCATCGTAGGTGCCGTTTTTATTACCATTATTATTATTACTATTCATTCTATTAATATTACCTAGAATAATAATAATTATTATTATTATTGTAATTACATTGCGATTTTTTCGGTATATAAATTAATAAATTACGAAACCGTATATATTCATTTAATAATTCGATCGATGAATCCATTATCTAAAACATACAAAGCCAATTAAATTCCATATCTCTTTTTGCGCTACTCGTGTTATCCGTGCTACCCTTCTTCTAAGGGTAAAATTCTTGCTTAAAGTAACCAAGATTCTGGCCCTGCATTTTTTCATCGTAGGTGCCGTTTTTATTACCATTATTATTATTACTATTCATTCTATCAATATTACCTAGAATAATTATTATTACTATTATTATTGTAATTACATTGCGATTCGTTCGGTATATAAATTAATAAATTACAAAACCTTATATATTCATTTAATAATTCGATCGATGAATCCATTATCTAAAATATACAAAGCCAATTAAATTCTATATGAATAGAGAATGCCATTTCCATTTCCACGTCGGCATTATATTACATTCGTAATGTTATTTCGCTCGTCCGAATTTTATGAATATCGATCGTTGAGAGGAATCGTGAAACATCCCCGGTCGCTTTGACGAACTCTGTTTCTTTCGTCGCGTGCAATTACAACAGAATTGAATTTACATTTACATTACCTAGTCGCGTGAATATACTGGAGACAGCGGTACATCAAATATCGTTAAGACAGACAGTCTTTCGGAGATATATATATATAAATATATACACCTATATATTGTATACGTATTCTTATTCACCGGTCGTCCGTGATCACTTCGAATCTTTCGCCCAAATGAAATGGAATTCTCATTACTGCAAAGTGCACTCCGAGTTCGTCTTATCGCATTCATGATAAAAACGTACATTTGTTCATGGAAAGTTTCAGCTTACAAGTCGAGGAGGAATAACGTTACGAAAAAAAATGCGTCCGATTCAAAGAAATGGAACATATATTTACGAGGGTTGAAACGCAGGAGGGAGGGGGGTGGAGGGGGTGGCGCTCTCGACGATATTTTGTTCTACTATAGAAGGCAACATTTATGCACCGTGAGAGTAGAGATCGAAAGGGATCGATAAATAGAGGGGTTAGTAAATAAACTGCGAAAAAAATCGAGAAGGTGTATAAACATTTACGGGGATAGGCTGGTAGAGGGCGGACGGAGGGAAGGGAAGGAGGGGTAGAGTTGGTAAAAAATACCTGTTTAGATTGCGTGAGACGTGGGGTGGCGTAAAAAAGTCGCAAAGAGTTACAGGCAATAAAAAGAGATTAGGAAACTCGACTCGACTCGACTCGACTCGACTCGACTCTGGCTTTTCGAAACCGTTGAGAGAAATACGAACGTTTAAAGCACGATACTCGCGTTTCCTTCGAACACACACACACACACAGGTGATTCTTCTTTTAGTTATTTTATCTTCAATCCTTGCCCCGCGACTACACTGAGAGGTAATCTCTATAAGACGAAAACACGAGAAATCACAAGATCGAAAGCATCGAGAAATTCGACCGGAAGTTCGAAACTGGAAATCTTCGTAAAGTGGCCCGCGCGAGACTATCGATTGTTTTTTTTATTGCGACATTTATATTCACGAGCTTAGGGGAAAATACAAGGCGGAAAAAACGTCGATTATTAATGATAAAACATCCGTATAAAAGCTGAGAGTGTAAAAATTGCGATCTTCGCGCGTTTGATATCATGGGAATTTCTGTTTTATTCCGTTTGGAATTGTGCGTTGCAAAGAATTTCACACGTGAAATTCGCATTATTCAAAAGCAAAGACATTTCGTGAATTATTGATGATATTTGAAACGAGCATTGCTCGAGGTGAAAGCATTGAAGGAAAAATACGAATTCCTTTGATCTCCTTTTTGGGGCAATCGGAAACATAGAATAAATGAGGACTACACACTTTTGTCAATCGAAAAGCTGGTGTGCTTTTTTATACATACTTAATGCGCGAGTTTATCAGAGATTTTATTAATAGGAGCGTTATTCCTCTTACAATCTCAATTATTTTTCAAACTTTTCAAATGGACCATTCGATACGTATTTTGTATTATAAATCAAATTACATTTTGCCCGATTCTCGTATGATCAGGATCTTTAAGGATCATGATGTTATAGCGGATGATATATTGGAGGGAATACACAAGCGATCGACGAATTGGCCTACGCAAACCCCACTTACATTTCTGTTCGATACCGGATATTTACTGTCCCTTTCCTCTTGCCCATCCTCGTGTCAACCTCATCCTTGCTGTTTGTCGCTGCATCTTAGTCCAACATCGATTCGTAGTAGACTTGAACCACTTCTTGTGCAGATATGTCTCGTTACATAGCAATCCACTTGGGATGCTCAGGGTGCACTTGAGAAATTGCTTCGCATTCGTAAAGCCTGCAAACGGTGTGTACGTATTTACTGTCTCGTGGCTAATATGCTTATTTTCGACAGCACGTTGATAGAAAGTAATATATATATATATATATATATATATATATATATATATATATATATATATGTGCCTAAATATTAAATATTAACTTTATATATATATATATATATACATAAAATTAAATGAAAAACAACAATTTTTTCCTATCAAATTATCATCTTTATTAATGAAACATATTATATAAAAATATGAAGTACCTAGGGTGCTATTATAGGCACTTAATCAGTCTTATTATTTTTATTGAGATCAGTCTTATATTATTAGTCTTGCAAGTTTTATATTATCAGACTTACATTATGTTTATTATTATTACTGAGATCAAAATCGAGTTTAACAACATTAAAATCAACTTTATAATAAACTGGAACAATGAATTTGAAACAATAGAAATATGTTTAAAAAGAATTATTGTGTATTTTCGCACACCACACATTCATAGGTAGGATTGGTCGCGTGCATTTAACGCTGTATCAAAGTAGCCCCAAAATCTGTCAAAGTTACCCGCAATGTCAAAGTAGCCCTCTTTGATGGTACCTCCCCAATTATCGATTTTTGAAATTAGTTAAAGGTACTCGAATTAACCAGCATGGAAATATGAATATATATATATATATATATTCACAATTTAACGTGGATATTTCCATGCTGGTTAATTCGAGTACCCTTAACTAATTTCAAAGAACGAAAATTGGGGACGTACCTTCAAAGAGGGCCACTTTGACATTGCGGGTAACTTTGACAGATTTTGGGGCTACTTTCACATAGTGTTAAATGCATGCGACCAATCCTACCTATGAATGTGTGGTGTGCGAAAATACACAATAATTCTTTTTAAACATACTTCTATTTTTTCCAGTTCATTGTTCCAGCTTATTATAAAGTTGATTTTAATATTGTTAAACTCGATTTTGATTTCATTGTCAGTAATAATACATAATGTAAGATTGATAATATAAAACTTGCAAGACTTATAATATAAGACTGATCTCAATAAAAATAATAAGACTGATTAATTGTAAGTGCCTATAATAGCCCCCTCGGTACTTCATATTTTTATATAACATGTTTCATTAATAAAGATGATAATTTGGTAGGAAAAAATTGTTGTTTTTCATTTAATTTTATGTAGAATGCCTAAAATATTAACTTTGTTATCAAAATGATATCAAACGTAACCATTACGCTTTGAATCTTCCATAGAAATTGCATTTTAATGCCGTGACAAAGAAGCCCCATACCGGGGGTATTTTGACACTTTTTAAAAAATATATAAAAAATAGTCAGGGGGTGAGAGAGCTTGATTTTCTTATACATTTCATAGCCAAAGAACGCATTGGTATATTGAAACAAAAAAAATGGGATTTAGAATGTTAAACAAAGGTTACATACAAATAACTTCCAAAACCTGTCAAAGTAGCCCTCTTTGACAGTAACGATCGGTGAGCAATGTCGTCATTCGTGGAATTGTGTCATCCGGTCAAATTGTTCGATAAGTCATTAAAAAGATTTGTTCGATTAGTGGGAGTACTTGCTGATAAAGTTTGTTGAACTGAAGAAACGCAATATTGGATTTCGGTTCATTCACATTTTCAACGAATAATAAACCTCCAAGAATCTTGTCAATATTTTCTATTTTAAGAAAATAATTTGTGCGCTCTATTGTACAACGTGTTTCGTACGTCCGTTCTCACCAAGCTCTAATCATTCATTGCCCCTCGTTCTCTTAGCTTGTTTCCCTTTCCTGATCGACTGCTCGCTGCCTAGATATTGGCTTATGGCAGAAGAACATAATCTCTCGTGGTGAAAGCGGTTCGAGGTGAAAGATGGATGATATTTGTGAAACGTTAGCTGTTAGGAGATTTAAAATAAAAGTTTATATAAATAAAAGTATTATGCTTTAAAAAAAACAAAATTATTTGTAAATATGGAGGAAGGACAAAATTGAAGGTCAGTGAAGTTTTCTTCTGTACTTATTAAATTTCACTGCGTCATTTTTAATTATGAAAATGTAAACATTAGACCAAGTGATAACATATACTTATTATCAAATAAAAACTTAAATATATTAATGTTTTTATAGTTTCATAATTTTTATGTCAATGTACAAGTATAATGCATTGGCAATATTGACAGTGAC
This sequence comes from Netelia fuscicornis, assembly GCA_946811545.1. NCBI lineage: Eukaryota > Metazoa > Arthropoda > Insecta > Hymenoptera > Ichneumonidae > Netelia > Netelia fuscicornis. The sequence goes on from OX328012.1 coordinate 13,685,281, forward strand.
TAAATGTTAGGTTAACATATCTTATTGAACTCTCTGTACAGCAGCAATCTACTTTTTCTTTTGATCGATTTTGTAAGTAACTTGGGGGAAATTTGTAAAATTCACATTTACTATTTTTAAGTGAATTTTTACAATTAAATACACAATGATAATTAACAATTGTAAAAATAAATGATAATATTGAATATTTATATCACTTTACTACACAGATATTTACAATAATAGCAGACGCTTCTACACTTCGTCTTTAAACTTTTTTGTCACCATGAACGCCTCCTCGATCGCCGTGCTTATCTCCTCTAGGTACTTTTCTGCAGTCGGCGAATCCATTCTCACTCGCCGTGACGTCACTGTCCCTTATCAATGAGGGACTCGATTTTCCAACATATATTTATAGAATTTCGATCAATCTTTAACCTACAATTAGACACTTCGATCATTAACGCGAAGAACATCCGACGAACCCCAAGAATATCAATAAATTGTTTATCATTTAATATGAATCGATTTTTACAGACAAAATTTTTTTTTCATTAATTTGATCGAATCGATCAGGCATATTTCAATTAAAAATACATTACTGTAATAATAACTGTAATCAAGAAAAACCGAGTAATAAATTTTTGATTCCATTATTATTATCCTCTCACTCCTGGGACGTGCGTGATTACGGTTACTCTGATAGATGGTTTATATAATTCCTCATACAGAACCCTGCATTCTGACATAGCTCTCCGTTTCGCCTCGGTCTCCTCCGAAATTAATCCACGAGGGTAGATATATTGTTGAATTCCTCTGTTTCATCCTGTGACACGTGTGTTTGTCCAAAGACGAAAAGATATTAGCACGTCTATACGTACATACATAGGTCCCTTTGCCTTTTGGCGAAAGCTCCGCTTGTGTTTGATTACACGTAGTTTGGCTTTAGGAAAACCATCCATCATTTAGGTGTATACCATTTGGCTGAAGCGCTCACCCATGTAAGGATGCGAACTTTTCCAAGAAAAGGGACGAGGGAGGTTCTTTAGGTATACATATATACAAGATATGTATACAAGGAGGGAAAGAGAAGAGAGAGAGACAAGACGCAAGATAATATTGTACGTACATAATACGTACAGGGAGCCTGAATCGTGACAGTAGGTTGGACTTTATCAGTGCGGCATCCATTACTTAGTCGCGGGAGAGCCTTACTTCGAGCTCGCTATGTGTGTGTTTACAAGATATAAATATATATATACATATACATACAAGTTTGATATAGATAGAGACACGAGAATTCGCAACTACTCAAGAATGCTATCGTAATACCCGCTATGAGCTTGTTCCACTAGGAATTACACGACGTTGACATGTCGAGATCACCAGCCGTTTCGTCCCTTCTTGACGCTCTCGCGCACTTCCTCAAACTCTCATGAAAGTTCAACGCCGCAAACTCTCGCTCCATCTCAAGCACGGAAAATACAGTTTCTCTTATCGTATGACGGCTTACGAAATCTTGACTTTTATCGAAAGCCACATACGTGTTTGCGTTGTGACGTGAAATATAGCGAAGTATTTTCGTGAAATGTAACAGATATATATAGTCGATGCTGTCAATTATTCAGTTCTAGAGATATCGGACTATACCGAATCGATATTAGACTGTCGATGAGATCCATTTTCCAGCCAATACCGTATCGTTTTATGTTGTAAGAGATTGGTCGTAGATTGAAATACAGAGAAAAAATCTTAAATCCAGTTTCCACTGGGACAACGACATAATATATTGTCGCTGAAAAATAGTACGCGTGCTTTCTATTGTTTTTACTCGTGAAAATTTAGAAATTGTTAGCGTTTTATATTTATTTACAACTTTGGGAAATAACCGCGTGGATACAAAGAGCGCAGTCACAATTTCTTGTATTTCTCGATAATTAGATCAAGGAACGTGATACATTTAATGAACCTTTCTACGAGACTCTGGAACGAAAGCATCGTAACATGATCCATCGCGGCAGAATTCCGAAGATCATAGTATATTTGCGGAGAAATATTATTCCGAGTAAAATATATCGTATACCGTTGCACTCAAAGAAGAGCTCAAGGAGTTCTTATAAGAATTTGATACAGGCAGAACTATCGCATACAACACGATCCGTTACGCTATTTATTTAAAAAACGTGACGCACATTTCGCAATTATTAACGAGACTATGTCATTATATTCTTTAGTTATATAATTACAATAATACTGACATATTTAATGAGTTATGTGATTCAATACGTTAATTGGCAATAAATCATAATGATTTACAAACAATTTATTTATTTCAAACACGATCGTGCTAGTTAGTTGATGATAAAAAATGTATTTCTAATTAATCAATTTCTTCGTAATTAATTAATCGATTCTTAATCGTACACTCGTGCCTGCAAATTCTGAATTAAATTGATCGTATGCAAAATCCACGAAGTGTGCATGTACAAAGACTATGGAAAAGACATTTCGATCCTATAATCGTCGAAAAAAAACAGTTGTACAAACGATAAAAAATGTATTTCTAATTAATCAATTTCTTCGTAATTAATTAATCGATTCTTAATCGTATACTCGTGTGCCTGCAAATTCTGAATTAAATTGGTCGTATGCAAAATCCACGAGCCGTGCATGTACAAAGAATATGAAAAAGACATTTCGATCCTATAATCGTCGAAAAAAAAAACAGTTGTACAAATAGTATGAATTTTTAATCGGTTTACATGCTAGAAATTGATTTTTGCAGATACGAGAAACACGTAACGCCTTTGATAATTTGTGTACATTTTTCATTTCAGTATTTTATCGGAGGGTGCAGCTAACACATCACCGTTGAATTAAAATATTTATCGTATCTGTGTTACGTGAGGGTGGAAGACAAAAAAGTGTGCGTGACTGTCGCGATAAGCTTTTTCGCCCTCGACACAGGAGTTTCGTACGCGACCCTCTATCGTTCTCGAACGAGCGCCCTATCCTTTTCGCTTGAGCTATAATATTATGACGACCAGAAAACACAGCAGCCACAGCACGTTTGACGACCACGTCACGTTCGGGAATGTAACGATCGGCTTTTATTGGTTATCTCGCAACAACTAGAACAATGGATAAAAGTTGGTGATCGATGAATTGTTCTTTTATGACTTAATGTTACAACGGATGCGCAACCGATGTTTTACACTACCAACGGGCATGTCGTTCACTGAATTTCCCTCGTATAATACTTACATATTTATATATCTACGTAAATATACGTATGTTATTGATCACGCTTACCCCGCGTAGTATAAAATCTATTTCGCGATCAGAAAACATCATTCGACCTTGTCGCTTCTTTTGAAAATATATTCATAGCCACAATTTTTTATCGATATTTTACCACACAATGATCAATAAATATGTATATTTTTATTAGTAAAGATAATGGTACCTTACGATATAAAGTCATCTGCGTTTGCGATGCGATACGAGAATGAGCATTCGCTCATCTAAATGCCTGTCATTGTTTCAAAATAAATAGATCGTTTATGACCACGTGGATGGAAAAGAATTGTAGTTGATTTATTTTTGTATAAATGATTTATATAAAATAAGGTACAGTCACCTAATTTCGTCCCCCATCGTTTTTTTTCGATGCAGGTAACGCCACCTATTATTGACATAAAACATTAATAGTCTTAGGTGTCAGTTGGTCACTGCAAGGAAGTGCATGTCAAAAGTCACTCCTGCGACGAGATATATTAATAATTAACAAACGTATCAAGTGGAGTTTTTTTATTCAAATATTCTGAATTTTGAAAATCTTATGAATGATTGAATTTTTGGGGTAAAATTCTGTTCAAACGATTGATAGTTATACGGACTGAAACACGAGTAAGGAAATTTGAGGCGAGGTAACGAATTTTGCAAATAATGTTAATTAGATATCATAAATGGGAAATTCCTAATATCGTCCCCCAATATCGACCTAACATTGTCCCCGGGATAATATTAGATCAACATTAGGAGACGATACTAACAATTTGCTGTTTACCTGATATCATTCCGGCATGATATTAGTTAACTATTAAAGGTATCTTGTTTTTAATTGTTTTTATTTAATAAAAAAAAACTATCAAGCGTCCAAAAAAAACAATCTGATAACGAGTTCATTTTAGTCAGCTTCTATGAAGATGATAGTGACGATGATGACGCTGAATGCCCCATTTGCCATCATACTTATTCCCAAAATAGGAAGGGAGAAAAATGGATCCGATGCACCAAGTGCTGCCAATGGATGCATGAAGATTGTATTGAAAATCCGGGACCATAATTCACATTGTCAATACGTTATAATAATTAAAATTAGTCTAATAAAACAAATGACTGATAATGATTTGACTGGATTATAACTTTACTAATTTTTCATTGATTTTTGCCATGTTTGATTATACGCTTTACTCGATTTATTCGATCGTCTCTGGGGACGATATTAGGCGAGCGAATGTGATTTCTTAAAAATGTTACTTTATCGTAAAAGCTCGGTTAAAAGAGTTTATTGATAAAGATTGTTAATGTTTTATTATTTTATAAAGTAAAGATTGATTTACTTTAATCATTCCGAGTTTTATTATGCATGTATCTTACATAGTTTTTGTTTCACAGCGATTCAACAAAAAGGGGATGATATTTGGCGACTCTACCTTATATCTTTTTATTAAATCGTTTCATATAAATTAATGACTGGGTACAATTGATACTGCGAATATATTTCACTTTTTTTCTTTTTCAAGTTGTTAATATAGTTGCCGTTGAATCACGCATGGATTACCTTTCGATTAATTTGCGATTCGCTTAAACCACTCACCCTCGTAGCAACCCTTTTATTGATCTTTTATTCTTCAATGGTTTTTCCTTTGAGCCTAACACGTGCTTTTTCCTGAAACTCTACAATTTGGAAAAGGAGAAATAAGGTAATTCTACTTTTGTTAAACTTCTGGGGCTATGCTGCCAGCGATTTCTACTTGTGGAAGATGTTTGTTGGAGCCAGAGGGGTGCGCCTAAAGCTTCTGGTATTGAATGAGTTCTCGATTTACCAATTCCCAAAGTTTCCTTAGTCCCATTCGGCAAACCCTCCCTCCAATTTCTCTCTCTCTCTCTCTCTCTCTCTCTCTCTCTCTCTCTCTCTCTCTCTCTCTGTCTTTCTCTCTCTCTCTCGCTCTCTCTCTCTCTGTCTCTGCCTCTCTCTCTCTCTCTCTCTCTTAGCTATTTGATACGTACAAAAGAACTCAGTACTATATTGCCAACCCTTTTCGTTTACGAAGTGAGAACATTGAATTTCTATAAAATGCTTCGCTATTTCATTGTGTATTATGCTCCTCGCTGCGGCATAGCCACGTGACAAAAATAAAGCGCAAGTGGAAGAAAAAGAGAGGGAGAGAGAGGTAGTGAGGGGCGGGAGATTCGAAAAACGAACATTAATACACACGCGACAGCAAACATTCGGGTTTACGTGAAAGACAGATATATTATATATATATATATATATATATATATACATACACATTCATTTCGGTGAAGAAGATTCCACTAGAGCCCGGAGAATGAACGAGAGGATGATCCGTTGCACGGCAAGGGTGCCGCAGTAAGCGGGGTGAAGGGCGATGCAATACAATATATGCGGCTAAAACGCAGGCAAAGGGAATTCGTTGTCGTGGCTTTGTCATCGTGTGGTCTCCATGGGCGTCCAACCCAGTGACAACATCGTCATATATGTATGATTGTGGGTTACGTATACATACATATATACAGGAGCAATATCGGTCCTATGACTCGATGGGGGAGCTTGCGGGAAGAATAAAAATTCAATATTGCCGTGTATTGCTAAAGTAAACTAAACTCTGTTATTCTTCGGTCCTTTCGGTGACTCGAAAAAGAGAAAAATATGAATTTTTTTGACGTGAAAAAGCATAAATTATATTGAAAACGCGTTATTTTTGCAGCTCGATCGACGCTTGTATTTATTCCGAAAGGTTCGCAGGGTTTTCCTTATTGCAAAAATGAATTTTTATACCGTATCAATTTTTCATTTTTCAAATTTAACGCTGTTTTCTTTTGACCTTCGAGAAACTTTAGTTGAAATAGCTTAAAAAGGTTGTATAATTATCGATAGAAAGTGGAAATAATCAATTCCAGCATCAAAGCTTTACGAAACGATCGTTTAACAGACCGAATTTCGAATCGTTCTTCTTATCACGTACAATCTAAGTACTAAAATTGTAGGAACTTTCTAAATTCACGTATCGACTAATTGTAAGCAGAGTGATAATAGGCGGACTGAGTCATACATATATAGCAGTCTCTGTTGCTTTCTCATTGTATTTCAACGTTTGAACGATCCCCCAAAAGTGATGGCAGCTCTTCGTATAAACTTAGAAAATCGTCTTTCGTCGGACTAGTTTTCCCTTCGTATATTCGGGAAATCTCGTCACGATCTCCAGTTGCCTCTCGAGCAGTATCAATGACTGTACCCTCGGAAGTTCATTCATCAAATCTGGTTTAAAAGAGCAGAATTTCTTTTGAAGCAACGATCGTATTTGAGTGCAAGTCAATATATTTGCTTTTTGTGGGGCCTTTTTCTTAGCTTCTTCGTGAGACCTCCTCGTTGAAAGTAGAGCTTGATATATGTGCAACTAGACAACTATTTATACACACCCACACACACACACAAATATATATATATATAACGTCTCAGAATATATATATATATATATATATATATATATATATTCATATGTACTTTTAGAATTGCCGAGTTTCGCACGGTGTACCTCACGTGCAGGCACGAGGACCTCCGATGAATCTGCCAAATAAACGCTCGTTGGCACGCGTGCATAGCGCGCATACATATTAGTATGGTATATAAACATGAAGAAGTCCGTGCTTGTTGCAGTTGAAGCAAAGGCCAGAGCCCATCGAGTCGAGCCAACCGAAGCTCTTGGCCGGGATTCGTGCACACCGCGAGATGAACCCGACCTCTATATACATTTCTATATATTATACCTAGGCAAGAGAGAATGTGGCCCGTGAGGTATTAACTTTGGAATTGAGTACCTTTCTGCTTCCGGACACGCGAGCCTCGCATGCCCCAAATCCTTGTACTTCAGCAATTCTGCGAGGGCGAGCGGGCAACGATTTTCCTACTGCGAACGTGAAGTTGAATGTACCATTTAACGAGCCCTTGAGCCCGATGCCCTCGGAACCAAGGAGTCGAAGGGATATTATTGATAAGATTCTAATGGTTTCGTTTCCATATTGACGTTTAGATATTAGATGTTACCAATTTTTATAGACACACATGCTTCAGAAAGAACCAACAAACATAGCAAAAAATCTACCCCGTTGGTACTCGTTTGTTCAATATGTCAACCCCGACTTAAGGACCATCCAAGTTATTCGATTCTCTGTACCAACCCAAAAATCCTAAAAATCCTATGCCCAATAATTTCAGAACCGACAACAGATAGATAAAACCATCGAGACGCTCGTATGCCAATAGACGTCGATTTCATCGCCGAGTTTATACGGATGATCGCTATATCGTTAACCCTCATCTACTCGAGAACTCGAGGAGAACGAGATAGAGAGAGAAAGCCAAGAAGCACTATGCGGAACTTGCTAAGTAATTTTCCGGATACAAAAGATAAAAAACAACTGAGAGAAACAACTTTGAGAAGATGTTCTCTGTGCTACAAAAAAAGAGGCTAATAGTAGGAGGATGGAAACGATGGAAGGAAACGACAAGATGCTCTATTTACAAGTATATAGCAGTATCGTGTATTATTATATACAGATGTATATGCACACGTACTATTTCTATGAAAGATAGTTAAAAGTTGCCGCAACACGATCGAGACCGGAATCGAGAATGCATAAGTGCGAGGGCGGGGAACCAAGTACCCGTACCATTTTGGTGTTTTTCTCCCAGTCTGCATGTCTCTGACCCAAGACATTCCGAAGAAAACTCCAATCAGTTGGGCTGGAGTGAAAAGTTCTGGTTCGGGTTTGCGCCGCAGCTACTTTCCTCGTCTCGTCCTCGATCTCCTCTCGACGCCTCTTCTCCACTTTGAACATCTTTCGTTCGCTACCTGGGTACAAATCCTCTCTCTCTCTCTCTCTCTCTCTCTCTCTCTCTCTCCTTCCCTGTTCCTCGAGACTCTTGTATCTTAACCATAATGTTTTTCTTTTTCCCATTAATTCAATTTGCCCGCTTTTCCTCAAGGCAATTCTTTCCAACGTTCCTTTTCCTCGTTCGCTCGCCATCTCGCTCCCTCACTGTGCTCCATCCACTTCCTCTCACCCAGGTTCTCGACCCGATCCCACATATACCTTCGCTTCTGTTTCTGTTTCTGCTCTTCTCGTCTCGACTCTGGGCTCCTTTCTACCATAGCACACTCGCGCGACTAAGCACACATACATACACCTACTATTCCTCTTCCTCGCTCCCACCAGTTTGCTACTATAACCCGAACTACCCCTTACGCGTCGTCCGGACTACGTACCTACTGCTTATACCACCAACACTACAGTTTCGTTGCTGCAGTACGAGAAACTCGACGGCATAACCATCCCCCGACTACCGCAACATTGCCAACCGCACCCTGTTCACCCTCCCCGCCAATGGTCCAATGGTCCTCCGCGGGCGTCCTTCGTAAAATTCTACCCGACTGCAGGCAGCAGCATCGCCGCAGCGTTCCGCACCCCCGCATCGCTGCTCTACCATTTCTTTGCTTTATCATTGAATTACGCAGCTGATGCCCGTGCCCACCGCCCTCGGCATGCATTAACATTTTTTCGTGATTATTTAAATTTAAGACAATCGTGCTGGCGACTGGCTGCTGCTGCTGCTGCTGCTACTGTTCCTACTTATATTCTCTTGCTACTGCTATACCGCTGCTTATTCTGGCTCGACTGAAATACTTATTGCTTAATACCGAATTGCACTGTCGAAAGACTATTCGCCTTTAGCGACATTTTTATTGCACAACCCTTAATTTATTTGTTCGCTATATATATGTATGTGTTCTTCCATATAATTTTTGCCGCATACATTTAATTTCAGTAGACTCTACGAGTAGTATAATCCTGCAGTTTTATTAGCCATAGCCTTGACGTGATTTTGTACCTCGCTAGAAATTTTTTACGTCGCATGAATGGCCGTTATTGTTTTTTTTCTGAAAAAGGAAAACCCAAATCGGAGCAATATGTATTTTTTGTCAATGACACATCGTGGTCGAGATAGAAGCTTTTAAAAAAAGTTATAAATCGACCAACGAGTTAGAGGTTTCACAAATTGTTTTTTTTTCCTATTATCGAATAAGACATGTAATACGAATAATTGTTAACCGAAGTGAAATATTAAATTTAAAGGGAACCAAAGATTCAATAACCTTTTTATCAATTTTCGAATTAGTAGATAAATTAATAGAAATCCGATCGAAAATGAAACACTTCATGACATTGATCATAACGACGTGTATTATACGTCAAGTCGATACTCTATTTTATATTTAGAAAATTAAAAAAAGAAACTCAAAATTTCCTAGCACTCGAGTTCGACCAAACCTCGAACAATTTGTCCGAAATTTGTAATAAATTATTCCAATCATAGTTAAACACAAATAATCTATTTACTCATAGAAGGATCTTTTCAGCGAGGACACGTTCGAAGGAAACAGTCGAGAATGTTTTTTTTTTCAATTCCCCATAAAGTGTCGTATATTTAATGTCTCTACCAAAGTTATCGAGGTAGCCATTAATCAAGATCCTTTAGACCCCAGGAAGGACATATATCTATTACCCATACTAGAGTTATCGTGATACCAATTAATTAAAATCCTTTGCACCCTCTCCTTCGAACCCGCACGAACCTATCGGAGCTAATCAGCTTAACAAATAATTTTCTAATTACTACCGTGGAGCAAAGCGTCGTTGTGGTACTCCGGAAAGCTCCACGCGCTCGGGAAGATTGCCTGTTACCTATATATGCAAGATCTATATGCCATCGTGTCGTACAGGCTTAAGCCGAAGGTGTAAGACCGTTACAAGCCTGATGGTGCGCTTGCACACGTGCATAAGGGTGAGTATGCGGGCTACCACGGTCTTTCCTCGTGATGAAAGTAAGGTGGAGAGATAGTGATAGAGGGAGAGAGAAGGAGGGTGGGAGAAAGGGAGAGAGAGAGAGAGAGCGGTAGTTTTAGCTTTGAGGCGAGGTGCGAGAATACGAAATACTGTAGCTAGTTAGAGGGTGGAAGAAGGTTCGGTCGTTCGGTCGAGGTTACTAGTGAAAACTATGCTCGTACATCATAGTACAGAGGGTTCATGGGTCGGCAGTGACTTAGTAGCGATTCGCCTCGTAAAACAAGTCCCGACAGAAGGGCCCACAGCGCTATCGCGCGTACCCGTTCTCTCCCTGTGGGTACCTTATACGATCCCAATCCCTATATATGTGTATACACACACGTACACATACACATGCACAGAAAATCCTTCACGGTATTTGTAAACAAGATGCACACCTTAATCGTATGTCCAACGCTGGAAATTTTTGGCGCAAGAAAGATCGAGAATTTGACAATTTTATCATAATTATGCAAATGACAATTATGTTTTGTTACGATAGCCAAAAACAAGGAATTTCTGATAATACCGAGAAGCAAGAAATTCGATTATGGCAATGTTACATGAGATATGTCAGTTTGTGTGTGTCTATGTGGGATGAAACTTTTTCAATTACGTTTGTGTTTTTGCGATTTGTGTACAAGTGCGATGCGTATGATACGATATTTGCAGGATAGGGGGCAAAATCGGATCGATCGATCGTAGGGGGTTGAAAGGAGCCTGGACCGGTCGTTGGTCAATTTTCGAGAGACACATTCCTCTAGTCTGATAAACGTGCCCTAGATCTAGGTATATCCCGTCTGGAGCGTGGGGGAAACTACCCCATTCCCAGCCTCTGCTGACCAATATCCTCGGTATTGTCTCTCTCCTTCTCTCTCGCTTTCTTTCTCCCTCGCTCATCCCCCTCCATCCCGATCCCTCGTACTGCAAAACCATCGGGGACCTCCCACAACACCCCGGTGCTCTGGCTCACACTGCTCGCGAAATCGATGTCCTATATTCGCCGGTTCATGCCTCCACAGGATTCGGCGACTCGCGCAAATTTACCGTGTATTAATTGTCTAATTTATTGCTCGACGGGCAAAGCTCGTCGACCCGAATCCCGGAAGTCGCGAAACACGTGAAGAGAAATACAAAATGGTGGAAGGAGGAGGAGAATGGGGTGAGAGGGAGAAAGAGAGGAAGAGACAAAGATGACAATGATATAATGGGGCAGAAACAAATCGCATAAAACTGAGACAAAAAATGTCGGCAACGTAATCAAAATATAGTTCTAACCACATCGTTCAAGTATAGGTATGGATGGGTACGTTTCCAATACTAGAGGTCATCGTTGAGCCAATGTTACATCCTAAGTGCTCTCTAAATCTGAGTTAGTGAAATTTCACTAAATTTTAGTCATATTTTACTAATTCATTTAGCGAAAAGTGGGTCACTAACGATTAGTGAAAAATCACTAATTCGATTAGTCAAAAATGATCGCTATAAAAATTTGACTACACAATCAGTAGTCAATACAGCTGATATGTTCATGCACCAGCCGATTGCAATTCTTCGCGTGAATACTATGTAATAATCTCATACGTATCGACAAGAAAACGAAACGTTCATACACTTTTTGCTTTTTCCCTTAAAACTTTAATAAAATAAGATTTGCCGTATCGCACTGCACATGAACTCACTGACATGAGAAAATGACGCCTCGGACATGACAATGGCAGAACAAAGGAAGTATCGGGTCGAGAGCTGGCGCCTGTGATTGGTCGATCGCTGAGTCCTGTACTAATTAAGTAGTGATCATGTAATATCACTAATGGATTAGTAAACTGTATCGACTAAATAATAGTCAATCGTATTACTAATTTGCTTTAGTAAGTCTAATTTACTATTTTTTTTGCTATTCTATGAGTGAACGGTGCGTTTATCACCTTTTCACCAGTTGAACATGCATTTACTAATTGGATTAGTCAACTTTTCACTAATTCAGATTTAGAGAGTGCGCTTCGAAATTTCACTCAGTACTCCTACGAGCACTGGACAACTGATCGGGTTAAAAATTTGTCGGCGCACAAAGAATTGTGGCAATATTGGGCTCTTGCTTTATTTTCTCGAAGGCGAGGTCGCTTTAGATTAATAAACTTGTAAGTTTGTGAGAGCCTCCACCTTCCTACCAAGAGGTGGCGCCCGCCCGGGTGATGGACCACGGTAGGGGCCGTGGATCCCTAGTTAGGCTGTATACCCGGACGTGGAATGGACCCCAATGTGAGTGAATTAGAAATTGGGAATAGGGAATTGAATGTGCCGTGTTTTTTTCTTGTTTTGCAAATAACGGTATTGGGGTTAGGGAGAATAGGCAGGAACCCTGAAAGGCGCGTAGTTATTAAGTAACGCAAAGATTTCTCTTCCGTGTGTGATGGTTAGGCAGGTGGGATCAGGAGACGCTTAAGCAATGTTTCGATTCCTCGCCGAGGAATCGTTCATTCGTTTTTGCCAGTTTCCACGTACAATTATAAGTAAAATTTGCGTGTTTTATAGGTTTCAGGATCGAACGGTTTATTAAAGCTCAAGGTGATTGCCTATGTGGTTGGTACAGCCGCATATAAATCAACTTGTGGCTTAAATAAATTCAACTAGATATTAGTCGAACGATATCTCTTTTTACGAGATTGTTCGACTTTATAAAACGCACCGGTTGCCTTCTCCTCGGACATGTGCTTGTTGTGAAATTACCACTCAAAGTTTCTTTTTCTTACACCGAGTGAAGCGTCTTTGCTTCGAGTACGAAGATTGTCTTTGACTTTAAAGATAACCGGAGTACTCGAGTCGAGGCTTTCGTTCAATTTCTTCTTTTTTTTATCCATTCGCAATTCCTCGATTTACAACAAATTTTGAGCGGTATATTTCATCGTCCTCATCGTGGCGCCATCGAGGGATCATCGAGGGAGTGAGGCATTTACTCTCGGAGGATCGCATGTACATCCTTCGAAGCTAAATCGCCCACATAAAATCTTTGGTAAATACAAAAATCACGTCGTCACTGTGTATTGCCCCAGGTCACAACCGTATGACACCGTTTGCTAGTTTACTAAATTCTTTCGAATAACGATCGAGTCATTTTTTTTACCGAAAATATAAACTAGAATCAACCCTTCCCTCGGAAATTGAAGTTCAATATTGGTGGTGGTGACATTGGTGGTGGGAAAAGGGAAAAATGGACATTTTTTAAAAATCTTGTTGAATGTGTCGCAAAGTTGCGACACCAATGTTAAAATTTAGAATGAAATTGGGAAAAAAGTAAAATCACGCCGGGGACGATCACATCCATACGTTTTATGTGGATGAAATTAGTAGGATGTTCTGTTTCTTGTGATTGCAGGTTGTCGAGGGACATTAAAAAAAAATCTTCATAATGACTTTGCCTTTTCAGGTCCTCATCGTGTGACTAATACCTTTTTATTTCAGGTTTTGTTAAATCTTTTCATCGCTTATTTTTATATTTCAGTTTCCCGTCTAGGATGACTTTCAACCACGGCCATATATTCATCGTTATTTTTTTATTGGAAATGTCGAGTGTCCACTGGAAAATTATTGGTTAATTTTCTAGTAGACTGTTCTCGTTTTTCGGACTAACGAAGAGACGGTGCATTTCGGCTGACGATAATGAGGGTCAATGATCTCGTTTTCTTTCCATATATATCTTGGTAATCCAATAGGAAAAAGAAATTAATGAGTAATATTAACTTCTCAGTTTTTTTTAATTATAATAAAGTTTATTCATAATTTTTATATAAATAAAAATTATGTATAAACTATTATATTACTATTAACTATTATTATTAAAGATTATTTTTATTAAACAAAAATATATACATAAGTATATATTTTTTTTAATAAAAATAATCCATTTCCACAGTTTCAAGTTTTTTATTTACAATTATTATTATTATTATTATTATTATTGCTACTATTTTAATAAAAATAAATTTTATTCACAATTTTTATTATTATTTTTCATCGAATAAAAGTAGATCTTATTCACATTTATTGTTATTATCTTGTATTCAATAGAAATAAACTTTGTTCAAATCTCTGTTTTTTTTATTTCGCAGCAACCAAAATTTATATTGAAAATTATTATACAAAAAACTATTATTTTATCAGTTTAAGAAAAATCACTTTCTTACAGTTAGTGGTGTTAGTGCACCATTTTCCCTTGTGTAATTAAGCGTCTCGTATAAATTCAAAATCACACAAGTGACGCTCTTCTCCAATTGATTTTTCTGTAAATTGTAAATATCGATAGAATGAAATTAAAATGTTATTAAAAAATAAATGTTAGAACAGAAAGGGCGTCGATTGAATAACTTGGTTGTCGGCCACAGCCTCGTCGCTTTTTCAACGATCCGATAAGACGCATAGTAAAGACAAGATCCCTGGCCCTCGTCATTCTTTGTGTTTCTTATCAATAAAGTCCTGCATAATGACGACATCAAAGCCAGATGCCGACATCGTCGGACTTTTTTTGCACTGATTACATTTTTTTTTACAAGAATCGATATTGCATAATCGAGAAGAGCTTCCACTTCGTAAGTAAACACGTAAAATCACCATTTTATTTTATCGCTTGACACGATAAGGTAAACTGATACACATAATCAGTCGATAAAAAAAAGCTTCGAAAATGTCTGGTAGCTTTAAAAATCATTGTTTTCAATAATTACATCAGTCTCTCTCATACAAATAAAAATTTGTCATCACCTTGCGCTTCGCCATTTTTTAATAATATCATGAAAACTGCACAGTCTTTGTTAAATTTCGTGTGACGTTTTTCAATTTTTTACAAGCATATGCTTGGCTTTCCTCTTGCTTTCTATAATTATTCTAATTTGTGCTTTTATTTATTTATGATTTGTTCCTTTTTGAGAGGAAAAAGGCGGAGTATGCAGCGTGGATGTTTTCAGTGTTATACGAGTAGATTGCTTTCTAAATGTACTCGCACTTTTTTTGCTTATTTTTGAGCGATCATGCTTATAATAATTTTACTTTTTTGCTATAATTTTACTATAATTTTACTATAATTTTACTATAATTTTACGATAATTTTACGATAATTTTACGATAATTTTACGATAATTTTACTATAATTTTACTGTATTTTTACTATAATTTTACTATAATTTTACTATAATTTTACTATAATTTTACAATAATTTTACTATAATTTCACTATAATTTTATTATAATTTTACTATAATTTTATTATAATTTTACTATAATTTTATTATAATTTTACTATAATTTTACTATAATTTTACTATAATTTTACTATAATTTTACTATAATTTTACTATAATTTTACTTTACTATAATTTTGCTTTTTATATCACACTTAATTTTTACACATTTTAAAGACAAAAGTCGTAGCGATAAATAAATCGACATGCACGCTATATACTCCGGGTTTCGATGAGCAGCGACCTCCACGTGGTGAGACCTGAATAACCGATACTACGAGAATCACAATGAAAGGATAAAAAGTGTTGTCCTAATTCATGTGTAATCGCGTAATGGTGGTTAACAAACAGCTGCTCCATTTTGCAATCGTTAAACGATCATTTCATATTTTCCATTACAGATTGACTCTTTCGATTCGAGAGTTGGTGTCACCATCGGATTCGACGATCACGTGATTCGAGGGATGTGAATAACCTTTTATCCTTCACGAATTCTTGAAGTTGGTAGGCGATCGGTATTGAATAAAATTTTTCATTTGTACTCCTTTTTTTAACTGTTGTTGTCAATATATGTTATTCTTAGAGATTATATTATGAATCGGAAATTGCTCCTTGGTCACGAACTCATGAGATTTTTCCCTCTTTTATAAAAATTGATCTGTCAAAAAGTCCCGGTTCTACAAGAAATTTACGATTGACATATGCTCCTATACCTTGGGAAGCGATTAAAATTGACCGGAATTCGATATATCGTCGATTTCGATGGGATCGCAAAACCTCGGAAAATCGACTTTGCACGATGCTGTACCTCGATTTCTCGCTCGTCTGACTTCTTAAAATTCATGATACTTTTTATAATGTCAACCTAACATTCGAATATAAATAAAATTTGAAATGTTATAAATAAATTCGAATTGACGCGTAATATTGTACGATTATTTGTATAATTCTCGCAAAGATATTGGTGATCTTTGTAAAATAACGGAACGATTTTTGTTATCACGTTAAGTATTAATTACAATTAGCTATTACTTATTATTATTACTGGTACTAGCAATATAATTCGAGACTTCAGGGTTGATGAGACGGAATAAAATCCGAGCGGGAGCTCTCGAAATATGACATTGAAGCTTGCACGGCATTCCCGTGCTGATTAAGCGTTTAGATAAATGCCTTACTTACATCGTCGTGATAAGGGGTAAAAAGGTCTGACCACGACCACCAGCCTTGACGCCCTGAGAGAGATCCGAGGCTAGCACGCCAACGGTACCAGAGGTGCTGGTGGCGCTGCTGCTGCAAGTCGTGACCGAGGTGGTCTTTCTGTCGTACGTACAAGAGTACGTGCATAATTACAGGGTGTGTGGAAACGTGAGCTTTATTCCCTCAACTCTGCTGTATCCATATACATATATAGCTGTATACATACGCTTTGGCGTAGTACAGTTACTTCACCACCGACACCCGAGAGGACCGCACGTAAAAAACGCTTGTTAAAGCCATAGTTCCCAGCCACAGCAGCAACAAAAACAAATAACGACTGAGAAGTGAAATCATTAACAGTAAAAAAAACGAAATTTAAGGATTTTTATAATTAAACGAATGCATTTTATAATTTAATCATTTTAAATGTAGCATCATTAACATTTAATAATAATAAACGAATTTCAATAACTTTTATAATTCAATTATAAAAATTATAACAACAGCAGCAACACAAATAAATAGCGACCGAGACATGAAATCATTAACATTTTCAAAAAAATAAACGAAATTCGAAGATTTTTATAATTGAATTATAAAAATTATAAAAACAACAGTAACAAAAACAAATAACAACTGAGAAGTGAAATCATTAACATTTTAAAAAAATTAATGATATTCCACGATTTTTATAATTAAACTTTTGTAATTAACTAAAAATGTAGTGCCCCGCGTGATTATAGCGTCCACAATAATCTAGGGACCCATTTGGCTGTCAAATTTGTAAACAAAAATGAAAATTCATAGTATGCAAAATAGGCTTAAACGAACTTTTCATACGAGGTTTTTCAATCATCCGATGACCAGATATAATACTCGTATTCTGTTACAAGAAAACTCCACGAATACTCGTAAATCTGTCGCGACCAAATTTGTTTATTATGGATTGAACATTTGACTTTATCGCCATTCCCTACACTAACTGGGTTGAAGACGCTCTCCACTTTTTACGAGACTTCAACTCATGCACCAATGAAAATTTGACAACCTTTTAAACGGTTTCCTCTGCCATCATGAAAAAAATGAGAAGAATTATATGATTTGTTTCTTAATATATTTAAAAATCAGTCCCTTTTTAGGTAGCAAAGGGAAAAGATCGAGCCTTCAACTGTCCTTTCATTTCAACCTCACTTTCCATATCATATTTCTAAACAAACTCAATCAAAATAATTTAAGTGAATTTACTTATTTACTTAGAAGTATTCGTACTTTGCGACTTTGTTTAATTACATTCGTTTCTTTTTTAAATTACATCTACAGTGAACAATTTCGAGACTTACAATCTCGAAAAGACTTTTGTACTAGTATCAAATCTCGAGAGAACACACAAAACTTTGATATTGCTAACGTGGTTTAATTATTAACTGTTTGCACGAAAACCAGGGAAGACATATAAAATTGAGTGTACGTAAAAACAAATATGTCGCTGTTTCAGATATTTAATCTCCAACGATCCGGCTGCGATTAATGAGAAAAACCAGAGAGGGAGTGAGATTCGCAAGGTTTTGCCTCTCGTTACGGAAATCGCGATATGCGAGTAATTATGTACGCATTGACATCCGTAACAAAGTTGACAAAAACCCAGATTCATTGAGATTTTACTTCGCAAAAAGAAAAATCCGTATTGACAAAAAAAACGAAAGCGAAGAACGCCCATATGAATTCCTCTTTCTATTTCTCTGTTTATCTTCCTTTCTCTATTCCTGCCTCTCTCCCTTCCCCTCTCTATGTACCGCGGGCTCGAAACAGGGTCGTCAGAGTAGTACACAACGAACTTTATATCCTTGACTCAAAGCCACCTGTACCCGTGTAATTATGAAACTCCCTCGTGTATTGGCTCTCTGTAAATTCACAAAGCCGCCTGTTCCGTTTCGAACGTTAGCACCTTTGTAGTTAACGTCATCTATTCATTCCCTTTGCTACGCACCTCTAACGATCAGACTTATGTTTCTTTGCTATTTTCGCTCCCAATTGTTCGAAGTAAAAAAAAAAGAGTGATCATACGTTTTATTGAAAAATGAGTTACAAAATTTTGTCCAGTTTCAAAGAAAATCTTTCGCACTAATGGCGACTCACGCAACTATAACATTGTCAATAACCTGGAGACATACTTGGCTGTCAAAAGTTAGCTGTCAAAGACAAAAATGAAAATTCATAAACTGGGAAAGAGGCTCAAAATTACAAAAATCTCATTCGGTATTTTCCAATCGCCAAGATTTTGTATTTATTTGTTTGCATTGATAATGAGTAAACAATGGATGAACCCAGTGGCAGCCACATGTTCAAACCTCGCTCGAGGAGGGTATCGTTAGCTAGATTTTTTCAATGAAGCGTTAAATGCATCGATTTGTTAATGTTGCCGGAGAGGAGACAAATTAAACCTGGATTTCTTGTCGATTCGTATCGCCAAATGTATTTCCCAATAAAATCCTGTTAATTGGTCTCTAATGACAGAGAAAATTCATTTCATACGGAGGACATGCGTCGACGCTTTATTTCTCACCCTCCTTTTATTTAACTACGCGTCTGTCCTCCTCCTTCGTCACTCTTGTATTTTCCTCTCATAGTCTCGATCGTCGGTGTCCCAAGACCATCGTCGGATCCGTGCCCGAGAGCGCGAAACAATTACCAAGTTTCTATTGGTAATTCGAAACGGTTCGCGCACCTTGTGAGAGCCAGGCGTTTCATCCTGAAAATATTGCCCCAGAGAACCTGGCGGGTGAAAACCACCCCCGTGTCTCGTCGCTTTTCTCCCTTCGTGCAACAGTGCTATATTGCTTTTTCCCGTCCTTCCTCACTCTCGTACTCGTTTCCTTCCTGCTATATGTATACGCGTACGTATATATTCGCGCAGTAGTGTTAGCCTCGTTCTATGGAACTTGCACCATCCACCCTCGGCATAATTACTATCATAAAGCAATCTTCCGACCCCTCGTCTTACCGTCTTACCTCGATGTAGACCATCGTAGAACAGTACTTGAACTTGCCGTAACTCCTTCAATCCCCCTCCACTCTGTTCACCTATACTCGTTATTATACTTTTCACTCGTTTTATGCAATGTATACTCTGCTACCATGGTAGGTACGAGAAAAAACGTGTCAGCTGTTGGATCTCGCGTGAGTACAGAGTCTACGATAAACCGAAGTATATTTGGTTGTCAAATATTTTAAAAAATGATAATTATAATTGGTTATAAATATTTAAAATTACAAAAGTCTTACTCGGGCTTTTTTTTATTATTTTGTTACTAGGTCTTTCTACTTTTTATCATTTGCGACAGCCACGCACAGTGAGAGAACAAGGAATAAACCGAAGGCTAGCTAATGCATCGATTTGTCATGTCTCTTACATGATCAATGTAAATTTTTGCGAAAGTTGTCAGGGGAGTCATACTCCCACCTATATTTTTTTATAAATTAAAAAATAATTTTTCTAATGGACCGTTACAACTCGAGTTTTCAACTCTGACAATGAATCCACCATGGTAGACTTATTTAAATATTATTCAACTAGAATCTAAAACCATAAATCAGCATTATTTTAAAACCTTGCTGACTTTTATTGTCAATTATACAAAATAAAATTCATGCGCCAATTAATCATCGAAAATATCTGAATTATTTTAATTATGAGCTCAGAAATATTCGTACCTCGCGGTATCGTTCATTTTTGGTTTCATTTTAAAAATGAATGGTTCGAGACCTACAATCCCAAAATATTCTCCCATTAAAGCTGGATCGCCAGGAGATATCTACATTTGTGACGATAAATCTTTTCCACGACAGACACATGAGTAGTGATTAGACGTTTTACTCTCTAAATCTGAATTAGTGAAAAGTTGACTAATCCAATTAGTAAATGCATGTTCAACTGGTGAAAAAGTGATAAACGCACCGTTCACTCATAGAATAGCAAAAAAAATAGTAAATTAGACTTACTAAAGCGAATTAGTAATACGATTGACTATTATTTAGTCGATACAGTTTACTAATCCATTAGTGATATTACATGGTCACTAATTAATTAGTACAGGACTCAGCGATCGACCAATCACAGGCGCCAGCTCTCGACCCGATACTTCCTTTGTTCTGCCATTGTCATGTCCGAGGCGTCATTTTCTCATGTCAGTGAGTTCATGTGCAGTACGAAACGGCGAATCTTATTTTATAAAAGTTTTAAGGGAAAAAGCAAAAAGTGTATAAATGTTTCGTTTTCTTGTCGATACGTATGAGATTATTACATAGTATTCACGCGAAGAATTGCAATCGGCTGGTGCATGAACATATCAGCTCTGTTGACTACTAATTGTGTAGTGAAATGTAACAAATTTTTATAGCGATCATTTTTGACTAATCGAGTTAGTGATTTTTCACTAATCGTTAGTGACTCACTTTTCGCTAAATGTATTAGTAAAATATGACTAAAATTTAGTGAAATTTCACCAACTCAGATTTAGAGAGCACGTATAATGAATCACTAATGCTTTAACAGTGCTAATTTCAGTAACGAATTATAAATCGCATTAGTTAAATAATATAATTTAGTTGGAGGTTTAAGGGAGCTTTCCAGTGTGACAGCCCGAAAATCGCTGTTTTTCGCGATTTTTTTTTTTAAAGAAAAAATAATCTAATCGGTCTGGTTTTTTTGTATATTAATTGGGTATTGAAGAATACAAAACAATTTTTTAAAGATCGATTTATTTATTAATTAATATCTATAAAAATGATGAAACAATTGTTGCAGAAAATGCACTTGGATGTGGTGTCCACGTTGGGGGTCACAATTTTGATCTGAAACAAAAAACACAAAAAGATTATTGATCGGTATATAATTGGCTTTCGTGCTATGGAGGCTTTTTTTTTTTGCAAAAATGTTTGAACAAAAAGTATCGATTTTAGCATTTTTTTGGCAGTTTTTTTACAAAAAAATAGGAAGATGTCAAAAAAAAACTTCCATAGCACGATAAACAATGACGTTAAGAATATGGTGTAAAAAATTCAACTCGATAGCTTTAAAACTCTGCCCTCCAAGTTGGACACCGTTTTGAAAAATGCTGTTTCGAGAAAAACGCGTTCAAAGTTTCAAGTGAGGAAATTTTAGGTAAATCGTTTACTTACGGTCATCAGCGATGCCAGGTCCATACAATATCCCTTCTGCTTCTTTGAAAAGAGTGTATACTATTCGATAAAGCAAAAAAAAATCGATTTTTTGAAAATTTCACACTGGAAAGCTCCCTTAAATGATTCGCCATCGAGCCTACTTTATTTACGGAAGAGACTATTTCTCGAACCAATTTAAACGTAATCTTCATAAAAGCTTTGGTCCAGCTTAAGCGAATTATCATTGTTATAAATACGAAAGAACATAGATCCCATGTCCCTAAAAACGAAGAAACAAACATAAATATGATGGAGAACAAACTATTCCAACGTCGAGGTAACTTAATTTTTCAAAAATAAATTAATTTCTTTGCGAAATTAAAGCAGATCCTTCCAGAAACCTTGGAAACGTTATCCCAAAACAAGTAAACATCCGCGAGCTCTGTGATAACACAGACTGTTGACTATGAGATTATCGTGATCATCGTTGGATGATCCAACCAAGCACTTGCTATCTCCACTGTCCCAAAAAAAAAACTCCCATTAATCGTAAACCTACTCCCGGATTATATTCGGCATAGTGCCTATTTCCACAAACCAGCACCATTGATCCGAGACGGAATTATAGGCGGATAATTTTACTCCATCGGTCCATACGTTTGATGGCACAGAATATCAGGATCGCTATACACGCGTGGTTAAGTCGATAATGATCCGACGAGTTTCCAGCCCTCTTGTATGCTAGAAAACGTGTCGTAGTAGGCGGGGCGAGTCTGACAGAAATCGAAGAGACGAGAGAGTTGCAGGTGACACGAGTTAATTATAGCGATCAACCGAAGTCATGGCTTCTGTCCGCGTTAACTAGCAAAATCCCCGAGGAACATGGCAAACCCTCTTTCCACTTGCCCCTCGCAATACCCCTTCGCGAAAATCGATGAAACGCGAGAGAATACGCTCGGCCATATGTTTTCCGCGATGTCGAACTACACGCAACCCACCTCCCTTCGTATATCCATCTCGCTTCAACTTCAGTTATTAACAAGCTATAGCTTCGATTACTACTAGTACTGACAATCTCCATTCGAATGACTAATACTGGATTCGCGAACCGGATCATTGTATACTTTATATCTATAGATGATGTCTATCAGTTCGATGATTCTGTCCGGACTCTTGTTCTAGCTGTAGAAAATTGGGGTTCGAAGTTCAGGGTGGGGCGAGTTGCAATCCGCACGTGTATTACTGGAATGAGCTACCATCGAGGGAGGAGGAGAGTATATCGCAGAACATTTTGATGAACGTAAATTGGGCCGGAAGTGCGGATCGATAGTCATAGGTAATTGGTGTCAGTGATGAGAAATTTGTGCGAAAGTGGTAATTAATGATCATCGACAGTTTCAGCTATCCCATTCTCCAGCTACGAGAATCGGATCTCAAATAGGGAAGAGTAATAAAAAAAAAGAGAACGTTCGATAATATCTACAGGGCTAATTCCGTAACGCGATGCGTGACAAAGGGTTTCCCTTATTCGATTGGATATTTAGCTATGAAAACGAAAATACTTTTCCTCTTATCGAACAAACTTCCATATAATTGACTCGGTCGGATAGACATTTCCGATAATACCCGATGATATCACGATAACATCGCGTATTCGCCTCGTAATCGTGGATATCCTCGCTCTTGCCTATTCCATCAACTATTCACGCATAAAATTCTCAGTGTGCTACATTTTTACGCCACGTGTGAAACCCTGAATTTGTCGATAATCGGTTTATTATAATTACGACCTCGATATTCCCTGACAAGATTAACCAACCACTCTGACGTAACACGTGGGTATATATATATATGCCTGACGTCCTCATTCATCAGCGTAATTTCTGTCGCAAAGTGTAAATTGGAAAAGAGTTGAAACTCGATTGCATGGAATGTTTCTTTTTTTTGTTGTTCGTGATCATGCGCTAAGGTCGATCGATTTGGCTAGCGGAGAATGAAAAGGCGGTTTACCCGGCTGCCGGTTTCGAGAACAGCTAGGAACGCTACCCCTTGGTCACGAGAACGTTACGTCGTATTACACCGAATGATCGCGGCATTACTCTCACCCTTGTGAACTACTCTGCGCCTCCATCTCCCTCTTCGGTCTCTTTCATCCTCTCGCTCTCCCTTGGTCTCTCATTCTCCTTTTTCGTGAAGAAAGTACCCAGAAGCACAAAATAGCTCAAACTAGAAGCCGAATGAAATTGCTGCTGGTTGCGTAGGTAGAGAGAAAGAGATGGTAGGAGGGAGTGAGAGAGAGAGCCGAGACGGCCAGGCACCAGAATATTACGCCAAGACGAATGCCCGTAATAAAGTACACTGCACAATGGTGGCGTCTAGGCAAGGCGTGCCTTCAGCAGGTTTTGTGCTATGTGCAAGAACCAAGGGACCGAGAAGGGAGAGGGAGAGAGAGGAAAGACAGGAAAGAAGAATAAGACGGTGGATGGCCGTCGCGCTATACAGCGACAATTTAAGGAAAGCTCCAAACTCGAAAAAGTGCGCATGGCTCTCTTCGCTTTTTGTCATATTTCCCCGCCAGGCCGTCGAGTAATGCGCCTTTCTTTTCTTTCGCTACAGTCAGATGGCGGATAAGTCGAAGGGTCGAGTCGCAGTATTTCCGGATCTTCCAAAGGGCATTATCCCACGTGTAAGAGGTGAGAGAGGATACAACATTCCAATATACTCAACTTTTTTACGATTTTGATTTAACGAATTGGTTCAAAACGATGATCACCGGGTGAAAAAAGCTTCTACGAGTTTTCAATATATTTATTGCGCCAAAGTGTAACGACCCCACGTTGACACTTCTCAGGTTCGTTTTCCACCAAACGATTTTCCCAGACACATATCGAGTGTCAACGAAAAGCTCTCTTGCTCTTTCAATTTTTGGTACTCGTTGCTCGCACTTCTCCCGTCCCTCTTTTAACGAGTTTACTTCATTTTTCTCCCTCGGCTGTAACGATGCAGCGGTTGCAGGCTTCACTCGGCGCTTCAGACTATGAAGGAAGAGGCTCCTTCACGATTACCAAATTTCAGATTGCGCGCGTTTTCCTTCTTCCGGGTAGCGTTTAAGACGTCTGGCTTACCCTTGTCGCTCGAAAAATTGGTATATTAAAAAAAAACTCGTGAACTCGAAGAATTCCTCAAATGAATTTGAGTTCAAAATATTAAAAAACAATGGCGCTGCAGAAATTTTCACGAAGGTCTTCCACGCGACACTCGTGTATGTTGCTGCAGGAGCATCACCATTATATTACATCTGAAAAAAATTTAGCTTATTCGTGGATAGTATTGCTATAATGTAGCATAGCCATATTTTGTTTCTACCATTAGGGAAATTATGATGAGCCGAAGAAAAAAAAATATTTTTCACTGAAATTTCACGACAAAAACTTCAATAAAAAACAAACCAATCGAAACAATTTCACAGTAGTCACTCGCCTTAAGGTAGTCCTATCGTTGGGTGGTGGATTAAAATTTTATTCCCGTTTTTTCTCACATTGAAAGTGGACCAAGCGTTAAAGTTCATTAAGAAAAGTTGTTGCAAATCGACTAAAGAATAACATACTTAAAATTCAAATTGATTCTACGGAAAGTTTATTTGTTATATAATAAACAAAATCATGAATTTGTTTTCCATAAGATTTGTTATAAAAACGAATCGAAGCTTCTTTGATGTCATATAAAAATGTGTGCAAAATTTCAACAGGCTTCATCGACCAAATGATGGAAATACTCGTTGTATAATGTTGCGATATTTAACACGGGCTCTTATGGGAGATTGCGAAAAGTGACGATTTTCAAGAATAAATATCGTGATTTTTGAGTCGATAAAGGCCCCTGAAATTTTACACACATATACATATGACATCAAAGAACGTTTCTGCAAATTTACAGTGAAATCTAACGGAAACGCTGCAACGATAGGACTACCTTAAGACTTTTGACCGTTGAAAAGTGTCGAGGATTTTATTGAAAGCCAATGGTACGATCGTATAACCTTCACGAGTAAATTCCACCGAGCTGCGCGGCCTACTCTCGTGACACGCGCTTTATTTCACGAATTTCGATGAATAGCCCTCTTGCTCAACCCCCGTTCGTCCACCCTTTTCTCCCCATCTGTCCAACCCGTAAACTTGAGTAACGCAACAAAAACTTTTATGCCTTTTATGTCCAAGAAACATGAACACGGTATAGACGCGTAAACCTAGAGAACACACGCCACACGATCCTAGAACGTAGCTTGTTCGAAAAATATATATAACGCCACGGCTAAGATGCGTACATGCAGCTGAGGCTGCTGTATGCGCAAAGTTATATATATATAAGCATTGTTACGCAGCGAGGTACAAGGGGTAAGCAACAAGGTTAAAAATGTAAAGTACAGAAGAAAAGCTCGCGTCGCTCCATCCTTTATACAAAAAACAGCAGCAGCTCTGTTTTTATATTCAATATAATAAAATTGTTGAGACTCGCACGTCAACGGTAGGTATCTCAACTCGTGGATAATGTCTTCTTTCCCCCTCGAGTAACGATGGCAACACAACGAAGGAGGGACCAACCGAGATTTCTTCCAGTTCTCGTATATTTTTCGAGCGAGCTGCAACTAATTTCATTTCATTTTCTTTCATATATACTTTCCGTTATATTACTTTTTCCTTTCGTTGTCAATGTTGAATTCCTGGTACATTCTACCATTGCCTTTCTCGCGTGTACGTTTGTTAAGTTTGATCGTGGAATGCTGGTAGCGAATTAATGTTTTCGTAGTTTGTTTATTCACGACTCTTCAATGCGGCAACATTCATCCAATTAGCTAACAATATGACATTCCGGATATGATTTAATGTTGCGGTATACACGATTCGCTCCAACGCCAGGCATAAACGTAGATAACTTAGGTTCGTTCTACATAGGAATGCACAAAATTTCGACTCTAAGACCCAAAATAATTTTTGACACAATGGATAAAATATTAGCTAAAATCGATAATATTTTCAATAAAGATGACAATAAAAATGTGTAAAATTGCTAACATTCTCGATACAATTGATAATATTTTCAATCCTTCTTGCAATAGGCAATGTGCTGTCATTTACACCACAAAATCAAAAGTTTTTAATTCTACACATTTCTTTTATAACTAAAAATATTTATTTATTTTCAGATCTGAAATGCCAGCCAGAAACGTAGGTAACTTAGGTTCATTCCATATAGGAATGCAACAAATTTTAACATTTTGACCCTAAGACCCGAAATTATATTTTATTAAACTGATAAAAAATATTGGCTAAAACTGATAATATTTTCAATAAAGTTGATAATATTTTAACCCTTAGTAGTCACTCTTAGCTAGAATCACGTTATAGTCATATTGGGTCCATGGGACCCAGGGGTTTTAAAATTGTTATAAATAATGAAATAATGCATTGAGCGATATGAAAAAATAGTGAGGTACAATTTGAACCTTGTTTAATACAAGAATATTGGTTAAAAAACAAAAATCAAATTTTAAATATGCAACAAAAATTATGCAAACAAAAACTCGTAAAAAATAATTTTTTTTACAAAAATTGCTGTAACTCTTGTAATTATTAACAAAAAAAAATAGTTTTATAATCTCGAAACAATGTATTTTGAAATAGACATAACGGTTTCTGTAGACTTTTCAGAAAGTGTATTTATTTCATCCAACGCAGGTGCGATTTACAAGGAAAGAATGAAACGGAAATCCCACTAACAGTCCGACTCAAAATCTACCTTCTCGATACTGAAGTTGAATTTACGCTACAAAATCAAAAATTCTAAATTCTATAAATTGGTTTATAATTAAAAATATTTTTTTTTCATATCCGAGGGAAAATGCAAGGATAATTTTTGTTGAGAAAATTAAGGATAAAGAGCTTGCGAAATTATCGACAGGGGTCAGGGTCAAAATACGAGGGTTTAAACAGGAATACCGCATATGTACCGGCACAAAAGGGGAGCGCGACAACGATAACGTTGGTACGGAGGCTTGGTAGTGTATACCTAATTAGTACCATTACGGCTCTACTGTTTTGCGAAATCCAGGCCGCGTTAATATTGACCGTGTCCTCGGTCTCGCGTCACACAGAGAGTCCGGGACCACAGTTCTCCCGGTAATTGGCGCATTGTACGTAACGGGGAGAATAGAAGTGGGAGAGAGGGAGAACTGCATTCAATTAGTTTAATAAAAACGGGCATCAGCCACTCGCGGTAGCGTCAGCAAATGAATGGAAACACCGTCGGGGTGAAACCCGATGGAGCATATTGCGAGCGGTACCCGCGGGCTCGCGCTCTCTGGTATTTCCCCTCGTCGATCTCCGTTTCTCACTGTACATATAAGCTCCACGTTTATTCGATTTGTTCGTTATCCGCTGCGTCGCAAATTCTAACCCCTCGACGATCTCTGCGGCGCAACTCTCGGTTTTTTGTTACCAAATGCATATTGTACCGCATGTTCCACCGACCGTGTCACCGGAGAAATCGTGTTCGCGTCTACTAATCACAACCTTCCATTCTCAACAATTTTTTCTACCTTGTGAAATCTTTCCATAAAAAAAAATCCAATCATGCGGGGATTGTATATTGTGGTGATAAGTTCTGAAAAAATAGAGATTCAACCAATATCGCTGCGACATACGTTTCGCACCGTTTTGTTTTTCCTGAAAATGTAAAAAAAATTGTAATATATGCGTGATAAATCTACGTTACAAGCTTTTCTATGAAAAGTCAACGGCATATCCATGCTTCGAATTGAATAAAATAGCTCTCCATTATGACACCTGTAAACGTATGCCACTAAAACTGTAACTAGAAAAAGAAAGGGGAAATAAGCGAAAAAAAAAGAAATAAAACGAAAGTTTCACGGTGCGCGTGCGGTATACTTGCCGGAAGTGGTGCTTCTCACGCCTGGTCTCGGTAGAAATAATTTAAAAGCCGTCCCCGAAGATGAGAAAGGGTCGTCGTTTGCACGGACAGGCCAAATAATAAATGCACTCAACGTGCCGGCGAGAGGAGAGTTCAACGTGCGCGTGGATCTCTCGCACGTCCTGCCACTGGCTGGTCTCAAATTTCCTAGCGGCCTATATAGGGAGTAAAACCTCTGGCATAACAGGAGAACAGACAAACGGTGTGCCATGTGTGCCATGACGATTTTCACACCGGCGTACAGGCCATGCCATGATGCCGGCCGTGTCGGGCACACGTGTTACACTTTTTTGTTTTCTTTCTTTCTTTTGTTTGCCTTTCCCGCTACCAGCGCCTCCGACGGAAAATGGCTCTAAATATTTACGCGCGAGGACGTGTACCGGGTATTTTATTTATCGCGCACGTAGAATATAACGCGAGAGTACGGCCGAGAACCGGGCCATGCGGACAAACACATACGGGCAGGGTGTCGCGCGATGGTACCTCCTGCCCGAGGTACACGAGGACGAAGCATCCTTCAGCATCGTCGGATATACGCTTATAAACATCATCGCGAAATCTCGCGAGTATTCTTATCCGGCAAATATGACATCAACTTTAACACAGGCTATAGTGTCTATCCAATTACTGTAAACAAGTTTACTGTTGAGGAAAAAGATTTTGGAAGGAGTGCACGGACCTCAACGAGATCAAACTTTTGTTTTTGTCTGAAAATTTTTATTTATCCGAAATTTCTTACAAATTGTAGATATCTCATTTATGTTCGCTCGGCTTTTGACTATTTGACTCAAAGTACCGAATTTTTTCAGATTTTTATCTATTAGCATGTGATAAAAAATTCGTTGATTCGTTTAAACGACGGTAACGTTAGTTTTTGCTCTATTTAAAATTGTGTAGGGTACTTAGGTAATTAGTTAATTCATTGAGTATTCATTGATTTTTAAAATCGATAGGTACTTGAAAAGTGGACAATTCGTACTGATTGGGATCGAATTTTATTCATTGTCAAATCGCCATTATCGCGGCGAAAAAGATATTGAAATGCAGTTTTCAGGTTTTTGTTTCAGGGTTGTTGAACTTTTAGAACGCTATTTGTTTTCGCATATGACATACGCAATCAACATGAGATTCTCAGTACTATCGTAGTTTTTTTTATTTCCTAATCAAAGGTTAAAAAACAAAAAATATTTTCTGTTTTCTTGCAATATGCAAAGTTACTTTCGGCACTGTACAAAATATGCACTCGTGATAAAAAAGTATCTTCAAAAGTGATAAATCTATAGCGATAAAACGTCTGTTTTTTCATCTACTTTTAAAGGTTCACTATAATTTTTATAAACGGTTTCGCCTTTTTTAATAACTGCTTTTCCTGTTGACACCAACATACGTTCGTTGAACATATTAGCAGAACACAGTAACGTCCTTGAAATTGTGAAAGGTATAAAAGATACAAATCATTTTGTTCTTTTGTTAGTTTTAAAGTTACTGCTCAGAACAATCGACTTTCTTCAATTCAAAATGACAAAAAAACTGTATCCATATTCCTAAATCAATTGTTGAAGATTGGAAACCAACCAAGTCATCCAACAGAGAAATGGTTGAGAAATATGACGTAAGTGAAGCATCTCTTAGAAAAATGTGCAAAAAGTTCACAGAGTTTGATACAGTGTGTAATAAGAGTGAACGAGGGTGAAAAAGGAGGATAACGCAAAAAGAAATTTGAATCATTATTCACAAATCGAAATAAATCGGCGTGTTACAAATAGAATTAATCGTGAAAATACAAAACTAAAAATTTCAGAGTATAGAGTGTGAAGCAGATTGTGGGAAATAGGATTAAAAATAACTACCCATTGCGTCGTCCGTTGATAAGATACTCAAACAAAATTAAACGGTTAATATTTGCAAAAAAAAAAATACGTTCACAAGCCAATAGATTTTTGGAAACAAGTTTTGTTCGCAGGCGAAAGTAAAGAAAGAAAAAGTTTTCAGAAGACAGCAACATACGAGGGTGTTAAATGTGATGGTTTGAAGGTGTTTCGGATAGTCGGATTTGGAAAATTTGGGAGGAATTGACAGAATTATGACTGCGAATGTCAATATTGACATTCTACAAGAAAATTCAGAACAATCCTTGATGAAAGTTGGACATAAAAATGACTTTATTTTTCAACAAGACAAGCCCATCGCACTCAAAACTGCAGCTTTTTTCGTTTCTTGCCAGATAAAATTGCTTAAGTAACCTGCGCAATTGTTGTATCTCAATCCTATCAAAAATTTGTATTCAATTTTAGACCCAAAAATTAATAAAAGTAACGTATCGTCGAAAGATACGTTGTTTCCATCAATACAAAAATAGTGGTAGAACAACGACCTTTTACTGTGGAAAATCCTCCTCAAGAACGTGTCTCAGCGGTTGCAAGCTGTTCTCGAAGCAAAGGGAATCAACGCAAAATATTGATCATATTTTATTTTTATGTACAAATATTTTATACGTCAGTTTCCATTTTTGGTCGAGTATGCACTTTCTTACCCCAGCATTAATATAAAATAAATTAAACAAATATAAATATCCAGAAATTTAAATTCCTTACTGAATTCGCTGATCTCGTGTTTATTAATCTCTACGTTTAACAATATTCTCATTTTTATTCACTCACAACCCACTTCCATATTTTCAGCAAGATATTCGATAAAATGTTAAATTTTTAGAGATGCATACTTTATTTTTGTAAATACTGTATATGAACTGTCTGACATACTTTCACCTAAACACACACCCACACATACAAACACCCTCAGTCACTCCACGTATCGCATAGATACACGCGTATATACCTACATCAATCAGACAACTTTTTCAAATCAGTTTTCCCTATGTTCCAGGATGTTTTGAACTCATTCGCCATAATAAAACCGCAACAACATTTCCTGGAAAATAAAGTTTCCTTCTTTTTAGTAAATTTTTTGCATAGCAAGAACGAGGCTAGAAAGTTTTTCAACGTAGTTTTTCCTCGACACGATGCTCAACGTATTTCCTTCATCGACGACCACTCTCTTCTAGCCGTCCAGCATGGCTTCCATATATCTACCGCTACAGCTACTGCTGCTTTCTCTGTGTTTCACTTGTTAATGAAAGAGAGGAAGCGAGAATGCGGAAGTAGATATATATATATATATATATAAATGTAACCTCAACATATACACCTATATATATATATATATATATATATATATTGTCACGCCGTTGGGAGGGGGGTAGGGGAAATTTGGGGTTAACGAATTAAAAAAAATAGAATAATTATAGCATAAATAAACTTTATTTTCGCAATACTTTTGCGGCGGACGATCTCCGGGATAATTATTTATACAAAAAAAAAAACTCGAAACTTTTGGGCGCCAGTTAATTTTTACGATAAACAAAAATTAACAAAAATTCATGGCAAACAACATTAATAACAAAGGAAATTTACAATAGCTAATACACAACGTATTGCTGGAAGGGATGGATGGCTAGCGTGTAGGGAAAGGGGGGGGGGTATTCTCAGGGAGGGTTCGCCGACTCAACGGCCTCTTAATTATTACCACTGACGTTAATTTTATACTCAGTCTTATTCGTTCGATGATATTTCACACTCTATGTTACGCTACACGGTCTGTCGCCGGGGGAGGGGTATGCGAGGAGATAGGGGAATTGTTTTGGACGGTGCGGCTGAGGTGACAGCAAGGACGATCGCGCGGCCGGCGCGATCGAAACTTGTCTGTGCTGCGTGCTCGGATAGGTTGGCGGGAAGGGGAGGTCAGGCGGGAGGGAATGACCGTTGCTCGAATTTTTGCAAAGTACTATTTCTACGTCTTAAATCTAACTGCCGTCCCACACGGCAACTACAGAGGAGAGTAACGAGAATAATACGTACGATTTTCGGAATTTTAATACACGCGGATAATGGGAGGAATTAAAATAATCAATTTCGATACTCGCGGATCTCTCGAAAATAATGAGCCGGCAGTATTTCGGGGGGGTGACCCGTGCAAACACTCACCGTCGTTGCTGATGCTTGTTGCCTTTCCTTTCTCGTTTCTTTTCCTTTCCCTCTCTAATCCTTTTTCGTCAGCCTGGCCGTCCTTGTAATTCCCGATATCAATTTCCGTTTTCTCGTACTCGTTATCCTTTTTCGCTTTCCAAGTCGTCTTATAGTTTCTTTCTCACACTCTCCTTCGCTCCCTCACACACTCGAATCTCGCCTCACTCTACACTCTATATTCTCTCTACTCTATACTCTCTCTTCGCTCATTACGGATCGCCGGCTCGTCACAAAGTGACGGCCGCATGGCCGGCCGGAAGCTCGCGAAATTTTCTCGCGAGCTCATTGGCTACCGGCCGGCATCGATCATCGCGGCAGCAGCGATACGGATCGATGTAGATGGGTCAGACGGGTGATTGATATAGGACTGTCGCGAGCGGGATCTATTGGGGAAAAGGAGGTAATTAGGTCGGTCGGTAAGTATGGGAGTTATTGCGGACGGGATTTGATAATTATTGGTAATAACGAGGGTAGGGTAATCGACGTACGCTGCTGCCACCTTCGTCACTCTGTCGCCGCGCGGCCGATGGATGGCCGGGGTGCGGGGACGGACGGGTGCATAGTTTTGACAGCTGGCGAGTATTCGAGTGTTGTGCGTGATTTATTTATTAACTTCTTTGTTTATTACTGTGAGCGAGCGGCGATATGGGTGTTCGGTGCGATGGGGATGGTCCTCGGGTCGGTCCAGGTAAGTGTCTCTCCATGATTTCCTCGATAATTTTCTTCTTATTAATTTTCCACTTATTTTCGCAGGTTACAGCGGGTCGGTCCTGGACGACGTCGACGACGGTGACGATGAGGACGATGACGACGACGACGGTGATGATGAGGACGACAACGGTGACATGACAACGACGACGGTGATGATGAGGACGACGACGGTTACATGACAACGACGACGGTGATGATAGGGACGACGACGGTGACATGACAACGACGATGACGATGCTGCTGGGGATGCTGCTGGGTCTGGCGGGGTCAGTCGCTGGGACTGACTTCGCGCAGGTGAGTGTTTGCACAGGTTTTATTCTATATATTTCATAACTTTTATACTTATCTTGTTTTCCTGTTACAGGCGTGGGACGGCGACTTGCACGAGCCGGCTGCAGGGGCGGCTGTGACGCTTGGCGTCACAACACCCCCCCGCTTAAACGAGAGTACACCCTTTGGTGTACTCGAGCGTGTTTCTTGTACCCTGTCTACCTGCAAATATAATTATCTCACTCATCCTTCCACTCGCTCTCTCATACTTTTGGACGGTTTCAGTCTTAGTTTTTTGGGTCGAGTGTGTGCCTGCACGGCTCGTCCCCGTACCTCCCGACTCATTGAGATTTTGTACTGTGGGTGGCTCAGTCTTGCTCCTCTCCTGTGCTCTGACTAGGGTACGTGGCTCCTCGCTCGCGTACCTGACTTCTTTGGTTTGGCCCCAGGCCAGCCTATCGTTTGACGCTTGGCCGGTCTTTATACGTCTGCCGACGGGCTTGGGCTGAAGGGTGTGGGAGAATGTGGGGGGGGAAATGGGTTGTTTGGGGCCTGCCGGGCCTGGCAGGTTAATTTTGTGTGGGTTGGTGGTGGGGTGTAGAGGGGGGGGGGGGGGGTAATGTTTAGGGGGTGGTTTGGAAGAAAGAGGGGGTAAGAGGGTGAAAACTAAGGAGAAAAGAAAAGGTAGTAACGTTAACGCAAAATAAACTTGGACGAAGCCAGAGGTATTAACGAGAAAAAAAGGAAAGAGAAAAACGCAAACTAAACAGTGGACGACGCCTGGTATAGGAGAAAAAAAAAAAAAAAAAATCAACTAAAATAGTGGACGGAGCCATGTGTACAAAAGAAAAACTCAAACTAAAAGGGTGGGCGGTGCCAGGTGTATAAAAAAAACGGAAAAACTCGAACTAAAATGGTGGACGAAGCCAGATGTAGGGAAAGGAAAGGAGGAAAGAAAACTCAAACGGAAACGAACTGGGGACGGAATCAGAAGGGAAAGAAAGGGGTTAAAGAAGAGAAGAAGGGGAGAAGAAAAGGGGAGAAGGGGGGAAGGGTGGTGAGGTTTGGGGGTGAAGGGGAGATGGGGGTGTTTTGTGGCCAGGCGGGGGGATGGATTGAGGTGGGTAGGGGGAGGGGATGGAAGGGCGGAGGGTTTAGCGGGGGTGGGGACGGTTTTCGATCCGGTTGGGACACCTGTCGGACAGATGTCCCAGCCGGCCGCACCTCCAACACCGCTTGGGTGTCGGTGCGCGGGGAAGGTCGGGGTGGCGGAGTTTGAGGGACATTAGGGCAGGGATGGACGGTGGTGGGGTAGGGGGAGTTGGGGGCGGGGAGGGAGTATTGGACGGGGGGGTAATGTGGAGGGACATCAGGCTGGGGATGGGGTTGCGGGAGCGGGAGGGTGGCTGGCGGGTGGTAGGAGTGGGGTTAGGGGGGTAGGGCGTAGAGCCATGAGGTTCGGGATGTTGGTGGTGGGGGTAGGACGAGGGGAGGGCATGGTGTGGGCCATGGAGGGGGAGTGGGGAGGGCGAGGGGGTCGGAGGATGGGGGTAGGTGTTGGGGCCTCGGCTCCGGCTTCTGCCGCCAGAGCGCGGGCCCTGCGACGACTGCGTCGCTGCCGCTTGGAGGGTTTGTTACGATGTGGGGGGGTGGAGGAAGAAGGTGCGGAGTGTTCTTGGGGAGCGGGTCGGGGGGGTGGTGTTTGGGGAGCGGGTCGGGGGGGTGGTGAGGGGGATGGGGAAGGGGGGTGGTCGGGTTGGCAGCAGCCACTCCCGATTTCCACCGAGAGGGCTGCTACGCTGACGCAGGGGGTGGTGGCGGCGTAGTACGCGTATCGGAGGGACCGGCAGAAGTGCGCCGCCGGGGGATCGGGGGAGAATGGTCCTGGGGACCGGGGGCGTGGGGACGGGGGACGGATGGACAGGGGTAGGTGGATGGGGTTGCTTAATGCGGGGAGGTTGGCGGAAAGGGGGTCGTGTTGGGAGCTTGGGGAAGGGGGTGGGGATGGGGAGGTCGAAGGGGGGGACGACTCCTCGTCGTCCTCGTAATACCCCTCTGGGATGGAGAGGGTTAGGGGATAGGTGGGCGCCGGTGCCGCCCGTTGGAAGGCGGGGGTGCCGACAAAGCCTTGGAATCCTCCTACGAGGGTGCCCGTCGGCAGGACATAGCGCCGGTGGCCCGTAGACCGACCGGCTCTCCTACCGCTCATCCTGTGCTCCTGAAAAGTAATCGTACGGGTTAGGGTCGGTCGTTTTATGCCAATCGTGGTGTACTGGGGGGGAGGATACCCGTATCCGTCGGCGGGTGGTACGCCTTAAGATCGGATACGTGTACCCTCGGGTTTTTTCGCGAATTGGGGTCATTTAGTTCATAAATCACGGGAGATGGAACGCTTAATATTTCGTAGGGACCGGTGAAACGCGGGGCGAGTTTGGCTGCAAAATTTTGAGGGCCGGACGAAAGAACGCGGTTTCTTCTGAGTACGAGATCACCTACCTTGAACCGCGTATCTTTCCTCCCTTGGTTGTAGTGACGGGCCTGGCGCTTATGCGCCTGTTCTAACTGCTTACGGACCCAATCGTGTAACAGGGGCAGACGCTTGAGTCTGTCGGTCCAAACTTGGGGGTCTGCGGGTTGAATGGTGGGAGGAACAGGAGTATTGTCTCTAATACTTTTGGTCGGTCGGGGGTTTCGACCGAAATTCAAAAAGGCGGGGGTCATGCGGGTCGACGACTGTACTGCGGTGTTCAGGGCAAAACACAGCTCGGGAAGATGCTGATCCCAGAGTCTGTGGTCTTGCCCAACGTACGCCGCGATCATTGTTTTTAACGTCCTGTTCACTCTCTCCACCGGGTTGGCTTGGGGATGATAGGGAGGGACGGTCGTGTGGTGTATGCCATTCTGAGAGAGGTATTCGGTGACGTGGGTATTTATGAACTCGGTGCCGTTGTCGGTTAGGAGGTATTGGGGACAGCCCCAACGGTTAAGGACGAGGGTATCGAGGGCTGACGTGATGTTGGGACCGTTGGCAGTTCGTATGGCTTTCGCCTCTACGAATCGGGTAAAAAGGTCTTGGAAAACGACAACGTACCGGTTTTGGTTTTTACTGGGAGGGAAGGGACCCATGACGTCGGTCGCGACTACGCACCAGGGGCCTTCGGTAGTGCGTTCTCGCATAAGGCCTCCAGGGGCTCCCTGGGAGACCTTATGGAGTTGGCACTCCTGGCACCGGGTGACGTAGTGCGCGACGTCCTGATACACACCGGGCCAGAAAAAGTCCTGGATGACCCGGTGGTAAGTTTTATCGATGCCTAAATGGCCTGACTGGGGATGGTTGTGAGCCTCTCTCATGGCATCGGGACGGGATTTTAAGGGAAGGACTAGTTTCCATGCGTCCAGGTCAGCCAGGGTAGGATCGATGATGGTATGAGGTCGGTGGTAAAAGAGTTTCCCATCCTCGATTTTCCAACTCGGGTACTTTCTAGGGAACTCTCTTACATTTTCCAATTTTTCCTCATACCACCCGTCCACCGCATCTCCAATGTCTGACAGGGTGGCTATCTGGGACTCGTGCATTCGGGATAGGGCGTCGGGTACTACATTTAGGGCTCCTTTCCGGTGGACAATGGTCATGTTATAGGCTTGCATGGCCAATGCCCACCTCGCCAGTCGACCAGAGGGATCTCTTAAATTCTTGAGCCATTGGAGGCTGCTGTGGTCCGTGATGACCGTGAAGGCCGTACCCTCAATGTACGGCCTCAGCTTCTTCACGGCCCACAGCACCGCCAAGCACTCCTTCTCTGTGACGGTGTACTTCTGCTCGGCGCGGGTGAGGACTCGACTGGCGAAAAGGATAGGGTGTTCCCCTCCCTTCACCTCCTGGGTCAGGACGGCGCCCACCGCGAGGTCGCTTGCGTCCGTATGGATGGTGAAGGGGAGGGTAAAGTCGGGGCGGGCAAGGACGGGAGTTCGCGTGAGGGCTTCGCGGAGGGATCGGAAGGCGGAGTCTTGTGTCGGTCCCCAGTTCCAGGGGACGTCCTTGTGCAACAGCTCGGTCAAGGGTGTTTTATCTTTGGAGATATCACCCATGAACCGAGCGTACCACCCGACCATTCCCAGGAACCGGCGTAATTGCTTAACGGTCTTGGGTGGCGGGTACTCGAGAATGGGGGATATTTTGTCCGGGTCCGTCTTCAGTCCGTCCGGTCCAATTACATATCCTAAATACTTTACTTCCTGGCAAAAAAATTCACTCTTGTCTCTGTTGATCTCTAGTCCGGCGTCTTTAAAAGCGGTCAGTACTCTGGTCAGGTAGTCATAGTGGTCGTCTTCAGTGTCTGTGGCAATAATAACGTCGTCGAGGTACGCGAATACATGTGGCTCCCATTCGGGGTCGATCAGTGTGTCCATGAGGCGTTGGAAGGTGGCAGGGGCGTTGGTCAATCCGAAGGGCATACGTTTGAACTGGAACAAGCCGCGCCCAGGAACTGCGAATGCAGTTATGGGCCGGCTGTCAGGATGGACGGGGATTTGGAAGTATGCCTGGCTCAGGTCAAGTTTGGATATGTACCGGGCCTGTCTCAGGCCGGCCAGTATCCGATCCATGTTCGGGAGGGGGTAGGCGTCTTTTTTGGTCACCTTGTTCACATCCCGATAGTCCACGCAAAACCGGTGTTTACCACCCGGCTTGGGGACTATTACGGGGTTACTGAGCCAGGCACTTCGGGATCTCTCGATTACTCCTTCTCTCCACATCTTGTCGACCTCCTCCTGGGCGATCTTCAAGAGGTGTGGAGAGATTACTCGGGCTCTCTGTCTAATGGGAGGGTGTCCTTCTACGTCAATGTCGTGTTCTGTGATGTGGGTCATACGTAATTCGGGAGAGGGATTGGGGATTATATATTTGTCCAGTATCGTGGCGAGTCGTTGTCGGGATTGGTCCGTTGGCACTACGAGACCGGCACAGTCTCGTAGGCTTCGTGCTAATATTGTGACGTCCGTTGTTAAAAATGTCCGGGGTGTACTGTGTCTCGTCTGCCAGGTTTCGTCTCGGTAGTTTAGTATCAGTCCAAATTGTCGGAGAAAGTCGAGCCCGAGTATGCAGGGACAGTTAATGGCTGCCACACGCATCAATATCGGGCCATGCTCTCCGCCAATTTCCAATTGAAGGTGCAAGGCGCCGTCAACGTTCATCACGTTACCGTTGGCGACCTTGACACCTTCGTCGAGGGGGGTAAGGGGGAGGTCGAGTTTGCTGGCCAATCCGGGGCTTAGGTATGATCGACAGGAGCCTGGGTCCACCAATCCTGGGAATTTATATTCTCCCAGGAGGACCCATAGAAAATGACGTTGGTCTCCGTCGATCATTTGGAGGGGAGGGGTGGTTTCGCGGGTTTTACGGGACTGTTTGGGTGTTGGGCCTGGGTTTGAGGAGGTTGGGGTCGGGCGCTTCGTCGTCCGTATGGGGAGGGAGTTTGGGGGAGGTATGGGTTGTTTGGGGCGGGGTACGGGGTTAGGGGTGGTTTTGACTCCAGAGGTACTTGGTTGGGATGGTTGAAGGGTATTTAACTGTGGAGTGGGGGTGAGATTGGACAGGGGAGGCGGGGAATTTACTGCCTCCCCCCGGGGTAGTTTCCCGACCGCTTCCACAGGCAGCCGGGGCAGGATCGGGTGTCCGTGCCTCGTTGCCCGCACAGCCGGCAAAAATACCCGAGGGGGTGGGTGCAATCTCTATACCTGTGGCCTATCTGGCCACAGTTGAAACAAGGACCGGGGGGGTAGGAGGGGTTGTTGACTGGAAAGTTCGGGGGAGGGTGTTTCGGCGCTACATCAGCTAGCCGAGGAATGGTTTTGGGCTGTTGGGGGAGTGAACGTGGTAGTGCGGGGTAGTTGTTCGCTCGAGGTGGGGGAGGGGGTGCTGTCGCGGCCACGTCGCGGTAGCTAGGAACGGGGGAAGGGGGTTTGGGGTTTTGTTGGCGAGGTCGGGGTGCTGGTTTGGGGAGTGATTGGGGGAGTGGAGGTGGGGTTGGCTCTGCTTCCACTGCCGCCGTCCTCCGTACCTCAGGCTTGGCCGTTGGCCGGTAGGCGACGTAGGGATCGCAGGTGGGGAAGGAAGTGGGAGGGGGTCGGTAAGCTTTTCTGCGCTCCCGGATTACCTCCCGTTGACGGCAGGCCAGCAGCAGCTCGCTGAAGGTCGCGATGCCGTCCCGGGGAATATACTCGCTATAATCCGGGTGCAGATTAGCGTAGCATATATCAATTTGTTGGTCCAGGGGGGGGAGGGGGTTGAGGCGTTTGATCAGGGTCCGGATCTTGTCGAGGTATTCCCCGCAAGGTTCGTCCGGACCCTGAGTCCTCAGGCTTATTTCGTGTCGGATCCTCTCCTGGCTGGATTCCACCCCGAATCGGTCGCGGAAATGGGAGAGGAATCCGACATACGTGTTCCAGTTCTCTTCCTCCAGGCGATGCCACCGGAGTGCATCGCCTGTGAGGGCTTCGGGCAGGCAACGGAGTAGGTCGGTCTCATTGTAGTCGCGAGACCGACAGTACTCGTGGAGGCGGCGAAGGAACTCCTCGCCGTCCTCTCCACGCTTTCCCGAAAACTTCGGGCCATTTCTCCTCCAGTCCTCCCCCCTCCGGGCGTCCCGCGATCCTTGGGATTCGTGGAAGCCCGAGGGGGTGAAGGCCTGGGACTCGGGGGGTCGGTATGCGGTCCTAGGGGGAGGGGGAGGGGGTGCGTTCCACGTACTATGCAGTACGGGCGCGTATTGGGAGGAGTAGGGGTAGGAAGGGTTCCAGGGGTTATCGGATGCCGGTTCTACCGGTTCCGGTTGGGGGAAGGGGGTTTGGCTGGTCGCCGGGGGGGGTTGATATGGTGGGAAACGAGAGGGAGGGGATCGGGCGAATGTTACCGCCGGCGTGGTTCGCCGGGGAGGGTAAGAGGGGGAAATGGGTCGTTGGGGTCCGTCCTCCTCGACGGCTGCGAGGAGGTTATGATGATAGGGGGAGGAGCGAGGGGAGGGTTGGGGTCTTTGGGGTTCTGGGTCGGGGTATAATGGTCGTTCCGACCGGGAAATTGAGTGGAGTGGGGGGGCGGTGAATTGTGAACTGCCTGCTTCGGGCAAAGTTCTTTGGGGAAATTGCGGTGGGGCGGAGGGGTGAGGGGACGGGATATGCGCGGTCTGAATGTCGAGGGAGAAAGGAGGGAATAGGCCGGATTCCTCATCCGCAGGGTCCCATAGGACGGGGGAGGAGGGGTGCAACCGGCGGGTCTCGTGTCGGATTAACCGATCACGGATACTGTTTAAATTGCCGCGAGAGCTGATCCGGGCGACGATACACATCCGGATCAGGTCGCGGACTTCCTCAACGCCGTAGATCCGATCCCGGATCTCAGAGAGGGGATCTAGAGGGTTGAGGGGGGGTTGGAAGGTAAGGGGAGATAGTGGGGGGGTTTGGGCGGTATGTGCGATTGGTGCGGTGACGGTCGTGGTGGTGACCGTCACGGCGGTGGTGGGGAGGGTATTGTGGGTGCGTTCCATCATGGTAGGGTCGGTGGTACACAGTATTCGAAATGCGATGATAGAAACAAATGTACTTAATATTACTTCGATATCCTAATGCTATGAGCGAGGAGCAACGCAACCCTACGTGTGGGACGACGCAACTAATACTCAATCGCAAAAAAAAATATCGGGCGTAGATAATGTCGATGGTATTGAGCGAAATATCTAAAAACGAATAGCCAGTGGTGGGCGCTATTATATAAAAAAACTTTATATTGGGGGCGGAGCAGCAGGGCGGAAGTTCGGCGCGGTTCAGATATATTTTACAAAATAATAATATTTGGCATGCACAGAGGGGAGGGTAAATAAATACACAATACAAGGTAAAGAAATGGATTTTTTTTACCGGTGTCCTCCTGCAAGAAGCAATTAATTATTCTTCCAGTAGGCTGTAATTCCAATGGCAAACAAAAATTCGTATCTTGGGTAACAATTCTCAAAAAAAAAAAAAAAAAAAAATCAAAATCAAAACGGTAGGGGGAATCGACTCAAAAAGTTTTCAAAATCTACAGAAGCACCAAATTTTCAAAGTCTCCGATCTCCAAAACTCACAACTCAAAATCAAAATTAAAGAACTCCAATATTGCAACAATAAAAAAAAAAAAAAAAACAAAATCTCAAAATCAAATTCAGGAACTTTCAAACTCTCTGAGTTCCAAAAAAAAAAATCTGACAAGTCCAACTCAAAAATCTCCCATCTCTCAAAAAGACCCAATCCAGAATCTTCAAAGTGAAAAGGAAAATAAAAGAAATCTCTAAAAAAAATAGATTTCAAAATAAATTTGCACACACAAAAAAAAATTGAGATCTCGATTTCCACAATAAAAAAAAACCGAATTCAAAATCAAAAGAAACAACGACCGAAAAATTCAAAAAAAAAAAAAAAACAAATCGCCCTTTAAAGTCACAGTAGCAATTCTAAAAAAAAATAAAAATAAGAATTTCCAATATAAAAAGAACGAAACCCCAAATCTCTAGGTTCTAAATCTTCAGCATCTTACAATATCCAAATTAGAAGTTTCCCGAATCAAAAAAAAACAAACTAAAAATTTCAAAGGAAAAAAAATTAATAGAGGAAATTTTTTTTTCCTTTTTTTTTTTTTTTTCTTTTTTTCTTTTTTTTTTAGCTGAGAAAAAAAAAACAAACAATTTCAAGTTGTAAGAGGGTTCATGAAATACGATGGCTGCCTATACTTCCGCTGCGCTTGGTGGTGGGGGTAAATTTTCGGAAGGGGAAGGGTTAATTTTCGGGCCCCACGTTGGGCGCCAATTTGTCACGCCGTTGGGAGGGGGGTAGGGGAAATTTGGGGTTAACGAATTAAAAAAAATAGAATAATTATAGCATAAATAAACTTTATTTTCGCAATACTTTTGCGGCGGACGATCTCCGGGATAATTATTTATACAAAAAAAAAAACTCGAAACTTTTGGGCGCCAGTTAATTTTTACGATAAACAAAAATTAACAAAAATTCATGGCAAACAACATTAATAACAAAGGAAATTTACAATAGCTAATACACAACGTATTGCTGGAAGGGATGGATGGCTAGCGTGTAGGGAAAGGGGGGGGGGGTATTCTCAGGGAGGGTTCGCCGACTCAACGGCCTCTTAATTATTACCACTGACGTTAATTTTATACTCAGTCTTATTCGTTCGATGATATTTCACACTCTATGTTACGCTACACGGTCTGTCGCCGGGGGAGGGGTATGCGAGGAGATAGGGGAATTGTTTTGGACGGTGCGGCTGAGGTGACAGCAAGGACGATCGCGCGGCCGGCGCGATCGAAACTTGTCTGTGCTGCGTGCTCGGATAGGTTGGCGGGGAGGGGAGGTCAGGCGGGAGGGAATGACCGTTGCTCGAATTTTTGCAAAGTACTATTTCTACGTCTTAAATCTAACTGCCGTCCCACACGGCAACTACAGAGGAGAGTAACGAGAATAATACGTACGATTTTCGGAATTTTAATACACGCGGATAATGGGAGGAATTAAAATAATCAATTTCGATACTCGCGGATCTCTCGAAAATAATGAGCCGGCAGTATTTCGGGGGGGTGACCCGTGCAAACACTCACCGTCGTTGCTGATGCTTGTTGCCTTTCCTTTCTCGTTTCTTTTCCTTTCCCTCTCTAATCCTTTTTCGTCAGCCTGGCCGTCCTTGTAATTCCCGATATCAATTTCCGTTTTCTCGTACTCGTTATCCTTTTTCGCTTTCCAAGTCGTCTTATAGTTTCTTTCTCACACTCTCCTTCGCTCCCTCACACACTCGAATCTCGCCTCACTCTACACTCTATATTCTCTCTACTCTATACTCTCTCTTCGCTCATTACGGATCGCCGGCTCGTCACAAAGTGACGGCCGCATGGCCGGCCGGAAGCTCGCGAAATTTTCTCGCGAGCTCATTGGCTACCGGCCGGCATCGATCATCGCGGCAGCAGCGATACGGATCGATGTAGATGGGTCAGACGGGTGATTGATATAGGACTGTCGCGAGCGGGATCTATTGGGGAAAAGGAGGTAATTAGGTCGGTCGGTAAGTATGGGAGTTATT
This sequence comes from Netelia fuscicornis, assembly GCA_946811545.1. NCBI lineage: Eukaryota > Metazoa > Arthropoda > Insecta > Hymenoptera > Ichneumonidae > Netelia > Netelia fuscicornis. The sequence goes on from OX328012.1 coordinate 13,729,221, forward strand.
GCGGACGGGATTTGATAATTATTGGTAATAACGAGGGTAGGGTAATCGACGTACGCTGCTGCCACCTTCGTCACTCTGTCGCCGCGCGGCCGATGGATGGCCGGGGTGCGGGGACGGACGGGTGCATAGTTTTGACAGCTGGCGAGTATTCGAGTGTTGTGCGTGATTTATTTATTAACTTCTTTGTTTATTACTGTGAGCGAGCGGCGATATGGGTGTTCGGTGCGATGGGGATGGTCCTCGGGTCGGTCCAGGTAAGTGTCTCTCCATGATTTCCTCGATAATTTTCTTCTTATTAATTTTCCACTTATTTTCGCAGGTTACAGCGGGTCGGTCCTGGACGACGTCGACGACGGTGACGATGAGGACGATGACGACGACGACGGTGATGATGAGGACGACAACGGTGACATGACAACGACGACGGTGATGATGAGGACGACGACGGTTACATGACAACGACGACGGTGATGATAGGGACGACGACGGTGACATGACAACGACGATGACGATGCTGCTGGGGATGCTGCTGGGTCTGGCGGGGTCAGTCGCTGGGACTGACTTCGCGCAGGTGAGTGTTTGCACAGGTTTTATTCTATATATTTCATAACTTTTATACTTATCTTGTTTTCCTGTTACAGGCGTGGGACGGCGACTTGCACGAGCCGGCTGCAGGGGCGGCTGTGACGCTTGGCGTCACAATATATATATATATATATATATATATATATATATATATATATATATATATATATATATATATATATATATATATATAGGTGTATATGTTGAGGTTACATTTGAGGTTGCGCGAAAAGGCAAAGTGCGGTGAGAAGCGAGAGCATGCGACCTGACCTATACTATAACTACGCGCAGAATATACACAAAGTACATAACAAGCTTTATCGGTAGCGAGCCACCGGTCGGCCAGCACGTAAGTCCGGGCGTTCGTGCGGGTCAGCCATTCTGTTTTTGGCAGAGTGCCGGGCGACATTAATCCTTCGGGACTCTCTCGGGGCGCAAGGGCTGACGGCGGAGAGACTCTCGTATCCGTTACCCCCCCCCCCCCCCCCCCCCTCCCTTCTCTGTCACTATCTGTCTCTCTCTCTCTCTCTCTCTCTCTATATATATATATATATATATATATATATATATATATATATATATATATATATATCGAATTCTATGCGGCAGTATACGCGTATATACGTTTAACCATGGCCTAACGAGATCGGCTACGTAAGAGAAAAAACGAGGGAAGAAACAAAATACCCAAAGTATGGGATTGAAAATGAGAGAGCGAGCACAGAAATAGTCGCCAAACAGTGTCTTGACAAACTGACGATTCGAAACGCGTATAATTAAATTGTTTCTGTATGTAGTGAAATAATCTTGATGTCGCCGTCGTCAAGTCGCGACCGAGAATCGCGATCTCATTTGTAAGGAATGAAGCGCGATCCGGGATATCACAGCAGGATTCTTAATTGTATGGCGAAGACACCTGGTATATATAGGTTTATGTAGATGACACGTTCCTTATACTTTTATTATATCTATATAAAGATTGACGCGATGTTTACTGCGGTTCGACAGCCACGGATGCTCGGTCGGTATGTGCGCTACGTCAATGCATTCACGCTCGGAGGGATGCAGATAGAGAGAGACGTAGAATCTGTAATGAAATTCTTATAATAATGTCGTTAGATGTGTGTATATTTAGAGTATGATACGATTGTCGGGAGTCGACCGATTTGTACGAGGTGTTCCTCACATTAACGGGGGAGGTCTAGTTGAAATTATCAAAAAATCGATTTTTTTCATTTTTTAAAAGTACAATATCTTACTAGTATTTTCCGACTAATTGCATTTACATCGGACCATTATTTGCCGAAGTATATAACTTTGAAGGAAGCCGTGTTAGAGACATACAAAGTAAGTAGGTAAAACTTTAAACTCGTTTTTCTCGAAACCATGTTTTCGAAGACGGTGATCACTGTAACTCGAGAACGGCTTTACCGATCGGGTTGAAATTTATATCACTTCTTCTATATATAGTTGTCCTCCGGATGAACGAAGGATTTTTGTTTTTGGACAATTATTTTTTTTTTATAGTCAAAAATGTAAGTGAAATTTTAGTCAAACAACATTTTTGATTTTCAACGTCCGCCATTTTGTGAAACATGGAAATTTTTCAAAACCCTTCGTTCAACCGGAGCATTATATCATTAACTAAAAATCCCCCCTGTTTTGTTGGTTTCAGATAATTCGTTGCAGCGCTGGAGTCATCACCACAAAATCTGTTTTTTTGCAGCGTCTTCGGCCGTTGATATATAACGGCTTATTTTTAAGTATACTTCTTTTAAAAAATTATAATGTTTACATTAAATATATATCTTTTATACGGAAGAACTTTTGTTATCAATTATTTTATCATTTGGCCAAAAAAAATCGGAAAAAGGCCTTTTTTAGCTTTCCAACTAGAGCTACTCGTCGCCCGATAATACGAGGAAGAACTCACCCTAGGGTTGATCTCGCGTTACCTCCACGACAAAAGGAGTTTAAGATAAGTTGTTGCAACAAACAGTTCGGTATTATATTTAATAAAATAATCCGAGTGCCTGCCCACAAAAACGTGAATCGATATTTGTGTTTTTTAATCAATATGCCCGTCCACATACATTGTCTCGTATCCCCCACAATCATTTTAATCATTATCCTTGTCACAATTATCTACATAATCCAGGAGTTTACGGGTCTCATTACCATTAAAATAGAATTGCAACGGTCCATTTAAAAGAAAGGAATTATAAGGCCCCCAAACTAATGTCAGACTGATCGGAACCGAAAATGAACAATAAACTTAAATTAACTATAAAATACAATAAAATATTACAAATCATCAAGGCAGAGTGACCGCGTGTGTAGAAACGTCACTCACTCGAATGGAACTAACTGAAAAAATTTAATTTTTTGTCATCGATTGTTAAAATATATCTAAACAGTTATTTTATAATACTTTTGAAAAATATGTTTTCTAAAAACAATAAAGAAATTATAATAAAAAGAAATTGTTTTTTTTTGAAGTTTTCTTGTATGTTCAACCACGATTATCTTCATATGATAAAACGATTTGGCCATTCGAAATGCCACGGTGTACAAGAATAGAAGGAGCCTGTACGAGGCGTCCGATATATCCAGCCGGACAAAAAACACGAAGAGCAAACGCAAAGAGCGAATCAACAACCAGGGTATCCTGAAAATACATTCGTTGGTTTCTTCTAACATCAACTACTCCAGCCAAAAATACGTTCGCTCCACTCGACGTTAACCACTTTTATGCACAGGTAGGTATGTGTCTGATCCGTTTGATTTTTTGTTCGCCGTACCGTACAATTCATCGACTTTTTTTTAGCCCGTGGAAGAAAATGCAGCAAGTGCGAAAGGTTCACATCGGCGAACGAAAGGTTCCCATGTGGGTGTATGCGCGTATGTGCCTTTAATGTAACGTATCGACTATGAGTCGATAGTTATATATGCGAAACTGATGGAGACAGTTATATATGCATAACCATTTATCCAACTTCCATCAACTGAATTCGCGTAACGCTAAGTCTCGTCACTTTCGGAGGGCACTATTTCACTTATAATTCAAGCATACATAGACTATCGCGAAACGACATCAAACTACAGTAGTGCACCATCCCCAGGCTCATAGATTTTATGCATGTATATCCACCCCTGTCACGCAAACCCTCTGAGCCACCTGGAAATCTCCTTGATCCTCCGAAAACGCGTTCGGCCTCGCTTATACTATATGTACATTGCACGCAGATACACGGATTGGGGAGTAAACCGATTTTCGGATCTGTACCGGGATCTTCTGGATGAACGATTTATCCTTTTACTCTCTACGCGAATAGAATATAAGCTTCATTTAATTATAGAAAAATTCTGTTTCAGAGAAATATGAAAAACGTTTATTTTATTTTATTTCATTTCATATGTATATTTGCTATCCGCAACGATCCTCCGGTTTGGACTATTTCGGTAAAAAGATTCGGCCTGAAGCGTTTGTTCCTAAGTTGCACGGTTCCAAGACGAAATGCTATATAGCAAACTCGAATATTTAACATCAGCTCCGTTCCTAGCGTCTTCTCTCTCTCTCTCTCTCTCTCTCTCTTTCTCTCCCGCTGGTATTACGGATGGCCTTAGTGTTTTAAGCTCGGCAAATAGCGAGGGTGAGAGATGCGCGCATAAAAGCGTGAAGGGGATAGAGAGGCGGAGTAAATGGAATGATATAAAATCTATTTATAGTAAAATATGAATACGAAGCTCAGGCTATAGGAAGTAGAGAAAGCTTGACGTTTTCTCATTTCACGAACGCGAAACAACTACGTGCATCACACGGTGTTGCGAGTCTTTCAGTACTAGAGAGTACGTTCGCCTCCCTCTCCCACTTTTCTGTTTCTCCGCTCGCTCAGCCGTCTCAGGCCGAACAATATGCTTTTTCGCGTCTCTCATATTTCCTTTTTTAATTTAATTTCTCCGACTCACTTCTCCCTCCATTCTTTCATTTATGTGCATCATCATTTTCGCTCGGTATACCCCTCGCTCCCTTTACTCTTGTCGACAAGAGCTCTAACTTCTCAGTACTAAGACGGCTGGCTCATCCCCCTGTATAGATATTTCTCACGCTTTCGCTATTTTCTGGCTCTCTTCCCGCGGGGAAAACTCCCTAAAGCAAAGTTTCGTGCGAGGAAACCTTTTATAAGCACGGTGGTGATAGGTTCCTCTATATATATATATATACAAGTATGCGTGTACATCGGTGTTCGTGAATCCGAAGTCTCGCAGAGCTGACTCCTTTCACGCAATTGTAGTTGCATCATGTACATATATATATATATATATATGAAGCTGAACAGATAACGGAAACACGAGATCAATTTTAAGGCCGCACGGTTTCCCAACATGAAATTAATCCATCATACAAATCACACCCTTCCTCTTTATATTACATCAAATTCGTCGTCGATGTTTCAACGCTATTAATTCAATTTTATAATGGAGAAAGATTAATTTTTATAAAAAGAAATAATTTATAAATACGATCGGATCGTTTTTCGTAAAATAATATTATCCCTCCCAGCGTGAAATTTTGCCGAACTGCCCAGTTGACAATGTGGTCAGAACCGCAGGCTAGAAATATTTGTGACACAAATTGTACATGTTTTTTCGGATTTATGGAAGGGAATAATGTTTACGGATGCGAGAAAAGTTAATTACAATTTTATTATAAATGTCGAATCACGAATTTTGCGTCATTAATATATCATTAAGAATATAAAACGGTATTTTCAACGCTCTCTTTAACACCGCGGTATAACGCATTTGTTTGTTTTCCATGAAATCACGGCTGCGAAATTTTCCGCCTCTGAAATACTCGTCTTCCGAAACATTATTACACAGAATATGGTTGCTCGTTTCACAATGACGTCTGGCTCAGACCAGACGGGATTACAAGTTTTTCGCCGTTTGTCTGCCAAGAAGACGACTATTTCATAACCCCTCTTGTTCCCTTCTCCTTTTCTCGCAGAGTGTTTTTTTTTCTTTTCCTCTTTCTCCTTGGTTTCTTCTATCTCTCGTTCTCGGAATTGAAAGAAACGTTCGTTTCGCCCTCGTGGGCACGTATTGCTTGGCCGGAGACGACGACGAGACTTTGCAAAAGTTATTATTTCACGCAGGCCCGCACGAATAGAAAACTCGTTCATTCTCACTGTTTCATAATGCTCGAACGAGATATTATTCTCGTTCTACCGTTCCGCGTGACCGTTCGACGCGCTGGACCGAATGATCATTAAATCTGATCGAGAAATGACGAGCGGGAACAATGTTCTTCAAATTTTATCCAGCTTCGTATAACTTTCCGCTAGTCGCATTTTCCATTATTCTTGGCAGTATCGATGTCTTTTTCTTTTATTTCTTCTTATATATATATATATAAATATATTTATATATTTTTTATTTATCCATTATTCCAGAGAAAGACGTGCATTTATTTATATTGTAATTTGTCTTTCATTGTACGCGTTCCAAGCTTTTCTTGCGTACACAATTCCATACTCGCACGAGAAATAAACTCGTACATATTTTTCTTGCGAGCAAAAGCGTTTTATATGAGCATGAGAGAAAAAGCTTCGGCTCGACCACGTGTGGCACATTGGTATTGTGAAACAGGAAATCGGACTGATGACGAGACACTGCGACCCGTACCGAGTGACAGACTCATTATAAAGCGGAACGGATTGGTTTCTTACGACCAGCCAGGCAGCGGCGGTAAAATTGCATAGAAGCATTCTGCGACCAAAACTTCGTTGTTCCAGTATTATATTATACAGTTCTCTTTCGTTGTCTCGGAGCCGTTTAAACATCGTCGGCGTTCTTTGACGACGAAGTTACGAATTGTGTGTAATCCCATCGTCGTCGTATAAAACACAAAGAAATAAAAAAAAAAAAAAAATGAGAAATTGCACGATGGGACGAAGTTTGTCATTATTTATTTTGTCCATTTCGTTGACAGTGATATCGTAAATGCGCCTTCAACCAGAGAAATATATATTTGAATTTTACGAGACGTTAAAGAAGATGGATCCATTTCACAAATACAATCGCTTTTTCTAGAGAGAAATGATAAAAAAAAAACTTTTGATCATCGCACGTTGTCGGAAAAACAATAACAACTTTTATGTCAAAGAATCGATATCTCGCGTTGACAGTCGATCTTGTTTTAACAACGATATTCGTATGATCGTAAATACCTATATGCTGCGATCGTTTCACCATTCTATCGTTTGGCACATCCCATGGGGATGTTAAACGAAAAAAATTATAGTCGAAACGCTCGTCCAGCGTTCGAAAGCGTTCCCAGCGGTCCGTTCACGTAATTATCGCTCTTCCCCAAAAGTACATTATTTGCATATATATATATACATCGCAAACACGCTCGTTAGCTCACGGGCATCACAATCTCTCCCTCCGCGATATCAGTACGTTCCACATTTGTTCAATTGTACTTTACAAAAACACTTAAAATGTAAATAACCGAAAAATGAAGTCCGATTAAAGGTTTACGATTAATTGCACTATTGTTACTCCGTTTTTTTATCCCCTTTCGAAATGATGATAACAACGTATACGCTTTTAATTGACCCACTCGACGATATTACGCGACAGTGAACAAAAAAAGATATGAAAACGAGTTATCTAACACAATGAATAAAACCAGGAATGAATGAAATTTATGCATACAACGTTGATATGTTCACGACGATTTTGAGAAACGTGTCGAAATATAATTTTTTCGATTATTATATCGTTCACCATGGTAAAAGGTGAAACGGGAGTCCTTTAACGAAGACGAAGTACGTCGATCGGCGTTTGGAAAATTGACCCGAATTTTGCATCCAGTGATCCAACGACCGTTCGTACACGTCGGAACTGACAAAAGCGTGCCGCAACCATCAACCCTCTTCTTCTGCTCCCCTCGTTTTAATTATTATGCATTGCTATGCAAATATATTGACGTTTAATGGACCTCCTGGTAACCGTTGCGAGAAAACACCGAAATAGCGCTGTGAACCGAGGGATGACATGACGTTGAGGGTGTAGCGTGCCGAGTGGAGAGAGGGAGAAACAGAGAATAGAGGAGGCAGACAGAGTACATTTCACGGAGAGATGAAACGAACGAAAAAAAACGGGATATAAAAGCGAACGCGCATGTTGCAAGCTGTTGCTGCCTCCTCTCATCATATACATTATATATGTATATGTATATACACGTTTATCTACAGTAGGGTGGCAAAACGTTGTTTACTCGTTTTCCTCCTACCGCCATTCACCTATTAATATCGTTGAAGAGTATATGTGACGATGGAATTTATACGTACATACACACCTATAAATACCTCGAGCAATTTAGTTTGTGATGAAAATTGGTCCAAAAGTACGATTCGAGGGGAGAGGACATTGGGGGGATTAACTTTTAGCCTCGGGTAATTGCAAAGGATTCCGTTTGATCGAAAATTTGGACAAAAAAACACCGAAATAAAGATTTAGCTATTTAAGATCGATAAAGTTTAAAAATTCAAAAACGAAATTATGATTTTCATTTTGTACGTAAAATTTATAAACGATATGGGCTCTTGGAGTTTATGAAAGAATTTAAATTTACTGGAATGCAAGATATCACGAAATTCCATGCTTTTGTTCAATGGAAATCTCGAAGCCTCGAAAAATCTACTTTTCACGATGCTGAATCGTAATTCTCGTTCGTCTGGGATTTTAAAGTATTCTTTACAGTGAAGTATTATATGTAATAAATGAGAGACGTTATATGGTATTAATATTTAAAAGAGTCGGAGATAACCCACGTGCGCAAAAACCTCTAGATTATGTAATATCACAATTTCCATGTTTTCTTTTTCATGAAAATCACGCTTTTTCACGAGAATCATAATTAAATATTTTCACACTGTTTCACCAGGAATCGTTACTTCTTCAAAATTAATTTTTCATCGTGAATGAATTTAATCGAGAAATTAATTATGGTCATAAAATCTATAAATAAGCAATTACAAATAAATCATATTTGGACCCGAATCGAACGGGACAAGAATGAGACACGAGGACCTCGGACAAAAATATCCCCAGCATATACGTACGTGGCACCTTTCTTATCGAACGTATTCTGTATATTTTCATTCTCGATTTCTGAACAAAATGTGCTCTTCCCGTACTCCCTCGCTTCTCTTAGAGACAGTGCTGCGAATTTTTACTCGGCAAAATTACGTATCCTGGGCTTTGGGGTCGCCGCTGGAATAATATCCAGCTCTCTCTTCGTTGCTTCCGATATCCACATACGCGTACCTCTGGAGCCCATAAAATTTCATGCTGCTTCGTATTTCCCAGTATAGGTATGCGTTTCTCTGTATGGATGTGCCACGAACCATATGTATACGGATATTCCGACTTTTCTAGGAGATGGCTGCGCGCACAGGGCCGCTTAGTACAAACCCCGCAGGGTCTTTTTTCGTAACCATTGCGCTTCTCCCGTGTGTGCATGCCTAGTCGTGGACGGTATTATATTCATAGCCATGGCAAGCCAACTTTACAATCTTTTGCACGAATGAGCATGGTGAAGGGGAATAGTAAAGGAAATGTGGAAAATTCAAACGGATCGAGCTATTGCGAACACGACCGACCAGGGATTCTACATACGTTGATAACGTTCGAGTCCGGTCAGCCCAAGTTCCTACGCTATGATTTATTTTTAAACGTTCATAGAGACATATTGGTACTGCGGAATTGGTACGTTGAAAGCAAATCAGGAAAAGAAACGATAATGATGTCAGCCCGTGTCGCTATATTATAATTCTCATTATATCAAAACTTGATTGACTTTCTTTTGTAAGCGTATCTCACTGAAATATGTCTCTTCTCTGTCACTGACTGACAGGCAGGTACGTGGCAGGCTGATTAATGTCAGTAGTTTTTCGCCAACCCCGAGCTATGCGGCACAAGCTGATTTGCCAGAAAACTCGGTTGGAAACCAAGGCATCCTCGAAGCAAAGTACTTAGCGTCGTATCGAAGTAGAGCACGAAGCCAAGATTTGCGGCTTACCTGTTTCTGTGATGCTACAGAAATTTGGGGAAGCGTCATACAAGAAGGTAATCGACAAAGCAAACTGGGTTCAACAAATTGCGAGTAATATAGTACTTGGCAATATTCCCTGTGCGCGCGTGCTCGATAATTATAAAAGCAAGTTATAAATATTGAACTTTGAAAGAGGACAACTCTCATAAAATATTATTAATTCACTCGAGATCAAACGTTAATTTAATAGCTTTCAATATACCAGCATGGTTCAAGCCAATTTTGGTCCAGATTGCTAGGGGCCATCTTATTTGTGTAATCTGTATGAATTCCTAACTTTGAAACTTGTTGAAGAGCCGCTACGGTAAAATACTGCCCACGCGGATATTAAATGCTATTAAATTTTGCTTGCAGCGAAAGAACTAAAGTTATGTCTCGCCATATACGTAGTTATATATGATTCCATTCATTATGCATTTGTATAATGTAAAATAAGGACAACATGACGATTATCCCTGCTATTTCGCCTCGTATACTTATGATATTATTTTTATTATTATTATTATTATCACTCTCATTAGAAACCCACGCTACACTTTGACGAAGGTTCGACGTTGAAGACGCGTTATAATGGATTCTTGTACGGTCCTCAAATTACCACGGCTCTCAGTTCTCGCATCTTCCTTCTCCGTTCGTCTCCCTTTCTTATTTCCTATGAGCCGACACGAATCCGATTAATGTGTTTTATGACAGTGGTAAGTGATATTCGAAGCTTTGAAGCGAGCTCTGCCCACAATCGTGACGCCGACTTGCTTTTCTTCTTGATATTCGACCATCGGAACGGTAGAAAGCAATTAAAGGGTGTTTCGAGAACCGGTTCTATCTCGTCAGGATGCAATTTGACCTGGATCATCGATTCGTTGCCGATGAGAAACGAATCGATGAGCCAGGTCAAGTACCAGGTAGGTACGTGCTCAATCTTACTTGTTCGACATAATCAATTACAGGAAACAACAGCTGACGGGCATAGTGCAGAACCAGCTCAAAGTTCGTTCTTCGAACCTCTTAGAAAACTCCAAGAAGCCTTGTAGACCGTCAGCTATCTTTCCTTTCTGTCTTCCAAATACGTAACCATCCTGGCTTCTTATCGGGAGCATCGCAGGCAGATTTCTTCCGTTTGGAAAGAATCTAGGTTTCTTCTTTTTCGTTTTCATTAAGATAGTAGATATACACTGAGGACGAGAGGACGTTATAATTTCTGGTGAGAACTAAGCGAGACTCTCGCTGTGAAAAAAAGAAAAGAAGCGAGGTTGAAAGAGGAAAATATAGAAAGCTGGTCGTCGGATCGAAGAAGAGCCAGGCGACTTAAAGGAGAGCTCCCCGAGGCTCTATGGCCTTATATAACCCATCCTTATCCCTTCGATTTTCCCTTCTCGGAGGAGAGAAATATCCTGCTCGGCAGAATCACGTTGGCACAGAGAGGCAAGGGATACGGGCTTTGAGTGTGTATACGAATATGACCCACACCCACGAATGGACCGAAAAAAATAGGATGGAGCAGAAACGAAAGAGCGTGTCTGAGGGCATCAAAGAAAAAGCTCAACTCGATCACAGAAATCTATAGAAAAAAAGATCTTTTACTAGTGGAGAAGAGTAAAGACCAAGTGAAAGATCTATACGCTGGTGTGTGCGTCTATACACATACAATGGCATGCATATCGACACTCACCAGGAGAGTTATATAGGTCAGGAATTCATGGCAAATGATATTTAAACTTCAGCTCCAGATCCCCAATGAGTTCCCCGATGCTCAAATGTGAGGGAATATGTTTGAATGGAAGTAAGTAATCGATTCAATTTCTATCGGACTTCCTGTCATAATATTGTCCAAACTACTCATACAATCCATACCGTGTATAAACAGAATTGAACGAAAACAGTTCATGCGGGTTTGTGAACGAACTATAATCTCTTCCTTGGGCGACTCTTACTTCTTCATGATCAAAAGAGTCTTGTCTCGATGTGGATACGTTCACAAGAGGCGGAAAGATGAAAAGTACTTCGGTAAGTGTCCGCTTCGTGTACCGAAACGGGAAAAAATGCTGCGTGTGTGTGTGCGATACGTATAAATATAACGAACACGAGCATGGAGAAAATCTCCCTGTCTGGTATCCGGATACTTTTCGAGCACTTTAGCCCAAGAGGGATGATGATACTATAACGTTAAACCGGTGGCGGCTTTCCCGGATTCTCGCTTTGCGTATTTGCCTCCCTACTTACCACTTGGGTATATCTCTCTGGTAGCATCTATAAACGTACCGATTGTCTCGTGTACCTCCTAGTATAATGCTCGTCGAGCAATATATAAAGTCGCGTATCCGATTATCCCCCATCGATTGTATGTTCATGCCCATATACAGGAAGGTATTCTCAATATATAATCCACATCGACTCTCTCGGGGCCTTCTGGATAAATTGGTGTATGGTATTTATCGCATTGCATTGTATCGCATTGCTTTCTTTCGCTTTATGAAATATCAAGATTTCGCTACAGCCATCACCGTCCTCACCGTAAATCGAAATTGATTGAACGGCACGGAATGGAGGATGCCAGCCTAACAGCCATTACCTAGCGGCCATTGTCCAGCAAACGTTGCCCAAATACCTCTTCCCGGTACTTGACAAGCAGCCATTGTATACGCGGCACACGCTTGAAAGCACACAGTGCACTCATAGTACTCACAACACTTATAGAACGTACGACCCTCATAGCGCAACCTCTACTCCCAACACTTATAGCATTCACGAAACTCGCACTACTTATGGCACTCATAACGCGTAGAATCCTCAGAGAATTCACCATTGTGTCATTATTCGGATTTGTGTTTCATCAGTCAGAGAACTTGCATGTGGTAAAAGGAAATGGCAAGAGTTATTACATTTCAAGGCTTTGGACAAAGTTGGATTACCCTAATTTAAATTGAATACTGAAGGCAATCTTAATCCTGAAGCAACCTAAAAAACAAGAGATTTCAACTGAACCACATTGCCCAGTTCTCCAAAAACAATTTTCGCTCGTGTTTTACTCACACACATCGTTCCAGTGAATTGATAAAAACCATGGGCACATAGATTTTTGGACAAATCAAATTCATCGACCTTACGATTAAGTATATACGTACCTGGTGTTGTCCATTCGTTGTTAGTTTCGATGTTAGAGTCCTTCGAATTGAATATTTCCAGAAGATGGATGCTCTTTAGCTATGGCGAAGCTTCTCAGTATTGCATCTGCGCTGTCACAAGTCGTTCCCATGATTATTGTCTCTTACTCTCCCAACCGTTGCTTATGGCCTATGGATTTACATTCCCGCGGGTTACCACCTTCACCTGTTTATGGAAACAGTGATGCTTTTAGATCCAAGGATTGAAATTTCGCGAGTCTCCACTGCTGTCGGATCCTCGGCCCATCGACTCCCAAGGCTAGTCCCGTGCGACTCGTCTGAATGACACAGTGCATCGTGAAAGACTGGGAGAGGGTTGACGGCTTAGTTCGTGCGATGAACGAAGTGCCGCGGGAGTTCATGGGATTGGAGAGACTTGTTAGACAGAAGGATGAGATGGAGACAGGAGCTGAGCAGCGGCCACCGACGAGTCTGGCAGTTTCTATAAACCTCACCCCCCTGCGTAAACTCCCCAGAGCTTACAGCCAGGGGTGAACCGCTACAGTATGCTATAGTCGTAGCAACGCATTATGCGGCCTTACCCTACCAGGAACGCGGTTGCGCTTTCGAATACTGGATTGTCTACAGTTTGTTTTCATGCCGATTGACATTCAATTTGGCCAAATGTCTTTCTTTCTCTGTAGTTTACTTTCCCTTTCCTTCGCCCATGCGTATGTACGAACACGTAGATATACATACCTAATTTCCGGTTCCTGTTTGGTGTTGGTACGTGCAAAGATATTAAGATAAGCATGAAGACCGATAGCAGATTGGACCTGGAGTGTCCTGTTGGGATCAGATCAGATCTCGCAAAGATCCGTACAGTACGGCTATCGTTCCATTGACATAACGACGTTATTTCTCGATTGGTTGTTGTCCTTCAGCTACGTGGCAAAATGGACCGCGTCTTCTCTAATAAATATCTTACGATAGGAATGTAAGAAGCCTTTCTAAGGTAAGAGGGTAAGAGGTAAGAGTATGAAGGTGTCTGTGTATGTGTAGGTGCGGGAATGTGTGCCATGCTACGTTGATGCAGGGTTTTATATATAAATTGGATTAAAACGCTTTTTTGTATATTTTATATACCATGAATATCTTAACAACAAGATTTTATTGTCTATGTACAGACATCGATACACTTTGGCGTCGTCGTATAGCTCGAATGCGTTGCATTTTGTTCACTCGCGTGAAGATATTAATACCTCAAACGGCCGTAACATCGACAAGAGTTTACGTGTTTTTGTTTCGTTACTATCGTAATTTGTCCTCTCTCGTTTGTTGGTTCGTCTAATTCATAATTCGAGAGACGCGGTTGTGCGCGAAGACTCGTGAATAGAGACTCAAAGAATTCGAGTTCAGATATTACGGATATAGGTATAAGAAGATGGCAGTAGAATTTCATATACAGCTTTCCTGAACACGCGAACTTCTTGTATAGATGTCGTGGGTGCGGTGAACTGGAAGTGTGCTCGGTCGTGCCGGACTCGTCTCCTCCGGTCGATCCACATAGCCATTTGGATATATCCACGTGGTGTCCTTGGCATGGAGAACCGATGACGGTGATGGATACTCGTAATCCATTAAATTATCGCGAAAGTCACCCGTTTTCGTCCTCTCGATCTTCGGGGTGTAATTCGGCTCGAATATAACAGTCCTTCGTTCCACCTTGTTTGGAATTACGTCAGGGTTCTCTTCGGTTGGATCGACATTAGGCTGCAACTGCAGTTGAAGCTGATGTTGCTGATACTGCTGTTGCTGTAGCTGCTGCTGCTGGTGATGTTCCCTGCTCGAATCTTTCGCGACGTCTCTCGATACGGGCTTGTCAACTCGATCCCTCGTCCCACTAAAAACTCGTGTATCTTTGGTCTCACCGCGTGGTTCCTTGCACGGTACTAGAGGTGCGATCGGACGATCCTCCTTGCTCTCACAGTGAACTGCATGAGTTTGTGTCTTGTTTGGTTGCATTGGATGACTACGTCGATACAGAGTCAGCGTGATACCCACAACGAGGATACAAACAGCAGTAATACCACCAGCGAAACATGCCACGAGAAGACTGTAATCCGTGCTTTTTTCCGAGGATCCACGACCTGTGGAGATAGTAACAAAGAAACAACAAAATATATTCCAAGTATAAGAATCCAAAGGCACGAAATTGTAAAGTTATATCGAAAATCTATGACAGTGTAACCATGATTCGACCGAGTCTGCAAGTTCCTGATATCTCCAAGACATTATCGTCCACCTAAGATATATCTTCTATCGACCGCCAAATTATCGTCGGCCCAACTCCAAAGACGCGAATTGTGCTCTAGACTAGATTTCCTCGAACGTGGTTGGCGAGCTAATCACATGACATAAGCTCTAACTCCATATCTCTTGTATCTTGTCCTATTGTGTTCTGCCGGGCGACAAGAACGGACTCGGCAATGACGTGTGTGCCGCATACAAAGAGCGATACTAGACCGAGAGCAATGATTAAGACCTAAAACTACCCACGACCCAGGGGAAAGCCCAAAATGGTGATGGACCTTTCGGCTCTTTGGGATTCGCAAAACGCGCGATAGTTCGTTAGCTCGAATGCTTGGTGCATGTACCAGATCGACAGTACACACCACATGAATTCGTAAACCTATGAATGTATACATGCCTATCTATATACCTCCATTGTATTACAACCGTGAACAAGGGGACGTCGAGGATTGTCGTTCTAGTAAATGTATATTTACACGTATGTATTACGAACTATCCCACAGGAATAGGAGATATCTTCCTGGAAGTCTGCCCTAACCGCTATCGTCATCGTAATCCTCAACTCCCTCTGGATATCAGGTGTTACCTTTAATCGATGCCGACCGTCCTCTAAGCGAAGCTAAGTGATCTTACTATTTGTCCAGCACATCCAAGCTCTCCTATTTTTGTATCCCGGTCATATGTCCAAGCACACCCAAACTGCGCGTAGAATATACAAAAGGTTGATGACAAAATATATCTGGAGTAGACCTCGCATTTACGACCGATCGTCACAGATAAAATCGTGAAGGAAGAGCCATCGATAACAAACAAGTGTTCCTTCCGAAACTACATCATTGCGTTGAACCAAAACCCTATAACTGTTCTCCGCCTAATGTTTAAGCTTACCATAAATCAGTGGTTAACTCTACATGCTCATGCTCCTACGCTTAGTAGATATTCGTTTTAGCACCTCTCGGATTTATAGTTTAATGGGCCAGAGCCATCGCAACAATCCCATCTCTTTTGCGACAGGTTAGCAACGAATAGATCTGCGATATGAAAACATAAAGATGTTTTCAACGATAGACTACTGCGATATGAAAACATAAAGATGTTTTCATATCGCAGTAGTCTATCGTTGTTGTGGAAACAGTAAAAGAATGGGCGATGTTGCGTGCTGTTACATGGTGACTCAGTCTAAATAGGGTACATGGGGAATGAAGTCTGAGCTAAATGTCTCTAAGGATGGCACCTATGCACGCATGGGGTGTAACTACTGAAAAAGGAGGAAACAATGATGGTGGATACCACGAACAAAAACCGTTACCACGCTCCCCCGCTCGAATACTTACGAAACTCGTATCGTAACCCTACCAGATTACCGGTATAATACAGAGCTATATAGTTTGTAGGGTCAACTTGGCCAAGGCAGCCTGAGTGGAATAGAACACAGTATCTTCTGTTTCTCGGCTCAAGATCTTTTCACGGCCCAACGAATATCCGGACTCACGGAGGTATAGAGATAAGCTCCGGAGTTCAACGGTGACCCCGCTGTACGGGGTATTATATCGCCAAGTACATATGTACAGAATCGTATATACTGGTAAGGGATGCATTGAAAGTTAACAGAAGAGAGGGAAAGCTTTCGTGTGTGTCTTGTGGACAAAGTTAAATATGAATGTAGATACACACACGCTATAAAATACGAACTTGAAGTAATATACATACATATATATATATATGTACTTGAATGCAAGGTTCGGTGTATATGCGCGTTGCCATGCCTATAGATTCCGAGCTCGCCCCTCACAGAAACGCTCACGCACACTAAAAACTTATACGTCCTACATGAATAAACCATGGAGATGGAAATTAAAGACGATAAACGCGGGGACGCATGCGGTCCTAGCAGTGAATGAGACAGGTGCAATGCCATGTAAAAAGCGAAAGAGAGAGGAAAAGGGAGAGAGAGAGAGAAGAGAGAGCTGGCTGAGCAGTCTCTTTGCCCCTCTCTGCCTGAGGAACTTTATGGGATTTTAATTCAGGGCTTTCGCTCGCGGGCAAAAACACGAGCGCCTTGTGCAAAAGCCCCGAAGGGTGCGGGTATATGTATTTATGTGTATATATATATATAGTACTGATCGAAAGAGATTATTTGAAAACCGAGGATGAAGGGATGGGCAGGTTGAAGCAAGGGTCTTATTGATGTACAACCTAGATGACTCTTGGTATTTAAGCGTAATTAAAAATTGCGGATAATTAATGAAAGGCTTTTGATCGTATAAAAAGAAGCGCTGTGAAATCTGGCGAATAAAAGCACGAAGTAAAAGCTATGGCGACCGAAACTTTAATAATAAATGTATTATATATATATATATATATATATATATATATATATATATATATATATGTACGGATATTGTACGGAGCTCACCTGTGGTGTACATAGCGACGCCCTTCAGAGACACCGGTTCTAAAATCACCGGATCGCTCCGCCCTTTGACGTTCATGGCGTACATCCGCAGCCGGTAATTTCTTCCTGGCTCCAAACCCGGTACCCCGAAAACCGGACCATGATTATGATCCTGGACGTTCGTTTTTTCACTGTGATTCAGATAAACTGTATCTATGTGATAAGCACTTTCTTCGCTGTAGACCTCCAGCTCGAAACCAGTGAGTGGTAGGCCACCGTCGAAACCCTCGTTGCATCGAACGATCAACCAGTCGGCATCCTGTGGGTCCGTCGTCTTGAAATCCACGTGGTCTGAAGTCATAATGATGTCATTACAGAATCGATACGTACAAAAGAAATGCTGAAAGCTCGGATGCAAATAATAGATCTTTGTTAAAAATATTTCTGCAGTGACTGAACAAAACAGCATTGCATAGATTCCTTCATCAAATATCTGCTCAAAAACGGTCAACATTTGTTATTTTGTTTATAGAAAGGCACTGGAGAATGTGTCTTTTATAAATAGGATTTAATACGAGGGTAAACAAACAATGGACGCATAGATGTATAAATGAACAGAGTAAGACCAAATGGCATCCAAAAATCGACTCACCCGTGCGGTAAGCATAGGGACCGGTTGACTGAAGTGCAGTACAATTCTGTAAAGGATAGGGTTTCCCAGCTACGATGATCTGAAAGACACACGGCGTTCTCTGTACCCCGATTTTATTCGTTGCCCAGCACGAGATTGTTCCGTAATCCATGTCGTCATCCGGTGTATAATTCAATCTTGAGCCGTGCCAATGATTATTAAAACGCTTCAACGGTTTTATCTGAGTAAAACGGTTAGAGGGTACGTTCATCAGTTCGCCAGAATTATTGAAGGTCCAATGGAACGTGGTTGGTGGCGGTTTCGACTGAACGCCGCAGACCAACGATATCGTCTCATGCTTGAGAGCACCGACCACTTGAGCCACCGAGCCATCCTTACAAATCGGTGCGTCTGAAACGTATGGAAAATGCATGTCTCCATAATACTTTATCCATGATTCACTCTTAAATGCAAAATATCTCTGAGTCATCCAGTTTGTCAACTGGGATTGATTGAGGGACGTTCTTGGCTAAAACTTGTTTGAACGATACCGAAGCTAATTGTTTGATAGCTTACACATAACTTCCAATGTTACTGGTCTGCTGACAGCCGTTCCCTCAACGTTCGCGGCCATACATGAGTATTCTCCAGCCGATGTTCGAGTTACACGTTGTAGAACCAACGACTGTCCTCCTGGCAAGTATATTCCAGCTGTTACATTTTGATGAAGTTCTTTTCCATTCTTAAACCAGCCGAGCTTGTAGACAGGAGGATTGGCTTTCACGTCACACTCGAAATATACGTCATCACCCTCGTTGATATCGTTTGGACGCAGATTTGCGCCGAACTTTGTCGTGACGACTGGGACGTCTGAAATGGATTCTTCCCATTAGACTGCGCCTTTAGCGCCAATGACAAGTGTTCTTGGTATTCTTTGATGTTTTGTTCCCTCTCTCTCTCTCTCTCTCTCTCTCTCTCTCTCTCTCTCTCTCCGTCTCTCTCTCTCTCTCTCACTCACTCTTCCCCCCCCCCCTCTCTCTCTCTCTCTCTCTCTCTCTCTCTCTCTCTCTCTGTCTCACTCACTCTTTCTCCCTCTTTCTCTCTCTCCCTCTCTTTCGTATCCTTACACTGAATAAATAGATGCCAGGTATCCTCAAGGGCACTGCCCGGTACACTGGGATTCTCCGCTCGACAGGTAAGAAACTTGTCATCATCCTCGATCGTTGCTACATAGCTCAGCACACTCCGCGCCACGTCCTGCCCCTCTGCAAACTATCAAAGAACTCTGAAACCCCACCCAACTTGAGTAGTCACACGTCGAACTAATGTGTAGTGTATAGAAAAAAGGCGATTTAATCTCGCCATTGGTACAACAAGGTGAACAGGCGTGCTTCTGCACGTATTAACACGTATGTATTAGTCAAGTATATTCACGTTTCTCGCCATGTGCTTGACCTGGTGATTGCCCTTCCACCAGGTGATTACCGCTGCGGGTCGCGACCCTGACGTTGAGCATTCCACCTCGTAGGTCTGCAGGGCCGATAGATGATTTTGTTTGTTCGTAATGTTCACCTCTAGTGGTTTCACTGGATAATCAAACGTCAAACGACGTATTGTGCGTTAATCTTTTCTAGGTGGTCCGAATCGATAATACTGTACAATAAATCGCAATATTTCCGTTTGAACTTGTACTTACGATTAACATCTAGAACGATTTCCGAAATAATCGGTGATATGAGATGAGTATTGCTCGCACGACAGATCAACCTCGCTCGGAAATATTTTCTCGATACACTTGTCACGTCGAGACGATTGACCGTCACATCGCTGCTTTCTCTGCTGTACGTGTCATCAAGACACTTGTTTTCCAGGTACCATTCGACTCTCGGTGGTGGTATTCCCCCAATGACTTCGCAAATGAGCGACAATTCGCTACCTTCGTTGAATGGCTCAAGGATTTTCGTGAAAGGACGGTCTGCGTTCGCGTATATGATCGGTTTTTGGGGTGGTACTGCATTTATAGTTATAACAAACAATAGAAAAGCGACTTTCCGTCAGACAGTGGTCATAGGTTGGCAGTTTATAAAACATGTTTATAATACTTTAACGATAGAATAACAATCTACTCGTATAATCCTTTGCAGCAAATGAACAATACAATTTTTAAAAGGTCGGTAAACTTGGTCTTTTGTAAGCAATATTTTTGTAAGATATCCATTTAAGATGATTCCACGACCATAAAATTTTCAAGCGATAAAATGATTTGTTGCCACTCAGTTTTCGATTCGCATGGCTGAATATTATATGTTCATCATTACTCAGACTTGATTACTTATGCAAAAAAAATGCTCCACACACTTTTGCTAGTATGGAATGATATTCCATCAATCATGCACCATTTAATCCCTCCAGGGCTTCGATGTACACACCATCGGCCAAGTGTCCAAAACACCTGTTGCTGGCATCCCCTATCTATTAATTAAGAGAAAATCATACGAATTCGAGGGGGTTAACAGGTCATCCCAAATAGCTCAATAGAACTTTTAATCAATAAAACTTTTGTCAACCATTTTTTTCGATAAAGTTCTATCGTAGGTTCCCTCCGTTTTCTGGATCATTGAACCACGGAGCACTTAATTTTCCGAATCCACGTCGAGGTTGGCTGACATAACCCAGAGTATTCGTAAGATACAATGTGACGTACAGATTTTCATTAATACACACAATACAGGTCGAACATAATGGCACACGCGAATAATCATGTGCAGGTTGTCTTGAAAATTTCAACTCGCTATTTCACCCATTAACATAAATTTACTCATGCCATATTATAAGTATAAATTTGCCTCACCGATCACAGTAAGATTGATCTTGTAATTTTTCGTTGGGTTCTCATTGAAGTCAACCCTGCATCTATAAACACCGTGGTCAATCTGTTCGAGCGGATTGATCTCAAGCTCCGCCGGTTTATTGTCGGTTCTCATAGTCGCACGTTCGCCGAATGCGTTTGGATCTGACCAGAGTCTCGCCTCAACTAGGCTGCCGCCACGAGCATCCACGCTGAATATGGGCTGCCTGCTGGTCTCCTCGCGATACCAAAGGATCGTGACGGCTACGCCGTTTCCAGTAGGAGGTTCGATATCGCAAGGTAATCGAGCCGGGTAGCCAGCTACCGCTGTCAGTTCCAACGCCTCGACTGTAAACAATAATTTCAACAAACTTTGTACTTCACATTTTGCTCCTTCAAGACTCTCTCATACCTGTAAAATATTTGATGTGTCATGCAATTATTATAATAACATTTTCCATCTTATATCAACACAGAATATTACTTAATCCTTAATAGTCACACTTAGCTAGAATCACGTTCTAGTCATAGTGGGCCCATGAGACCCAGGCGTTTTTAAATTGTTATAATTAATGAAATAATGCATTAATGCATTAATGCATGAAATAATATCGCTCACATGGAAAATTAGTGGGGTATAATTTAAACCTTGTTTAATACAAGAATGTTGGTTAGAAATAAAAAATTAAATTTTAAATATGCAATAAATATTATGCAAAAAAAACTTATGAAAAATAACTTTTTTTTTTACAAATTTGCTGTAACTCTTGTAATTATTGACAAAAAAAAGGTTTTATAATCTGGAAACAATGTGTTTTGAAGTAGACATAGTGGTTTCTGCGGACTTTTCAAGAAGTATATTTATTTCACCCAACGCAGGTGCGATTTAGAAGGAAAGAATGAAACGGAAATCCGACTAACGGTCCGACTCAAAATCTACCTTCTCGGTACTGAAGTTTAAGATCCAAACTATCGTTAGATGACGCGACAAAACCTAATTGATGGATTTTAGTGAGTACTATTCCAGTTCAAAAATGGGCCTGGGTCCCGTGGACCCAGTATGACTATTAAGGGTTAATCGTGTAAAACCTCTCATCAGCTTTCATAAGTAGATGTAACAATCATCGGAGATGTTCATTGCGGGCGAACTGTTGCAAAATCAATGCAAGCGTTGTAACGAATTATGATCTTCGAAATTGTGGCCCAGATATCTAGAGACAAGGTGTTTTCGTTGCCTAGTGAACTACCTCGGTGGTAAAGCCCATGAAAGTATGAACAGACAGCTAACCTGTACGATGGAGGTAGACGCGATATAGCCAAGGGGAGGGTAAAATGTATTTTAGATGCACTCTGTGGGTTCCCTCCCGCTCAAAAGTAGTGAAACGATGGCAACTTAGATATATCGTAGTCTGCCTTATCGTCGTACTATACATATCGGTATATACGTACATACATACGGTCCAACGTACGAAAGATAAAGGGAGCTACGGAGAAGAGGAGAAGAAGAGGCTTCGCGAAATCGTAAAGAATCAACGTTTTACCTTGGTCGGGAGGGAATTGTTATCCAAGCTCCCGCGGCGCTCTTAAAAATCCCGCAAGCGGTTGGTTCCTCCACATCCACGGTGTACCATATATGTATACGTCTGTATATATAGAAACTGTCTGCCCGACGTTGCTATATGCTTATACGAGACTTTAGCCTATATATATATGTATGTACCTTCGTACATTTTCTTCTTGCACCAGTAGCCGCAAATTTCCACGGTTTTAGTCAGTATTTCCGGAAAAGGTGCCCGTACGGAGAGTAGTGGACCGAGTTACTGCAAATTGGCTGAAGCCTGGTCAGCTCCGATGTATACTACGTCTTTTCGAGTGAACCAAACCAGACGTACACACACCCGCACACGCCCAATCACGCACAGACACACGCATACACAGACACGCACACATACACTCAAAATGAAAAAGGTGAGTCACGTAATACATACAACGAGACTGTGGTACAGCGAAGTCTACTGGTTCATGGAACGAGCTAACTCTGGCGTATGAAACTCGTGATCACCATCGGGCGGAAGTGTGGAACGATCCGGAACACGTACATGGAAAAAGTAGTTCGTAACTACACCCTGTATAGATTTAACGTATTTTAACGTTGCGTATAGCTAGGCATGAATATATATGTATATATGTAATAAATGGTTCACGTAGCATGTGCGAAATAAAATGAGAATGGGAGTATGGGAGGAACGGCTGGTGGGCTGCGAAGCGGTAATTAATCGGTGTAGCCTCAGTACCGATTTATAGCCTGATTTACGCGAAGTAGTAGAGGTGGTCCAATGATTTTATTGGCACTCAGCAGCGTCCCATCAATCCTCTGCCACGAGGCGTATATACGATATATGTGTATATAACAGACGGCCAGCGAATGGAATCGACAAGACCACAAACGATAACGGCACCGTCACCATCGGTGATATGTATGTATGTCAATGTGCGTGTTTATCTATGTATATGGTAACAACTTTTGGGTGGTATGTGGAAGTCAAGAACATCATTCCTATAACACCAGGATTCAGCGATTCACGATCACCCGGAGTGTCATCTGGAAGAACGCGGTTAAAGGTATCGGTCCATGTTCCAGCCCCTCTATATGCCATACGTTCGGGACATTAATCAAGCCTGCCGTACTTCCAATCTTCGAGCTGACAAGAACGAAAACACTTCCTCCCGTCAATGTATGATAAAGGCGAGGAAAAAGAGCTCGTGAGAAGTAGATGAGAAAAGAGAAGGAGAACAAAAAGAGGAACGAATGGGATAAGAAAAAGGCGAGGGAATGGTGCTTCGTATATACCCTTGTTGATAACGATATTTTTTGTCTACCAGATCGTACTGATTTGTTGTGTGCGACGTGTATAGATATATGTAACTATAACAATCACAGTTAAGTGAGATACGGACAAAGACTGATATCGCGAGGATGAAAAAAGAGCACGTGTGTAAAAAAGAAAGGACTGTCTATAAAAATGGTACCCTTGGGAATAATCGCTCCACCACTTTGGATCGGTCGCGATGCTCAATAAAAAAAAGTGCCCAGGCTTTTCGGCGTATTCCCAAATGCTAGTTGGATCGTGTGGCTAAAAAAAAAGATGAGTCTCCGTAACGAGAGAACGAGTATTACGGATTTATGTTGAAAGAGAGCTTTGGTCAATCTCTCTTTTCGTCCGGTAGATTCAAGCTTCGCGCAAATTCGAACTGCATGCGTTAACGGTGGAATATACGTGTACGAGGTAAGCAATGGAGGTGCTGTCTCCGTATACGAATCACGAGGAGTGGAAATGAAAGCGCAGAAACCGGCGAGCGAGAAACCGAACCATTCGTAGGCTTGTTATTCCATATTAGAGAGAGCAAGAGAGACGGAAAGAGAGAGAGAGACAAAGATAAATACGAAAAGCCGTGGAATGATAGGAACAGCGTACAGAGGGTGGGTGCGAGTTAATCGATTTCTCTTGGTAGAGGCCACTCCAACAAGCGGAATAATCCTGGCATGGAATTCATTAATGATTCAGGCCACCAGTGAGAAACCCTCTTTTAGGATTTGTCGTGCGCTCTAGATCGTCGGTCTATCGCACTTTGCCAACTCCCTCTACCTCGGTTCTATCGTTGTTTAGTCGTACATACGTATATTGCGCGAGTACCGATAGATGCCGCGCGGTAGAAGGATAATGATGCCGATGTTGTCGGTGTGGGAGTTGGATTTTCACCAGGGTTATGTCGGTGCACCTACTGCCGACGGCACACATCGCCACCCGACGTAAGCACCCTTTGAACACGCACCGCTTGCATACACCAGAGCGAAGTACCACCGGCGCAAGCTCTGAAATTCATTGGAGCCAGGTGATGTTAATAATCCCTGGGTATAATTAATGTTCGGCAGTGAATGTACGCTCGAATGGTCTCATGTGCACAAACGCGCACACACGGGGATAGCTTTTCCCACTCTCCCCCTCTGCCTCCTCCCTCTGAGTCCTGTCCCCCCTATCCAAGTCCCATCCTCTTGCCGGTGATGTTCTCTCTAGCTTCGCATGCTCGTCGTTATAACATTGGCCTCGCGAGAACACGACGGCAAGCGGCTTTAAACACGTACCTGTAATTCGCGTTTATGCGTTTCATATACATACAGTGCACTAGTCGGATATAGATATATCAATACGAAGTTTATCAACGTGAAACGTACTAGCACACACCTTATACCTTGTATGTATAATGTGGATCGACGTGTGTATTTGTGTGTATAGATTGTGGTCGAAGCGGCAAAGTGAGAACACCTCAAAGCTACTCCCATCGCTTTTACGATAGGCATATCCATCGAAGAATATACACGTAAATCCAATCGCATTTAGGTGTAATAATCCTACGGGTCTGTTATATAAGTTATGATCATTGATCTTACAGAAGCAATGGGAAATGTTCCAATTATTAAAAGGTACAGGTGTAACAGAATAAAAATTTTAAACGACATAGTTCTGGACGATTGAGTAGTTTTATGTTCATTATCAGGACGTATATGTGTTTGTAATCGAAGATATAATAAAAATCCATATCGTTTGATGCAAAACCACGGTTTGCTTAAAATTTTATTGTTCATATCCGTCGATAAAAAAAAGTCCTTTAATTCAATAAGCTTCATGACAGCTGTAATATTCATTTGCAAAAATCTCAATCAAGCATGAACTTCAGTGAGGCAAAATTAATTGAGAATTCCAATTTCAATTACGACTTGATATACTCCAATCGATATATTTTGTTTGATGAAAAGAATTTTTATTTCATTTAAATTGATCGATTTTTTTCGATATTCACCAATTACCACAGATGAATCCTAGAAATTGCAAGTTTATGCACGGTAAATTTCTAATGTATTTCTCGTGGTTCACTCGCAATATCATGTAACAACGTTGCAGTGATCGCGTCATGAGATAAGCTCAAGATTTAACCGGAAACCTATAATGATGTATAGTTTGTATGGATATACGTGTGTTGTATCATCTGACGTAGGTACCCGTAATTCTGAACTACTTACAAACAAACCCTTTGAGTCTCACTCCTCACATAGTTCGCACCACGATCCTTAGTACGCCATTAATCAACGTCGTGTAACTTGTAATTACCATGAAGTCCCTGACGCGAGAAACATGATGAAAATCTTGTTGAAGGGTACAATATTGGGCCAAGTTTTTTTTAACATCAGTGACATTATTGAGGAATTATCTCGATATTGTACGAGAGCATATCTATTGGCAAAAGAACAAATATCGAAACCCTAATCGTTGCTGGACTTAGGGGTAGCTAGAGAGGACTACTGCTGTAAAGAGCAAGGCTTATTTCACGGGACTAAATCAAGTTTTTTTAACATCAGTGACATTATTGAGGAATTATCTCGATATTGTACGAGAGCCTATCTATTGGCAAAATAACAAACATCGAAACCCTAATCGTTGCAGGACTTAGGGGTAGCTATAGAGAACTACTGCCGTAAGGTAGCTACTAGTTCATTTGATGGGCAGATAACTCTGATCAGTGAATAATTGATCGCAAGTTTGACCCCATGAGGAGAATATGAGCATCGACCTACACCTCCAGATCAAGGTCGTCGTCGACCTGGACTTTGATGAGTTGATGGAGAGATGCTGCAACCCCGAGGGATACTGACAACGCCAAATGAGCTTAAAGGAAAATGGGTAATCATCGAGAATAAGCCATCACAGTGAATGAGCATTTGCGTCCAATGGGTGCTTACACGATGTTCGAACAAGTTCAAGAGGCAATTTTTTAACCCGAGTGTCATGAGCGCTCAATAATATCGGGACTCAATGAACATCCATGTTATAAGCACGTACCTATGTGTATCGTAGAGTTAATACGTCAACGGTACAGGTTTACTTAGTTAAGTCCAGACAATATCTGATAACTGGGAGTGGTATAACATGGATTTAACCAGGCGCGATGGGACGAGGATGGCTAGCTTCCTGTCATGGCATAGCCATTGTCCTCCGGTTACTATTTCTACTTGAGAAATGATTGTCCCACAGTTGGACATCTCCAGGGAACATAAGCTGTCGATAATCGGGACTCTGGCAGAGACCAACGTCATGGACGAAATATCAGTCGCAAAATTGCACAGAGAATTGTCAAAGTGATCGATGAATATAATGTCTATATTTGACTTGCAAATATCTGAACAACGACGTTTAATACGTAAGATTCATTCATCGTATAATAATGTTCCTTGTAATATTTTCATGACCGTGACAGAATTATCTGGCTACATTTTGCTTCTTAGAGGTCATTTAGCTCACGCTTATGTGCTACCGTAATTTCGTAACTCTTTTTTCTGAACGTATTATTATGATACGGTTAACGAAGTACAGTCAGCACGATACGGTGAATGAAGGACAGAACACTAATTTATGGAAAGCGAGCGAATGAACGTTAGTTCATAGTCCATTACGAGGCATTTACATACATGGAGAGATATTTGAACGCATGTTTTACTACAATAGAGTTTACGTGCTTGCGTACGTGTATTTGCAATTAACAGATGAAGGCATGTGTATATTTTGACCCACGGTCTAATGAAATTCCATTGGATCATGGATTTCCTTTCTCGTACAACACTTGAAAATTTTGGATACGATTCAGTATAATTTTAACAATTTCTCGATGTTATTTCGATGGCACTGTTAACCTTTTAACCTTGAAACGCTGAAATCGTTTATAAATTACAGTCCAGGTCAATATTAATTATGATAGTTGTCAAGCTGATTTGTATAAAAAGTATTTGCTGTAAACATGGAAATTTGTGCAGAATGGACAAATTCGAAATATTAAAAACGAAAAATAATCATATTTTATAAAATTGTATACGTTTTAGGAATTCCCAAAACATTCGTAGTCCAGAAGTGAGGTTCGCTGCAAATTTGACAATTGTCTATGAATAAGTCGACAATAAAAATACGAGCATTTTATTTCCTAAACGCAGAAGTTTTTTCTAATTTCGAATATTAGACAAACATTTATAACTATCCATTGCCAACACTCATGTGTGTATTACATGCAACACACATGTATATTCGTGGAGTGCCAGCTCTGGAGCGAACCGATGTAGCGTACATGCGGTAGAGAAAACAAAGGTACCTAGACGCGTGTGACATCCCCAGAGAAAACTGCTAAAAAATTAACCCAAAAGCCCAGTAATATTTCAGGACGAGTGCAACGAGTACTTTCTACATGCCACTGAAGGAGACGGACTGAAGAATAAACAAAAAATATGTTGAGTGACAAAAAGAAGTGGCAACAGAACCATCTCGACTTTCCACATTTTTCTCTCCTACTGGCACATATTTTTTCTTCATATTTTAGGGTGGAATATCTCGTGCACATCCTCTCTCGATGTAACATCCTGCGACCTGCTCGTTTTTACCCATTATGAGCTACTCTCGCACTGTTATGCCATCGACAAAGAAAGAAACTGAAACAAACTGGAAATGAACAAGCTAGCATATAACATATATATATATACATACCTATATTTTCAGTAACAAAAGCCAACCAACAACTACGAGAGCATTATAGAAACGGCAGAGTGAGAGGAGCACTACAGTAAGAGCAGACACAGCTGCAAGAACGAGACACTGGAACAATTATAAAATCCCGCGTACTAATAGCCCGACGATTTTTCAGAAGGGAGTCGTGAAATTAAATGTAACGTTATACGATACCTGTATGGAGAGAGAAAGAGGGAAATGAAGAGGAAGAGACAATCTAGGAACGCAGCTTTTCTTAGTACTGTATATCGACCATTTAATTCTCTAATATTCTATGAGGCTCTTTTTATGGTGTCAATTAGAACGAGCGAAAAAAAAACGGCCCAAGGCATAATACCGATCACCATGCAATCCAACGTAATCCTTTTTCATGGGATATCCTCTCATGAGGACTCAAGAGGACTTAAAAAGAGCCTCCAGGTGAACCCTCATCTCTTTGTCGCCGTCGTCACCGTCATATTTTCATCCCGTTGATCTCACGGGCGAAGATCCGTGGTAAAATTTCATATACGAGCTTTACCCGTTCATTAAGGTTCTTTAACGCGAATGAATTCATCTAGGAACGATATATCCACCTTGTGACGTAGACTATCGGGGAATGCAGCGTGCCGACACAGAGAAAGTAAAGAAAGAAACGGAGATAAAGCTTTTAAGAGTCAAAGGGGTGCAAATTTCACGGCGAATTATTGTCTATCCACTCCTAGACAACGAATGCATTAAACAGGATTCCCAAACGACCCGACCGAAAACCGTGAGGTGAAACAATTAGGGGTATGCGTTCGTGTGTTTGCGGGTGTTTGAGTAACCATGTGTTCGTGTACTGTTACGGTAAGTCCACAATACCGTACTACTATTTTGTCGTACATATTGCAGTGCTCCGAGAATACCAGACAGTATAGTCGAGGAGGGTGAGAATAAGGGGATGAATCAGACACCCTAGGCTATGGACAGAGGTTTTGCTAATTTATACAAAATAATTTAACTATGAAGTAGCGTTGGTAAAGTTCGCCTCGACGGAACCCCCGGCCTGTTTGCCATTTCAACATGCGAGGCGTATCCGCTCGGCTACATACACAGTTTCATACTAAATACAAATATGTATATAGTCGTCTACCTATTACGCATTACATATGAGGGGGAGTTCCCTCTCAGACTTGCTGTAACGTGAGTCGTGACGTTCGAGCGACCTGCAATCACACCCTCTGTCTACCACGTTGACTTTTTTTTTAATATACACACGTCGAGATAAATGAAATTCATGACTCAAGATCAACGTTGAGACTTTTCTTCAAATCGAATTTTGAGAAATATTAACTCTTAAGTTTTTTCATTCCATTTTTGCATAACTACAGAATTGTCCTTTCGTACTGTCTTGTGCGAGCTTCTGTTCGTAATCAAAAATATGCTGCGAAACAGGTTGTCTATGAAATGTGACTGTAGTGATAACAAGAATATAAGAACATCAAATAAAGAGCTTCGTTATGTAGTCGTTGTTTCCAACTGACATAGTTATATGTTTCTTGGAAATCTCACAAATTTACGATTAATAAATTTACGAATCGATTATTGTTATAACTGTGCGACAAATATTACTTCAGACTTTTTATTTTACGAACAGATCCACATATATCTCCATAGACACATTATATAATTAGCTCGGATAATGAAAAAAAAACTAATTACCCATAACGTGAAACAGGTTGTCTATGAAATGTAACTGCAGTGATAATAAGAATATAACAACATTAAATAAAGTGCCTCATTGTGGTTGTTGTAATGGTTGTTTCCAACCGATATAGTCATATGTTTCTTGGAAATGTCACAAATTTACGATTAATAAATTTACGAGTCGATTATTGTTATAACTGTGCAACAAATATTACTTCAGACTTTTAATTTTACCCACAGATCCGCATATATCTCCATAGACACGTTATATAATTAGCTCGGATAATGAAAAATAAACTAACTACTCATAACGTGAAACAGGTTGTCTATGAAATATGACTGCATTGATAATAAGAATATAAGAACATTAAATAAAGTGGCTCATTGTGGTTGTTGTAGTGGTTGTTTCCAACCGACATAGTCACATGTTTCTTAGAAATGTTACAATTTTACAATTAATAAATTTACGATTCAACTATTATTATAACTGTGCAACAAATATTACTTCAATCTTTTTATTTTACTTAAATGACAAACTTGTCCAAATTTCAACTAAAAAACGAATAATTCTTCACGAATTTAAAAATCAATTCCATACTTCTATATCTGCAGAGAAATTTCATTTCCTTAAATTATTTAATACTTTTTCGTATAAATAGTTGTTCGGTCAGAAGTGTTCGAACAATGACTGGCCACTACCGAGCATTCGCTGACATAAGTTAGACATATAGGGCAAACGTACGAAGGTGAACAACCTCAAACTCTTCGAATGCATATACCTAATATCGACGCGGAGAACTGTCGTAGAGGACGAAGCACTATAGAGGATCGAGAGGTTGTACAGGTACACTAAACCTCGTTGCACATATGCTCAGGCGCAAAGCGCACCATCGGCATACGTAAACTCGGACGTGAAACCCACGGTCTCGTACGACAGTTTAACATATACAGATATATATCTATGTGCAAATATTCTATTGTACATGCGCACGCATCCTGCGCACGTGTGCCTGTATAAGCGTTTACTATATATAGATATATCGATATATATTTTGTCTCATGCAGCTATGCTCGGGTGAAGAAGCTGTACGGTTAATTGGGGGAAGCGGGTACCGCGATTGTCGACGAAACAATCCGGAGGAAAAGCGCGTATCTTCGCGAAGGACTTCAGAAGAAAAAAGGATGAGGGATGGGACAGAGATTATTATGATAGTACACTCGAAACGAGAGGAAGGGTTGGGAATGCTCAAGATACAAGCTATGTCGGCCAGAATCGAAAATCTATATATCTGGATGGACTAAAGGAGCCGCTTAGGCCGCTTGTCATACACCTGATATATGGTTTATCTGGTTCGAATTGAACATCCTGTTTATATCGCTCCCCCCTCCCCCCACGCCCCACGTCGATTCTTGTGTGTAACGGGGACAAAATTTGTTTAGCGTTCCGCCTATATACAGCGTTAGGTATATATGTGCTACATTCGAACCTACTCGGTAGGGCTAATTTAAAAAAGGCGAT
Organism: Netelia fuscicornis; assembly: GCA_946811545.1. Taxonomy (NCBI): domain Eukaryota; kingdom Metazoa; phylum Arthropoda; class Insecta; order Hymenoptera; family Ichneumonidae; genus Netelia; species Netelia fuscicornis. The sequence goes on from OX328012.1 coordinate 13,761,012, forward strand.
AAGGGAAATTTATATTATTAATTATCTTTGCGAAATATATTTTTAGAATCAGTCATGCTAAATTTATCATGCAATATACATAATTTCGTATGACATTATAATTATGCAATGTTGTTAAACTTTTTTGAATATTTTTTTAAATAAAAAGGAAAATAAATAAAAAGGAAAATTTTAATTTTTAATTATCTTTGCCAAATATATTTTTAGAATCAGTCGCGCTAAATTTATCATGCAATATACATAATTTCGTATGACAACATAATTATGCAATTTTTTAAAACGTTTCTGAATATTTTTTGAAATAAACAGGAAAATGAATAAAAAGGAAAATTTTTATTTTTAATTATCATTGCGTAATATATTTTTAGAATCAGTCACTCTAAATTTATAATGCAATATACATAGCGTCGTATGACAAAATAATTATGCAATTTTTTTAAGTGTATTTGATTATTATTTCATTAAGGTACTCGTATCGCTAGGGGAAGGATTCAAATTTTCTTCCTGTTTTTTCTCACATCCCAAGCGAACTGAGCGTTTAAGTTCATTACGAAAAGTTGTTGCAAATCAAACTAAAGAACAACATATACTCAAAATTCAAATTAATCCTAGGTAAAGTTTATTTTTTATATAATAAACAAAATCATGAATTTTTGGTTCCATAACATTTGTTGTAAAAACTAATTGAAGCTTCTTTGATGTCGTATGAAAATGTGTGTGAAATTTCAACAGTCTTCAGCGATCAAATGATCGAGTTACTCATTGTATAATATTTTGTAATGTTTTTATAATGTCCCAATATTTAACACAGGCTCTTATGGAAGATTGCGAAAAATGACGATTTTTAAGAGTAAATATCGTGATTTTTGAGTCGATAAAAGCCGCTGAAATTTTACACATATATACATATGACATCAAAGAACGTTTCTACAAATTTTCAGTAAAATCTAATGGCAACGCTGTGACGATGCGACTGCCTTAATGATGGTTCAGTCATTATTTGACATAAAATGATTTATTGTCAAAGCATATCGTACGAGTGACAGCGTCCGAGTGTAGCCATATCACTGTCAATTCTCGCTTCCTGTTTTGTTAACCCCCCCCCCTCCTCACCCTCTTTCTCTCTCTCCCTCACACTCTCTCTCTCCCTCTCTCTCTCTCTCTCTCTCTCTCTCTCGTTGTTAGGGCAATCGCGCAGGTGTGACACACCTCCTCACTAAGCATGCGCGGTAACGGGCTCTCAGCGAAGATAGCAAAGATTTATGTATAGTTTACGTATTTGTGTTTATAACGTATTCAAGCTTTGATGCAGATATGCACGAAGGAAGACAACCTTTTGAAAAACAAGTGCAAGAAAACCGGTCCAACAGAATATTCGCGTAATTATCGTTAACCCATGCTCGCTGTCCTTCCTTTTTGTACCAGAAAACTATTATCCCCGAACTAGTTTCCTGGAAAGGCATTATTCCAATGCCAATATTTGAATATTTAAAAATCGAAACACTCGAAGAAAAATCCCTTATCATTATTATCAATCGCGAAAAACAATTTTTATAGCTTATCATGAAGATTTTTGTCATCCACCTAAATAACTAGTTATCTAATATTTTACTAATCATTGACCACTACCCATTGAAAAAGATAATTGCACATCAATTATAAAGTTAACTCGATAAAAACCCCAAAATATTTATAAACACGACAGATTCACGATTTTTTTTCCTTTATACATTTTTCAAAATTATTATCTTTTAATTAAAAGCGAGCCACCGATTTTTGTTTGCATACAGATATTATCACATATGCATAAAAATATAAAATCATTACACGAATAATTAATTCATTAATAAAAACTTTATTTAAGTGTCCGAATTGGCAGAGCTGGATTGTATTAACGTCGTTCAGATTTTAGTAGCGTTTAGTATCATGAACTAATTGATTTATCAGCGTGCAAACGAATATAGAGCTATCGGTCGACGATGTTGATGAGTACAGCGATATAATAGAAACGAAACTGCAACTGGGCGAGAGGCAAATTTTTCGTAAAAAAAAAAAAAAAAAAAAAAAAAAAAAAATTAACAATGCTCGCACGTTTCGTACCCGAATTGAAAGAGCGAAAATTCAATAACAAACATAAAACCCATGGACATTCGCAATACGTGCATTGTTTCTGCAATAGAATATACCGTTGATTTTCATTCTTTATTCTCATGAATAATTTTTTGCTGCAAAACTGGCGGAAATTGAACAAGTGAACACCGTTAAAACGCAAACTGGCATTCCTTCCGCGTGAACTCGGCTCATTTATCGATGTACCTCCGGTAGGAATAAAAAATTGAAAATTAGCGTACTGATATGTGCGGAAATCTATCTAGGCGAAAATAAAAAAAATTTTTATTAAAAGAAGATTGTTAAACTTAATATGAAATGAATTCTCTCTCTCCCCCCTCTCTTAAAATATAAAATACACAGCTATACTTTGTTCGCCTGACCCTATTACGATTTGCCTTATCTTTTTCCTCCTCGTCTCTTACCGCAACGTTTTATTAGCCGGAGAATGAAGCTTGCAAAAAAAAAAAGAAAAGACGACTGATTCGCATTATAACGTTTCCGTGATTTCGCACGCAGAACGTATACATTATCTTTTTCATATTTCCGAGAAGAGGCTGTGCGTTATGTAATATTCACTCTCGGTCAAAATTGAGAAGAAGAGATGAATAAATGAGGCTCAAAGGGTACGAGGGAATGGAGAGCGTGGCAGAAGAAGAAGGAAGGAAAGGAATGACGAGAAAGTAAAAAAGGGAGAGTAATCATAACCCGGACGTGGGCTATGGCTCGGAGAGAACAGAAGATGGTTTTCACGAAGCTCGCTCATAGAATCGATGAAAGCATCTCGAGCGTGTGGTACGTGTGTGTGTGTGTGTGTGAGGAAACGTATGGGGGGGGGGGAGGAGGGGGGTGCACGCGCGCGCACGTACTTTGTGCAGCTGCCGCCGGCCCGCGGCACAATCACGCGGAACTGAATCTATACATATAAAGGGCGAAGAAGCAAAAGGGAAAGAGAGAGAGAGAGAGAGAGAGAGAGAGGAGAAGGGGAAAATGCCGACGGAATGAAATAATATGTTAAAGGGAAAGAATAAAGACAGGAGTGAAAAGAGGATGAGGAAAAAGAGAAAGGGAGGAGGGGAGTTTTCGCTCGAGGACGTAATGAATCCCAGCTGAAGAATGAAAAGAAAAAGATCGAGCTCCGCAGGTCCGCGGGCAAACGACTGGATTCTTACCCCTGCGATATACTTGTATATATCCTGTTAGGGTTTCATTGGCGAGCCATCGCATTCGAGATAATCGAGTCGTACGGACGATTGCTCCGGAGACCAATCAACCTCGCATTCACCGATCCCTCTGTATCGTTTTCTCCGTATACACATTACTCTCGTTTCTTCTTGACGCCTCCGCCACAAACGCCTCGCGTAATCGCGGTATGATCGTTCGCCAAAAGACTTTCGACCTCGAAAGAAGAATTAGGGTTGATTCGTAACTGGAAGTTCTTGATGATTGGCGATACTCGATGATTAACGAAAGTCCAATTTTTTCGTTGGCGAAAGAGGAACGGATTTGCAGAATCGGAGGAAGAAATAAAGAGGGATAAATAGAGGGAACGAATATCGTTTCGTCAATGCGAGACACTTTGTATGGCGTTCAGGTTCTCTCATTTGCTTTCCAAGCTTCGATATACGAATGGCCGACCACCTCGTCGATTCTTTGACCGGCTACGTTATTGCGTTATTTCCGGCTTGACGCCGGAAATGATGGTTCTTCCCGTCAATTACGTTTTCGGAACGAAGCTACGTCGATGGTAAAAAAAACGTCTGCCGATGAGGAAGACGTTGCGGGTTGAGATGGGAAGTTAACTTAAATAAGATGAAAGAGAATGAAGAAAAATCTGGGTAAGATTGTGAAGAAAGTTTTTGAAGGATGAAATGCGAGGGACGATCTCTTCTCGAGCATCGCGACGCTGATGTCGATGAACATAAATGAGAATGAAAAATTAACATCGTTACAACACTGTTTCTTCTTTCAGCAAACAAGACAACGCTCTCACTTATTAACTTCATCAGAAGTTCTAACTCAATACTTCATTAAAAGTTGTTTCAAGTTTACACGTAACGTAGGTCTCTATTACTGACACACGAAGGCCACATACTATTGACTTTTCATTTGAGTTGCTTTTCGCATTGACTGGCAAATTGCAAACTGCGAATAAAATCGATATTTGTGAAGTATACTTAACAAACGTCGAGATGAATTTTATTTTGCATGAGGTGAAGCAAATTTGTAATTTACATTAGAATAATTAAAAATATGAAACAAACACTGGGGCGGAGATCAATATTGACAATCGTTGCAATTCAATTTTTTCTCGTCAATAATAAATATTTAGCGCACTATTCCTGTTGTACGTAGGCAAATTATTAACAAGCATGACTTATATTCTTCCCTGTTGCAACCCCAGGTAAAAACAATGAAACGATAAAAGTCCTTGCGATATTAAATTTGTTGTTTACTACAATCTATATTATCGTCTTATCGACATCTGGAAATCCATAACGAATTAAACGACGAGAAGGCGAATATACGATATAAATAAACAACACGTTTCAAAGTTAACTGATTTACGAAGTTGGTTCGTATTTGAACAATCCGAAACTAGAGAAAAGGAATTAACGAAAATTCAAGTGGGCACCATGATGTCTCGAAATAAAAATCGTTTGGTGCAAGCCACGTTTCGATGCAACTCCTCCACTTGACCGTTGCGAACACGTTCAGGTTTTACCGTTACCCTTTTTCTTACTAAACCACGCTCCACTTGCGTTTGCACTCTGTGTCTCTCATGACTAACTAGTGAGAGGTAATTTTTTTTAATTGTGATTTTAGATCGTTTTAAATCATACGAAGAAGTATATATAGAACTACATTTTTAGTTTGCGTTTGGCAAACTAAAAATTTCTTGTGATTCATCGTTACAGTTATTTTAGCGAGCTTTTCATGGGAAATTTCTGGGAACGCTTGCAACCCACGTACTAATGATTGTAAAGCTGTACTACAGACTGAATAAGCATCGAATACGTTCCATCCTACAACGAACTTCGACGTTTACATCCTTTTTTCAACCGGTAGAACCAAGATAGAGCTTTGTCCCATATCGTTTCTACTCAAAACGCAAATATTTTTTGCGCTCCGTTAGCCACACATTCGTAAAACAGCGTTCTTTTCATTTTCATCCACATTCGTACAATATTCCACTCCATCCATTTTGTTTGTTTGTTCCTCTTTCGTTATTTTTCCTTGTAGGGTATATTTTTGTTCCAGGACGCATGCGTTCCGCTACTATTTATAAGACGTCTTGTTTTGGCTGTAAATTCATTCGCCCGTCGTGTATCTTTTATGTTCTCGCAGGGGATAAAATGTCGAAACTTTGGAGAGTCTTTTCTAGGCACCACCACTATCGAGGAGCGGCTCATTATAGACACACCCGACATATTTTGCTTAACAGATTTATCTCCCCATAGATACGATATACCGTTTTGGTTCGCAAGAGCGTGCTTTTATTCCACGAATTTTACGGGTTGTATTTTTATGAGGATTATTAGCATTTTTTTTATTTTTTGACAAGAAAATAAAACGACAGTTAGTAAACCAATAATAGCAACTTCGTACCGCACCAGTTTTACTGTTCGTTTTATCTACAGGTAAATGAGAGAGGTGAGACTTTCAAGGCTATAACCGAGGGACGGTATCATTATTTTTTATATTCTCGTTGGTATATTAGTACCCAGCAAACACAATTCCGGAATAGTTACAAAAATATATATATGTAAGTTTCGAAAAAAAGAGACGCAGTTTAACGAATATTCTGATATTTTTATATTCTTGTTTTCAGTGCCTGATAGTTTTAATTAATTTATATAATACTTGATTAGCTGCCTTATTAATGATTTGTTTTTTTTCCATATTAATACAATAAATTCATGAAATAATTAAACTGCCGTTCAACTAACAGTAAAAAAAAATTGTTTACGTATTTTGCAGTATAAAATTCATTCGATGACTTAATAAAACGATTAATTTTTGTTCGTAATCGCTCGCTCCCTCTCTCTCTCTCTCGCTTCCAGACTTTCGGGAAATTAAGATTTTTCTGTTTCAATTTTAGTTTCGCCGTTTCGTCGAAATCTCGGGGATAAACTATGACTTCGTACGGTATACCGCATATCACGACCGCGGATGGACAACGGGCGGAATCTGGGAGGACATAGAGGCAATAAAATAGAAGTGGCGAGGTAGAAAAAATGGGCTCGGTGCCTGTAAACGTAGATGTGCGGTCCAAAAACGAGCTATATGTAATATATGTGTACACACCTATGTACATATTAATGTTTTCGGAGAGTGCCGGTTTTCCCAACGTCACCCCTCTCTCCATCGCCATTAATCAAGGCAGACCGCGGGTGAGAAAGCGAGGAGAGGCTGTACAGAAAATGTTAACCCTCCCACCACCGTTGCGAAGGGTGGCTGTGCAGGCCGCGAGTTTGTGCATTCTCCCTCTCCCAGCGGTTTCGAGCAATCCATGTGAATATCTATGCGCAAACTTGTAGGTTCAAGAACCATTTTTTTTAATTCTTAAAAACTACCCTTATTTTATGAAAAATTGCATCAAAAGAGGGTTGAAACTTGAATTATTTTGGAATCGTTCGATTCAAGATCACTTTTAGTGTCACAGGACACTCGTAAGTTGGTAGTTCCGAGACCATTCGTGTATTCCCGGAGCTTTCATACGTCGATAGTTTCTGGCACCCTCGCGTGTTCTTTCTGAAGTACATAAATGAAACGCCCTCGCTGGGTCTATGAGGAAATCGTTGATTTCGGGGAGAAATTTTAGTGTTCCGGAACAGTGGATAAGTGGCAGCTTCCGGGATATTCACAAATCGGTAGTTCCAAGGACTCTTGTTCGTACCATGACTTTTATAACTGGGTAGTTTCGCTGAACCCGGTGTGCTTCCGAGATATTCATAACTTGATAGCTTCGGGGAACGATGTATTTACTCAGACATTGGACAACTTCGTCCACTACGACTCCACGACTTCAAGATATATAAATAAATATAAACTCGGAATAAATCGAAGTTTAAAAAAAAAAGTAGAGAATCAATAATAAAAAATAGGGTTGTTCGGAAAATCGATATTTTCTTCAGAAAACTGAAGCAATATTTTCATTCAATCGAAAAAAAATCTGCCCACTATGAATCTTGCGATATTGCGGAATAAATCAAAGTTTACAAAAAAAAATGAAAATAAAAAATAGAGTTTTGAGAAATTCAATTTTTTCTCTAAAAAAGTGAAAAATTTCATAAAGTATCACTTGAATATTTTTTTTTTATATTTCTTTTTCTAAAAAGCGCGTTTAAAAACCAAAAATTTGAAAAAAAAACGTTTCGATTAACCAATTTTTGAAAAAGTTCGACGCGTTTAAAAATGGATGAAAAACAAAAAGACGTTTTTTTCAAAATTCATATCTTTTTTTCGGTCGGGTAAACAAATTTTAAACAAGTCACAAAAATGTTTTAACGGGGTGGTATAACATATGCAGTTTTCAGCAAAATTAAAAATCGTCGGGGTCAGAAGTGGTCGAAACGATATCTTTATTCTAAAATGCATAGATATAAATAGTTATATACCGTAACAGGAATATCGAAAAATAATAAATCAATATTCTCGGACGTATTACAGGATCTAATATCCGAAAGAGGGTATTCGACTTTACTTTAGGAATTAAAAAAACCAATGGTTATCTTTCTTTATTTTCTCAAAGTATTTAACGATTAAAAATATATCCTGAAAAAGAAATTCAAAATTTTGCAAAGTTAATCGGCTTACGACTGTTTCAAGATGGCAAAATCCAACTTATGTTTTTTTTAACGAGGGCGGCACATCCTTTTTACATAATTTACCCGAGGAACAATTCGAGAAAGAAGAGTATTTCCGGACCGCGAATATTTGATTAAGTTTAAAATAAATATTATGCATTTAATGTCGATGGGAATTCCAATCCTACCGAGGTATATAACCGTTTGTTAACACTCAAACGAATATGCGAAAATGAAATTGTTTGGTTGGTTTTTTTCCAGTTTCAATAATTCGTACGGTGCATACCGAGAGTTTTTAACAGTAATTTTTGTTTATATTTCGTTTTTTTATATTCAATCCACAAAAACGAACTCGAGTTTTTAATTTCGCTTCCTAAAGTCGTGTACCATTTTAATTAATATTACAGTGTAGAATATTCCAAACCGAAATGTAATCCGAGCAAGAATAATAGATCAACATGTACAGTGTTATTTTAGTATCTAATAACAAACAGTTAGTATATTATCAACAAGGAATTTCGAATCAATGTTTTTTCAGGTTGAAATAAATATTATAAATAAATCAATATGCTACACGACATTAGTGATTCTGATTGCATAATTAAATTTTCCACCCATATAACGAGAATATTCCGAATCAAAAGTTTCTTTTTTGACGATTTGTCTAGCCTGTCTATTTATCGCGTGGTAATTCCAATGCATTCTAAAGTCGAGGCGAACGAACTTCCGTGAATATTTTATTAGTGGCCTCCATATCTTTATTTTTGGACACACATGGAACATATGGCAATGCAGTGGATACCTTTCAAGCTGGAAACTCGCTTCCGGATTAATGTCATCTCTTCGCAAATTCAGAGACCGTAAGAAAAATAGAAATACGAATTGGACAACATATTTTTGTAAACAAATTCAAAATATTAATTATTTCTAAACCATTTTATGTTCATTTACATTCATCTCCATCGCAAGGATAGTTTTTCAAGCAATGTTTTTGTTTAAACCGTTGTTGTCATAGTCCACAAAATAATAAAAGAATCATTGGATGAAATTTGAACATAAAAATTGCACTATATCAATATTTTTTTCATGATTTTATAAATTCAAACTACAAACTATTAATAAATTTTGTTTTTAGCAAATTTCTTATCTCGTTTGTAACATGTCGGAGAAAGCATCTCCTCTGTAGAAATAAAATCGGTAAAATAATCATATCGATGCTCTTGAATGGCGGACCGTCCTACTTCGGGTATCTGGCTCGTGAACCGAAGAGACACGAGATCACTTATTTTTCCGACCAAGAGCATGCTCAGATGTACATTTTATGCCGATGACCCACCTCTATATGTGATTCGCAAGGAAATTGCGAGGGTCGGATCGGCTCGACCAAAGGAGCAAGAAGGGAGGGATCCCAGACGGAATGGGGTGTCTCGTAAATCGATGCCATATTTCTATTCCTGAAGTATCTCCGAAGCGGAAACGATCGAGTCTCGATCCCTGTCTCTCCCTCCTTCCCCCCTCTCGCTGGATGCACAGGGCGGTGAAAAATCCCAGCCGTATAGACGTGTAACCCTTCGACGTCACTGTGGCTACATATGTGTAGCGAAGGGATGTACGACAGACGTATGGCAAAGATTTTGGAACGAGAAAGGGATGAAAGTCGTTGGGGGTTGGGGGTATCGGTTGAAAGGCGAAGTATGGCCCAACAGAAGTGGATACGACCAATACAGCTCTTGTAGAATGTGCGCACACTACACCAACGTCACACGGTATTGCACGGATATATGCATCTCGTTCGATGGTGCACGCTTCGGGAACGCAAATGGTTACGACGATCTCGTGCATAAACGTATATAGGTTATCTGTCTATCGGTACATATATATATATGTATGTATATACATGACTATATATGGACGGTGTACAGGATCGTCTCGAGCGGATAAAAATAAGGTAGGAAAAGGATCAAGTAGCGGCAGCGGTCGAGATCGAGAATGGACGAGAGAATGGGATATATGTGGGGAGAGGAATGAATGGAAATAAAAAAGAACGGGACAAATAAGTATATAAGGATCGGGATGAGAAAGTACGATAACGATGACGCATATATCCCACTGGATTTTTCTTTTCCGTCGTAAATGGGTGTTTCTTGCATATTAGATTTTTTGCGTATTCAGCATTTCATTTTAACAGAATAATGAAAATTTATTACGTTCTTGCAAATTTTACGCAATTAGAGGAAAAACAAATATATTTTCGACATTTAATTTCATTTAGTTATTCAAAATTAATTTATTCCTTTGTTTCACATTTTAGTTGATTTTTTAAATTTATTTCGTGAAGAATTTCATTTGTTCGCTCATTTATTTATTCATTATAATCAATATATTTCTTTGCTATTTCTTTGCACAATATATTTTCTTTGCTGAAATTGAAGTCTTACCTGTTTGATAAGGACACGAACAATCGACATTTTTGCGCGAGATTTGCACTGTCTGAGCAATTCATATACCTAAACTGGAGATTCTAGAAACGAGAATAATAAAGAATGTTAAAAATTTGTTACATTCTTGCAAATCTTACTCAAATTAGGGGAAAAACAAATATATTTTCCACATTTAATTTCATTTAGTTATTCAAAATTAATTTATTCCTTCGTTTCACATTTTATTTGATTTTTTTTTTAATTTATTTCGTGAACAATTTCATTTATTCGCTCATTTATTTATTCATTGATATAGCTCCATATATTTTCTTTGCTGAAATTGAAGTCTTCCCTGCTTGATAAGAACACGAACAATCGACATTTTCGCACGGTGTTTGCACTGTCTGGGCAATTCATGTGCGGAAACTGTAGAATCTAGAAACGATTCCCCCGAGAAACAAGTTCCATATCGAATCCTCGTTGAAATTTTTTCTCCTTCTCAATGTGGCATTTCTGCTCACTCTCTCTCTCTCTCTACTCTTTTCCCATCTACCTTCTCCCAATAACGTACGTATACGCGAAATATTCACCGGGGAATCGTACGTTTTAACGTTATAATATTGTGCCAATAGCTTTCTTCGTATTTCCCGATTAGTTTTCTCTATCGATCGATTATTCATTAAATTATTTTTTTTTATCTCGTTCCGTTATGTGCGTTTCGATTGAACTCATAGCCGAGTCTGTACATTTGATAAAATGAAATATAAATTTCACACTATCTTCCCAATTTGACCAACACATTGTCAAGTTTCTGATATACAATGTTTTATTTCCACAAACCTATCCAATTACATTTCATGAATATAACTACACTTCAACCGACATTCGACTTCCTCTGCACATCTCTCTCACTCTGCATCTTCCATCTATTTCCCTCCTCAAGCATCCCTCTCGTCAAGTCCTTAGTATTATTCGTCATGGCGCCATAGTGCTAATGGTTAGCACATGCGACAAGTACCAAACGAAATGTATTTCGATTCCCGATATTTCAACAATCAGATTTTTGAATCGAAGCGTTCGTTTCTCAAATAGATGCACAATAGATGAAACAAGATGATATATGTATAAACATATATGTGTGGGATTTGCATCTATGGAACTTCGGCTCAAGTCTCGCCGGGACTTCGTGAAAACATGATTTTGCCGTTTGTACCAAGTACCAGGGAGAAAGAAGAGATAAGTAAGGAAAAATCTGTGAAAGAAAAATTCGAGCACCTTATTTTACGACACATCGGTTGAATGTACTCGCGATATTTCGAATACAATATCCGTTGCGTTTGAAAATAGTGACTCGTTCGTGTTACGAGAATACTGGAATACGCGAGAGACAACTTTGTTTTCTCTAGTTAGTCGATTTTGTTCAGCACATTGGGAACGTATAATTCGCTATCTACCGACGTGTATGAGCGTTACAACGTTGATATTGGTCCCATAAACGAGATCAGGATGCAACTACAATGTCGCAATGTAACTATGACTGTATTAGTGAAAAACAAAAGGAAAAATTACAACGTCGATGAAAAAGGAGACACGCAACGTTATCTCCATTTATTCTTTAACCTTGGAAAATACGCTTCTTTTATCTAGTGTAAAATAAAGCTGAGGTAAAAAGTAATGTACCTGACGTTTATCCATGCACGAGTAAGCATCAATTTTTATGTGCACGTTCTCATGTTCATTCAACACGCAGCTATATTTCTTTATTTTATTTAAATAAGATTATTTACGAATAAGAAACACTCGAGGGTTATAAACGATACATGATATTTTGCACCGTGCTCAAATTCGTTGAAAACTTTATCTAAAACGTGGAAATTGAGAAACAAATGTAGTTTCACGCTTCAATGATAGTTTTCCATCGATCTGACAAATGTCGTTTATATTTTTTGATAGTGTCTGCAAATTGGAGAACAAAGATAACATCTTACTAAAATTGAACGCAGAACAATTCTTTTTCTGTCAGGAGTGAAGGATATTAGAACTTTACGGATGATAGATACGATTTGTATGTTTGAAACTTAGCATTGAGTTCGTATTTTCTTTTGTACATATTTTATGCAAATACGTAGAAATTATTACGTAATGAAGATGGGATTAATTTTGCAATCGTCTGAAATAATTGGAGACAATTTATGGGAAAATTTTCAGATTGTACTATGGAATTTGTAAGTAAATTAATAAGAGATTCTTGAGATATTAGCATTTTAGAAAATTCAAAAATGTTAAGTAATCGATTTCACGTAATGCCATACAAATGCATGAATAATTCAGAACGAATCGAATACGAATATGCACATTCGACTATTTGACCAATGTATACGTATTACAAAAATGTATTATCAGCATTGTGCACGTGGCTATAAGCGTAACGAGTTTAAATCATTTATTTCCGTAATCAGCGGATTTCACATGAAATTGAAACGAACATTCGTCCGAGACAGTGACACTTCGCATTATGAAAATACGAAAATAATTAAGTATGAAAATAACGATTAAAAAATATCTCATTAAAATCGTCTTTGAATTTTCGCTTTATAGAAGTTATTCGAAATAAATGAAATTAAATGAAGGTTAATACGACAATATCCTTTGTCCCTCTGACTGAAAATGTATAATTGCAGAGATATAATTAGTTCGCACATGAACAATTAAATTGAAAATAAAAATTGAAATACGAATATCGCACGATCAGGAAAATATCTATCGAACAATCGTAATATTATATTCAATTATTTTATAATTTACTTCATTCAAAAAATGATGCCAAGCGTCACAGCATGTACGTAATTTAAACGGAACTGTTCCCACACTATCGTTTTATTTCACAGTCCATTTGTTATCGTGCGATTATTAGGTTGGCCGAACAATAATTGCGTTTTTTTTTAAATTAAATATTCATCTACCAGAAAAGCAATTACTTGTTGGCAACCCCGATACTTTAATATTTTTTAAATTGCAGTTTTCCAAGCTGAGCTGGTTATATATTTAAAAATATTCCGTGTGTTCCTTTTATTTAGCAATATTCCACAGGAAGATATACGTATAACCTGCGTACTAATTACCAATATCGAATAAGCAACGATGAATACCGGTCGATGTCGAGTCAAAGCAAGCGTCATTAAATTAATTCTAATTAACGCCACGTCACGAGGCGATTAATGAATCGCTGGGAGTGTGCGGAGGCGGAACTCGTGTACGGTCAAATTAGAAAACAAAAACTCACCGAATGGAAATATCGTTCGGTCATTCGTCGCGATTTCGGACAGATATATATATCGTAATTTAACGCAAGTGCGACGGTGGAATATTGCTACGAGGATACCCAAAAGGGGGAGGACCCGATTAAATGTTCTCCTCCGCCGCTTTTGTAGCGCGTAATTACGCAATATCGTTGTATAATTACCCGACGTAAAATGTGTCCGGGCGAAGCGCACCCACAACTACTGCAGCGTTGATCCAACGATTCGCACATCACCCCACGCAGCCTTTCCTGCCACTGCCAACGCGCCGGGAAACCCATAAATTTGCGGCTTTACATTGCTATCCGTGTTTTCGTCGACTATCGCTCTCTCCCACCTTTACCCCACCCTCCCTTCCTCCCGCTCTGTCTCACTCTCTCTAACTCTCTCTCTCTTTCTCTGTCTCTCTTCTTCTCTCCCTCACATACGCACACACTCACACACACACACACACACACACACACACACACACACACACACACACACACACACACACACACACACACACACACACACACACACACACACACACACACACACACACACACACACACACACACACACACACACACACACACACACACGCACACACGAGCGCACACACACAGCAATATGCATGTGTTCGTTACGCATACAACGTTATATCTATAATCATTATTTTCTCCCTGTGCCCGAACAAACGAATTTGTAAAACGATGGATTTACGTACATCATTTTGTAATAAAAATGTTTATTGTTACATGAGACAGCTCATGGCACAAATTACATTTTGCGCGGAACAACGTATATCCACCCTCGACCAGTGACAAATCTTTCACAATAATTCTTCGACAAAGTATCAGCTACGTTTTAAAAGCTAAAATATTGTTCTTTATTAAATAATAATTACCAGGTATTATTCTGAACTTTATTTAAAAAAAAATTATTTATCTAAATAATTGGATAATAATTAATGTAAATTGATCTGACGTATGAGATAATTATTTGTTATTTTTGAATCTGTTTTTATAATTATTCATAATTGATATTTTGTAATTTCGTTTTGTTATTATCTCTTAATTGTTCAAAAGTATTACAGAATAATTTTGTAAAGGGTTTGTTGTGCCAGTAAATGTATAGGATCAGGAATTATCTTACAAACTGTGTTGTATAATTCCAAATGCATTCAATATTTCTATGTAACTCTTACAATATTGTTATTTTCATAATTTTTATTTATGTTTCGTAAATCCTTTAAACGGTAACGTGAATTCGAGCTTTTTTCGAAAAAGTATACTCGATGGAATTTCGGTTTTTAGAGGTCGTTTTCTAGAAGCTCTGTTGATTGTCATGATTGGATGTGCGATGTTACGTGATAGATCGTGATTTTTCGATAAAGTGTGGCTGGAATTGTATTCGACAGATATAGGAGGATGGCTGTACCCATCTTGCAAAAGTCGAATTCACGTGCGTCACTTAACGCATTCAATCTTAATGAAGATCGACTGAACGGGTCGAACGTGACAATTTCAAATTCACTTGGGTACACCTATTTTTATGCTCGGGAATAGTATTAATTATAAATTTATTTCATTGGTTGAGCAACCATTACAGCATGACTGGCTTGAAAATTGCTGATTTTCATAATCTTTTTTTAAATAAATTTCGATAATCAGTTCGATTTCTTCGTCGTTTATTCTAATCACTTATGTAGCACATAAAAACGTTTTTTAATGTTGTAAATTTACTTTTTATATAAATTCCTGGCTATTTCCAAATGATGTCTAAAAATGGAGCCTGATGATAGAAAGTCCTACTCCTCAAAAAACAATTCTGAACAAAAAATCCAAAAAGATTATTAGCCAGTACGAAAAACTGTAATAGAGGCTTTCTTCGACAGTTTTTCGTCCAAAAGAACGTGAAATTTTCAAATAAACACAAACACCTCCGTATGACGTTAAGGAATAGCGTGAAGAACGATGTGACACAATTTGAGGCAAAGAGCCAGAAAAATCATCGTTTAAAATCGTCCACCGTCTTGAAACACGAACACAGTTTAAAGTTCGCCAACTCTGACGCAGCTGATCAAATCCCTTTTTCTAAGAACAGCTACATGCACCAGAATAATTTGAATTTGGCAACCAAAATTTAATAGCACGTTACGAAATTCATATTTTTGCACAATGTAACTAAAACGAGTTTCAAAAATGTTTGCACTGAAATGGTCCCTGACAAGTGACCGAAACTATCCTTTCAATTTACGTTTTGTTTCGGCCACCTTGAATATCACTGGCTAAAAGGAAAGACAAACAAAACAGCAATGGCGCTTGATGCATTAATCGAATATCTATCAATCATGTCTCTTCTTTCCTCCATTTTTCTCCTACTATACGATAATTGACGTTCAATGACATTTATATGCTAATCGTTGACGTTTACCTTCAATGACGATACAATCCGTAACGCTTATCCGTATCAAGCATCGATTAAATGAACGAGTTTGCGCAACGCTTAGTTCGACCATCCTTTCACCCTCTCTCACTCATAATCAAGTTACGCACTCATTCGCGACATTCACCGCACAAAACAACTATCGACAGGTGAAATACTCCCTCGGGCCTAGCGGAGGGTTAGCTTCATCAAAATTAATCCAATTTTTCCTCGACGTAGGGTGGGGCGACGTAGGAACACGTTGGAGGGAAGGGTGGCATCACGATGTGTGACACGCCACGGTGGGAATGACGATAGTCCCGGACGTCCGCATGATTAATGACTACATTATTCGATAGCCGTAGGATACACGAGAACTCGTCCCGTAGCGGGGAGTATATCACCGGAATGCATCACGACTCCTGCCAACCCCGGATGATTCTCGACTCTAGCTATTCGTCACTCTTCCTCGTGCTCCGTCAACATTGACAGGGTCGAAAAGGGGCGGTAGACTCAAATCCCATAAGCTTAATTACAAATTAGACTTTGCATGTTCGTAGTCGTACAAAAACTCGCGCATTCGTAGATGTAAGTAGATTGATAGATAGTAACGTGGCTCGAACTTCACCTTCTTACATCTCCCCTCCTCATACACATTTCAGCAACCACTCTGGCGGACCTACAATTTTTCTTAGGTGGTTTCCGAACACTCCGAGAGCACGGAAAAAGGACATAGAAAAATTTTATTGATGCCGGCGGGAATCGAACCCGGGCCCGCTGCGTGTGAGCCGCGAACCCTTAAGCCACTGCCTCTCTGATATAAGTATATACACATGGAGGTAGGTGACACCAAATGTCGTATGGAAGCGGTGCTCTAACGAAAATACTCAACAATTCTCATTATGCCAACGAAATAAATGACGTCTAATGAAAAGATATTTACTAAAATTTCGAAATCTTCAGAAATAAATAAACCTTTTTATGAGTTATTTATTTATTTCATTGATTTTGGAACAATTTATTATTTCCATACATGTTACATTCTGTAATATCTTTTACTAGGCCGAGGTATCAAATATGCTTGACTACGGAAGATACGGAGTCGTACAATTGCGTTACGCACGCATGACAAGTAGTAAAAACCCAAAATGGTCAGACGCACCCGACTCTAGCAAAATGTGCTGGCTGGTACGAAACTTTATGAGCTTAGACCTCCTTTGTAGGGACATAAGGATATATTTATATGCGCATGATAAAGTGAAAACATAAGTCGAATGATGGAAATCCGCAAGGATAAGGTCTTTCCGGGATATTTTGACACAAACATTTGCATGTCGAGGAAGAAGGCTCATGAGGGGAAGGAACTCAATGTCACCAAACAAAAAGCAATCAACTTTATTCCAGTAAAATCTTTATATTCCAACTAAATCTAGTAATTGATAAATAACAAATAACATTTTGTTTACTTATACAGTTAATTCTGAATTGTATCAAAGTCAATATCGAAGCTAAGTTTGAGTGGCGAAGGAAAATGATAACAAGAGATTGACAATCGATAAGGATTGCAAGTAATACGAGTCTACATGGAGCGAACAATATTTATGATTAGTGTGCGCGGTTCATTGTTTCGTTAATATTTGAGTATCCAGGATTAACATTGTTTCAGTAAAAAATCGTATTCCCAAAAAGCCAAATGGTATAACTCGTTGCATGTGCTGCATTTTGCAAATTAATATTTTACAAATATAAGCCATGAACGACATAATCCCACCGCAGCTGCAAAACCTCCATTACTGCCTGTAATCCTTTTATCCGAGGATTGTCATTTTCTTTTTCGTCAGTTTCATAATTTCCGTTCGCTTTGACCTTACGGAGACGAGGTAGATATATCAGTAGAAATAGCGATTCAACACGAATACATGCACTCGTCGATTGATTTAACGATAATTTATTCCGACACAGTTTATCTCTTGGTTATCTATCATCGACATAATTGATCCTGGGAATATCTTTTGCCGGTATAATTCGCATGAACCAACTTAATTATCGTGTATTTTATGCATGAGTAAATTTCAGTTTCTCGCATTACTTAGCTATTACGGTTGCACATACATTTATACACGCCGATAATCGATCATCTCTGTCAGTCAATAATCTGTATTCATTACGTGCCTGGAATTTTATAATGCTGAATCAATTTTCAAAGAAATTTAAAAAATTTCAAGATGCGTATGAATCACATTGTTTTTCATCATATTTTTAGACGTAGTATTTGGATAATATCACTTTAATCTAAAAATAAGTGATAGGCCGACGCGAGAATAATAAGGAAAAATAAATCATTTGTGTATTTCGTGCAATTTCTTAGCTATGATCCTTTATATACGTTGCTCTGCACTAAATTCTCAGGGACTGAATTTCTCTTAACAAACTATCGTAAGCCGAGTCGTCCACGACAAATTGACATGGAACCATTTTTGACAAAAATCGTTATTTCCATAAAAATAATTATTTTTAATTTCTACGAAAAAAAAAGAAACAAAAAGATTTATTTCAACGAACTCTATTAGAGCAAGATATTTGACAAGGTAAGATGGAATGCACCGAACTTTGAAGAAATATTTATATTTGAGTAAAATAAATATCATCTCTAGGTATGTTCTTCGTATAGAGTATAGAGCCATATTTTTTATCCCAAGCAATTTTGCTTCGCACATAAACGTAGATCTCAAAAATATATTCGCTCGTTTGCTGCTGAATACTCGTTTTTTTCGACACAAAAAAATATTACTTACTCTGCTCGTCCATGTCGTGGACCAACATTTCAGCGTCGACAAGTGCGACTACGCACATCAGCAGTAACATCTTCATCGTACACGTATTTCGTCGTCTCGCGAATCGCCTTTCTTTTTTTCTTCACGTTTTTTCTTCACCTTTCAAAAACTTTTACCGTGAGACTTTTTCACTTACAACAGCCAAAGATTCGCTGCAGCTGCAGACGTAAGTATTAATAATCCTTCTCATATCCAGGAAAAAACTTGTCAAAACAACGAAGAGAAAGAGTCCTTTTCGTTGAATCACCAAAAATCAAAAATAGCTCGCGTCAGATTTTTCGATGTTTCGCCGAATCTTTCACTCGTGAAACTGTCCTCTCTTGTTCCAACAAACCCACTTGACAAAACTCCCGGTGTTCCAAGCATCACACACCGATACATACCGATTTAATAAATACGCGTTATGAGTTCCTTTTCCACTAATGAGGGAAGACACAAAAGTCGTATGCACATTTTTCGTAGATATATCGGGAAACCCCAACTCGAATCAAACCCCATCCTGTTCTCAAGCTTGCACACTAACGCGCACACAAGAGCTCTGGGTCTGCATATATGCAGATTTAGAAGATATACGCATATGTGTGTGTGTATGTGTGTGCGCGCGCGCGCGTATCCACATGTGCGTGTATGTGTGTGTATGGGCGGACGTGGATGTATATATGTACGTTTCGTAGCTGAATCGAATTTTCAAAGTTTACGAATTTATCCAACGTTGATATAGAGATAGCGAACGAGGGCCCAAGGGTTTGAGGTTCTTCGGCCTCGTTCCAAGCACCGCCGGAATCCTAGTCACATTGTAAGGTAACTGATCTAGTATGTAGATGCGTTGAAGTCGAGCTCCTCGATCGTCGCCACGAGCATCTTCTCCGTTCTCTCTTCTTCCCTTATTCCATCGACGAAAATCACTTTGACACAGTTTACCCTCGTCGTCTTATATACCGATGATTCGATTTCACTCACGAGACGTGGATCCGCCGAAATCAGGACGAACTAGCCACTAGACCGAATCAATTTTTTTTTTTTTTGAATAGTCAAAGATTTTACGGAAGAATGCAAAAAAGTGCATAAAAATTACTTCGATTCTGAGTAAGAAAAAATGTTTCGATTTCACTGTGGGAAGCTGATCAGTATCCGAGATAAATTGTCACTGTAATCTCCCTCGGGTCCCATGGAATAAGTAATTTTGTAGGATTGTGCGAATACCGGAAGCGCTTAATCGATGTTTCGGATTTAGGAGTAATTTAAATGTAAAAGATGTACGTAACGAAGATTATAAAATATTCACTGGTAATATTGCGATTAATTTTGTCAGCGTTCATTTGATCCTTTTTGTCGCCATAATTTTTGTCTTTTTTTGTGTAATTTTTATGTTTCTTTTTGTTTGCCGATCGCGATTTCCGGAACGAATGAAAAGGCGCGCTTACGGCTGCGTTGCGGCAGGCCTACTGACAAGGGGTTCTCCAGTTTCGGTCCTTCTCGGTTGCCCTCGTGCGCCGTCGCCGCTACTACCACCACCCCCGACGCCACCAACCACCCCTGTTGGCCGGTTAAAGCATTCTCCTAAAGCTATTCATCCCTCGCGTACGCTGTTATGCGAGGGCTATCCCTCCTTTCTCCCCAACTTCTCGCCATATACCAACCAAACTATTCTATATGTACGCGAATACCTCGAAATGTATATATATATGTCTCGAGAGCTAGGGGTAAATTGCATCACTTTCCGTACTTTCACGATTTTCGGTATAAAGAAGCACGGTCAAGCTTGATGAGAATGGAAAGGAAAAAACACTCTTGGTATTATGGGATTAATACTCAGTTGCGATATATCTAATTACAATTTGTAGTCACTGGACTTCCACAAAGCCCGAACTCTCCACATAAACAAATGAGACACACAGTGCGAAGAAATAATTAAGTGTTTATTAAAGTTGTCAGGATAACAAAAGTTCAGATAAACTCATGACGCCCACTCGTCAGCGCGTGTTTCTTACTGCGCATTTGCCTCGTGGCGCAGCGCTCGGTTGCGCCTTTTCTAATCACTCCACGCCGAGGAGACAAAATGGATGTGGGGTCTAGGCGCGAAGTTCGAAACGCAAAAAAATGTACATATAAGCAAATATAAAATGTCTACAAATTAAATATTGTTTTATTTTTTCATCTAGGTTAATATGGACACGATATGTGCGTCACGTCATGAAGTTGGGAAGATTTCTCATCGTTTTATATAAAAAATTGTGAAAGAAAAGCTGTTTCTCCGATTGCAATGTTCACGATGATTCGAATGTTTAGTAGTAATGTAGGAAGTGGAGTGTTTATACGGTTCAGTATTCCAAAATAAGGTAGTTGGATAGATGAACTAGGGTTCTCGTCGAGATTTACTAAAATTGAGGATTGTGAAAAGTAAAAAATGCTCAGAGCAATCTGCATAGCTGGAAGAGAAAACACTGAAGTGTAAGCCGCTCTGTTTTTTTCATATCGGGAACGAGAGGGCGGAAGCATGTGCTTGGTGTACCTTAGAGATATACGTATAACTCGAAGATTTTGCCAGAACGGCCCAAGAAAGAGTTTTGGTGCACCAACACAATGCAAAAGAGGAACATCCGAATGATGAGA
Source organism: Netelia fuscicornis (assembly GCA_946811545.1). Classification (NCBI taxonomy): domain Eukaryota; kingdom Metazoa; phylum Arthropoda; class Insecta; order Hymenoptera; family Ichneumonidae; genus Netelia; species Netelia fuscicornis. The sequence goes on from OX328012.1 coordinate 13,782,506, forward strand.
AAACGAGAGGGAGAGAGAGAGAGAGAGAGAGCGAGGAATAGGGAAGAACTAGAGGGTAAAAAGGGAGAAGATGCAAGAGAGTTGGATGAGGAATAGGCCGCAAGAAAAGTGGCATACCCTGGGTTTCCCTTGTCCCACAATTTCATTCCTGGCCGACCGTGAAAACTCGCCTCCGTTGCAATTGGAAGAACAAACAGCTTCGGGTGATATGGGAGCGGAAAAGGAGGAAGAATAAAGTACGCGACGTGCAAAAGAGGAAACTAACGGAACGCTGAACAAAAGGATTGACGGATGAAAAGAACAAAGAAAAGTGCAATTTGAAATTATTTTCAAAAAGTTCTCTCTTTCTCTATCTTTTTTTTTGCTACGTTTCTTACAATATACAATAGGATCGCACGCCTAATATCCGGATGAATAAAGTATCAAATGGCGAACACGACTGTAACATTGGAAGAACGGAATGCTTTTGAAATCCTACATTCTGAATATGAAAACTAGGCGTACGATAAGCCTTTACCTACGTATTTTATACAACAAGAATAATGTAATATACATCACGAATTTATGTAAACGTTGAATTTTGTAAATCTTAGTTTTTCCTATAAGAAAAAGAGAGTTTAAAGTTCGTCAAGCATATGTGACATTGTATAGTATCTGGTATAAGTAGAACAAAGGAACAAAAAAAGTAGGAACGGTGAGAAGGGCTATATAGGGTAGAGAAGCGACGGTTCGTTCCCGCGAGAGCGCTGCACTCGAAGCCACCTGGCGGATTTCTGTCGCATTCTCGGTCACGATACATACGATGAGATTTTTTTTCACGAAGGAGACAAGGCGAAAGACAGAAATTACAGTATGATGTAAAGGGCAACGTCCTCTCAAAGAAAAACCCTCCTCCACATATACATACGTACAGATTACGTTATCTATGTTGGCCCGCAGAGCCTCATGGATATAGAAAGAGAGAGTGTTCAAAAAATGTTGGATGTAGTAGGTGTGGATGCTCGCATGGTTTCACGTTTGTACTTCACTGAGGCTTTTGTTCAGTGCGACGATTCTATACACGCTATACCTACGGGCCAGGATAACGTTTTCGACGTCGACGACAGATTCGAGTGACAGGCAGACGGCAACCCGCTGAGAAAGCTTCGCGTCGGTTTTTTCATTATTCACGAATGGATTTTTCTTTTCATTTTGTACTTTTTCTCTCATTTTGTTTCGTGCTCTCACCCCATTTCGTAAACATCCATATCCCGGTGCATCACAGTTGAGAAATTATACACGCGTCTGTGGACAATAACACCTTCACATCGCGATCCACGAGACAAATAAATGAGAAAAAAACCTTTCACTAAAGAGAAAAACGGGAGAATGCGGTCAAATATGAACGGGGGAAAGAGCAAAAAAAATGTTCTAAGGGGTTCATGAGGGTCGACAGCAAGAGACGTGTTGTCCGTGAGAATGAAAGGGAAAGAAAGAAAACTGTCTCTCTCTTGGCATTGAGAGGGAAGTAGGCAAAGTTAACAGCAAAATGGTATGTATGTATGTGAATAACAAGAGAATACTCGAAATTTCCGGAATAATGTACTAAAGTTAATAAACAATTTACCAAAAAAATCATTGAAAGGAATAACTAATTATGTGTTTCTATTAGATCATAAATAAATAATAATTATAAATCAACTCCTGATGAAAATATTTGCAAAATAATATTTTCATCTTTTAAAGTAGGTAATTATGAATTGGCCATTTATTATGAAAGTCATTAATCATTGAAATAATGGTTTTATCCGATTTTGTGACAGCTGGGAAAAGAAGGATGACAAACCGAGAAATTGTCAGGAGACAATTGCTCTCACAAAAAACATGCTACTTTTCGTTGAAACTGGTGCCCGATCGTTTATTATACCAGGCATTTTATTTACGCACAGCAAAAGCTTTTTTGCACGACATCATTCACGATTTTACGCGCCTTTAATGGAGTGCTTCTCGCGTCAGAACGATTTTTTTTCTTCTTCCCAGGACGTATATAAAGCCTTATTAGATGTCCTCACCCCATACCCTCTTCACCATTACGGCGCTCGTGCAGCCTTTTGGCTCTGTTATACGAAGAGAAGTTTTTAGCCCTCTTCGTATGCCAGAGAGAAAATCGTTACCTTCATTGCGGTCGCTCGCACGGGCCTGCACATAAATCTACCCTCTTGGTATCTACAGCCCTCCCTCTGTGTGGTATACAGACTCCCACGTATACCCTCATTCCACCCTCAACCCCAAAGGTGGTATGTAGACTTCATGATATTCTGGTTTTAACGGTTTTGCGGATATTTAACGATTGATAACGGATTCGCGTGATTCCCATCCCCGTTGTCATAATCGTATAGGGTTTTGAATGTCAATTGATCGTACGGATAAATTTGCACAAAAACGCCACTATCGGCCAGAGCTTTTGACAATGGTGGAGATATATAATAACTCATCAGCGTTATTGTTCCATACTTTACAAAAATCCGTACAAAACAACGTTTTTTATGCAAACATTTTATCGATAATGCAACAAATATGATTCAAGAGTTTTGTGATAACGTAGCAATAATTGATGCGTTATTATCAACTTCTATAATTTTCGCAATTTTGAGTTGCACATTGTCTACAGAAATTGACCAACGATAAAGCAATCAAACGCGGTGTTGTCAAAATCTCTTCAATAGTTAGTTTCATTAAACAATTAGTAACAACTTTGTTTAATTTTAAGATAGAAGATGATTGTAATTCTTAAAAATCAACAGAAATAGTTTTACTTCATTTTCATCGTGCAAACACAGGTCAAAATAACTAAAAAATGCGTTAACCCAACAGATTTATTTTGCAACTCGCCGTCTGCTATCTATTATTTGCATACATTATGTGCAGCCATTAATACGCTTTTGATTATACAAATTATTGTGCGCAATTATAAAGTTGTGTGTTCTATTTCAGTTCACGATGCATTGCTGCATTATTTCTTTAGGCTTGTATATCGACGTAGATATTAACACTAAGAATGGGTTTTTTCTTGTAAATTAGCTGGAATATCGTTAGATAATTGTTCTCGGGAAAATCCTCGGGCAGCGTACTCATCGGGAGATGATAGCCTTCTTGAAAGTAAGTACCCTGAGGAATGCAATTTTTTTATTTCTCAGATCGATTTCTTTGTTGTTATTGAACTTTTTGACAAAGGTAGACAATCCAGTTATGGCAGACCTTACAATTATTATTGCATTTTTTAATTTTTTACATTTTTATAATAATGTTTCCCACTAATATTGACCTTGGATCAATAAAATTATTAGAATGTATATTGTGGAGTGTATCAGGTTGGTTCACTTGGCCAAAAATTAATTTAAAGCGGGCATAAACTGACTCGTCTACCTTAAGGAGGTAAATCGCTCCAGAGGCCGAAAAATTAGGCAAACTTTGGGATTTTTTTTTTCAAATAAACTAAGCAGCATATCGAAATTTGGTAAAAAGATCTTCATTATACAAGTATTGAGCACTGTTTATAAATTTGATCAGAGCTGTGCTAAACAAAATGGCGACTTACCAACATTTTTCCAGCTGCGTCTTTTCTTTTTCATTGAATTCGATATAGTCGATTTTTAAATAAATCCTATGCAAAAAAATCCTATGCAGTGTCAAAGTTCTTCTTATACTATATCCAATTCTTTTTGGTTCTTTATTATAGCTGTGAAATTGTAACAATTATGGGTTCAGCGAGGCAGCAATGAAAAAGAAAAGACGCAGCTGAGAAAATTCCGAGAAACTGCCATTTTGTTTAGTGCACCTCTAATAAAATTTATAAACAGTGTTCAATACTTGTATAATAAGGACCTTTTTACCAAATTTCGATATGTTGTTTAGTTTCTTTATTAAAAAATCCTAAAGGTTGCTATATTTATCGGCCTCTAGAGTGGTTCACCCCCTTGTCTCAACCAAAGAAGTACTCACTGGTGGTGGCGGACAGGCATCGTGCGAAAATCCCAAAACGGCAAGAAAAGGTCCCAAAAGAATTGGCTCGTCGAGCATTTCGCAAAGTGGCATCACAACGTCGATGCCAGTAGGCTGAGTGTACTCGCCCATAGATAATCCAAGAATTACTAAGCGACCCTGTAACTCATACGACACAGCGTCATTTTACTGATTTCTGCCCCCGCTCCTCTTTAAAGTACTTAATTTCAATAATTAAAAAAGGAAAAAACGCTTCAAAGTCCAATGAACGTTATTATAGCCGAATGAAAAATTAACCACACCAATAAATTTACCCTTATGCCAATTATTATGGAGCATGCGACATATTGTCTTCCAATTATACAAACGATCCATATTTTTCCACCATTTTCAAGTCTAATTTTGTTAAAAACTATCGACTCACATCAGTCTCAAGGGGTATTTGATTCACGATGGTCAAATTCGACGTGATCGAATTTTCGTCGGTGCTATCATCCACGATGAAAGCCACGGTTTTTTTAACATCGAAGAAGGCAGGATTGATGGTTTCGATGGTCAGTTCATCAAAGTACACGGTGAGGGCGACCTAAAATAAATTTATTATCTCGACGTTACTGTATTATCACTCTTGTATACCACGGAAGATATAAAAATTCTTCTCCAACGATCGAACGGTCGATCGAAGTACACTTAGCTCGAACAATTGTGTATGTTATCAAAAAAAAAAGTAAGAATATACCCCTGCTCGGATGTATCCCAACGCGAACAGAAGAATAATTTTGTAAAACACCGACATTGTTACACTGAACGCGCTTTGCGGTTCGCAGCTAGTTCAAGATGTATGGACTGGTCGATCGGTCAGCTCATTATATTGCGACAGTGTTGCAATATAACGAACGATAGTGTTGAAGCTTCGTATCGTGGAATAATCTCGTGGAGTATTCGACGAGCGTCGACGTTGTCACGAATAGCGTTAAAAAGAAATAAAAATAATAAAAAAAACAATACAATATGTATACACGCCGATCGACCGGATCGCTTCCGGCAGTGGAACAAATAAAAATTGCAGCAACAGGCGAGTGGAACACCTGACTCTGTTCCAACGACGACATTAACTTCTGAGTGACACGACATTCGACGAACGACTGATGCGATTATTATGCGATTATATATATATATATATATATATATATATATATATATGTATATGGATAAATATAAAAATATAAAAATTTGCAGCTTAAATACAAACTATACGCACATGTACATGTTTGTTATTTCCAATGCAACCAAATTCTCGTTCAGGTTTCATTTTCCATTGCGCCTTTATTAAAATTACGCTGGACGTGGTCGAAATGTATGTGCATGGATTTTAACGATTCATCGATGGAAATATTGTTCCGGATTCGGAGAAAAACGATCCCTCGGCTCGAATTCCATGCTCTAATATAATTGTGCATATCGTACGTATTAATCAACGATCTAAACGGAAATAATGATCAAGTATCCATGAACCCGGAAATTATGTTATGCGCGAAATGATTCTCACAATCGCACATTTGACTTGTTCATCACGCTATTCGGATATTGTTCCACCGTGAAAAATCGGGAAATCGTAGCGAGATTGGCGTATTAAAGACTCAGTATAATCCATAACTATTTTTTTATTCGCAGTCGTAATGTGTTCAACGTCATACCGGAATTATACAATTATAAGGCTGTGGGATTAGAAGTTGTCATGGATGACGAACCCAAGAACGAATTTCCAAAATCAGGAGAGATTCTTTATCAAATTGTGATTTGATTCAAATCCTGTTTTCTGCCACATCATACCGAAATTATGAAAATATAAGACTGTGGGATTAGAAGTTGTCATGGATGACGAACCCAAAATTGAGAACAACGAATTCCCAAAATAATGAGAGATTCTTTACTAAATTGTGATTTGATTCAAATCTTGTTTTTTGCAACATCATACCGGAATTATGAAAATATAAGACTGCGGGATTAGAAGTTGTCATGGATGACGAACCCAAAATTGAGAACAACGAATTCCCAAACTAATGAGAGATTCTTTACTAAATTGTGGTTTGATTCAAATCCTGTTTTTTGCAACATCATACCGGAATTATGAAAATATAAGACTGCGGGATTAGAAGTTGTCATGGATGACGAACCCAAAATTGAGAACAACGAATTCCCAAACTAATGAGAGATTCTTTACTAAATTGTGGTTTGATTCAAATCCTGTTTTTTGCAATATCATACCGGAATTATGAAAATATAAGACTGTGGGATTAGATGTTGTCATGGATGACATACCCAAATTTGAGAACAACGAATTCCCAAACTAATGAGAGATTCTTTACTAAATTGTGATTTGATTCAAATCCTCTTTTTTGCAACATCATACCGAATTATGAAAATATAAGACTGCGGGATTAGAAGTTGTCATGGATGACGAAACCAAAATTGAGAAGAACAAATTTCCAAAATCAGGAGAGATTCTTTATCAAATTGTGATTTGATTCAAATCCTGTTTTTTGCAACATCATACCGGAATTATGAAAATATAAGACTGTGGGATTAGAAGTTGTCATGGATGACATACCCAAATTTGAGAACAACGAATTCCCAAACTAATGAGAGATTCTTTACTAAATTGTAATTTGATTCAAATCCTGTTTTTTGCAACATCATACCGGAATTATGAAAATATAAGACTGTGGGATTAGAAGTTGTCATGGATGACGAACCTTAAAATTGAGAAGAACGAATTCCCAAACTAATGAGAGATTCTTTACTAAATTGTGATTTGATTCAAATCCTCTTTTTTGCAACATCATACCGGAATTATAAAAATATAAGACTGTGGGATTAGAAGTTGTCATGGATGACGAACCCAAAATTGAGAAGAACAAATTTCCAAAATCATGAGAGATTCTTTAGTAAATTGTAATTTGATTCAAAATCTATTTTCTGGATTAAAGATGAAGCTACCATCGGCCAGCAATAATCTTTCGATCGACACAGGTGTGAGTAATTAGATCGCCAATTTCAAATTTATGTTTTTTTGTAGATGTTGGTTTCTTGTAAACTTTATCTTTGATTTTCAGCGTTTGCGACCAAGTTCGTTTGGTACGTCGTTGGAATCGTCCGAGATAGTAACATGTTCAAAATCACCGCTGCATTCGGCATTGCAATTATTAATCCAACATGGCGAACCGTCCATCGATAGATGAAGCGCCAAATTTCGTTTTCTCTCGCGATTCATCTGGTCCGAGATTCTTATCAGTTGCGATTGCTCCTGACGCAGAGATTGTCTCATCTCGTAGACTTTTCTCGCTGCATCCGCTTGTTTGTCGCCTATTTGTTTCTGCAATGCCGCTATACGCTTGTTCAGCATGTCATAATTCTCTTTGAGTGGATCTTGTTTTCCCACTTGAGATTGCAAATTCTCTGGCTTATCCCTCTTACGTACAACTGGCCGAGTACCGTCTTCCTGCATCATTCCTGATGTCAGCGAGCAAATGCGGTCGTGAAGTTCGGCAAGTTGAGTGAGTGTCAACGACTGCGAGAGTATTTTGTCGTTAAATTATGAAATTTCATATAGTTTTAAGGTAATCTTATCGTTACAGCGTTTCCGTTAGATTTCATTAAAAATTTGCAGAAACGTTCTTTGATGTCATATGTACATGTGCATAAAATTTCAGTGGCCTTTATCGACTCAAAAATCACGACATTTATTCTTGAAAATATTTTTTCGCAATCTCCCATAAGAGCCCGTGTTAAATATCGCAATATCATACAACGAGTATCTCGATTATTTGGTCTATGAAGCCTGTTGAAATTTTGCACACATTTTATATGACATCAAAGAAACTTCAATTAGCTTTGATAACAAACCATAAGGAACAAAAATTCACGAGTTTGTTTATTATATAACAAATAAACTTTACATAGGATCAATTTGAATTTTGAGTACGTTGTTATTTAGTCGAATCAAAACCAAAATTGCAAAACTATTATTCGAATAAATGATATAAAAATTTAAAACATTTTCAATTAAATAATTTTTCTTCGCGAGACAATTCGCCTTTATTCGTGGAATTTTGATAATTATTTTAATTTACGTAAAATATCTTATTGTTAGACAGAATGCTCACCCTCAGCCATGATTCTGCATCGAAAGCATCACCCACTTGCTCGCGGAATTCCTCAATAGTTCGATCCTCGACACCGAGATCCTGGTGAAAAGAAAGATCCCACACGATGATCCGTGTTTCGTTCGATCGTAAGTTTTATTATACCTAGTTGGAGACAGGTAAGGAGAAAAAAGGAAACGAGACACTTGCCTCGAGTAACTTTCTCAGTCTGTCGTTATCCTTGCTGGAATCGTTAAGTTTATCGCCGATCTTTTGTATCTCGACCTGGACGTTGTAAATATTCTCCGAAAGCTCGCGCGACATTGCCAGCGTCTTTAAGACCATTGGCTGAATAAAATCACTGATTTCTTGATCGTCGTTAGGTTTCTGCCCCATTGAAGGTCTCGTTGCAACTTTACCATCGATATGGCCGATGTACTCGAGAACTCGGGCAACACCTTAATACATTCAACGTCAAATTATTCGTGCTTCATTTTTAATAATAGTTCTCTTTTTGTTAAAAAAAAGTTCATCATTTATAATTATAGTTTTTTAGTTAATAATAATAATATTGATGATTACATTTCTAATAGGATTATCAATTATTCAATTATTATGCAATAATCATGATAATTTCTATACATAAAAATAAAATAATTGCCTTCATTCTGCTTTACAAGTCTTTTGGCAACGAGCTCGTTCGATCTCACGTAATCTCGACACTGGTCGAGATTAATCTCGGAAGCTCGAACGACACTCATCGAGGGAGTTTTCGCAGATTTTAAAGCAGAGACTGGTAGATCCTTCGATGTTTTCTTCGCCAGTTCCTCCATCTTCGAGTCCTTAGCTTTTTCCTCCATCTCTTCCGGCAAATCCGCTTTTCGCTGCTCCGGAGATTTGTATTTTGTTTCCTCCGCTCGCTTCGCAGGCTCCGATGCGCCTGCATCGAAGAGATAGAAGCGTAAGAAGAAAAAGAACGTCGATTTGTGTCTCACAGTAAATAAAACAGAAAGCGGATATAATTCCACGTGAAATCCCGCGTATATACGACTCGAGTATTTTCTCCTCTCTCGCAATTTCATACCTTTGAGCCCCTCGATGTTATTTCTGAGCTCGTCGCTTTCGTTTCGGCATTCACCAATCTCGGTCTTCAACTTTTCATTTTCCGCTCTCAACCGATCTAGCTCATTTTTCAAATCATGCGATTGAGCGTCTGATATTCTCGACAGTCGTTGTCCCTCCGCAATATCTCGTTCGAGTTTCTCACGATCTTTCCTCAACGACTCGTTACCATCTCGCGCTTTTCCCAAATCCTCCTTCAATCCCTCCATTTTAACCAAATCGGAACGTAATTTATTCGATTCCTCGTTCAATTTCGCAACTTCTGCATCGGCCCGATCGACCTCCTTTTTCATGACTTCCATTTCTTTTCGACACTTGTCCAATTCACCACGCAGACCAGCCAACGTTTCTTTCAAGGCCTCAAGCTCCGTCGCAGCGGCGTCCTTCGACAACTTTTCGCTGGACAAATTTTTTCCGAGTTTCGTTACCTCGGCTACAAGATCGGCCACTTCTTTCGTCAGTCCATCCTTTTCGAGTCGCGATGCTTCTAACTGATTCTCCAGAACTTTTGTCTTGGCTTCGGCAGCTTCGAACAATTTTTTTAATCTCTCATTTTCAGCTATCATCGATTTCAGCTCGGTCCCTTTATTTAATATCTCTGCATTCAGTTTCTCAAGATCAGACTTTGTTTTCTCAAGCTCTGGCCTCAACGTCTCCAGCTCTGATCTCATTTTTTCGTTATCCGATTTCAAGGTCGCGTTGCTTGACCTCGAATCCTCAATCTCCTTTTTTAAGCCACTTGCTTCTCTCTTCGATTCTTCGTAATCAGTTCGTACTTTATCGAGCTCAACCTTCAAAGCTTCAAGCTCTGACCGCAAACCCGCAGCCTCCTTGCCAAGATTCTCCTTGGCAAGCTTTTCAGCGTCAATACCCTTTCGTAACTCGGCCGCTTCGGCTCTCAATCTTTCAAGATCATTTACGAGCTTCGTCCTTTCTTCTTGCAAAGCAGCCAACTGACTTTCGAGAGTTTTAACCGTAGCCTCCGAGTTATCGAAGGCTTTTTTCAAATTTTCCAACTCTGGCCTGAGAGCCGCGAGTTCCGCTTTAAGTTTCGTTAATTCATCATTTGCTTTGTTCAGATTAACTTTCAGAGCTTCCGATTCTGAATGACATTGATCAAGGTCAGTCTTTAGCTTAGCAGCTTCGACCTTGGATTCACCGAGATCGGATTTCAACTTGTCGCTCTCGTTTTTCCATTTTTCCAGGTCTCCTTTTAGCTGAACGTTGGAGGTTTTCGCGTCTTCGAGATCTTTCTTCAAGATCACGTTATCCGACGACAAGGAATCGGCCGTGGTCTTCAATTTATCGGCATCGCCTTTCGCCATGTCCGAATCAATTCGTGTCTTTTCCAGGTCTGTTTTCATTTTGTCATTTTGGCCTCGCAATGCTACAATCTCCTCGCGCAACTTGTTCGCGTCACTCTCGAGCGCCGATTGCCTTTGTCTTCCATCATCGATCTCTCGTCCTAATCGATCGTTCTCGGCCCTACATTTGGCAAGTTCAGCCTTCAGCGTATCGAGTTCTTGTTCCAGGGCGCTTATACGTTTCAGAGCATTTTCCTTAGCAACTTTCTCCGTATTCACGTTCTCGTTCAATTTCGACAATTCGTTCTTCAATTGTTCAGCCGCACCGAAATTCTTCTCCTTTTCACTCTCCAAAGCGATCGATTGATTCTCGAGCTCTTTCACCCGGACTCGACCCTTTTCCAACTCGTTCATCAATTTTTCAATCTCCCCTTTGAGCTTGTCAATTTCCATCTTCACTTTGCAATTTTCCATTTTCCAATGATCAACGTCCTGATTAAGCTGAGCGCCTTCTCTACGAAGTTTCTCGTTTTCCTTCTTCAATTCGTCCAACTCAGAGGTCAAACGCTTCACATCGTTGTTAAGGTCGTCCTTGAAATCGGTGACCTTTGAAAGTTGCTGATTCGCATCACTCACTTGATTCTTCAGAGATTCTTTTTCCATGGCGAGACTGTCCCTCTCGTTCTTCAGATCATCCAATTTCGCCAACAGCTCCTTGAGCTCGTTCTTTAAAGCATCTAGTTCTTTCACCGCGGCATCTCGCCCCGACTTCGTCGTATCCAATTCGGCTTTGATGCTCTCGTAACGGCCATTCAGTCCATCAAGATCCGTTTGAAGCTGAGCTTTTTCGGTCCGGAGATCACGTATGGTCGTTCCGAGGCTCTGGATAGAATTCACCGCTTCGCCAAGCTCCCGTTTCAATTGATCCACTTCGCTTTCCAGTTTCGCCGCATCTTCTATTAACGCCTTTTCCTTATTTCGCAAAGCATCAAGCTCGGTGTTCAAATTTTCAACCTCTTTTGCGAGCTTTTCCCTTTCCACCTGTGTAGCTTCAAGGTCGTCCTTATTCCTCTGACTTTCCGCCTTCAGTTCATCCAACGCAGTCTTGACTTTTTCTGCGTTTGCCTTCATTTCTTCCAATTCCCCCATCAAACGATCTTTATCGCCTCTCAGAGCTTCGGTTTCCGTTCGCATCTCCGCCAATTTCGACATCATACCACTTCTCTCGTGTTGCAAATCATCGATCTCGTGCTCCAAACGTTCTTGATTTTGCATCTGACCATCGCCAGTCGCCTTCAATCTCTCGTTCTCCATATTTCTTGCGTCAAGATTACTCTTCAACTTGTCAGTTTCTTCCACGAATCTGTCGACACTGTCCTTTAGAGTCGCATTGTCCTCCAACACTTTTTCCATTTCCGCTCTGAGATTTGAATTTTCGTCCTCCATTTTCTCCAATTTATCCCGCGAATCTTTTAAATCCAAGCTCAACTTGACCGCATCGGCCCTGAGATCATCGTTCGTTCTTTTCAAATTATCCAGTTCCGTTTTTAAAGCATTGTTTTCCTCGAACGCTTTGTCGAACTCCTTCCTTTTCTCATCAAGATCGTGCTCCAACGAGGTAACTTTGTCCCTTAATTGGTCATTAACGGAACCAGCTTTATCAAGATCAATTTTCAAAGCTGTATTAGACTCTTTAAGTCTCGCAACTTCCGTCTTCAGATCTTCATTCTCATCGTCGAGTTTCGCTAATTTACTCTGAGCACTTTCTAAGTCGGCTTTAAGTCCGGTCACAGCCCCATTCAAGTCATTATTTTCCGATTCGAGCGCGTTTACGCGGGATTTGAGAGTGAAATTTTCTTGCCGCGAGGCATCGAGCTCCATCTCCAGCTTCGATAAATCGTTCTTCATTTCAATCACCTCGGCCTTTAAAGAATCGTTCTCATTAGTTTTACCATCGAGATCTGACTTCAACGAGGCATTGTCTCGCCTCAATTGCTCCAATTCTTCTTTTAGATCGACGTTCTCTTTTCCACATTTTTCAATATCTTTGTTAATATTTTCCAGCTCCTCGCGCAATTTATTTGCTTCGTTTTTCAATCCATCATTCTCTCTCTCGAGCCCTTCAATCTTTGCGCTCAATGAAGCATTTTTCTCCCTCATTACCGACAATTCCGTGGTCGCTCTGTCGAGTTCGCCTTCGAGAACGCTGCTCCTCTCCTCGAGTTTATCAAAATCCTCCCTCGACTTGTTCAATTCTTTCGCCAAACTCTCCAATTCGCCATTCGCCGCGTTCAGCTCATTCCTCAGATTCGAATTCTCGTCATTCATGATATCTAACTGTTTCCCCAGATTATCGGTCTTTTCTTTCGTATTATTTTCCGTATCTTTCAATTTTTCATTTTCCGCTTTCATCGCACCAAGCTCTTTATCCATCGCGTCATTTTCCGACCTCGCATCAGCCAAATCTGTTTTCAACCCCTCTACCGTACCAGCCAATTTGTCATTTTCCGTTCGTAGCTTATCCATCTCGGCGCTGAGCTTATCGCTCTCGTCCTTCAGCTTACTCGTCTCGTCCTTCAGCTTACTTGTCTCGTCCTTCAGCGTTGTATTCTCCTCCTCCAGATTTTTCATTTCGTCGCGGAGTGCCACATTTTCATTTCGTAAACCTTTTAACGTCTCGCTCATTTCGTTAAAATCATTCTTCAGCTTCTCGTAATCGCCGCAACTCAATTCCAGCTCTTCGATCCGCGCCTTCAGCCTCGAAATTTCATCTTCGAGCTCGACGATCTGATTCTTCGTACTCTCCGACTCTCTCCTCGAAATGCCCTCTTGGCCTATCAATGCGTCTATTCTCGCCTGCATCGCCTCCATTTTTATTTTGTAATCGCCGGCGCTCTTATCCCGTTGTTCCAAGACTTTGATTATCTGATCGTTGCGATCAGACACGGCGCCTCGAACTCTGTGCAGTTCGTCCAGCAATTCCGCTCGCTCGATCTCAAGGTCATAAAGCTTTGGTTTCATCCCTTCCATTTCGTTTCTCAATTCTTCCATTCCCAAAATCTCTAGCGACGCTCTGCCGACGTTTTGCAAAAGCTCCTCTACCTTCTTGTCACGCTTCTTCAATTCGTTCTTAGCGTCGGTAACCTCGGCCATCAGAGCCCTATGACTCACCATCATTTTGTCCAAATCCTTGGATAATCTCTCGGCGGTCATCGACCGATCTGCGAGCTGATTTCGTAAATCTGCTATCGTAGCTTCGTTCGCGGACGATTTTTTCTTCAAATCGGTGATCAGAACTTCGTATCCTCCGTCGTCTCTCGGTAACATTGTTTTGTCTTTTTTAGACATTTCGAAGTCAGGCTTCTCGACTTCTCGACTTCTCGATTTTTGCTTCAAATCGGTGATCAGACCTTCGTATTCTCCGTCGTCTCTCGGTAACATTGCTTTGTCTTCTTTAGACATTTCGAAGTCAGGCTTCTCGGCTTCCCTGGCGTAAATCGTCGAAACTTCGAGTGTCTCGTCTTTCGCAGCACGCCGAAAATAATCCAGCTCGGCAAGCAATCGTTCGTTCTCCCTTTTAAGATCGTCACAATTCTTCGACAAATCGCCAAGCTTATCGATCGACTTTTCCACCATTTGCGAGAATTGCTGACTACCCTTTTGTCCACCCTTCGTAAGTTCTTTCACCTTTGCCCTTAGACGATTCAATGCCGCACAAGAAGTGTCGTCTTCGGCTTCGGCTAATTTTATTCGCAGTTCCGTTATAGTCGATTTTAACCTTAAAATAAAGCGAAGGAACGTGGAGACTGTTATTTTAATCGATTATTCCGGTCTTCAATTCCATCGTAGCGAAATGAGATTGAAATTCATTTGATTTAAGAGAAATCATAGGTTATCGTTAATGTTGTTATCGAAAGAGTAATAAGAGTGCTAAAAGGTGCTAAAAAGAATTATATCAAAACGATTTCGAAATTTGTTAGTTTTTGATATTAATGATTTTCAATAATTGATAAATTTGAATAATAGTTAATTATTGATCGAATATTATTATGACGAATAAACTATTACTTTTTTTTCTCGTTGAGGAATTGATCCCTCAACATCCTCATCTTGTTCCTCATTATTTTGACACCCTCGCAGGTATCCTCGCAAAGATCTCGCTCCGCCATGCTTTCCTCGAGATCTTTGATCCTTTCATGAAGAAGCTCGTTCGTACTTTGCAACTTCATACTTTCGCTTCGATAGTGAATTATAAGTGGATCCGTTTTAAGACCATCCTCGACATTGATTCCTGCGAAAGAGGCGATATTTTGTGACAAATAAATCGTATAAAAAAACATAGTTGTTCATGAAAAACCGCGTTTATATCGTCGTACCGAACTTCTGAAGAGCTTGTTTCAACGATCTGCACTCGCTCTCTAATTGAAGACGTTCCATTCGCCATTTTTTCATCTGACACTTCATGACTGTGAGTTTGCGAAGAGCGAACGAGAGGTCGCAAATTTCCGATTCTTCGGAATCGTCACTGAAAGGATTGTAATCGCAGCAGCAGCATGGTTCACTCGGCGGTTCCTCAAGATCACTCTCGTTTGGAGTGTCACAGCCACAGAGGCAACATGACCTTGAGCATTGATCACAATCCATGATAAAAATGATCAGGCCAGATCCTCGACAAGTTTTATGGATTTGATTTTGTTCTCGATCTGCCTGGGCCACGAAAGATCGAAACTTCTTTTGACATTGCTGGCCGAGCTATTGACATGCCACGATACGAAGTTCCATATCGTAATTTGAATTTCTATATTTATAAATATTCTACAGAATAGTCGCTCCCTTTAAATTTTTTACATATTTTGTAACACATTTTCTGAACTGACGTTAATAAGAAAAGTGTGACGCTCGTCAACTGTCGATCGAGTCGATCAGCTCCAAGTTGACGGCTCGTCACACGACACATTAAAAATATTTAAATAAAAATTCTTAGTGTTATGTGAAAACGTTTAGAATTCTCATTCATCGAAGAAATCAGCTTCGATGGAGTGCGAAAACTATCAACTCGATCGCGAAATAGTCGCGAAAGAGGAAAACCAAAAAAGCTCGGAAATCGTCGATGTTGCAGACACGACTCTTGTCAGGTTGATCACCATAATGGCGGAGACGATAAGTAAGAGTTCAACGTTGCCAAGTAAAATATGGTGGGGAAAAACGAATCATGATAATAAACGGTATCCTGATCGACCTTTGCAATTAACTCCAGCAAAGGAGTTTGACGATTTTCAAACGATCGAGATAGAAACCCTGAAGAAGTCTCCGATAAAAGCTGAAGACGATTCGATCAGCGATAAACGTGATAACAATTGTAATAACCTTGAAGGAGTTCATGAAAAAATTGAAACAGTAATCGTCGATCTGGCCGACAGGATAATCCGTACAATAAACGATCTGTCGAGTGAATTGATTAATACTGACGAAACGTTACATCGTTTGAGAGATCAGAACTCGTCGAATAAAATTGAGATAGATCGATTGAGAGCTATGATAAGAGTTTCGAGTGGAAATAGCGTCGAGTATCGCAAGAGAATAAGCGAATTGAATAATTTTGTTCTTAGAATGGATCGAGAGACTTGGTTGCTGAAGAGCAACCACGAAAGTGCTGATTCCAGCATGATTTTCAAGAGCCACGAAGAAAGAATTAATGGTGTAAAGTCGTTGATAAGAGAGCTGAGATTCAAACTGAAGAACGATAGAAAAGCTCTCTTCACTGGTGGAAACCTTTGGTGGTCGATGTATCTGAAAAAAATACGAGAAATGAAGAGTTGCTTGAAGAATCTTTCGCTAGAATTAAAAGTAACCCGTGTTGACTCGAAGCATGAAAGTGATCGCGACGAATTTTCTAAGTCGGAGGGATATCGGAAAGGGATAAGCACGATCCAAGAACTTGTAAAACGTGTAGTTTCCGATTTTCACAGTCTAGCGAAGCTTCCGATAAAGATTGGCTCGGGAGTCGGTAGAGAGAGCCACATGAAATATTACGAGAGGATGAAAGATCTGGAGAAATTGGCTACAAGCTCGAATTCGATAGTCGACAAATTGATCGACGATTCGAGAAAAATCATCGATATTAGAGAAAGGAAAAAGTTCGCGATTTTCTCCAACTCCAACGAGAACATCGAGGCCTTGGAAACTTTGGCAAAAAAGCTCAAATGTGGTATCAAAGGGTTGGAAATCGTCGTTGCGGCTGGTGATGGGGCGAATTTGACGGAAAAAATTAGGGAGCTAGAAGCTTCGTTGAAAAGATTGAAGAATGAGATGAACGATAAAGACGAGGAAAAAGATTCGTTGAGCCTCGAGCTGACAGGTGCAAAAATTGCGTATGACGAAAAATCTGAGCAGCTAGAAGAGTTGCGAATAAAGTATAAAAAAATTGTCGACAGATTGAAAAAACGAGGCGAGTCGCTGGACTACGAAGAGAAAATGGCGAGGCTCGTTCGCGAACTTGAAGAGTCGAGATGTAACGAGAAAACAATTCGCGAAGAGGTAAATCGATTGAGAACGGAAGTGGCAAGTGTCGGAGCGGAGAAAACGATACTCGTGGTGGAACTGGAAAAACTTCGTAATTCCCTTGAGGCGAAGAATGACGAGATCGTGAAAATCACGAGAGACAGAAGGATCAAGGAACGAGCGTTGATGAAAGACGTGAGTGGCACGGAAACGAAACTGGCCAATGCCGAAAAAGAAATCGCGAAGCTGAAGAACGATCTCGAGATAAACGAAAAAGCGACCAGAGAATTAATGAACTTGAATAAAATGTTCAACGTAACAAAAGAAAATTTGGAAATTACAAATAATAAATTTATAGATTTGCGAGGTAAATTCGACGAATTGGTCGTCGAAAAGAAAACAATCCAACAGGAATTATTGAGCCTGAGGACTCAGAATGAAACTCTGAAGGTTCGCTTGAATTCCGAGAAAGCAACAAGCTCCAAGACTCTCAAAAGTTTTGAAAAATTGAACGAAGATTTTGCAAAATTGGAGTTGGAAAAATTGCAGCTTCGTGAAAATTTAGAAAGTGTCGAAAACGACAGAAACGTTCTTCGTACCGAGGCGGAAGAGTTTCTTCGTAAAAATGTTTGTATGGAACGAGAAACGTTGACTCTGAACTCGCAGTTGCACGACCTTCGGCAAGAAGTTGAAGAAACGAGGCAGAAAAATCGCGATGTCGACGATCGAACAAAGAAACTGATCGAGGAAAATCGAGATCTGGCTAATCGTTTGAATTCTTTGACGAATGATAATGAAAAATTAAACGATCAATTGGACAGAGTGAGATCGGACAAACTAAACATTACTGGGAATTTGAACGCGGCGAAACACGAGTGCGAATCAACGAAAGATCGTTTAGACGCAAAAATCAACGAAGTGAAAAATTTAGAGGAAAAATTGTTCATCGCTCTTGATGACCTTGGAAAGCTGGAAAGGAAGGAAAATTTGGAAAAATTGGAAATCACGAGATTACTGGAGGAGAATGAGAAATTCTGTAAGACGATAGAGTCGAGTAATTTGGAGAGAACAAGGCTGGAAAAACGTGTTGAAAATACGGAGAACGATTTGCTAGCACTCGAGAATAAATTGGCGATCTTGCAGTCTGAAAGAAAGGATCTGAAGAGCGAAGCGTGCATGTTGAATCGTCGCATCAACGACTTGACCGAAGAAACGACGATCCTGTGTCTCGAGACAGAGAAAAATGTCAGGGAACGTTCGGAACTCGTTGACGAGCATGAAAAGACGCTCGAGACAATGCGTGAAAAATCGAACGGGCTCGAGAACGAAGTGGCGCGTTTGCGAGACGAGAATTCGTCGTTAAAACGCGCTTACGATGAAATCGCTCGGGAAAATGACAAAACGCGAGAGTGCGAGAGGAAAAGGAGTGAAATTAATCGACCGAGGAGTGAGAACGAGACTTTGAAATTCGAGCTGGAGAAGTTGAGAATGCTCGATCCAACATCGAAGGACGACGAAGCTGCGAAACGAAAGCTGGAAAGAGTCTTCGAAAATATTGCAACAAGAATACTTCGATACGAAAGATCCGCTGGCAAAAGAATGTCGAAAGATTCTCAACGCAAACTCGAAGAGCAATTAAGATTTTGGAAAGGGGAAAACGCCGAGCTGCGAAAAAATCTGGAGAATGCATTCATTAAAATAGAAAACAGTAACGAGAGAATGAGGGAATTTGAAACGGAGAAAAACATGTTGTTGGGTTCCATCGAGGGATTGAAAGAGCGATACAAAATATCTATGAAACAAAACGACGAGGCTCGAATGCGAAATTCGTATCTCGATAAGGAAATATCCGAGCTTAAGGGACATCTCGAAACTACGAGAATCGAGGATTCCATTCTGAAACAGGAAGTAAAAAAATTGCACGCAGCTATGACAAGTGTCAAGGAGGAAAATTCTAAGACAAAGAATAATTTCGCTATGGCGGAACGAGAACTTTCGGCTCTTAAGGACGAACTGACGAAATCGCGACTCGAGATCGTCTCGTTGAACGATCGATTAAACGTTCAAACCTCGAATTATCAGGATATCGCGACAGAGAACGCCAGCCTCAGGAACGAACTCGAGGAGGCGAGACAGATGACGGTCGCGACGAACGAGAAAAATAACGAGCTTCGAAACGAGTGCGAAAAAATCGCAACTCTCCGTGACACGCTGGAAAGCAACTTGACGGATGCCAGAATAAAAATCGACAAGTACGTCGTCGCTACAGCAAAATTAAATGATTTGGAGAACAAATTCAGGAACGCACTGAGGGACTACGTGATAACGAGGAAGTTGCTGAGAGCTGCTAACGAGGAAATCCATCATTTGCGCCGTAGCGTCAATCCATACTTCCATGGCACCAATTACGTGGAAAAAATCGAGGCGACTTCATAACTCGCGATACTCGAATTTAAGAGAAATGCAGTTAGTTGGGTTCAATCGTGTCCAAAAGAAAGAAACGTCCAAGAAACACAATTTGCGTTTTAATCGCAAACAATTGTAACAAGTCCCTGGAACGATTCAACGATTAATTTCATTTGATTAAATCACATTTTTCTACATTACACTTACGTTGATTCATCTCCTGCAAATTCATTTTTTATTATTTCAGATTGAAAAAAAAATTAATTTAAGTCAACTTATTAAATGCTTTATTAAACTTTCCCAAAATCGAATGATATTTATTTCACTCCCGTAAATCAATTTTTCGTTTTAGGTAAAAAGAAAATGTATTATCAATTTGTAAAATATAAAAATTTTGTTCAAACGAATATTTATTCAACTTGCGTATTCTGTTTCGTTTAAGCAAAAAAAAGTATGGAATCAGAGATAAAAACACTCGCGTGCATTATCTGGTGTGAATATCATCGTATCATAGTGTCACGGGAAAATATGCAAGGTAAAAAAAATGAAAGATATGCGATATCAGATAATAAAATATATGTTTACATCGATGAGTATGACCAAGCCAAACCCAAACGAATATTTTCAAACGAAGAATGAAGGTTTGAAAATATTTACGAGATAATATCCCGCGTATATTTAGTGTTAGGACCGAGTCGTCGAACGATGTGCGATTTATAAAAAAAAAATGTGCGTTTCCACGCGAAGGACTTTCGATGGATATTATATTAATCATAGGAGTCAGCCGGCCATTATCGCTTGACCACCGCACCATCGGTGGCAGTGCAGCGACGGTGTGGCGTCGGTGGCAAAAGCATCGCGACGCTAAAATTCACGTGTTAGATTATTTCGGCAAAAAGCTCTCTCGCCCAGGGATCTCTATCCACGCGCTGAGGCCGCTGTATAGTCGCGCGTGGCTCATCCATCATCCTTCCGGCAGAGAGACTGCGGCGAGCAGATCAGCGACGGAAAATAGGGGTGAGAGCGTTCATTCCAACAAAAATTTTATGCTGTCAGAGTGTGTGTGTGTGTGTGTGTGTGTGTGTGTGTGTGTGTGTGTGTGTGTGTGTGTGTGTGTGCGAGGGGATTGAGCAGGTTTGTGTATCTGGTATTGCATCTTTTTCCCAGACACGCGTGTTATATAGGTATATCGCAGATTATACGAACACTTGGGAACAAAATCTGCAAAACAAATTTCGACAAATCGAATCTCGACCTCTGCATATTCGCGAAAATGGGCTGGAGTAGGAAAAGTGTTCTTGAGAAAAGTGCTTATAGTGGTATTGAAAAATAGCGCGTGATGAAACAACTGGAGAGTCACACAATTATACATGAGCCGAATGATTGACAATAATTAAAAGCGTATATTTAATCCTTCGCTGGCTAAATTAATTAACATTATCTGGAATTCTGTCACGATTTATTTTCCTTAATATGAATTTTCGTTAATTGTGTGGAAACTGTCACACGCTTGTTTCAATTTTCCTATTATAAATGTCAAATAAAATGAAATTAAATTATTCGTGTTGATGACCATTAAAAAAAAAACTCAAAATTTTGATATAACTACGTACGATCGGATCAATTCTGTGTAATCAGAACGATGGAATCTTGAAAATCAACTATCCGAGGAAGACGATGTCTCAATTACGGACTCGGAGTTGTCTAGTTGCAAACTACCTGTTTCCGATGTAAATTCACTCGGACGGTAAGATATCGTGGAGAAAGAGCTCACGTATAAATGTTACCCTTGAGTAAACTTCGCGAAGTTATCTCGGAGCCAATGTTGGGGAACCGCGTGGACGAAGAACAAACAGGCCGAGAGATCGGGCAAGCCTGACGATGGTCGTTGACGGGGTTGGTCGTGTTCCGGGTTGCCGATGGCCGAGAAGTCATATATCTCTATGGCCGCAAGCGTCCCAAAAAGTGCCTCGGGTATACAGGGAACATGAAGAGAAACGGACAGCCAACGGCGGATTGGGGTAAGCACGGTAAGGGATGAAAGGGGAGGAAGAGCAAGAGCTTCGGATACAGCGAGTCTCTAGATAAATACACGGAAGGTACGTTTATATTGGAATCGTTTGTCGTGGATCATCGATTAGGCGAGTCAAACATTGTTTTAAGGGAGAACCCGTGCGTATCCAACGGGAAACGTACTCCAGTTCTATACATACAAGATCGGTACAAAGCTACCTTTTTCGTCCACCATTGTACATTTTTACCGTGTATTATGTCCATCAGTAAAATACCTCGCAGGTTTTACGCGCGAGAATTTCCAGCTTGGTTAAACGGAAAGCAAAAATATAATTGTTTTTTTTAAATAGTTCATTAACTTACTTTTATACAATTGTCGTTTTATGCTAAATGATTATATTAATTCTGTTTTAGAAAAATACTGCTTCGCCAACTAAGAAAAAATTATACGAAAATGGAATGCCTAACTGGGTATAAATAAAATATTGAATTGAATTAAGGAGTGAGGTCTAGTTGGAAAGGTAAAAAAAGGCATTTTTCCGATTTTTTTTTTTTGGTCAAACGATAAAATAATTGATAACAAAAGTTCTTCCGTATAAAATATATATATTTAGTGTAAACATTATAATTTTTTGAAAGAAATATATTTAAAAATAAGCCGTTATATATCAACGGCCGAAGACGCTGCAAAAAACAGATTTTGCGGTGATCACTCCCGCGCTGCAATGGATTATCTGAAACCAACAAAACAGAGGGGGATCTTTAGTTAATGATATAATGCTCTGGTTGAACGAAGGGTTTTGAAAAATTTCCATTTTTCACAAAATGGCGGACGTGGAAAGTCAAAAATGTGGTTTTGACCAAAATTTCACATACATTTTTTACTATAAAAAAAATAATTGTCCAAAAAAAAATCCTTCGTTTATCCGGAGGACAACTATATATAGAAGAAGTGATATAAATTTCAACCCGATCGGTAAAGCCGTTCTCGAGTTACAGTGATCACCGACTTCGAAAACATTGTTTCGAGAAAAACGAGTTTAAAGTTTTACTTACCTACTTACTTTGTATGGCTCTAACACGGCTTCCTTCAAAGTTATGTATTTCGGCGAATAATGGTCCGATTTAAATACAATTAGTCGGAAAATAATCGTAAAGGCTGTTTTCCACGGTCCGCGATATCGCGGACGGACCAACCACCAACGCACCGTGGAAAGGGTCTCGTCTGTGGTAGCACGGACGCGTCCGTCGCGGTGCGCCCGATCCATCGCGAATCGGTAAGTTGAAAGGTGCGGTGCGAGCCCGTGCGGCGCAGCCCGAGTTCATCCGTGTAAACACGGATGAGCATGTCGGAACTTGCCATTCCGCTGAGAGCTGGGTACGCGTACAGTAATAGAGTTTTCTTCTTGATCAGAAATGGAGTGGCCAAACGAACAAATTTTTGAATTTTTTAATTTGCATCAAAGTGAGCCAATTTTATGGGATTCTGCGGCGCCAGAACATAAGAACAAGAACGACGCGTTCGGTGCATGGAACCATATTAAAAGTAAATTAAAGGATGGTAATATTTCAGTCAAGGAAATTACAAAAAAGAGAGATGATTCAATGTCGACATACAAAAGACTTTGCATTTTGGAATGACAAAATCTCAAAACATACAGACTGACACGCGGAACAATCCGCGATATCGCGCACCGTGGAAAGCCGCCTTAAGATATTGTACTTTTAGAAATTGAAAAAAAAAATCGATTTTTTGAAAACTTCAACTAGACCTCCCCCGTTAATAATTGACGATTAGAGATGGTGGAAATTATTGTATATCATAAGAAAAATCGATTTTCCGTCGACGAATTATTTGTTTACACGCATGAGTAATATTGGCATTCTATGTAATAAAAAGACTAAGTACCTAGAGTAATATTTAATAATAAGCTTGCATTTTTAAGCATGCACGGAGAGAAAAATATAATTCTTACTTATCAACGTCAGCGCGGCCGTTGGTTTCTCCACAAGGTACGCTTTTCGTAAACATTTAATACCTTTTTTGCCCTTAATACTCTGGCTATAGAGTCCCGTGAACAACTAGACGGAAGACACTACAGAAAAGAATAACGTGAAAATGTACGGAGCACGAGACAGAAAGCGGGAGAGAGAGGCATCAAGGGATCTAATACCGCATAGTAAAAATTTCATAAACTCCAGCTCCTCTACTTCTTCCCCTTCTGCATTCCCGTGTGCCCTATCGCCTTTTTTTAGCGAGAAGCTGCTATCAAAAATATTCACCAACTTTACTATTTCGAGAGCAACATCTACGATGATGAAATATACCTGTTTCTTTACATTATCCCCGTACTCCCGACTCTTATAGTATTATTACACACAATATATAACAAAAGGTACAACGAATTCTTCGTTAAAAAAAAAACACGCACAAGAAAAGCACATAAAAATGAAAGAAAATAAATAGAAAAAGTTTCGTCTTTGTCGTAGGACAAGCTAGTCTCGACTCACCGAGAATTTTTATTCAACGGATAATTTAATAAAAAAACAAGCGAATGAAATTTTTTCAATATTACGAGAAGTAGTGGCAAGAGTACGGAGTGAAATATGGATAAAGATAGGACGGTAAGATGAGAAGAAATTCATGCGAACGAAAAAATTAAAAAACTTTTCTTCGCAGACACAACTCTCGGTTTTATATGATTTTATACTGGCGCATAATACAAACGGGTGGGATGAGAAGATTGTGCCAAATTGATTCAGTACTATCGGTAACGTGAAATACATCAAAGCTAAAGTACCTACTATCCGATGTAATGAATACGTATGTCCTGGAGGTACGTCGTTCGACGCTGACCAGAATGAAATATTGCTTTGAAACTGTCTTATAAATGCTTCAGTGTACTACAAAGGGTCATTTTTTAATACCGCAGGGTTTCAAGAGAAGATAATGTTTACAAAAATAATTTCGCCTCCAGCTTAACTCATCTTTGACTGCCGTTGGTATTTATATTAAATGGGTCAAAGAGTAATTAAATTTTGTCATAATAAATCGACATATGTGACAGCTTGAACGCAATTATGTATTTGCCAACCCCACAATATAAGCTGCAATTCGAATCTTTTATTTAGCAAAGTAAACATGCACATAAAAAAAGTGCTAAGCGAGATGTTGATCGCGTCATGCACGTTCCTGTGATGAGCGAAGTATGATTCATCGAAAATTCATATACGGTAGATAATTGCGTATTGATTGATACTGCCTCATTGTAAAGAATTGCTCCTACATTGCGACAATTGAAATTACGTCAATTTTGCAGTATTTCCAAATATAGACATGCACAATTGTAACCTCATCCACTACTCGACGCAAACAGGAAGCTGCAGAGAGCGAAATCAACTGTGCGATAGCGCTCTCGTCCTCGGTGAAAATCAACCCACCCGAATCTCGGGTTAATAATGCGAGCTAGTGAGCAAATTTGGACCTTTCGGATGTCTAATTGAGTGTAATTGCTCTGCAAGAAATTCGAGTAGGTGATAATACCTTCGGAGTTTCGCGTTGCTCGTCCGAAAGAGCCATCAGCGGCAGACCGACGGAGAGAGAGAGAGAGAAAGAGAGAGCAGCAGAGAGATCGAGAGGGAAGCGGGGGCTAGAGAGAGGTAACAGTTCTCGATACTTTACCACCATTCTCGTATCTATACTCTCACGTCCCGCAAGCCCTCGCTCGCAACGCGCTCTCATTCTGGTGCAGCTTTCCCGTGCTATATAGCGGCTGCGTTGTCTAATGAGCGCACAGGCACAGACGCTTTCCTCTACCGTGGTCCACGGAAGCGCATATCCGACAATGAGTTTGTGCCAACACACTCGTACACCTTTGCCCACACCCCTTCGAACGGAGAGAGAGACAGAGATAGAGAGAGAGAGAGGGAGAGAGGAAACAAACAGACCACTAATTAGCAAAGGCCAACGTGTCTTCTCGCCTTCCCTATGCGCGTTTTCACACGAGCACGTAGCCGCGCATTTCGTTCATACATGTATATAACGTACACGTTAGAAGAGAAGGAAAGGGATTGAAATGCCTTGGGCTGCAGCAGAGAGAGGATCCCTCTCGTCGAAGTGGCCGGTGGATCTGCTGCCACGTACTCGACACGTTGCACGAGTACCAGCCGAACTTCCTACTTGGAAATCGCATCAAGCCGAAGAGCACACTCCTCGACAATGTCGCATCTGACAGAGCTTATTGTCTTCGGACTGCACAGCACTCCCAACTTCCTCTCCCTCTATCTCATCCTCTTCTACTCTGTCTACAGCTCCTCCCTCCCGACAACTTACCCTCGACAGCCCTAAATATCCTTCTCTATATGGCGAATATCACTGTATGTTTCATTGTCATGGCCATTTCTGTTCAACATCCTACACTAGCGCGTAAATTTCAATTCTCGCGAAACGCCCTTTGGATCTTCTATATGTTTGATCGTTATAAGACATATAGAACTGAATCCGGAACATTCTTGATGGATTTTCGACACTGGCGAATATTATAGAATTATACAGCCCTGATTGCTAGATCGGATACAAAGAATCGATAACCTTCGAGGCACAGGCGAGGAGGAAGAACGAGATGCGCCGCTCGAGGATGGTACGATATATACAGATTTGGACAATTCAGCTCAGAATCTCTCCGACAATCAAATCAAATTACAAACGAGACTCTGCGCGGATTCCGAACTCTGGCAGTTGTGCTCATACGAATTTATCGAATTTCGATATTGAGCGTGAATATATGTATATATATACGTTGGTGAATATATATATAGCTATTTGTATACCATAAGATATGCATATAGATGCCGTCGGACTGTTGTCGCTTAACAAAGTAATATGCATACTCGTACCGTTACAGAAGTCAAACGAATCTTCCAATGGTATAGGTATTCTGATTTCAATGTGATGGAATTGAATTGTCGAGTTTGTCGAGATGAATCATTCCGCTAATAATTTTAGCTCGATCATATCATATCAAATTTTCGAAAAATCACCTTATATATGTCCGCACACTTTTGATAATTCAATGCAAAATTAGAATTACCGTACGTTAAATACTCCATTAGACTGAATCAAAGACTACGAATATGTACTGAAGAATTGCTTAACTTTTCCAATTAAAAGAAAAACAATATTCCAATCACGATCTAATAAAAAAATGTTGGCGATCGTAAATGAGCCAAAAAACGATTATTGATTCTGCAGTCATTAACGAAATAAAATCGTCTCATTAATTAAGATAAAAAAAGGAATTTCCAGATCATCGATCAGATCCTAGGAACGAAAATCGATAATCTGGAATGTATTTTGAATATAAGGCACAGAAAAACCGGCATCTTACAAGAAGCATCAATGACACACAATTTGATTTCAAACATTTCGTGGGTGCTTGAATATTTGTCTAATGCTACAAATTCTACGGTAACTACGTAGCAACAGAACTACCGGATCTCTGTAACTACAGAGCTACAACTACTGTTACTACATAAACTATACTATACATGTATATATAACATACACGTTGTACATATGTATGTATATATCTATACACACATGCAGTTTCACAAAACGTTGTGCACATATGTACGGACGTAATGCACCTGTGTGTACATTCGCGTGTAACGGAGTGTCGAATCCATCGTGCGAGGGAACGATCGTGTGTGTATATCGTTCTCTAGTTGCCTGCTCTATGCGTACACAGGGAACCCTCACCATTCCCCGCTCTCGTGCCCTCCGTCACTTTGGCGTGTATCACGAGCTGCAACAGGGCAAAGTCAGAGACACCCTCGTCCTCCCGCGGGATTGTCGATACACACAGCCGCAGAGAGAAAGAGGGGGGGGGGAGGACGTTCTCTGGAACCGCTAGTGCCACGACCAACGCCACCGGATGCTCTCCCTCGACGACGCGTTATCTCGCATGCAAGGATGAGCGTATAGGCACCCGGGATGAGTTTGGAGAACGCGAAATGGGCAAAGAGAGAGAGAGAGAGAGAGAGAGAGAGAGAGAGAGGAAGAGAGAGATAGAGAGAGGGAAGGCTTGAAAAGCAAAGGGTGGTTTGTTCTGTGTACAAACCAAGTTCGTTCGTCGGTTCCTACCGTAGCCGTCACGTTCGCCCATAAAAACTAATAAAGAGGCCGAAGCAAAGAGAGAATGCACGACGGGAGGGTGAAAGGGGGGAGAGAGAAAGCTCGGTGGAAAAACATGGAAATGCCACGTTGTGTACCAGATGTTACGCTGCTGCCAGAGGGTAGGCCGGGCGAAAGCATCAACCAACTACGCGGGGCATGCAAAAACAAGAATGTATACACCAGCCGCGTGAGCAAACGGCTAACCGGACTTTAATTGTTCGAAATCGTCGTAATTAGAGAGCTCATACTCATCTTATTCTCCCTTTCTCCAGAGAGACTTGCCAACACGGTGAAAGCTCACGAAATAATTTGCAACCTAATATAGAGAACGCATATAGATTTGATCTTTCAATACGAATATAGCACCCTGACTTTCGATATTTGTAAAATTCTATAATACATACGCCAAATATGACCTATCATAGGTCAAAGGATGAAAGAAGTTTAAATTTCAGTGGCACGTGGGGTGGCATAGTTAAGCCTTGTCCGACTATCAATATTTATGCTGTATTCCTCCAAAAGAATTCCAAGCATCCTATCAGCTGCATCACGTGCCATCTTATTTTCTGTTAGAAATTATTCTAAAAATACCAACAAATTCATCCAAATCTTATCTAAATCCAGATCTCATTACAATTGTAACTGTCTCCTTGGAAACGAGACAGCCTTTTTATACTGATGATACTGTGAATCAAGGGTGGTTTTACCTTTTAATTAGTCGATTGTAATTAGATAGTTATGAATGATTGGTAAGGATATTTATGGGATGACCTACTTCCTTGGTATGCGCAATCGCGCGGCAAGTTCCTGGAATTTGCCTTACACGTTTATTGATATTTCTTGTTATAGTGATAAATTTATTGCGCACGTGATTTTAGTCCTTGTCGCCTAAGTTGGGATGCGCGTGTCCACAGTGTCCACAGTGCTTTAGTCCCCGGTCACCTGAGTGGAGTTGCATGTGCTCGCAGCATAGCTATTCCCTCTTAGTTTTTATTCTGGGAAAAGTTACAACTGTTGATGAAGAGTATCAGGCGAGATAGGAAACTCAGGAGGATTCGATGATCCATCGGCAAAACACGTAAATCCTAAAGGTTTTGTCAGATGTCAGTTTGGAAACCGATAATATGACAAAAAGATGTTTTAGGTAACTAAGCATTATCGCATATTTATCACCGAGACGATCCGGCAATCATACATCATATATCAAGTACTTATTCCAAGATCGTCACAATTAGGTCAAATAAATTTCGGAAACTCATAATTACGCAGCTTTTTTGTAAAATTATAAATTTTTGTAAATTTTGTGATTTTGTTATCGTTAGGTTCAATTTTCCTAACATTTTTCTTGTCGAGACCATGCTGGGCGTAATATTGCAAATATTACAATACATGATTCACCCACGTAGCAAAAAAAAACCACAAATAGATCAAAATCGTGACGGGAATTTCCGCCTTCAACCGGCTCACATTGCCAATAATAGAAGTTGCATAAAATCAACCGAGCTAAATTTACATTCCATACAAAATTTCTCAAGACAAACCATAAACTATTAAAATTGAATGGAACAAAGTAAGATGTATCTATCGTCCAACGTGTGTATAGCGTTAAACCTGGTATCCCAGAGTTTATTTCCCGTCTCTCGTTAACGCATGTTTATGACATAGTTCTCGAGGCCCGAAACGGGAAAGTGTGAGCGTCAGACCGTGTCGAACTGTCCGAGATTTCGGCTGGTTTCCGGTTCATGACATGCACGAACGGAGCGGGCGGTGGAACGGAGTCCGAGAGGTCGGTTGACGAAGGGTCTTCGGAGTATAAATCCGTCCACGGAGGCCAAGTACGTCGGGAGCAGCCATAAATTTAATTAAAACTTCATTCGTGACGCGCGAAGCGACACGATACGGCTGAAGCTCCGTGTACGTATAACTGTGCAACACTGGACGTTTTGGCGATTTCAGCGCGTGTCCAGCGCCTGTTTCATGTAGACCCCTGGTGGTATAGTACACTCTTGTCTCTCGTTCGCTCTTTCATTCTCACCCTCTCACGGTAGTCATGCTACTGGGAGTGTAATTTTCCTCGTATAGTTTTACAGTTTTGCTCGAGGGGGATAATTGATAACGCTCGAGCGGGTTGCGAAACTGATGCCAGCGACGCGTTTGTCACTCAACGACGTCGTACCGGCTTGTCCACGCGTCACCTGGGGACATATCGTGTACAGACCGTTGAAGCGAGAGGAGAGTAATGAAACGAGATATATATACGTGGGCGAGCTCGACACTGTCAGGGTAGTTCGTGTAAGCACAGCTTTTTTTATTCTTCTTTTTTAATGCTAGGTATCTCTCGTCATGGCGTAAACATCCGATAATTCAAGAATTATGTAAAATTTATTGTATAACAGCCTTGATTACGGCAAAGTTTGTATAATTTTAACTTAGGTCAAAGAAGACTACTTATGGCACGATTGTGATAGGAGCGGCGCCATCTATAAGTTATGCATTAAGACTTCGCAGAATTAAAGGATATGGTCAAGCCGATAAGTTGGAAAACGAACTTACCGACTGTCGGTAAAAGATAGTGAGATGGTGAAAAAGGAATTCACATCAAAATACACATTCGAATTTACAGAAGGTGATACATCAAGGCGTTCGCAGAAGCTACGACTTGGAGATAAAGTTTCGGCAACGAAACCCCGTCCGATGGGGCTGCAATTATAGTTGTTTAAATTCGTATGTGTGTTATGCAAACAAAGATTAAGGGGGCGATCGCAGCAACGTTCGACAAAAGTTGAAACCTCGAGAGTTCGTTCTGCGACATCTAATCGGCCAAAGGGTGAATTTCTTTGAACGTATCAATATATGGACGGAGCCTTGCTCCGCGGGGGTGAAGCCACAAGGGTGAGGGGAATGAAAACCTGCTGCAACGGATATGATGAACCAAGATGGCGGCAGCGATATCTATTTTCACGGTGCGATGACAAAGTAGTAAGGTGGTGGGGATTGATCACGGGGGTGCGACGAGGGAGGCATGTCGAGAGTAGCCCCGCGAAGCACTGGCCACGTTTCGTAGCCGAGAAAAGATTTGAAGGTAAAAACAGTGAAATTCCCTTTTGGAAATATATATGCAATTTATTTGTATGTGTATAAAGAGTTACCATTGTGGCCGTTTATGATCGTTTATTATTGTCCTTTAAGGGGTTACCCCCACTTGCGATTTAAAAAAAATCGATTTTTTTTTATTGCATTTTCGTTGCATTGCTTCGTCGGCGGATGAACTTCTGTATGGACCCGGAATAGATGACTCTATGTAAGTTTACAAAAAAAATATTTTCTTCGTGTAAACTGAAATTGAAACTTTAAACGCGTTTTTCTCAAAATGGAATTTCTGAAGTCGGTGACCAAGATTACTCGAACACTAATGAACCGATCTTCTTGAAATTTTGCAGGCTTATTTAATACATAAAAATATAGTCTTTAAACGTTCGATTTCTTTCGTTAAAATCGGACCATTAACTTTGACTGTTCGCCATTTTGTGAAAAATGAATATTTTTTTAAATCCTTCAATTAAAGACTAGTTTATACTTATATTTGAAGGCGATGGTAGTGTAATGGATAAGGTACTTATATTTCACTAAATCCATCCGCATTTTTGTTTCAGATGATCCACTTCGCCGCAATGTTGGTCACCACAAACCGTATATATAAAAACATCATTTCATTGACGGCCATTTGCCACTAAACAATGTAATATTTTGCAATAAAAAAATTACTGAAAGTTCTTCAAGATGTGTTCTTTAAGATGGTATATTGATCGATTAAAAAAGTTTTGTAGATTTCTTTTAAAAAATTCATGAAAAAGGCCTTTGTTTTGCGCTATAAGTGGGGGTAACCCCTTAAATAACGCCAATTTGTTATATGTGGGCCGTATACTTAATATGTACATTATTAGCTATTTCATTACGAAAGGTTGGATGGTTATGACAAGTCGAGCGCGAAGTATCTTCGACCACGGCACAGTTTTGTTACAACACCGCGTGCCGTGAAAATAGACGCGTCTTAACATATATCTATTATATATATAGGTCAAAAACTGAGGAACCAAGATGGCTGACACGTGTTTTCTCTTCACCCATGTGGCTTCAATCGCCGCATCCATAAAGGCACTTTAGGCTCTGTCCATATATTTATACATCCATGGCGGTACTAAACCATATCATTCTCGTTTCTCGTGTACAAGTTAGGTATAGGAATGGGCCGCTGTGGGCGTCTAAGCAAGCGGATGACACTCAATGCTAAACGCAGTCACGTTATTTGTCTCGACGCTGATTGGTCAAAGCCGAGTTCTTTAGATTGTCTATACAAATCTCGAATTTCGAAACTGAAACGAATTTTGCTCTGCACTGTTGGCATCCTAAAATATTTGAAATTTGGCGGGAGAGACTTTACAGTGCACTGGGTTCTATTAGATATATTAGAAAATTCATAAAATATATATAAGTATAAAAAAGAATATTTTGTTGACAAAATATTATACATATTAATAAATGCTAATTTTATTATAAAACTTCTGAATTGCCAGATGAATCGACTAGCACGGTTCAATCTTGCCAGCAGGACAAAATGGCGAAGTAGCAATTTTCTGAACAAAATAATGACAAAAATTATAATAGCAACGAATTCTGCTGGTTGATTCTTACGCTGACAAGTACATTACCATTGTTTTGCTTATGTTTCTTCGACGTTAGAATTGGGTTATCGTAACTTAGCTTCGGTAAGATAATTTTTGTTTTTCGCCAACTTGCACTAATATAAACACTGATTTCACTTCACTCCCGATTTAAGTCACTGTAAACGTCTATAACAGTTTTTAAATGAATAATCGACAATTCCACAATAAAAATCCATTTTTTTTGTAAAACTGTCAAACACACACTTTCTCACATTACTCACATTATCAAAATTCGTTGCCGAAAATTAGCGAAAGCCAATAGGCTGGGAAAAAATACGTGAGAAATATAGAAACATATAATATTACCATTTATTTCTTTACTACTTCATCGATCTGACCTAAAATATCTGGGACGCTTTTTAGGAGTTCTTCGCGAGGCATTTTGAAATCGCTATCGAGCCAAATTTTCTTCAAACTCGCCATAACGCGGCCGATCATTTTCCCATTTGCCACGACAGTTTTGAGATCGTGACCGTTCAATGGAAATTTCGGAACCTGCCACGCGCTAAAATCTTCTAACAGTTTCAACTGCCCCTTGTATCGCAATAGTTCACAAACAAATTCGTGGGTATCCAAAGCCTTTGATTTAGAGGTGAGTACGATGTACTGATAGGGTCTCAGTGGCTTCTCGTCAGGTTTTTCCTCTCGGTGTTGAATGATGAATAGCGCCAGGTCTCTGTTAAATGCTGATAGACGCAGTCTGCCGTGAAGGTCCATGGCTTCTTTTTCATCATGAAGCAGAGATGATATCATTGTTATCGGTCGAAGATTTACGTTGTGCGAACGCGCATTGACATATGTATTGATGAAATTCTCGACATTAGGATTTTTCGGCAGACCTATGTATGGCGCTAGTCCACATTCTAACATCTTTACGGTTAATTCACCTCCAAAACGGCCTTCGAGAATTTTGGCCCATTCACTCCAAATTCTCTCGCCTGAAATTCTCTCCAAACCGTTAACATTATTCTTTATATCCTTTATCACATCCTCTTCATGACAATCCGGAAAGTCGGCAATTCTGCCGTAAAAACGAAAATATCTGCAAACACAAAAACGATCATAAATGTATACATCTGAAGTACAGTATGTTTCTTTTAATCGTCTGTTTTCACAAACTATGCAGGCAGTGAGTAATACCGTCATGTTAATAAAAAGTCTTTACAGATCACAAATTGTTAGAAATTCGTAAAATTAATGAACTTTTCGAGAATGTTTTCTGGCACTGCAGACACACTGACTCACGCAAATATTGCGCAAGCTGTGGAAGGAGAATTAAGATTTCACTTTGTCCGCTTTAAACCCTTTCAAACTGATTTTCTTATATAAACCGGCAGTAGGTGGTATATAGAAGTACCAATCAGCTCGAAAAAGTTAAATGGTACATCGAGAAATTTAACATTTATTAGTGGGTCAACTCAACATTAAATAAATGAAAAATCTGTGAACAAAGAAATTAACTGTGAAATTTGCCATTCAATTTTCATTAAAGTCAAAAAATTTCATTATGTTAAATGTTAACATAAATTAATCGATAATGATGTTATGAGCAAAAGCATTAACTTGCTTTAGGCCCAAGTACTTCCTCAAGTTCATATACCTTCATTTACTTTCTAAGCACTTATGTATTCCAAATATATTTTTTATATAATTTACTCATGCTTCAACTCAGGTTTTCATTCATTCAAACAACTTGTGTTTTAGAAATATTAGCGAGTAATTTTTTAAAAACGTGTGCATTAATAAACTCTGTTTTGTAACTGATTGGCAAACAGGTCCGGCACTTTCATATTTCAAAATTTTTATGATTATTTATTTACCTCAAAATTCTGAGAAAGTCTTCCTGAATTCTGATAGCTGGGTCACCCACGAAAACAACTCGCTTCTTCTTCAAATCATCATATCCATAGAAATAATCATAAACGTTGCCATCAAGATCAAGAAACATGGAATTTATTGTAAGATCACGCCGATTGGCATCCAATTTCCAATCTTTAGTGAATTCCACTTCTGCGTGTCTGCCATCGGTTACAACGTCTATTCTCAATGTAGTGACTTCAAAGTTTTCTTTGTCATTGATCCTTGCTGTTATGGTACCATGCTTCTCACCTCTGTCGTTAATCATTCTTATTTCCTCTGTGGTAAACATTTTTTTCATTTCTTCAGGTGTCGCAGTGGTGGCAAAATCAAGATCCTTTGGCATAAGACCCATGAGAATGTCACGCACTGCACCACCGGCTATTCTCATCTCATAATTATACTTTTTGAATATTCTCGAGAGTGTGTCGAGCTCTGGTGTGAATATTGATCGAAATTCTGGTGAATCAAGCTTCATTATGACAGGATCATCTCGACACGGTACTATCTTGTCATCTGGCATCCTTACTCTGCGCCAAGTGTCAAAATTAGACGTAACGGTACTGGCGAGCTGAAAAAATTAATTGAAAAATCCGTATACGTATCGATGTGAATTAAGTGCGGTTCGTCGCAACGTGAGAGCAAAATGTAACGAGCTTAACCTAAAATCAAACCAATAATCAAAAAGATAGAACCGTAAAATGATTTCACCTATTAACGTACACGAAACGGGAAACTGCGACAGTTGAACTTGATATGTCTTGTTATAACGCACGCCAGCAGCATAATTCGTTAGAAACTTCGAACATCTGAACATCATAAAACTGGTGAATAAAAGAAAGATCTGCACACATAGAAGCAGACGATTATTAGAAATTAGTTCGGAGACTGCCCGTATAACACAGGTGTCGCTGGTGTCAATGATGTCGCCGGTTAATTATCGGTATTACAGGCGCGCGGCAGTTATTATTAATTTGGAGATTCAAGCAAATCGAAATAACAATGGACGATTTAAAATAGAAAGCAACAATTGTTAATGTTCTTTTATATAACAATATACATAGTTGAACTGAAAATGCTAATTGAATTGAAACATTTGCATGTTGAAGTAAAACATAAGAATAGTAGTTAGCAAAGACTTAAGATGGGAGTTTGTATTCAACGTCAAAAGATAACTCATGAAAATGGGCTTTATTATAGTTTTGTTACCACGTCAGGCCTACCGACCATAACTAAAGGCCGTTTTATGTTATACTGTACTGTGATGTTTTCAATGAGAGCAAAAATTGTAACATTACCGACATATGATAAAACGGACCGTAGAGTAAGTACCAACAGTAAGTATTAATATAATCTCTTATCGGCGGTTGTCGCCATAATATTTTATATTGAATTACCAACGAAAGTTAAAACACCAAAAACCTGGTTTACAACAACGAAAATCTATGTTTGTTGTGTCTAGGCAGTTAGTAGTACACGGAAACCGACAGTATGACGCTAGTGAAGTTAGCACACTATGGCTATTGCAAATGCAAAAAAAAAAAAGTAAACGATTTGCAACAGTGATTTTAGTAACTCAAACAATAATATAGCCCGCCGAGAATCTACATTGCCCAAGGAAAATTTCAGGGGGTTGAGGGATAATCGAAGGGCGTATTGTTTAACAATGCACACTGAAAGTGGTGAATGAACCAAAATATACACGATCGGCTAAACGCTCGCTAATTGTAAGAGCTTAGACTTGCCAGTGCTCTCAACGATAAAAAGTAATTCATGCTGATAGTTTTTTGTAAAAATTTGTCACTCAAATCTAAACAAGCTGTAAGTACAGTCCAGTTTAACCGACATAGGATAACACAGGTTATGGATTACAACGGGGTTCGCAATAGCGATAAGAGATGGCGTCGCAATACACATTACTAAACCATGTACTTTGTCTTACCGACGTTAAAATAATGATGCCATAAGACAATAATACAAAAAATGATATTTCCCATAATTTATTCTTGTAATTAATTGAATTTGAGTAATCCGAAAAACATATAATTTAATGTTCCACTTAATTGACTATAAATTCATATTTGATTCAAACACACTAGTAACATTTATATGTATTATGTTACTATATTATATATTAATATTAATTGATTAATATAATAATATAGTAATATATTAATAACATTATTATATTAATTTGTATATATTATATTACTATATTAAATATTAATATTAATACTAATTAATATAGTAATATAGTAATATATTAATATTACATTATTATATTAATTTGTATATATTATATTATTATATTAATTACTATATTATATATTAATATTAACTAATTAATATACCAGTATAGTAATATATTAATATAGCTATAATAATGATATATATTATATTACTATATTACTATATTAATTAATTCAAATAATTCTCCAATTAATTTGAATTAACAAGATTAATATAAAATTATTAATAGAAAACTCGTGTGGTCTTCGTGTACTCAACACAATACCTTTACGTACTTCAACTATAAAATAATCCTTCTTGTATACACTTATTACAATTCATCATAAAATACAACGGTGTAATAGATTCTTTAAGAACGATTGAAATTAAACTTGTGCAGCTATGTGTTTAAAAGCAACAATGTCTTTAGCGAAAATTCAGGAGGATTGCACGAGTACTTCGAGCTATATTCCACATGACAACTCTAGGCATCTATGCAAACATAATTTGTATGTACGGTGTCATTTACGGAAATTCGCTGGTTATTTGTTCTTTTGCTCGAAGCGCGTTAAGCTTGCATCTCTCGTGGGCCAAAGTAATAATGTGCGAAATTCCTCTAGCATAATAACTAATCTACATATATAGCTCAATAGCTCTACTATTCCGTCGCTCCGCGCCATTTTCCACTTCGACATTATAGTTGAACTCGACACTCCAAACTCCTTTAACGACGCACCTATCATATGAATAAACATTCACATATATTAATTTTTATTAATTTGCAAAAATAAAAAAAAACCCCGCTGATATTTCAGCGAAATTAATATTTTTTTCTGATTATAGACATATCACATGCCAGTACAACAGACGGAGATTAATTAGGATTATTAGAGAAACTCATTAGTCTAATACACATATGATTATTTGTATTACTTTTAATCCCATTTTCATAAACATCGATTCTTTTTTTAGCATCTCGAACATTTTAATTTTTAACACACGGCACACGACCTTCAATTATCTGAATGATGTAAAAAGTAGCTGAAGAATTGGCTAATTATTAATTCGTCAATTGAACAGAATTTAAATAGACATATTTACATTTTTCTCGTAATTAATTTTTCAAATCTATTTAAAAAATTGCAAAAAGCTTCAATCCTTTTAAATCCACTTTCAAATTTTGAATGTAATTGCTTCTCAACAAAATTACCCCTAACGTTT
Source organism: Netelia fuscicornis (assembly GCA_946811545.1). Classification (NCBI taxonomy): domain Eukaryota; kingdom Metazoa; phylum Arthropoda; class Insecta; order Hymenoptera; family Ichneumonidae; genus Netelia; species Netelia fuscicornis. The sequence goes on from OX328012.1 coordinate 13,820,184, forward strand.
ATTCAAAATTTGTCTAACAATAAGTATTACTCGTACAAAAGTCGACTAAATTTCGTTCTTGTTATCGTGTGCCAGAAAGGAAAGATGCAACGATGAAAGATAATACCGATACATCAAGACGCGAGGGGTCGAAATAAATCCTCGATGAATTACAAATTCATGCCCTATCTCTCGAGGGCTGGATAGTAATTAAATACGCATTTATTTCTTGCGAAAACTCCAGCATGCGGTGGGCTAAAAACGTGCGAGGGGGAGGCGAAAGGGAAAGGGATGCCACGGTGCCACTGATAGGCATCTGTATTATTCAGTGTGGTCGTGTTGCCCTCGCGAGCTCGACTCTCAACCACCCGACCAAGGGGTAGGTAAAGAGCGGGAAAGAGCCACGAGTTAAAACGAGAGGTGATGCAGGAATGAAAATACGACTGTGAGGAGTTTTTCAGCTCTTCGTCAAAAGCAAAACAATAAATAAAAATTAACAAAAAATTCTTATAACGTTATAGACATTGAATGTTAAACAGGAAGTTTGTTTATATAATTACATAATTGTTTATATAATTGTTCTAACATCCCATAAAAATTCTCAAAATTATTAAATAATTCTTCCTCAATAAAAATGTTACCTTGGCCAAAAAGGACATTGTGTTTTTTTTTAATAAATGTCTTAAAACCGTCCATGTAATAGAAACGCGATTACTTTTTGACCAACGCAATATAATCTTTATCCTCGTTGTCCTCATCAATTTATATTCAAAATAGACAAATTTTTTGAATGAATTAAGTTTTTTATTAAAAGAAAACTAAAGGAATTAAAGATTTAGTCATTTATTTGTCATATTTTCGGTGACATGGTGGAGAAACGAGTAGAAGCGACGAGTGGAGTGGACAGGATGAATCAATCGACGAATTAATTCACCGATTTTGGCTTTTATCGGCGGGAAATACATTTTTGTACGATCGAACGTCATCGAGACAGGCGGATGATCGATTTTAGCTCTCCCTACTCTGAAGGTAAACTTTGACTAAAAATATATACATATATATCCATATAAAGAGCATGGAGAGGGAACGAGAGGCTGGTTGGCGGTATCTAAGGGAGAGATACAAGCGGGGCAGGCATATGCTAGGATATAGGGTCCGTCCTTATCTACGGATAGCAGGCAAGCCCTCAAACCCCGTCCTGCACACCCCAGTCCTCCTTTCGTCCTGCGCCCTGTGGAAAAGCTTCGTAGCGTCCGTGCGCGTACACCTAGAGGAAGAGAGAGAAGCACGAGAGACGCGCCATGATGAATCGGCCATATTGCCTTACTGCCCTCTAAACCGGGGGATGAGACCTGCCCAGCTTCTTCGCTTTCTACCTCGAGGTTCTCAATTCCCTGGGAGCTTTCACAGCGGATATTTCTTCAATTACCCACAATCTGCACAAACAATGAACAATTTTCGAATTATTTTGTATTCACAAAATCGACAGATTGATTATTTCTTTTTTCCTTGTATTGAGAAAGAAGGGTTTAATTGTGACAGATTGTACTCGACGATTAGTGTTTTGGTGATAAGTAGGAGTTTTGGGTCGAATGAAAAGCTCCTACATGAGCATCCCTGTTATCAGCATTACTGGCGAACGTGACGCCACATCTTCTCGGCCGATTCCGACGCTCTGAAAATCTCGTGTCCTCCTACACGCTATTTCGCATCTATACGTACACACAATATAGTTACATGTAGATATAAGTGACTTTTTCGATTTATTTAATTTCTTGAATAAGCTTTGTTTTTATTAAAATAAAAAGTTTTATATTCTCGATGATAATGTCGTTCTAGGTTTTTCAAAAGGGCGAAAGAATTCTTCGAGACTCAGGTTGTCACGGTTTTTAGATTAGCTAAGAAGGAAATAATCTCTACTCGGTAAAATATTGTAATAACTTGGTAAATTATGAAAATGTTGAATTATTTGCGATAACGAATACGAATTAGGGGTGAATTTTCTAAAGATATAATTTCTGTTTTGTTTATATTGTTGTTAGATGAGATAGGTCACCATTACTAGTGTAATAACAAAGACTCTCTCATTCAGCAAAAACAAAAATTGTCCTTTCTTTCCATACCTTAGACTTCAACCGATATCTTATATAACGCATTCGTAAGAAGAATGGACCACCCATGTAGACGCGGGTATCCTCTTGACTCTCCGACTTCGAGGGCTCTCCAGGGTTGAACGCGCGCGAAGCACTCCATCTGAGAATAAAGAAGAGTAGAGAAGGTGGAGGTAGATGAAGAAGAAAAAGGAAGGAATGAGAGGAACAAAAAAGTGACGAGAGGTCGAACATTCGGACAGAAAAAAGACTGATACATAATGATCGTATATATATATATATAAGAAGAAATATGAAAAATTCCAAAATTTTATTCAAACTTATCGTTGATCGTAAAATACATTTTGCTTTTTGTCGAACATTCGGACAGAAAAAAGACTGATACATAATGATCGTATATATATATATATAAGAAGAAATATGAAAAATTCCAAAATTTTATTCAAACTTATCGTTGATCGTAAAATACATTTTGCTGTTTTTAATATTCTTAATTACATTTGAAGATGATAGATTTAAAGACATCGTCGAATTGCATGGATTGAAAGATTTTCTAATTTTATTCTAGTGAATATTAAATCTTAAGTTTCAATTTATTCGAAACGTCTCGAATTTTTGAAATATTTAACACAGGAAATTTAGTGAAGTTTTATAAAAAGAAGAAAAATATGAAAAATTCGAAAATTTTATTCAAACTTATCGTTGATCGTAAAATACATTTTGCTGTTTTTAATATTCTTAATTTCATTTGAAGATGATATTTAAAGACATCGTCGGATTTCATGGTTTGAAAGATTTTCTAATTTTATTCTAGTGAATATTAAATCTTAAGTTTTAATTTATTCGAAACGTCTCGAATTTTTGAAATATTTAACTCAGGAAATTTAGCGAAATTTTATAAAAAGAAGATTCGAATTGGTTTCACGCATATGGGACAAAGTTATGATTATTGTGGGTCGTCGATATAATTAGAGATTGTTTTGGCAGAGTTGACAGACTCGATCGACTTGACGGTTCGTCGGACTTGTCAAAAGTAATGGCACGGACTGATCTGAAATATATATTTATGAAAGGGAAAGAGAGAAATCGAGAAACGAATATTTCGAGTTCCCACTCAAACGTCTGGTGAAGAGCAGAGGTCGAAGATTTCAGGCCAGGTAGTCTCAAGTGCGTGATGCACAACGGAAAGACAAGACGCGTTTGCGAACTTGCCCAGGAGCAAAGAGAGTTGTGCAAACGAACCTTTGTTTCGCGATGCAATACTTCCAAAATCGAAATGCACAAAGACTTCTTCGGATATTTCGTACGATGTTCTCTGAAATTCAAAATGTTTTTTGGTATTGCAAAGTTACATCAAATCAACATATCGATTATATTAATTTACACAAACGATTAACCTTATATAAATGTAAAATTAATTATTTTTATTAAACACATTAATCGAACGACAAATTATGGAAAATAAACTGAAAAAACGAAGCAAGGTAACTGGAATAAACATTATTAAATTATTTATAAATCGAAATAGAAATTTAAGAGCGCAAGGTAAATTTTAGTCGGATGAAAAAGAAAATTATCTTTATTGATTCATGGGCGTACGGGCAATTTTTAATTATCAAAATGAATCTCTGCAATTATCAAATACATTTTCTTTTAAGGATTGGGATGCACAATTGTTCAAAGCAAATATCAGAACGAGCTTTATGCGAACGACGAGAATTTACATTACGGAATTATATAGATAGCTGTAAGAGAATCGAGATAGAATACTACGCTGTGTGTGGTCTCTTCTTCGATCGTCCGGGGCTCGAGGTGTTAATCACGAGTTGCCTGCTACCGTGTGCGCGTTCGAAGAGAGCGGCTTTTCCGAGTCAGCGTGGCAATATATGCTACATAGGCCCTTCAATTAGTGTATACCCCGAGATATCTGCCCACGTGATACGTCAACCCATCTACCTTTTCGTCTTGTCAGACGGGACAGAAGCGTAGATGTATACATATTAGAGATCCCGTTTTCCCAGATTTCTACAAGACACGTACACGTAAATCTTATTAGATTCACAGTTCTGAAAAGTTTCTAATATCGCACGTTGGTCAAAATTCACAAAATTAATTCGTTTAACGCATAAAATTCTCATGCGATTTTTGATTATGGAGAAAGTTTTATGAATTTTTAAAAAAATTGTATTTTTAATGTATGAAAATATAAATATTAAATTGTTGTAGAGGCAAAATAGCTTGGTCGACCGGTCTGGAATTTTAGGTCCGTTAGCTAAGCTGTATTCAATTGTTTCAATTTAAAAAAAGGTTTAATTTGATTATTTTTTAAGTTGTTAAATTTATTCATACGTTGATTATCACGAATTTTTTTTATCGCGCTAAACGCCATCTTTATTCAATTAACAATAAGATAATTCATCAAAGAAATTAAATGTACCTTCAATTTCGAAAATAACTTTTATTTGATAAATTATACAATTTTTTGTTCATAGAACATGAATTTTATTTGTCCAATTAAATATCACCATTCGTCAAGAGCAAATGCACGTTTAGTCGAGTCAACGAGATTTTTTTTAGAAACAAAACTTTCATATTTTGTAAAATATCGATTATCTTGAACTTGTTATTTCTATCTAAATTAATATTTCATGATTCATACGAAGCTGATTCCAAATTAATTTTAATTGTTTATTTTTCACCGGTGTTATGGAGTTGTGACATTATTATTTGCAATATTAAGGACGTTTGACATATTCGAAAGCTCCGATCTGATCTTCTTTGCTTCAAATTGAAATTTCTTCAAAACTATTCGACAATTTTCGATGATTTTTTTAGATTTGTTCAGAAAGACTTTATTAATAATTCTGTATAGGGTTTTGGAGAATAACCGAAATAGAAAACTTTTGGGGCCAGTTATACCTTTTCTCAGGAACCGTCCATTCGATCTTGACCATTTTTGCTGTGCGTGCATATTAAAGTGTTATGAACAATGTGTCGATTTTTTCGATATTTTGTTTCAGAATTTTTTGACATCATTTTAAAATTTCGTTAAAATTTTTAACCACGGTTTTTTACCTTCAAACATATTTTTCTCGGGTCTGAATGGTTTTTCAAAAAAAAATGGCTTGACGCATCCTTCGTTTGGATGTACTGGTTACATAACAAAAATAGGGCCGATACGATGAGTAGATTTCGAGAAAAGGTACATTGCAGATGAAAAAACACAATTTTTCAGGAGACACGAGTTTTTGAAAAAGTTCGAATTTCTAATAAATTGAATCGCTAACTTAAAAGAATTATTTAACATACTTCCACTGCTCAGAATTTCATGAAATTTGAACCGCATATCAAGAAAGACACGTACATTCGGAAAAAAAAATTAAAAAATTCATTTTTTGACGCTGGAATATGTCGAACCTCCTTAATTCATTTCGGTCTTTTGCTCCTCCCACTGCTTTTTGTGCAGACCCTGTATATATGTATGCATACAGATGCACGACAAGAAATTTTTCATGCAGAAGACAATATACCCCATTGTTGAAAATCAAATTTTTGTTGTTCTTTCACATAAAACAAAACGTTTCCGTCCCAAGTCACGATGAAATCTGCTAACATTTATTATTATACATAATCTGCTAACTATTCACTGACCATAATAGACGCCCAAGGATAAATATCATAGATGAATTTTGCAAAAAAAAATGACTTCGGCATTTTTTTTTAATTGCAGTCACTTATTAATTCCAATCGAGATAAGTCAAAGGCTCTTTAACATCCCATGACATTTTTTAGGCTTGACACCTGTCACATGAGTACAGATGTATGTGCAGACAAGAGAAAAAGTAAAACAAATGTGAGACCGAGAAAAACGAGAACTCGAGTAAGGGCTTATACAGTAGAAAAGGCGAGAAGTATAGAGAGAAAGGAAGGCGCGAGAGTCAGAGAGAGAGAGAGAGAGAGAGAGTACAAGTGACACAACGAGACGAGGGGTTGAAAGTGAGCAAAGGATCACACGAGCGTACAGTGGTGGATGGTAACACTCGCAAAAGAACGAAACAGAGGGAATGCAAGAGCAAAAGAGAGATTGCGAGAAAGGGAGGAAGGTAGATAGATGGAGAAGAGCCCGGGAAACACGTGGTTCTATTTGCAAAAAACAAAGTTTGCGCGGGACAAACACGAGACCGTGCGCGCGCGCGCGAACGAGGCACACACTAGGTCGGCCTAGTAATACATATAGCATGACTGAGGTCAAAAGCGCAACAAAACTCTCGTCTCTCTTGCAATCTCTTCGTGAGCTGGACTCGCGCTTATTTTATATATATATGCGTATGTGTGTATGTGTGTGCGTGTGTATGTATGTGTGTGTATGATCGCCATAGAAAAATCATCCCAAAGATTTATTGGTGTCGACCATTTTTCTGTTTTCCTCGGAAATTTTGACATTTTTGTTGAAATATTTTGTTCGACTTGATTATTGAAATTACAATGTTAACTTAGCTGACAAGTCATTGCGTTTTTCTGTCTTATAGGTAGATTAATGTATATTGTTTACGTATACACAGCGAAAAATAGCCTGGTAATTTAGAGGAAACAACAATTTTTGTTTTACTGAACAATTTTGAGAAACAGGCTTTTGTTTTTATGTGAACGGATTTGGAATTTTGTTTTTAACGAGCACAATTATTTGAAATTTGTTTGCTTTTGGATGAATTAAGATGCGAATTAATGTCGTGAAAGAGGATAAATTGCGTATTTCCGGAAAAATAATTGTGCGAAGAATTGCGAAGAGGTCGAGAACTCAGGTTTTCTCGACCATGGCTTTAATGCGAAGCTGCGTAGGCGCCAAGACCAAGGGGAACAGCTGTATCCTTTATCCTCTGTTTTTCTCTCGATACGCAGGAAAGAGCTGCAGAACTGGTCGGTGGAGTTCTTGATTATGTGATAATGAATTTCGGAGGCTACCGAGTCTTCGAGCTCCTGTAAGACAGCATCCGACACGTTATTCACATTCACGAGAAAGAATAAAAGTGTTACGTCACCTATACAGTAGTAACACACTTAGGTTGAAATAATAGTACTCGAGGTAAAAAAAAATGTGTTTTTCTTCGCGAGGACGCTAATAAATTTATCCACGTGAAAATTACATGAAGGAAGCTAGAATGTTTGTTAGATTTGCTCCTTAGGTAAAACTTCCTGTCCTTAAAATCGTAAATTTTATAAATAAATGTATCGATACAAAAAAGTATTTTTGCATTTATGATTGTCAAGGAAACTTAAATTAGAATTCTTTCTCATCAAACATTACAGTTACTTTAATCAGGTATTAGAAATATTTGCAATATTTTTATCGGAAATTCCTGTCTCGGTGCTATTCACTTATTACTTGATTCGGCAGGCAGTTTGTTTACAATATTCCAGATTGTTCGAAGAATTGACATGAGAAAGTATACGGGATGAGCATGGAAAGGAAAAGGAAAATGAATTATATGCGCGGGAGAGTCAGAGCGTTAGTTATATTAACGTGAGTGTGTACATAAGCCCAGCAGTTCTACGTCTGACCCAATAATATTATCGTTACGAATAACACGTATATTTGACGAAAGGGTTACGTTAGCTAACGAAGTGCTTCGCGAACCATTCGTTCGTCGATGGAAGTATGTTTCGTACATCGTAAAAACGACCTAACGTGTATGATCGATAGTATTTTATTTATTATACCACATAAAGGAAGATCAGATGGAAAATATTGAGAATGTCGATAACGTTGTTAGCAATTAACAGTAGAAGCTTCCAAAAATAGTGTTGAAATATTAGGAATTTGGTAAGTTTTGCAGAATTTCAGATTTTTAGATTTTTGAATTTTGGGAAAACCGTTTTAATTTTATGAATATTAGACCTGGAATACTTAGATTGGCATCTTTATAAACTTGTTCACTGTACTTTGTTGATTTTATGAAAAATGCACTCTGCAATTTTTTTACTAATACGTTTTTTTCAAATATTATAATTGTGGGTCATTCAATCTTATATCAATTTGCGTACGTCTACGAGGCTTACAATTTTTCTGTAGGTACTGCAAGGGTACGTATTTTTGTAAAAGTAACATTGCTAAATTGAAATTAAACATGCAAGAACGATTTCCTACATTTAAAATTTTCCATTCCTGAACGAATTGTTTTTTCTTCATTTTTTCTAGAATTGCCCATTTTTCATAAAGTTAATCAGCCTCAGCGTTATTTAAGCCGGTATTCCATCCTAGCAAACACAATCGAAGGCATTTCTCTAGGTAACATTAAAAAAACATATTTATTATTATATCGAAAGGTTAAAAATCGAATGTGTTTAAAAAATAGAACATCTACTACTCGTGGACAAATGTTCAAGGCTCCTGTTGGTCTGAAAAAAATATATTTTGTTACTCGTAAAATATATAGTTATCTCGACAACTATGAAAAATGGCGCCATCAAAAAATATCATTTTCCAACATGTGTTTTTATTTTTTATTTATTTCATATATAAGAAATATTTTTATTTATTCATTTCCGTAGCGTATATAATAAAGGAACATGTTCTGAAGGCATACCAAACTTGAAATTAATCGGTTAATATAGTATGTTCCAACAATTTTTGATTATCGTGTCGAGAAACGAAGTTTCTCGAAAGAAACGAAGTTTCTCGACACGATACATAAATAAAGTCGTACATAAATAAATTATTGGACATAATTCATTAAGTAATATTTAAAAAATAGGTAAACATTCTTCATCAAAAATTAAAAGCGATTTTTGATTATCGTGTCGAGAAACGAAGTTTCTCGGAAGAAACGAAGTTTCTCGACACGATAATACTCAATGGATTATGTCCGGTAATTTATTTATGTACATCTTTATTTATGTACGTCTTTATTTATGTATCGTGTCGAGAAACTTCGTTTCTTTCGAGAAACTTCGTTTCTTTCGAGAAACTTCGTTTCTTTCGAGAAACTTCGTTTCTTTCGAGAAACTTCGTTTCTCGATACGATACATAAATAAAGACGCACATAAATAAATTAATGGACATAATTCATTGAGTAATATTTAAAAAATAGGTAAACATTCTTCATCAAAAATGAAAAGCGGTTGAACTTTGCCATCTTTAAATGTCTATAAATCAACTAATTTTTAAAATTTTCACAGTTTCATCTCACAACCCATTTTTAAAAGTATATACTTTATTAAAATGTGTGTCTCTAAAAGTACTACACTTTAACAAAAAGAAAAAAGGAAAATCCCGGTTTTTTTGTAACTTTTGGAATAGAATGACTTGATTATTTGTCACAACGATTAAGATATTTTTTCATACAAACTAAAGAGAATAGAGTAGAATGCAAACAGAATAATAAAAAAAACGAATTAATAAAATTTTCAACGTCTCTTTGTTAAGCTTTATCGTATTTTCATTTCAAAAACTTCAAGTAGCTCGACGTCAAAAGAGTTTCATGACGATAGTAAATACAAACAATGCGTTTCTACTTATACATTTTACGAAGTGAGTGCCAGAAGAAGATGACCTAAAAGTACCTACATTTTTGTTAATAAAATTCTCTTTGAAACTTTCATTTACGCTTTTCGTAAATTACACTTTTCCGTTTTCTTCTTCCACTAAGCACCAAGAGACACGGAGATTGTGTCAAGGGACAAAATGGGTTATACATAAAGTGTACCAGTGAGAGATGCATGCCGCAAAACCGGAAAAAGGGGTGTGCAAAAAGCAGGAGCTAGGACACGAGGGCGATCTCTCTCGTTCCACTGGCGGGTTTTGCGACAGTGTGGTAGCGTGTATGCTGCGGCAAATATTTGCGTGTCAACATAGGAAGAGACAGAGAGAAAGAGAGAGAGAGAGAGACTCGTGGCACCCTCTAGTCCACCCTCGCACTAGAAACCATCTCTATAAGCCCGTTTTTTTCGGCGTCCAGTGAAAAGTTCGGAGTTTTGGTAGGAGGTGCTCGCCAGCCAAAAATCCGCAACAAAATTTTTATCCTCCAACGTTTTTCGTTCTACCCCACCAAAAACAAAAGTCATCGTCCATTCGCGAATATCCACCGAAAAAGGTTCATAAAAGCGAGATAAAAATGGCGTCGTAACATTACCCGTAATTTTCATTTACGTAAAAAGAAAAAAAAAACGATCGCTATCCTAAAGTCCGTTGAATGAGAAAGGTCGAATTTATCTTCAACGCGCCACTTGGCACGATCTACAGAGTCGAGGGTTGCTTTTTTCGCGGGATGTAAAGATCTTGAGCCTTATTCAACCCCCGCCGGGTACGCAGCTTCAGAGAGGGGGCGCGCCTTGTCATGGCCGTAAACACGACCGTGGCAAACAGCTCTCCGAGCTTTTCCGCGATAAAATTCACGTCGATGACAACGACAATATTGGTAATTGGCAAACCGTGACAATATTGATACTGAGGAGATGCCGTAGCTCCACCCCCCTCCTCTGCACTATGTTCTCGCACGGCGATTATACATAGTATAGACACCATATACATGTGGACTATCCAAAGAAAGCAGCCCCAACCCCCTTCTCTCGTCGACGAAGATCTCTTCATCAAGACGAGTTCTCAATCACGAAAAAAACACGGTATGGTCGGGGAAGAAGAGGGGGAGGGGGTAAACAGGATAACTCACCCCATTTACTTCAACCCTTCCGCTCACTGCGTAACGAACCCTCGTCGTCAAGAAAGACATCGATAAGTGTCTCCATCGTAAGAGTATCGACAAATTATTCCTCATGAAAAATCCTTTTTTTTTCTCTATGTCGATCCTTTCAAAATGGCGTTATAAAATTATACAATCGTGGAAATGAGATCACGAGTCATCGGATAATTCCAAATTCCTCTTGCCGAAGGAGAATCGGTACAAAATTAAGAACGGATGGAAAACGGAAATAAAACATCCTGTACCTACTTAATATATGAAATAACAGTGCCCTACACGTTATACATCCCCCCTCCCCTTCTCCAACCCCTTTTCTCTCCTTCCCTCTCCCTTTCTCTCCCTATTTACATATATATATATATATATATATATATATATATATATTGTAATATTTTATGCACGCTTCCTCTGTGGCATCAGAGCTCGCTCGTTCACTTATACTCACTCTATCCTCTCTCATTTTTCTATTCCCAGTCTCTCTGTATATATCTCCTTCACTCTCCTTCCTCCAATCCAACCAACCTCCTCACCCCCTGCCTCATACCGATCCCCGCTAACATTTTATCTCTCTCCGTAGTTTCTCTCTCGTTCCTCCATCATCGCTCTCCTCTCCTCCTCTTTCTCGCACACTGTGTGCTTTTAATTTACCGGGCGGCAGGCAAATGTTTGCGCCACTCCCCCTCGATCGTACAACCCATCTCTGCCTCGTCCTCCTTCCATAGGACTCTAGCATAGAGTTGGCTGTGCCTGTGTCAGTGTGCATGTGTGTATGTGTGTGTGTGTGTGTGTGTGTGTGTATGATAGCTATGATAGTCATCGTATAGTGGTATATGTATATATGGGAGTAGCCGTACCTCCACGAGACCTGCTAGCACTCATCCTCGTACAGGCACGACCCTGCGCACTGTTCCATCCCCGCGGAGACCTCGACGTCCGAGAGTCTCCTCCATGTAACGCGTATATATCAGCATCAGGCATGGAGTGCTCCGATCAGAATTCTCTCGTACAGTACCACCCTCCTATCCCCCTCTCCTCCCTATCCCTGAATATATAGACAGATTCTGACCATCTCCAACCCCCATCATCCATCCACCCTACCCCGGAATAGTCGGCTAGGAGAGCGTGGCTGACGGTAATCAAGGTAATACGTCGAAGTCGCTTATCGAGTATCGACTCCCCCGTTCCATTTTCACAGACACACACACTCATGTATGGCTTATACATACATACACAGTGGGAGGATGAGAGAGGGAGAGAATGTCTATGCCATCTATACAGTCTGCCATAACTTGCCCGGGCAGAGAGAAGAGAAATGAAGAGTTAATGAAATAATCTTGTTTCGCAATCTTCCGGAGAGAAAAAGATAAATATACGCATATCGAGATTCGTATTTCGCATTTGCCGATTCCTTTTTTTTTTGCTCTGGCAAGAAACGATGACCGTGAAAATCTCGCGTTAATACACTGGGATATTAATGAAGAGAGGTATTCGACGTGGTATTTGCTATCTATTCACTTTCTCGTCAATTCCCGGGCGTGTCTTTCTTCTTTCGCTCTCTGTCTATTATGTATATAACAGTATATATATATATATATACATACATATATAGACCGAACGAATTTGTCGTCGTCGTCGAGTCTCTGACAATCCGCAAGCGGAACGACTCCGGTAAATCGCCACGCTGGTGCGGATTTTGTGGGCTACGGAACGACAGAGAGAAAGAGAGAGGGGGAGAGAGAGAGAGAGAGAGAGAGAACGTACACGCGGACGAGCTTTTGATAAATGGAATATAAAAACCAGATCAAATATTTAACGGGGAAATATTTGAGCGAGTGCCTACTGTTACTCGCTTGGCGTCGGCAATCGCTGCTAGTGTTCTCCCGACGTACCGTCTGAGAGAGAGAGAGAGAGAGAGAGAGAGAGAGAGAAAGGGTACATCTAGTGTATTCATACAGTAGTATATATATATATATGTATATCACATATATATCGTCATAGCGGCAACCCCGTGATGTGCCATTCCGTTTATGTCTAGCAAATATACCCACAGTTGTTCGGTTAGTATCAGTGTGTCGATTTAAAACGACTCTCGTGGTGAGCAAAGCAACTACAGAAACAGAAAGAGAGAGAGAGAGAGAGAGAGAGAGAGAGAGAGAAAGAATCGAGGCGCCACCTACGAGACGATACACTTAAACAAACCCATGGAGTTCATTTCCCCACTCGGTTACCCCTGTGCAATGTATAAACGATATAGAACAGTGTGTAGAGAACAGCTAATTATCACCAATTATACATATATATATATTATATGTATCGCGTCAGGACACAAAAAAACTTCGTTTATGTTCGAGAGGTTTTCTCTTCTATCCTTCTTTTTCGCTCTCCCTCCCTTTTTTTTACGTTTTTGACGCAAATTTTTGTCACACCATTTTAACAGACTCGTGTGTGCATTCAAAGCGAGTAAGCACGATGATTATATTGTAAGATAAAAGAGACATTTATTTGAAATTACGCCTCTTGGACCGATTAATTTAAACGAATTATCACATGTTTGATCCAGGTAAATGTATGTTTTAATCAGGTGATTTTTATCGTTAGTTTTTACATTTTATGATTTATTTATTTATTTTTTTATGATTTTCTTCAATTTTCGTGTATCCGCACTTGTACCATCGAATCATTATTCGAAAATGGTGAATGGTGAATGGTGAAATGGTTAAGACAATATATTTGTTGTTTCAATTGTTCCTAGGTGACATTTTAGTGAAGGAATTTTTAATATGCTATTTTTTTGAATCGCTCATTTGGGAAATAGTCTTGAAAAATGTTATACAATATGTTAATTTTTTATTAATATCTATGAATATTTATTCTAGATCTTACATGCTTATTATTTATGGATTTAATGACATTATTATTTTTATCAACAAAAAAAACAAATTTAATCATTTAAAAAGTTTCGTTTGCACCTTCGAAATTTTTTTATCGAACTTTGACGGTTGTTATTCATTCACGTGAGATAATTGCGTCGTGAAAACATCGAGAAGGATGTAAAAGCACGTGTATCGTCCCCGTGGGAACGTCGAAATATATTTTAGGCTCTCGTGAATTACAAAATTGGTCGTTTGACACTGAATAATTTAATAGTCCTCGTACTGCGTGTTTTTCATGTCGTAAGAAGTAAAATACGTTTAAAAATTTATGACTCTCGACGTTTCGCACTGTATGCATACACCCCGATGTATATATAAGTGTATCGTGTTTTATGAATGTGTCCTCTCATTTTGTCTCTCCCTGTTTTTCTCTGTCGTTGCTTCTCACTGATAAACATTGAGCAGTCCGTGGTGTTATTAGGGCGACAAACTCGTGTCGCCAGTGCCACGCGCCTCCGTCTTGATAAACGACCTGTAATAAGAGGTGGGCCATCGCATTTAACCCCACGCGTTGAACATCGTCCACGCGACCGGAAACGAAATACCGGATGTCGTACCGAACTCTCTCGTGCGACACGATCATCCTCAAGATACGAATTTATACACGAGTCCTACTACGAACAATCAACCGATGAGAAGTTCCAGGCTTTCAAAATCAGCTCAAGTTTTCTCGATTATTTCTCTTGTAAATTCCATTTTTCAATTTTTCACCAGGTCAACTCCGAAAATATCACAAATTTTTATCGAATTACAACTAAAGGCCGAAAAATATTTTTGCAAAGAAACTTAACAACATATCGAAATTTGGTAAAAAGGATATTATTATACAAATATTGAGCATTGTTTATAAATTTTATCAGAGCTGAACTAAAGAAAATGGCGGCTTGCCAGCATTTTTCCAGCTGCGTCTTTTCTTTTTCATTGCTGCCTGACCAAACCCATAATTGCTGCAATCTCAAAGCTACAATAATCAACGAAAAGAATTCGATATAGTATGATAACAACTTCGACACTACGTAGGATCTTTTTTTAAATTGATTTTTGCAATAATGGCGTGGTTTTGACCACAAATTTCGACAAAACGCCAAAAATTTCACGAAAAATGTTAATAACATTTGAACTATGCAATATAAAAAAATAATCCTACGTAGTATCGGAGCTGTTGTCATACAATATCAGATTCTTTTTGGTTCATTATTATAGCTTTGAAATTGCAGCAGTTATGGGTTCAGCGAAGAGGCAATGAAAAAGAAAACACGCAACTGGGAAAATGCTGCCAAGCCGCCATTTTCTTTAGTTCAGCTCTGATAAAATTTATAAACACTGCTCAATACTTGTATAACGCGAGCTTTTTAACCAAATCTCGATATGTTGTATAGTTTCTTTGAAAAAAAATCCCAAAGTTTGCTATATATTTCGGTCTCTAGACCGAAGTTTACCCCCTTAATATGCGACGTGAGATAATAATTTTCTCTTCGCGAATTTTTTGTTTTTTTTTTGTTTTGGATTTTTTGACATTTTTTTATTTAAAGCATCACAATATTCACGAAATATGATAACAATGGATTCATTGACACATTATGGTGCATGGACCTTGACAAATTTCACTCCGATGTAATTTCGATGCACGAAATATCTCGGATCACTTTCGTATTGTACAATTATCTTATAATCGGTGCTGATATAACCCACAAGTACGAGATGTTACTTATCAACATGCACAATCGTCACGAGTCAGTGTGTCAACAAATGTGACAATTATTGGAGGTTGGCGGCCCGCGAAAGCGCATTTTTAAAAATACATTCTTTGGCAGTCGCCGACAAAGATAGCCCGTAGATATATCGGATAATATACGGCGTAAGTATCGTTTAAATGGTTGTAACGAGGAAAAATTGCCATGCGGGTGACCGTGCTTGCGTTATCTCAGGCAGATAAGACCAATCCTCGAGAACGACGTGATTTACAAACCGACCGTGGCGGCTCGAGAACAAAATAAAGTTAATATTTTCCGAGCCCGATGCGCTATTATTTCTGCGCGATGCAAAAAAATATCACGAAAGACGAATCAGCGCGTGACTGTGTTTAAAAAAGAAATTGTTACGAAATTTTTGTTTTTTGTTCACGGTCACGAAATAAAAAAAACAATACAATAATTATATCGTCGATGACAAAATGTCTGTACTTTTAAGTTGGATAAATACGTATTTTTATAACGTTTTCAAAATTCTTGTACAATTTTATTATCAATGTTGAATAAATTTTTTATCTCAAATTATTTGAAAACATTGATTCGTAATTATATTTTTGTGCCGAAAGTTACGACGTTAATTAATAATACTTGCGAATCTCACGGAGATATCATCCTCCGATAAAAAATCTCTCCGCGCGATGGTGAGATAAAATCTTCTTTCGCGTAAAAGGTGAAAATAATAAAACTAGTGAAATTCTATTGATAATAAGAACAAATGAAAGAAAGAAAAAAAAAAGGAGAAAAGTCCCAAGAGAAAACGGAGTAATCCCTGAAAAAGCTTACAAAGAATACGAGCTGAGGGAGTACGCGATATCGGGAGATACCGTGGTAGAAAGCACGAGGATGGAATAGAGCGGATTCTGTATGACCGTGTCTTTGCGCAGTCGAATTCACGGACCCGGCAAAGGGTGAAGGAAAGTTGGACCAAAAAGGGGTACCCTCCTCCCTTCCCCAGGATCGGGGAAGGGGGAGGACGAGGGTGAGGAAGCAAGGCTATCTCTCTCTCTCTCTCTCTCTCTCTCTCTCTCTCTCTCTCTCTCTCTCTTTCTACGAATATAGGGAGGGGGTAAGAGAAAGAGAGAAAGAGAGAAAGAGAGGGGGGGGGAGAGCAATATTATATATATATATATATGGTGTAGGGCTCGTAGGCGAAGAAGAGTAGTGGGATGGGACATGAAAGTGAGACTCGCACATGCGGTGGCAATGTAGAGAAGCAGAAAGATGAAGGAGGAAGGATAGAACGAGAGTACACCGGGGAAGCCATCCCTTTGATGCGAACTGGTTAGGAGATGAATTCGAGTGGCGCGCGCCACCAAAGCGACGAGAGGGTTTTGCTGAGGAGACGAGGCTCCCTCTCGTAGCCTCGGCAACCCCCGGGCACGAGAAACATAGCGAAGAAGACACCAGTGGGAGAGAGAGAGAGAGTGAGCAAGGGCGGGCGAGTAAGGGAGGGCGGTGGGAGAGAGGAAATGACGTTGGTGGATTCGTAAGCCCGGAGACGGTGAAAGTTTATTAATTAGCTGGAATTAAGGTGAAAAGAGAAAGAGAGAAAGAGGGTTGCCAATACCAAAGGAAGCTTCGAAAGAAAAAAATTATGAAAAACGGTTTTTGTTTTACAAGAATGTTGTTCAGCTATTATTCGTTACGAGGATTTAAATTCGATTACAAAAAATGTCAGAATTCCATTATAAAAATTGTGTCGAATCGTACAGTGCGATAAACAACGTGAACAATTCTAAATCAGAGACAAAATAACGATTCGATTGGATTAACTCCTGCATGCAGGTGCAAACATTTAACAACAAAATCGTCTAACAAAAAAAATTTTTTTGTTCATAAAAATGTTAGTGAATTATTGATATTACGAATACAATGATTCGGTTACAACGATTGTAACGAATGGTACAATTGTAATTAATTTCTTGTCGCATAACGAAAATGAATCAAATTATCACTTGCGATAATGACTTCTTAATTTATGTTAATTACAAATAAGATATTTTGACTATGAAATTACTATTAAATTATAATTCGATCCATCGTATTATAAATTTCTTTGTGGTACAATAATAATATCCATGCAAGTTCTCGTGTCCAGAATTAATTCGACCAAAGAAAGAATCGTTGCACAAATTGATCCCGTTCGGTCTCGATATCTACCACTCGCAAATATGGATTGTTACTCCAATTTTTTTCGTCGATGGGGTGAATATGAGGGGTTGTCCGAATATACATACTGTATAAGTAATGCCATTAAACGACCATTTGCCCAGTGTCTTGTGTGTGCAAGATAACATAGAGCAAGAGAGAGAGAGAGAGAAACAGACACACACACACATGCACGTACAAAAAAATCGTGTACGATTCGTTCCACGTCCTTGCGAGGGTTGTCAGTACATCGCGTATTTTACGTCCGTGCTTTTATTATTCAATAATTCACATTTGCTCGTCAGTGGACACGAGGAACGTCGAGGGGTTGGTTGTCAAGTCCGCTATGTCCGCGAAAGGGGGAGAAAGACAGAGAGAAATAAGTACAAGCCACGAGTTCGAAGGTAAATTGAGCGGGTTATTATATTCCTCGTTTCCCAAGAGTAGGAAGGGCGTTTGTTCCGGATAGTTTGGGTCACGATGCATCGAATATATCCCATATATACGCGATAATTCACCCCGAGTATTATTATCAACGCATCATCGTCGGTAATTCGACTGAAAGTGACGTCTACGAGAACCTTCCACTTCCGTTACGCTTCGCTTATCCAAACGCTAACGTTTTAATTTCTAGACCTTTAAAAATTATAATAATGTACAGTTCTTCAATTTCTCTACACTTTTATTACGAACACGAACAATTATTTTCTCACATCTTCGATCATTTTCGTTTTCCCTCAGTTTTTTTTTATTTCGCGTTGTTGCCGCCAATGGCGGAACACGTCCCTCTCCCTTTTCGTAAAGTTTTATTAATCTACCATAGTGTATGCGTTCTTCGCTTCTCTGCAAACAAGCTCGGAAACGCGATGGGCGTATATATATATGTATGTGTGTGTGTGTGTGTGCGTTTGTGTGTGTACGTTACATCGTCATGTATATAGTTGAGGTGGGGACCAGGAAGAAGAGGACGATGAAGAGGGAATAGCGGAAGTAGAGTTGAGGGATTTACGCAACCCCTGAGTTCGCCCCAGACTTTTTTTTATATAGATATATATAAACGTAGCGATGGTTGAAGGTGAGGGAGAGAAAGATAAGTGAAAGAAGGTGAGGGACTGCGTAGCGTATATATGTACGAACGAGAGTATAGTTAGGACAGAGCAAGAGAAAGAGGAGAAAAACGACGTCGAGATTCTCCAAGCTCCTTTCCCATTTCATCCCCCGTTTCCTGGCGTTCCTTCGCCACCCTCGGAGCGCCCGGGCTTGTTTGACTTTACTTGCAGCTATGTAATTGAATATTATACCAGGTGGTAGAGCCGCGAGCAAAAGGGTTGAAAATTCCTCGAAAGATGGAAAGAGAGAAAGAGAAGGAAGGAAGTAGAGAGAGAGAGAGAGAGAGAGAGAGAGAGAGAGAGAGAGAGAGAGAAAGAGAGAGTGAAAATTACGAAGAGCGTAGATTTGCTCGTCCGTGAATTGCCGCATAGTGCTTTATGATATATGTATATATTTGGAAAATCGGACTCTGCGGCGATGCCCGAAAGAGGATCCTTGAGGTGTAGCTACATATATTATGTACTGTTATACAGATTGTTCGCCCGAGGGAATCGGGAATACCTGCGAGAAAACGGTGATGGACGAGCTGTCTCGTGTAAGTATAATGTACATTATATATTATATATTTGTTTGAAATTGTTATATGTACATGGGAAGATTGTTGGGAATTTAATATACAATTTTTCAGATTCTTACTTAAAAAATTGTTAGGTTTTTAAATTACATTTAAGTTGTATATATGTAAAATATATATACTTAAAAAACTGAAAAAAAATGTATATATACACATAAGATATATAAGATAACATATATTTTTATATAAATAATAATATTTTTGTATTTTATGTAATAATTTGATATACAATTTTGCAGATTTCTACGTCAAAAATTGTTTAGTTTTTAAATTACATTTAAGTTATATATATACGAAATATATATACTTAAAAAATTGGAAAAATATATATATATATATATACATACATATAAGATATATAAAATAATATATAATATATATATTATATATAATAATAACAATATAACAAGTATATATGTATGTATGTATATATATATATTCTTGAAAATTTTATATAAAATTATCAACGACGTTTACATGTTCTATAAATCGTTGGGAATTTGATGTAAAATTTTTCAAGTTTTTACGTCAAAGGTTTTTAGGGCGGAAGTGATGTTACCCCCATCATTACATACGCACGAAGAGCCCGGTGGTTCTATCACCGACCCTTTCAACTCGTTGTACGATCGTGTTTGACCGGTTGTCTATGCAGATATAGACAGAAAGAGCTCACGCTCTGAGAAAATAAGAGGGATATCGAAAGTTATATCTATTCGCTCGATTTTTCTGAATCAAACATTCCTGAACAGATCGCAAGAATTTTTTTCATTCCCATTTGTTCGCTTGGGACAACTACATTATTTTTTTTAAATTAATTTTCGTAATTCTCGATTATAACTGTCATTTTTGACTTCACGGTGATAAAATTCGCAGGGTGAATTTAAACGCAACGGCATATTGCGTCGTTAATTTCCAATAAAGTTCAAAATATTGAATCGGCAAATGGCGCAAATGTATAATTGCATTTTCGAATAATTTCACGAATTTGTCTGTCTGTATTCGCATTCACGTATAAAACGCCATAGACATAACAGTCGGTATCGTTCTAATTTCACTCGATCCTGATTGTGCGGCTGGGTGACGTGCTCGCACAGTCAAATCTCGTCTCATGGACGATTTTTGGTGTGGCAATTCCGCGAATCAGATGAAGCGCTGGATTTTGTTTGCAATCCTCCTCCCACCTTCACTCTCTCACGCTCTCTGTCTCTCCCTCTCTCTCTCTCCCTCTCTCTCTCTCTCCGTCTCTCCTCTCTCTCTCTCTCTCTCTCTCTCTCCGTGTGCGTATATGCGTGCGATCTAGAATCAGCCCAAGCCCTTTTTGCTCTGTTTTTAACGTGTTTTTCACGAGGACTCGATTGTGTTTTTCGGTGGCAAATCAGAGCCAATCATTAGCGAGATGAAACGAAACGAGATGCGGCTTGATCGCAATATATATATATATATATATATATATATATATATATATACACGCGTTTTACGAGCGAACAACAAAGACCATTTACACACGCACAAACGTATATAAACGCATATTTGCATACGATGTGCGCACACGCATACAGGATACAGAGTGCTCATCGTTTCTCGTTCCCGGGAATTCAATTGCGCCGTGGACAGCACGAAAAGCGTTCTCCCTTTTCATCCGACGGAGCTGAACTCTGCGGTCACGCCCGAATTTCGAAACGAGCCGGGAGCCCGAATGCTTGGACTCTCGCACTCTCGCTGCATCACCGTTAATTCCGTTTTCCCGATTTATCACGATAAATTACGAACGCTACATCCATAATTCAATTCCGATTATTCGATCCTATATGTATACTAGCGAATATACGAGGCAATACAACCCCTTTTATGAATCATTATCAACGTAAATTAATCCAACTCTCGGAACAAGCGCGCGCTGGATAAATCACGTGTACCTGTTCTCGTTCGGAAAAACAATCACGCATTCGTAGAAATTAAATCTAATCTGAAGAAAAAGAATCATGTTGATGTTTTCTTATAAACGTATATGTGTTTTTAATCCCGTTACTCTATGCCATGTTCGCGTGATCGTACGGTCGTGATCGCGCATGCGCATGTAGAAATGATTGCGCGCGCAGTCACGTACGCATGCGCGCTCGATCGCGTTAACATTGGAATTGTTCGATTGTTGGACATTATCGTTTTCAATTTATATACGATCCGCGAATCGTATATGTGAATTAGCGTAAACGTTATTTATTTATTTATTTATTTATTTATTTATTTAATATCGATGTTATTTAGGTATCTTTAAATCCTTCGTTTCGTTCGATTAATTGTCGAGGATGATAACAGCTTTGACACTACGTAGGGTTTTTTTTATATTGCATAGTTCAAATGTTATTAACAATTTTCGTGCATTTTTTGCATTTTGTCGAAATTTTTGTTCAACACCACGCCGCTTTTGCAGAAATCAATTTAAAAAAAATCCTACGTAGTTTCGAAGCTGTTATCATACTATATCGAATTCGTTTACTTCATTATTGTAGCTTTGAAATTGTAGCAGTTATGGGTTCGGCCATGCTGCAATGAAAAAGAAAAGACGCAGTTGGGAAAATGCTGCCAAGCCGCCGTTTTATTTAGTACAGCGCTGATAAAATTTATAAACACTGCTCAATACTTGTATAACGTGGATCTTTTTACCCAATTTCGATATGTTGTTTAGTATCGTTAAAAAAAAATTCCAAAGTTTGCTATATCTTTCGGCTTCTAGGGTAGTTTAGCCCTTTAAGCATTGTTACAATATTGCGGAATTTGGTAAATTATTATCACCCTGTTAGATTACAGATATATATTTATTATTTGTCGGTGGTCATAAGTTGGCTATCGTATGTTGGCATGATACGCGATAAAAGGAGTGGAATGCTGCGCGTAATGTCGATGACGAGGGAAGAAGCGAAACAGCAAGAGACAGAAAAAGAGAGAAAGAAAGGTTGCATAAACGTTGCACCGGTCGCAAATTATGACCAATGATTATAGTACTGGTCAATGACTATGTTTCTCCGCTGCTGATGTGGCTGCTGGTCGTCTGATAGTGGAGGATACTCGGGAGAACGCGGAAGGGATAGTTGAGGGTAGTACTCCATAGACCGGGACAGCCTGGAGGGAAGAGGGATGAGGATTATCGAAGCCTCATGGGAGAAGGTCGACGACGATGCAGGCGAGAGGGAGAAAGAGAGAGACAGACAGACATACAGAGAGACAGAGAGAGAGAGAGCGAGAGAGAGAGAGAGAGAGAGAGAGAGAGAGAGAGAGAGAGAGAACGACGAGAGACGCGTGTACTGTGCCGAGTAACGAGTATTTGCTGGCCGGCTCGATGCATAGTTAATGATTTGTCAACCGAATCCCCTACTAGACCATGCAGAACCCTGACTAGGCCATACATTACGGTTGCGGGGGTTTGTAACGGGTGGCTCGCTATAGAACCAAATTTCTCGATTCTCGAACTCGACCATGTGCATAGATTTATCGCTCGGTAAAAACAATTTTTTTTATTAAAATTTAACATTTATCTATACTAACAATATTCCGTTCATTTCATTAAAATGATTGCCATAAAACAATCTGCGACCTGCAATATTTTTTTTATCGAACAATTTATATAATTTTATTTACGATCCTAAAATTATCGATACTTTATGCAACCTAAAAATTAAATAATAAAATATTGCAAATGTTTCGATCGTTTGCGGGAATTTAAAAGTTGGATTTTTTTTTACAAAAATCGAACGGCTGTGAAACTTTAATATTTTTACATTTTGTGCTAGCTACCATCCTGTGGTGAAAATGAAGCAAATAGCAAAAAAAATGTTTGAATTCTGTTTTAATTGTGTTTTTATGGATACGTTTAAGCTAATGCTCTGTTTATCTTTTTGCCCCCGAACTCTCAGTCACTGTATCCCGGTTTAAGCTCGAATACATATACGTGCAATTATATATATGTGTGTGCATATGGGTGTATGTTATCATTATTACACACATAAATTGGAATCTGGATCACACTCGACCACGGAAACCCACCTGAACGTAGCTTGACCAAACGCTTTGAACCAACTCGTTCGTGCCGATCAAAGTGTTGCATTTATTTTCCACAAGATCTATCGGTCCCCTGTATATTTGCACATTGGAGGCAATTCGATACATGCACAAAACTCGTGCTCGCTTCTGGGGTTTTCAGCAAAAAGCTCTCACCGGTGGAACGAACGTCCACCACTCACTTCTCAATATATACGTTCCTCTCAGGCGTGCTTTCCTGCTAAAACGGCCACAGCACTGGGATTTTCATCGTACAACTCCCGGATAGCCATATCACTCGCTATAGATATTGTATTGAAAAAAGAAATCAACGAAAAACTAAAAAACGTCGAATATTTTTGATTGATCATCCGTTTTCAAAATTATTCTTTACTTAATATTGTTCTCATCAAACTTTCCTATTTTCTGTTACAAAAATACTTCATACATCTGCCAGTTGGGTGATCGAAATTATTTTACTATAGAAAGATTCTAATTTTTCGCTTTTATTAAAAATATTCACATTTTCTTTGGCAACATTTTTTGGAATATTGCACATTTATCAGAATAACCGAGATGATCCGATGGTAATTAACGACCTCGTTCGATCAGAAAAAAAACAATTTCTTTTTTTTTTATCAATCGAACAAAATTTTCATTTTTCATCCGCCTTTTAGTATTTTTTTGTCTATCAATATTTTGATCTTATTATACCCGAATCGATGACAAAATCATTAGACGACCATTGTTGATATCGTTTGATCAACCGGACAAACTCGCCTTTTTTTATCATTTCCTCATTAATAATTACAACGCGATAGAACGTTTCAATTTCCTTGTTCCGTGCGTGCTAACGTCACTTTTATTACCGATTCTTCCCGACCTTTCCACCCATCACCGCGGGAAAGCTCGCGTGCAAATTTGTTCCATTTCCATTACCATTTGCGATATTAATCGTACTTGAGGTCGATTACGTTCGATGTAAATGGAGCGTATACTAACGCGCGTAACATCGAGCGTTCATTAACCACGTATGTAGTTATGAATATATGTACAGACAAGAGTCGATGAAGTAGCTGTGACTTTGACTGCTGGTTTCCTCGTTCCGATTCGCTCAGATTCACTGCGCCTGCTGCTATGGAGAGACCGACAGGTGGGTGGGGGAGGAGGTCCTCTCGATGTGCTCGTTGTAGACAATCTCCAAATATTTGCGAGGCCAAATATCTTACCTAAACAGCGGAGTGTCACCCGGCATCAGCATCTCGCCGTCCTCGTCCGTCAGTGCTAACGCATTTCCTCGTTTCCTCTCCCGTATCTATATACATATCTCATATATGCTTGACGTATCGAGCGATCTACTAGAAACTTAAATAAACACTCAGACTCAAAATACAAAAATTACACAGCTAATTCGACTCTTAGTAGATTATTTATCGATAATAAAGTAAAAATAAATACACTCTCAAAATTCTCGATGAATGCAAGGTCATGCAATTTTTGAAATTATTGTTTGATCCAATTTTTGAGTAATTCAAATTTCTTGCTTACCCTCGTTCCACTCGTTTGCACGAGGTCAAAGATTAATTAGGGCACTCTGTGAATATTCAGGAAGTTTTTTTGAGGCAATTTTTAAAGATTTATATAAACATTTCGAGTTAATAAATTCATCCAATCCTGCGGCCAACGATGTTTGATATACACTAATAAAATCGACTCTCCGAGAGGATTAAGGGCCTATGAGGAAGAGGTGGATGAACATTAAGGATCCCTCTTATTGAAGCCTACCTAAAAAAAACTACATCCATCGGAGGTTGCTCCATCCTAGACATTTTCCAAAGTCGAAAATCGACTGGCCTTGACTTTTCCCTTAGGGGAGAGTTTTGTCAGCCGTGACGGGGTGAGGGATGGGGGGCTCCCCGCTGCGATGGTCCCGCGACACGCACAAACCGCTTGATGCCTACGTGGCGTTATATAATTGTTTACCGGTCGCAGCATGGGGCGAGCACGCCCCACCTGGCACACCACGTTGTCCCATTCATTCTCGCACCAGCCTAAAAGTTGCCTTCGCTATATATATATGCATATGCTGCCCATCACGAGTTTCAATGGCCTCACAGCGTATAACATGCCATAAGTTTGTCCGTAATTTGTCACGATTACCCGAAGATTACCGATGTCGCTGACAGGCTTTTTGGGCTACTGGTATACATAACTACCATACATATATATACATATAAACATGTGTGTGCGTATGTCTGCATGCTGTAGGTACATATAAACCTGGAGATCGGCACAAAATTTCTTAAGCCTTAAACTGGCTGTGATTTTGAAGTCGAAGGCGCGAGCAGTGGCCATTGAAATACTTTGGTCCCTGACACAATGGCCGATCGCTTATCAGATTTTAGGTATATTATCATCCTCGTATTGTGTGGATTATACTGTGACCACATAAACTACCATCAAACGGGGTTAATTTGAACAAGTTTTGGAAGTTTTTTGTAAATAACTTTATTTTGACAAGCTAAATTTCATTTTTTTTGTTTCAGTAGAACAATGCGTTGTTTAGCTAGCAAATGTATAATAAAGTCAAGATCCTCACCTCTCACGTCACTATTTTTTATATATTTTGGAAAGATTCGAAGTTTCATGGTTGCTTTTGACATAATTTTGATAGCAAATTTAATATTTTATGCATTCTAAATAGAATTAAATGATAAATAATCATTTTGTGCTGCCATATTTTTGTCTTTAGGAAACATTTTACATAAAAATATCAAGTAACTAGGGTACTATACACTATTATGAGCACTTAATCAGTCTTTTATATTATCGTTGAAATCGAAAAACTAAATATTTAGGAAAATTGCAATATAACGAGATTATAATGACGATATTCGCGTTGTACGGGTAATGTTGGATTCCGTAATTTCCAATTGAAGCCTTTTTAGAGGAAAATAAAATTTGGACTCTCGGCAGGTGCCGATAGTTATAGTAATTTACTTTTGGGACGTCAACCGACTCACGATTCAGGTGAACGGACTCAAAGTGAATTTAATAATTATTAATAGGTATATTTTTCGATTCACGAAATAAATTTGATTTAACAATAAAGAAAAATGGTGATTAATTCATTTTTACAAAAATAATGTGAATAATAAGAAAAATTAATTCATTCAATTTTATATAAGAAGTTCATTATGATATTTTGTAATATAAAATTAAATCCCGTTTTTTTTATAAACAAATTATTATTATCATTAAAATATATGTTAATATATTAAAATTAGTGTTATTTTTTTCTTAGAAAGAGAACAATCTTGGAACCCATCGAAGAAAAAACCTCGAGCCAAAATGATTAGCGTCACTTTTGGCGTCACGAATAAAAATCGAGAAAGCATACGACGACAATCACTCTTAACATTCTCCCAGGAAAATGTGTGTCGGTGTGTGTGTCTTTTGCATTCAGACGACGACGGGGTGAACGTGCGACGCGCGAGAGAAAATCCCCCTCTCCCAGACCGGCGCGTCTATCCTCTCGTCAAGAGATCCTCTCTCGTTTGCCAAGTACATACATACCGCGATTTGATTCGCTACTCGCTCGACGTGTGGCTCTCTCCCTAGTCTATCTCACTTTTCTCCTGCCACCCCATACCGTGAACCGTCCACTGGTATTTCATCGTGCTTGTGTATGTTGGAGAACGTACGAGCACGGAGGAGAACGAGCAAACCTCCGTTCTTCCGCGCGCGCACACACACACAGACACACGAATTGTTACTCATACTCATATGGGCATGCGCACGCGCGCTCTCACAAACATACGCACACACAGAGATGAATGTATTCGCACGTGTATAGATTACCTCGGTGTACATCAGCGACGACGACACGAATGCGCTAGTGTGTCCTGTGCCGGTGTGCGCGATGTCAATATTATACGACAAACACACTTAAATAGGCTTAAAATACTAACATCCACCTCGTTCACCACCACCAACGACACCACGCTTGACGCATTGTGTGTTTCTCTCTCCCTCCGCCACCTCCGAGACCCACCTGACTTTATAGTACATATAGATGTAGCGGATATACATATATACATAATGTGTATTATTATAGACTGTGTGTATGTGCTT
The DNA here is from genome assembly GCA_946811545.1 of Netelia fuscicornis. NCBI lineage: Eukaryota > Metazoa > Arthropoda > Insecta > Hymenoptera > Ichneumonidae > Netelia > Netelia fuscicornis. The sequence goes on from OX328012.1 coordinate 13,847,655, forward strand.
AGTCGTATCGTTATACGCCACTTTTGGACAACCTGATGAGTACACATATTTGCGATAATTGAGATACAAAGGAGATTTGCCAAAGTGTGCTGACGAGAAACAACAACAACAAAAACCATTAACTGTCGATCATTTCGTTTGTTGACAATGATACGTTACCGACTTGACACCATGCCGATGTTTTGTCATTGTTTATTCTTGCTTTTTTTTTCTTCTAATTGGAAAATCTTGCAATATAACTACGTTTTTTAGATATTACAATGGAAAAAATGTGAATTTTTCCCGTTGTAATGAGAAACAACCACAAAAACCATTAAGAGTCGATCATTCTGTTTGTTGACAATGATACGCTACTGACTTGACGCCATGCCGATGATTTGTCATTGTTTATTCTTGTTTTTTTTTCTTCTAATTGGAAAATCTTGCAATATAAGTACGTTTTTTTAGATATTTACAATGGGAAACAACAATAAAACCATTAAAAGTCAAGCATACTGTTTGTTGACAATGATAGGCTATCAACTTGATGCCATGCCGATGTTTTGTCATTGTTTATTCTTGTTTTTTTTGTAATTGGAAAATTTTGCAACATAACTACGATTTTTTAGATATTTACAATGGGAAACAACAACAAAACCATTAAAAGTCAATCATTCTGTTTGTTGACAATGATAGGCTATCGACTTGACGCCATGCCGATGTTTTGTCATTGTTTATTCTTGTTTTTTTTTTCTAATTGGAAAATTCTGCAACATAACTACGATTTTTTAGATATTTACAATGGGAAATAACAAAAAAAAACTATTAAAAGTGAATCATTCTGTTTGTTGACAATGATAGGCTATCGAATTGATGCCAAGACGATGTTTTATCGTTGTTTATTCTTGTTTTTTTTTCTTCTAATTGGAAAATTCTGCAACATAACTACGTTTTTTAGATATTTATAATAGGAAACAACAACAAAAACCATTAAAAGTCGATCATTTTATTTGTTAACAATTCAAAATTCTTGTTTTTTTTTTTCTTCTAAATACAAAATCTTGCAATATAACCACGTTTTTTAGATATTTACAATGGGAAAAATTGAAAATTATATGAAAATGCTTTTTCCCGAAGGAAGATTTTTTACCGCGTATTTCGGATCGAGTGTTGCGACCCTCGAATGCCATTGTGTGGCAGACCGCAGCCGCCATTTTGAACTGAAAAATTTAGTTGCGTCTGGTTTTAAAAAATGATGTAAAAAACGAGTGAATCGAGCGGTGAGAGATGAATGAACGCGGTTTTCTCTTTCGTTGACGAGAGAGCCAAACGGTACGAAGGTTTTCCGGGATACGATTCAAGAAGGAAACGCGGAATAAGGGAAAGAGGAGAAAGAAAGGATACAGAGAGATGGGCGCGAGCGTAAAACGCAACATTGAACTTGTAAGAGAACTAACGAGATCAGTTCGAAGATCCAGAGCCATTCGAGGCTGTGTATATGTGTACGAGCTTCTCACTCGCCGACTGGTTGTTTACTGATTGGCTTAAATCAACGTTAAGCCGATCCGATCCAATCGAATCCATGGCTTCGGGCCAGAGAGAAAAAGTGGGGCCACCACTCTACCCCCAAAACCCCTCATCCCTCATCCCTCAACCCCTACGTCTTCTGCCTTTTCGCCCATCTTCTGGCAGCAAAACTTTGGGGGTTGAAGTCCGCGCGATGTATCATCGTATATGACCGGCGCGTACACCCCTCGATGCCAAAAAGGTAGAATCGCTACGGTGATGCCCCGGGGCTTCTGCGTTACACCCTAATACACCGATGAAAAGCTTCTCTCGTATGTACGCCATACGATTTACGCGCGCGGCCAAAATGGACAAGTTTTTTTTTTAAACCTAGCTGGAAAGAGGTTGATACGTTACGGGGGATTACAAATCAAAAAAGTTTGCCGCGGCGAGGCCATTGTCGAAGTCGATTAATCGACCAGCCTGACATCCTGCGCCCATTCTTCGTTCACCCGTAATACTCGTCTCTTTGAAATCAGAACATGCTATCAGCTCGATGTGAAGTAAAAAATTATTCGCAGATATCCTAGAATTTTAGGAAAAATCGAAAACCATTGGAAAATATAAAAATTCTTTATTAATTGACAGTTTATTCGAGATCAATTGTAAGATAACCTACTTGGATTTACTAAATCTCGTATTAAGGGTAGCAAAATATATTTATGAAGGAGACATTTATCACCCCGTTCAAACTAATATTATAGAATTCCAGGAACAATAACAATTTTAAAAAAATAGACATACGTATTTAGTAAAGAGTCTTATTTATCCGACTCATTTCAACCGACCGATTCAATTTAAGGATGCAAGATTCATTTTTAGTTACGACAATTAAATATTTGGCTGCCCATTTTATATTTTTATTCTCTACTTGCTAATGGAAATAATTATTAAACAGCGTAATTCACCTTTTCAATGGAGGACAGTTACAATTTTAAGTTTTCCAACCCACTTTTCGTTCATCCTAGAATTGAACGTAAGATCCGTGAAATCATTCTATAATTAAGCTAATAGCCAACCTTGTATAACAAGATAATTTCAAATATCTGTTGTTAAGTACATTGAAAAAAAAACATTCGTTTGAGAGATTTTATAAGCCCCCAAGGAGAAGAGTCGAAATAAAAAAGGAACGTGTCCATAAGCCTGCTTCCTAGGTCTGTCCGTTCTCGAAGCGACTGTTTATCCGTTCTACACACTTCTTCGTATCGTTGCACGCAACGCGTTATATTTTATGGCCCGAAGAAGTCACAGACTTGGAATTTGTCTTCGTTGAAGAGAGCACCAGGTGTGGGATATTCCACCGATGGAGAGGCTTTTTCCTCAACCCCTCGCGCTTCTCGAATCTTCACCCGGGGATTACAACCCCTCTCGCAGCAGGACGAAACTGCCGGTAGAGTTTCCTAGAGCGCGCACGAGCCTCGCACGTATAACTTTGCATGGCACCCGGTGTGTTATCCCGCTGCGCGACTTTTAGTATGCGTGCAAACGCCCGGTGCGCATACGAGAAGGTAAACCACAATCTTGCGGATAGCACTTTATGAGGCTGGCACCACGTAGGGAGCGACATCGACAAAGTCCTCCGGTTGGAGTTTAGAGTCTTGTGCAAATCTACCGAATCGTTCTCATCGCCTTAGCCAACTTTCCGACAATCAAAGGAACGAGCATAATTTTCTTGGTCAAAGTATCCTTATCGTGTCTCTAATAATTTGCTTGAGGATTATTAAACGGCTAGATTTCGAGTCATTTCTGATTCGTAAACGATAAATCGAGCAATATAAGTCACAAAAGCGCGTTTTTCATCTTTAACTTTGTTTCATTTTGAAGTTTGATTTATTTTGAACACGGTTTCATTTTAAACTCCATTTTATCTTAAATTTATTTTCACCTTGAACTTCGGTCGACCTTGAAATTGTTTTATCTTGAACTTGGACACATCGCAAACGCAATTTTGGTTCATGTTGAACTTTATTTTATCTTAAGCTGGTCGTATTTGATTTCGATATATCGAACTGAAACAATTAAGAATGTTTTTTTAACCTTCAAGCGGGCGCGCGGCATCGAATCGACCGCACCCGATACATTTGCGTACATTACATTGTAATTTCTTGTCCCATGTATTTTCCATTTCTTATTGCCTGTTTTTTTTTCGCTTAATATATTTTTCAACAAATTGTTTCCCAGCGCAAAGATGATGTGTCCGATTATAAAAAATAAATGATTATTAATTAATTGGTGTTCTCAATCCCTGAAATCTCCCAGAGGGCTTTAAGGTTACGCGCGACTTCTGCCGTTTTAAATCACCGCGCGCGCGCTTGAAGGTTAATGGATTTGTGAAAAATAATGAGAATTTTATTCGGATTACATTTCAATCAGGGTTTTTAGACATAAACCCATCGCAGCATTTATTAACCAGTAAGTAAAATTGATGTGAAAATCATTTCGATATATCAAAAAATGATTTATCGATAATATTATCGTTAGCCGAATTCTTATTACTACTGTTTCCATAATTCTTAAATTAACAAGGAATTCTCGGATATTTGTCTAAAAAATAGGTAATAACATAAAGTTTACTGAAACGACAAGACGATACATAGAGGATGGTTCGAGAGATGAACGCAGGTATAGATCGTTGTAGTTGGAGTAAAAACGAGACCGGCGGAAGCCGTAATGGTCATAGAGCCGAGAATAGAGACCGGACAAAAAGTCAAATGCGTCCGGATGTCAGGATCATTGTACCCGGGAGACTGCGTTCAATTGCCATGAAATCCGTGTTGTGCCTCTTTCCAAAATTTCCTTTTCACGTTCTCGTCAATAGAAATCTCGCATGGTTCGATCGTACGTAAAAATATATTTCTTGGACCGAGTTTCCAAACGTTGCTGGCCTCTTTTTTCTTCGTGCCTCGCCCAGATCACGAGAGATCCTTCCGGATCGCACGGAATTGCCTTTTAACGAGAGGCAAAGTGCATTTGAAGGAAAGCAAGGAGCGTTACTGGAGTATAGGATCGTGTATTACTTTCAAGAAAATGTGGGCGTTACATACCGAATCGATGATCGATTGTGAGAAAAAGAAATTTCGTTCATCACTATTGAGAGATAGGGGGTGGATGTTTCTACCTGTCGAGCTGCGAAAAATTCCCTATCGAGGATATGCTTAATAAAAGCTGAAATGATTTTTTTCACACGCTCCTAACGGAATATCGCAGTGTAGGAAAATATTCCGTTAAGAAAACGTTCATATTTTGTGGCGGTTCCTTATTTATCAAAGTCAGGATTAACAACAGTTTCCACGATCTACTCGTATTTATCGTCATAATAAGAAATTTTCTAGATTTCTAGCCGATCAAAGTGGCGAGCTTGTATTTTCGTTTTAAAAAAAAACGGCGCAGCCGAAACTTATTTGCGGAAATTCAATTATCCTTTTGAGGGCTCGAAAAAGGTATAAAAATTATTAGCACTGAATTTTTTAATTGGTTAAAACGATGATTCATTTATCAAATTTAAAAAAAATCGATATCGAGTGATACAAAATCGATTAATCGATTTTATTTCATATTGCAATTCGGAAAACATTAATTGACAATTTTCAAAAATCCCGCCATCATTAACAATTAATCAAATCGATGATTTGGGTTATTCGAATAATAATTTTGATTATTTTGTATCCAAATCTTTATTTACACTTCCGGTAAAGCGTGAATAACGTAACGATCAAAACATCAGTGACTAGACGATTTTTTGGTTCTCCCTATAGAGATTTCTCCCAGCAATTTGTCGTGGTTGTCCGAGCCGCGGACGCACGAATGAATAAGTATCGTCATCCCGCCCCAAAACCGCCCTTACGATTCGCATCCTAGTGACACACACAACGCCCCGTCTCTCGCAAACAACCCTCCCCGATAGGACAATTTTGCCTCTACCAAACGTTTCTCCACTGCATACCAACATTTCGTAGCTCCATACCGTTTTGCCTCGACTAATGTCGAACGTATTATTGGGGTGTTTACGTACATTATACTCGGGACAAACGAGCCACATTGGGGATGATACATCGATCCCAGAACGGTATTTAAATCCCCCACCCCTCTCCTCCCTTCGTACCTGTCCCAGACACGAAAATAAATTAAATCCATTGAATCAAACTACGAATTCCCATCATTTTCCTAAATGTCAAAAAACAAAAATACAAAATCTCGACGAAAAACGTACAAATTTATATCCACAAATCGATCAAATATTTCCCGAGAGAATATTCCTTGATCAAAAACGTGTTCGATGCAAGAAAAATGAAAATTGCGAGGAAAAGCGGATTGAAAAAAGGCGCGTGGCAGTTTTAGCTCGCGCAGGACATTGACACCCCGTATTCGTCCTCCGATGGACCGATACACGTGTATGTATATTATATAGCGCGCATCGAGTTGAAATCGTTGTAACAACATTTTAAACGGGCAAAGATGCATAGAAAATGGTAACAAAGGGCGTGACTGGGGCGGAACACATGTCCAAACATTAGGGACAATCGGTCCTGCCGGTCATGGGATTGTTCACGGGGTCCCCTTTCCTCCTCGAACTAGCCATACGCAGCTTTATATATATAGTGCTGTGTTTGTGTACAATATATATATATATATATTGGATGTATTCGGTTTTCGATGCTCTGTGGGATTCGGAATACAAGACCGAGCACCGGTCAACGGTAAAATGTTTGCAATGCGTTACACGGACATTTGGACTGTGAAACGTTTTGGTAAAATGCACCGGACTATTTTGAGATCGAAGGTACAGTTCACGCAACAGCCCACGAAGAAATATTGCTCTTGCCGATCACTGCGCGAAGAAACGAAGAGACGAAGGACTGGAGAGAGAGAGAGACGGAATAAAAAATCGAAAAAAACGGTCGTCGAATTTGACTCGTTCTCTTTTCTGTCTTAAGTTTGAGACGTTGAATTCTTCGAGTGAAAGGTGATAAATTCCTTTTTGTGAATTTAATTTTTTAGTCCTGTTGAAAAAAATTAACGTTTTTTAAAATTTGTCACTTTTTTTTAATAACACGAGTTAATTAACCGCGAAAAAATGAATTAGTAATGGAACGCATGGGCTGATAATTAAGTACATCGAATTTGTAATTAAGGCGATACATTATTGTTCGAACGCGTTTTATATTCTCGTAATGATGACGTTTACCTTACTTTTTAAATAAATTTGGAACGATTCAATACGGGAAGAAGAAAAAAAGGGTATTTGTAAAATTATATTCGCTGAAAGAATCGGAGGCAAAAAAAGCCCATGACTCTTGACTAATATTTTAATGGGCGCAGAGAAAAGAATCGATTACACGATTCCGGTCGAATCGCCGCGATGCAAGTGCAAGCATACACAGGTGCCCGGTGTGGGAAATATCCCGCGGAAAATCACGGTCCGCGAATAGAAGTCGTAACCATGGACGAGACGAGCGGGGAATGAAGGTGAACAAAAAGTAAAAAGAAAAAGCAAAAGAGAAAAGAGCGAAAAGGGTAGAAGGAAGAGGGCGAGAGGGAGAGAACGAGAGAGCGCGACCGCTTTCCGACGCGAGATAAAATTCCCGGAAGCTCGTTCTCCGTTAGTACGAGTCTCTCCGGTCGACACGGGGCCCGGCTATTGTTTTAACGTGTTTGAGTCAAATATTGACGCAAGTCAGGCTCTCACTCGCGGGCTTCGGCAGAAGCGCCCCGCAATGCTTTTCCAAGGCAATGGAACGACGAGAGATGAGACACGGAACGACCCACATAACAGAGATGAAGAAAGAAAGAAAAAGAGAGACCGGACGATTTTTTAGTACATATAATATGTACAGATACGTAGATAGATAGACGTACGGCTGTGAATTTACCGGACATCACCACACCGATTTTCACTGGAACGTACGAGCTCATTTCCGGTATGGTAACATCGTTTCTCGGTAATTATGAACTGGGAAATACCGGAAAATAATTTTCCAGGTAAATTGCCTTATTTATTTTGAATCCATTCTATTCCGAGATAAATTAATTTTTCAACCGAAAAATTATTGAAAAATTACAGTAATTCTCACTTTATTTTTAGAAGAAGAATAATTCTAGCGGACTGACAATTAGTGTGGATCGAGAACCCGGGAATTATGAGCGGAAATTTAAGGACAGACGGATTTTGAGAAAAGTTGATTTATTCAATTTTAATCATTTTTATTACAGTATTCTCGAAATTCATTTTTTTTTTGTCAAAATAAACGTTTTTACAAAAAAACTGGAAATTTGCAAGAGATGAAATTCGACAAAAAATAACGCATTCGATTCGAATTCATTTTTTTTTCAAAATAGCTTGATCTTCTTTCGAGTAAGATTTGTCCGACGCGTGCGAATCACTTTTTTCGCAAAAATCGAAAAAAATCCATAAAAATCGAAAATAAAATAAATTTTTTAACTACAGTAGAACAATTCTTTTTCGAATTTTATTTCTTCATAATGATTGTTTATTTTCAACGTTCGCGAATCGTTTTTTTTATAAATTTTCCATAAAAATTGAAAATAAAATATATTTTTCAAACACAACAGAACGATTCTCTTTCGAATTTAATTTCTTCATAATTACTGTTTATTTTCAACGTTCGCGAATCGTTTTCTTACAAATTTTCCATAAAAATTGAAAATAAAATAGATTTTTTAGCTACAACAGAACGATTCTTTTTCGAATTTCATTTCTTCATAATGATTGTTTATTTTCAATATTCGCGAATCATTTTCTTGAAAATTTTCCATAAAAATCGAAAATAAAATACATTTTTCAACCACAATAGAACGATTCTTTTTTATTTCAATTTCTTTATAATTATTATTTCTGTTGAACATTCACGAATCTTATTCTTATAAAATTCGCAAATGTACAAGGATTCGTATATTTTCCAAGCAAAAAGGAAGTAAATGGTACATGGAACGTAGATGCAACAGTAGTAAATACAAATCTTCAAGAAAGTAAGAAGGACTCAAAGTGATCCAAAGCTCAGAGAACAAAACCCCTCGAGGCTCGTCGAGCCGGTACAGGCCCTATAAACCGCTTTGACTTTTATAAAATCTCATAACCCGGAGGCAGGATTCGCCGATGGATAATGCCTCGAGAAACTTTCGCATCGTCGATATAACGAGAGCCATCAGTTTCGAGAGTGTACAGTCGCGTATGTATCGTCGTCCATACACACGTACATTTTTCTCTTTCAACCTTGTACTATTTTCGTTCATGTTGCCGCCGCTCGTCGCGCTGGTGAAAATTTCAATAGGATTTGTTTGTTCTTCGGATCGCGTCCCTTTTGCCTCTTATACGTCCGGGCCAAAGCGTGTGCTACGAACGTTTCAGCTATATCTATGTATGTTCTGTGT